>OU895878.1:23200592-23809091 GCA_917627325.4 Chironomus riparius
TACTCAAATCGAGGTCTTTATTTTGATCACCATGCATATTAACAGTAATTAATGGGTCTCATGAAAAAGTACTTAAAACTGCCTATGTAGATTGCCACATCTTGTCAATTGTTAAGGTGAAGTGCAATAGTCTAGTGAGGTGTTAAGTCAGGGGTTTAAGAGAGTTAAACTTAAAAAATGAATTTTAGGGCGCTAAGTTGCAATCAAGATTCATTAACTTGTGAAAAAATTCTTACTTTAGTCTTGTATGTAGTTACTAGTGGATCTTATAATTCTTTAATAGCTTGAGACTTAAAATTAAGATATTAATTACTTAAACGTGAAAGCTATCCCAAATATCTCATTTATACCAAATATCCCAAAATATCCAAAATAATCCCTAAGCCTGTATGCATTAAAATTGAGATATCCCAGGGGCCGTTCACTTATTACGTTCGCATTTTAGGGGGGAGGGGGGGTTTGAAAATTTGTAACAAAATGAAACATTGGGGGGGGGGGGGGGTGTCAAGAAGTATGTAACGTTTTAAATTTTCCACCTTTTTAATGATAAAATAAATTATGAACGTTCAGGGGGGGGGGGGGGTTGTGAGTTGTAACATATTGTAACAAGGGGGAGGGGGGTGAAAAAAGTCGTTTTTTTGCGTAACGTAATAAGTGAACGGGCCCCCATCGAATTCCAAGATAAAATGTCCAATACACTAAGGATTTATTGGGGTTTTATTTGCTTTATTAAGGACATTGGAATTCTATCATTGGGGACTTGGGATGGTACAACAGATCATCGATAGCAGTGCCACATTTGCTATACGCAAAACCCTTAATTACAGTCTATTCTATTGGGATATCTTTATTATCGTACATGCAAACTCAGGGATTGTTTTGGATTTTTTTGGGGACAGTTCATATGCTTTGAATATCTAGGTTCAAGTGCAAACATCAAAGTTTGCATCCATTATTTTTTTTTAAAAAAAAATAATTTTCTAAACCTTTAAAACATTTAAATACTCGATGATTTGACAGCTTAAATTGAAAAAAAAAATGATCGACATTTCATGCAACATATTTTTAATTTCCGATATCTCACAGACAACTCATCAAAACTTGATACCACAACATATTAAAGCTTCCATAAAACTACCGAAAAACCATTACAATGTCAATAAAAAGCCTCCCTTACCTATCCATCACATGTTAACCTCAAAAAAAAAAGAAAATGAATTTGAACAAATGTCCTCATTCGACAAGTAATGGAGTGAAACAACAAAATGCCATACTTCGTCAATGCAATAACTATTCATATTAATGCTGACATCAAAACTTGACATCTAGAATAGTGCTCAAATGATAATAAAAAAATTTTAATGTCAGAAACTTTTTTTTTGAAGTTTTATTCTTTTACATTGAAATATGGAAAATGTTTGATGTGCAATAAAGCACTCGCGACGGTACAGAGAAAAGTGAGCAAAAGTACTTTTTACGAGTGCCAAACAACATTCATAAAATTGATGAAAAAAATAAAGTTTTTTGGTGGATGTAACACACAAAAAAGGAGAATAACATGCAGTTCAGGGATCGTTCATAAATGATGTCTTTAAAAAAAATCTGGGTTATGAAGTATTGAAAGAAATCATCTCAGTTGGCTTTGAGATATTGTGAAACTAGTTTAAATTTCAGTTGTATTTGAATCATTGAAAATAGTTTAATCATGATTAAGTTCTTTGAGCAACAGTTTTTAAGACTTGGTGAAGTGTTTGATAATCACTATATTAACTAGAAGAATCTGGTAAGTGAACGGATATCAAAATGTTATCGAACAACCTGGAGAATTATTAAGTACTGAATTTTAAAGTCTTGCTTTGTAGATGGTAAGAGATTGTGTTGATTGTTAAAAAATTGTAAGGATGTAGAAGAGTCAATACTACAAGTTATATTGGAAATTTCCGAGCGTCACCGAAAGAGTGATCTATAGATCATCATGTTTTCTCTTCGAAGAAAAATCATGGATCACAATTGATCTATTTGATCTACTAAAGATATATTTAAAAACCTAGCAATTAGATGCATGGACAGAGTTCGTGTTTTTCTTTCTAGTGCAAAAAATCAGTTCAACCCAACTTGCTACACAACTTCTCGCAATACAGTCACAAAACTCTTAAAAACAATTACTCTACATCCAGCATCTGAATTGAATTTTGAAGGAAGATTCGAGAAATGAAGAAAAACTTCAAAACCAAATCATACTTGAATCAAACCTAAGAAAAGATAAGCTTTGCAATGGACTTATTTGATTGATACATTTCCACCCGATAAATACTGGACGTAATTTAAAAAAAGACCCCACAGATGATGAGAGATGATGCATCATTGTGAAATAACTGAAACTGTTAAAGTTTCGAGATGTGTGCATATGGTGAAAAAAAATCATGCACAGCAAAAAAATCAGACTTTTTTTGATGAATTTTTAACAGGCAAAAAACAAGCATTCCAACTGCATGCTTAAATCTATGTAATGAATTTTAAGGGAATGAAAAAAAATTCTTTAATAAAATATTGAAGGAGACAAAGACACAAAAGTAAACAGTCAAAAGAGTGTTCAAAAGAGACGAGAATGAAGCATTAAGGAGGGATTTGCAAGCCAGATGAGTTTACACATCACTGACGAGAAAAAGGTGTGAAAATGAGATGAGTACGTGAAGGATTTTAGAGGTTCTGATCTGAGTTATAAAGATGAAGGGGAAAGAAAGGTATGAAGATATATTAAGCTGAAAATATGCTGTGACAACTCAAGATGCGAGAATAAGGAAATCAAAGGGGGGATCACGGTATGTATTGAATGTGATGTGCTTTCACATCAAATTAAATTTTTGGTAATTCGTTTAAGTCGTGCTTGATATTCTTAAATCCCACGCTGAATATTGAGAGTCGTTTTTGGAAACTTGACAATATTTATCACGAGACAAGATTCTTTTGATAAAGAAGGAACGTTTTAAAGTCTTAAAGTCCTTCTAAGAAAGGAAGTGACAAAAAAATCTTGAAGTATATCCATCAGTTATTATAAAGAACTTTTTACATTTTTGGATTTTTATCGAATATGTATACAGCAGGGACCATTAGCAAACGGAGTTAAACATTGTGTTCAATTAAAATCCACAGTTTCCATTTAAAATATTTTCAATTTCCATCATTATCGTTTCAAGCCAGGAGTGGTGGACGGCCCTTATTTCTGTGTTCAAAAATCAAAATGAATTTTATTTCAAAACTTGAATTTCTAAACACACGCCAAAAATGTATTTTTTTGAAAATTCACATTTTATCAATTGATTGACGGCCTTAACTGGCTCCAGAATAGTAAATCATAATGACTAAAGCTTAATCAAGCTTTTAATCATATTTTAAACAAAGACTTAGTCTAAATTAAGGTGATTTTTAAAAAACAAATTCAATGTTTATTTTTGGAAAATGTTTGATAGTGTTAGTGTGTCATTCAAATTTTTTCAAATTTAACGGCAAGATTTCTGATCGCTACGCTTAAGTTTCAAGTATTCAAATTAGATTCCAATTAAATTACAAAGCATATCTAATAAATCCAAATCCCAAAGTGCAGTAACTGTACCATACAAAATAAAGCTTAGACAGAAAAAGTTCCGACAACTTGAACTCCCTACACAAAAAGCCATAAATTTTAAGGTATGCTTTGAGCACAATTCTTTTTCTTCCCTTTTTTTCTGCATAAATTTCATCTACATTACAGTCATAATAATCGACATGAGGATAGTTGTGTACGAGGAATGAAACATAGAGACAGATAGAGAACATAGCATAGAAATTATTACGACTATCACGATGTTGATGATGATGGCTATGGCAGTTGAATCATATTTCACCGACAATAGGTATGACGATGATAACAACAACAACAAGAAGCAAGCAAGTAAGTACGAAGAAGATGAGACAGGCATTAACTAATGATATCACGGTGAGAAAAGAAAATGCCTGCAATATCCAATGGTTTTATGTGTGTAAAGCATATCAATCACTGATGTGTTCATAAATATTTTTGTAATTAGCGTTATCTGTTACTCATTTCAATTTTCTAGGTACATACATGTTAGCCATGCCAAGATATGTTTTAATTAATATTTAACGATGTAAATGACTACTACCGATAGGCATGGCATACAAGTCGAGTGATAAATGTGTATCTATAAAGTAGGATATGAAATATCCTTAAGAGCATGTATATTCCATTTTAATTTCGAATGCTTGAAGCAGATGAGCACTTTTTCATACATTATTATTATTTTTTTGCTGCTGCTTCTCTCTGTTTGCATTGTTGTTGTTACTTACACATTAACCAGAACTAATTACCATCTTCATGATGTTTATATTTATGTATGTACATATATGTATGTCGCATATACACATCTCATCCCATCCTCATGTGTCACACATTTTCGTAATTTTCATGTGAAAACAATTTTCATTTCTCTGGCAAATTTTTAATTAAAAAGAAGAGTTTTAAGACACATAAGAATAATTCTCGAGCATTAATTCCGCGAAATGTGTGTTTTGTGAATCATTTTTACTCAATGGGTGGTTTTTGGGTTTTTATTCATTCATTCAAAAATTGCTCTATAAGTTTTTAAAGTGTTTTCCGCTAAAACATATGATTTTTGTCTTGCTTATAAGCATGGAAAATCGCATTATTGTTAAGATGTGCTAAGTTGTAATTGAATTAAGTGATGAAAAAGTTTTTCGAGTGAAGATTTAATGGGAAAATTGGATAAAATTAATTTTAAGGAATATGAAACAATTTTAGGAATTTTTCAGGGGGATGGGGGAGATTTTAAATTAAACACTTAAATTTCGTAGGTTTCTGAAATGATCGAAAGCTTCAAAAATAAAAAAAAAATACACAAATAAGAAACACCTTAAAATCTATTAAAGTTTGATTCGTCAGGATTCGAACCTTCAATTGAGTTCATTAATGGAATTTTATAATTTCACCACAATACACCTTTAACTTTAATTTTCACAACATCACTTACTGGTTCGAGATTTTCTGTATTCGATGTCTTGCATTTAGTTTAGACCTAAATATTGTCTTAGTGTTGAAATCATTTCATGTGCTATGTCGAGCTAGAAACGATGTCAAACCATGTTTGGTAAAATCTACTGAACCATGCAACTGACAAGTCCCTGTAATGTAATTTAAAAAGCTAAGCTTGTGAGATACAAGCTAGTAACAAAAAGGCAATAACCAAATGCGTCTCACTACACAAAATTAAATTAAATTTTCATCTCGTCTACAAATCTTTTTGTCATCAAAACTCTGCTCATTTTTCGCGTGTTCACAGAACTAAGAACAGGAAATGAGAAATTAAAGCATTTTGTCGTATTTTATTTCTTCTCTTATTTTTTTAATGCTTAACATTCATTTTCTGTTTCTGTTGCCTCTTCATCTGCTATACTGCTGCTGTTGTTGTTAAGTTTTTCATAATAAACAAAATCCGCGCGCTCATATTAATATACATCTACGTGTATGTATATATCTACACACATGTTCCATATATCGCCGTGAATTTTAAAGTAAAAGTAATTTATAGCTCTTTTAGCAAATATGTTATTTTCCTTTTCTAGAGCAGAACAAGAGCGAAAAATGAAAAAAAAAAAAAATTGTACATAACATGACGCGCGCATGTTGCTACAAATGAATATATTCATGACTGATTCAAAACAAATGTCATTTTTTTTTGGTACGGCAGAAGTTTCTCCTTCTACAAAAATATTTTTTCTTCATTCACATGTTTGCTTTTTGTGCTTGCATATATTGAGGTGAATGAGCAAACAAGATGACAAAGTATTAAAACAGAATAAAGAATGTGAAGTTTGTCCTCGTACTATATAAATACGCAATAATATTGGCGGAAAAAAGCCATTGAATTATTGCGGTCGGAACGGCAATTTTTTTATTCATCCATAGAACAATGAACCAGAAATGTAAAAAAAATTTACTGTTTGTCATTTATATAAAGGGTTGACCAACTGATGATGATGATGTTATGATTGCAATTTTATCATGATGTATATTTGCACTGGGCACATAAACCATACCGCACTATTTGGCTTGATGGAATGCTCTACAGCATATGCTGGAAAATTATTGGATGTGGACGTAAATTTCAGTTTTTTTTTCCTGTGAAGTGTTCCACGTTTTTCTATCACCTAAAGCCACATGATGAGTTTATTAGTAATATAATGATGGTCATTCATTTGCTGTCTGTCTGTCTTTATGTTTGTCTGTCGGTCGTCTTAAAGGGGAAACAACTTGATGGGAAAAGTTTTAATAGAAACTTTCAATAATTATTATCTCATCATACTGTTCTCTCCCTCAGATCTTACCCCTTATCTTTCACAGTCTAATCGTGCGTCTATTCTACTTTCTGTCATTTCGTCTGCATCTGCCTGCATTTTTAAAAGCTCCTTGAAGTTCCCAACGAACCTCAAATAAATTTTTCTGTCATACTTGATGGGAAACCACGGACTAGTGTATCAATAATTGCGTAGCTCCAGTCAGAATGTCTCTCCTGGGGGAATCTCACTTCAGTTCCACACTCTTTTATTTACTTTTTGACCATGATGGCGATACATGATGATCATGATGATGATTGTGAAGTTTGTGAGTGAAAACAATTGAATAATTTCACTCTCGTTACATCTTCCTCTGTGTCTATATGTATGTAAATAGAAAATTTATTCTATGTAGCACTGCAGGCACAGGCACAGTCACATATACATGATTTATGTCTTTCAATTCTGAAACGTTTAACAATGGAAATGAAATTTTACTCTTTATGTCATACTAACGATTTCTTCCTTGAATATGATTTTGTCAGGATTTTTTTTACTCTTTTTTTTTTTGTTGATTGAGATTTTATTGATCGGGAGATGCCATATGGGACGTATTATTAAAGTGTCGAGATATTTTTTTTTTCTAAGATGGAAAATTTCTTGGAGATTGATTTTATGGGAGAAAGAAGGAGGTATCTAGAGAGGAAAATATAAGAGTTTTAAAGAGTTTTTAAAGGGGTCCTCGATTTGAACAGGACTTTTCTAGAACAAAACACCTACTCAAATTGAGGACCCCCAGTATTTTGAATTTTCAAGCTATTAGCAATCTATATTCTTAATTTTTAATCGGTTCATAATTAAATTAAATACATTAAAGCGCGATAATTGCTCAGTTATTAATTACAATTGTGTGTTCAAATCCCATCATGAGCCTAGTGAGTTTTAAGAAGTAAATGGGTTCGCTCCTACAATGCATCAGTTTCAGTACAGAACTTGAGATTTAGGAAATAGAAACAGGTTGTGAATAATATACAGGAAGCCTTGATTTGAAAAGGTGCATTTGTTCCATAAAATAAATTCTATTTCCAATCGAGGATATCTCGTTGTAAGAATGAGATTGATACAAGAGTCAGAATCTCATGTTTGAATCCTAAATTGATGTCAAGTATTGTTCAATTGCTTGATAATAAGTTTAATGGATCTAAAATCACTGTTTTAAAGCACTAGATCAATCTGCCAAGGAAAGACTTATGTTCATTACAATAAAATTTTGACTAGTTTTCAAAATATATGTAAATATACTGTCAGGTCAATAGACAGCATAAAACTAACAATGCATACTCTAGAAAAATGCTAAAAACTGACATATAAATGACATTATAAAATCCCACCATACCTTTCCAACGAAACTAACCCTAATTCAAATTAAACAGCCATAATCTCTCTCATTAAAATCCTCCAAAATTATTCAAAGGAATCATCTCATCCGACGACTCCATGCTCATGTGTGTAACGAGATATGTAATTTTCTCTCCTCCCATTTCATTTTTCGGATAGCAAGCATAAAAGCTCCTAAGTAATTTTCAATGAAGGCTTTCACAATGGCAAAAAAGACTCAACTCTGATAGTTTCCATTTCATTATTCAAATAGAGACTAAAACCGCAAAATTTATTTTAACCCTTCTTCTTTTCCTATCCTCCTTCCTCTTACTTCCATACTTTGTTTGTATATATGAATTTTGAAGCTATAGCTGACTGTCTCGGAATGGAGAAATTTTTTTTCTTTTTGAAATGTCGAGTTATTTGTCAGAGAATGCTTTATAGAGGATTTTCATCTCATGAGTCAATTGTGAAAAATAATTTATGCTGTAAAGTCTGTGAAGTTTTTATTTCTGAAGCTTTTAAAGCTGTAACTTGAAGATTGAATTGCATTTTCCTTGCTAACTTGTCTGCATGAAATTTTAAAAATTTTCATTCGAAATGACTTGTCATTTTTAATTTATATTTATGAATATCAGAAGATACAGCAAATAAATGTTCTAGATCTTTTGCAATAAAATCCCTAATATCCTTCATCTTCCTTCTTTCCTATTTTTTGGGGAGGGCAATGGAGTTTTTTGTGAGGATTAGTTGATTTTTTTAATGAAATGTCGTGTTGTCTTGAAGTAGATTTAGGGATTGTGCTTATAGTTAATCCTAGGGCGAAATTATGATATAACAGGAAATCTAATAGATCTTCAAAATCCTAGGATACCCATTATTAACCAATCAGAACAATTCGTGATTAAAGTACACCAAATTTTATTTTGAGAGTCATGGCATGATGAAAACCATATCCGTTTAAGGGGTATGGGACTTGGACAAAGGGATATCACTAAGTGTGGAATGACACTGATTAGGGCATGCCACTAGAGGTCACAAAAACAATTAGGGATGAAGTCATTTAAATGCGAGCAATATCATTGAGAGGGGCATGCCACCAATGAGAAATGCCTTTCAGAGGGGTTTACAACTTTCATAGTGATGTTTTCTTACAATCCTCAAAAAATGCGCTTCAAGCCATCCCATTCATTCCAACTCATTTCAAATTCTGGCAGAAAACCGAAATAACCAGAGAAAGGCAATAACATCAGTAAGGAGTACTCTTTTGGCAGGAAATATTCAGATAACTATCACAAAACCTCAAAAATGGCAATAAATCAAAGTTCTCTCGTCCGTCCATCCATTTCTCCTTCCTTAATTCTATTTCGCTCTCTCTCTCTCTTTTGTTTCCTATTATATTTATGTAAATTTTTGTCAATAAATCTTGTATCACAAAGTTTTCTTGAAAAGTTTAACCAGAAAGAATTTGGAATGAGGCAAAAATTTGTTCCTTCTTTTGTATTGTTACTTAACTTTTATTGGCTTTTGGCATAAGTTGCTTGTGTGCTGTTTCCGCAAGAATTACTTTTCATGCCTTATTCAAAACATATATTTACGATTAGACATTTTCATCTCGAGCATTAAAGTCGTCCCCCGAAGTTACATCCCTCTTTTGTCATTTTTCAATAAGAAAGGAAAATGATAATTAAATGTGAAAAGGGTCATTTATGAAAAGTCATTATAATGAAATAACTTGTTAAATGTATGTACAATGGAAAGGGTGAAATGTGAATGTACATGCAACATGAATGGTGATAATAACCCGTCAAGGCACCAAAACTAGTCTTTTTTTTTGTGTGAGTGTTAATTTAATGTGAAAATATTGATTTTAATTTATTTTGACTGACTGGCTGATTTTGACAGGCTTGGGTGGATGTTTGGATTTGATGAATGTAAATTTGTCTGGATAGTTCATTGAATTATTTGATGTGATGGGTAAATTAATTGTTTTTATCGTTAGATAAATGTTTGGAGCTTTATTTCAAATTGGGGTGGGGAGATTGTCTTCTTCAAAGCTACATTGTTGCTTATGTGATGTAGGATGTTTATTGTCGCAGTGTTAAGAAAACTCGAGATTTTATTATTATTATTTATTTGTCGACGTTACCGTCCGGAAGAACATACATTTCAGGTACGTTCTAACAATATTCCATTAAAAGCCAATTTTGTAGCTCTCGTTTCTATTTCTCCCGCTACACTTCAAGTTCGTGATCCGTTCCTTAATCCAACGTTTCCCAAATGCCTAATAATGGCTTTATCTCGTACATTAATCAGTCGAAGTATCTAAACTTCTGAAAAAGAATAAATTTGGAAATGGCTGGATTCGAACCGACGACGTTCGAGTTACCATACCAAATTTGAGTCAAGTGCCTTACCTTTTCGTTCAGGTCCTTCATAAAATAATTTTTCTGAAGATGTTGAGAATGTCTCCAAAAGATATCAAAATATTCTTATTCTTTTAAAAATTTCCATCCATAAATCAAGCTCAAATGCGTTCTATGAACCACTTGACACCCTTTACTTATTTCACAACCAGCTCTTCATTACTAAACAAGATAAAAGTTGCATTTTTCAGATTTTTTTTTTGTTAAGCATAAAAATTGCGTCATGTCATTGCAGTTTCATTAACTTTCCAACAGTAAAAATTATATTTATTTTTTCTCATTAAGTGCCACATGCAAGAACTCATTAATTTTATTTGCAATTGTTGTTATTCTCAGTCGCATGTCTCTAGTTCTCTCTCCACCAAAATAGCATATTTTGATGTCAGAAAATGTTGATAATAAATTCAAAATCCTTACAATTCTCAAAACATCACGTCATTCGCATAAAGCAATAAAGTACCAAACCTGACAGTTCCACTAGTCACGACGTATATCTTTTACTCTTTCTATACTCTGCGTGTTCTCACATCATCTCATATGCTGAATGAGCAAGCAATGATAGTTCGTTTAAGAAAAATGGATTTTCGCGTTTTTCTTTACTTCTTCTCATTCATCTTACTTATGCATAAGATAATATTTTTTTTTTGTGGCAATACGAGAAAAAAAGGAAACGAATGGAAAAAGAGGTTTGAGATGAAATAGGTCTCATGAGGTTTTCTTGTCGAGGCATGAAGGGAAAAATGGAAAATAAGAAGAAAATTTATTCATTCGTTGTTCAAATTTCCATCTATATGTGGTACGTCTATGTAACATGTAAATTCTTATTCATACGTGTATACATATATAGTTCTCTACATTAATCTTTTTGATGATATTACTTTGTGGATTTGAGATTTATTGTCAACGGTTGAGGTGCCTTCGAGATTCAAGTATTTTTTTTTTGATAACTTCTATTAACATTGCAAAGTCAGTGAAGCTATCCTAGGTCAAACTACAAAATATTTGGGGTCTTAAGTTATTTTCATTCTCGATAGGCTGTCGAGGCTTTTTAAACTTCTTGCTTAGATAAATTTATGATGCTAAGGCAACTTTAATGAGATAAGATATCTCTGATTCTAAGGAACTACGGAATTTGATCATTAACTTAAAAATTTAATTTTGTTCTTATATTTCCTTTGAATCCATTAGTATTTTGTACCCATAAAATTCCAAAAAATCCCCTTCGTGTCAACAGCTAAAAATCCTTAATCATTTTCTTCTTGGAACCTCTTTAAGCTCCTCGGAAGGAGAACAAATGTCATACTTAATTGTAAACAATGTTCCAAAAATAAATTCTTGCTAAATAACGATAGCCAAAAAGCTCTTATAAAGCCAAGCACTTTGAATTGAAGGTTTATTTTACAATGTTTGTATTTATTCAGCTTCTCAAGTGGAATAATTTTCTTCTTTTAAGAACTTATTTTTGTATTTTTTATTTGACAATGTTTAATAAATTTGAGTTTTGTTTTTTTTAAAGAATTCTTAGAAAAAAATGCAGTTTTTATGGCATTTTTATTTTAAGGTTTTTTCACATGGATTTTGTAAAAATTGAAGCTTGGTTGGAAAAATTGAAGCTTTAGATTTAAAAATCATTTATATTCACAAATTGCCAATTTAAGGTTTGAAGCTGTCTTGACGAAGTTGTAAAACTACTTGACTGACAACCATAGGGCCCCTGGTTCGATTCCATGATTGATTAAAATTTTAAATTGCGTCATTTTTATTAATTTATCCCATTTTTGAACAATTCCTTATCCTTTGGACGGTAATAATGGTTTAAGATATGCCTCGTATCTAGTTTCTGGTTCCAAATTATAAATTATAACCTTAAGAGTTAAAAGCGGATCTGTAGTGGCAAAAATCACTCAAAACTCTCAAAAAACTTACAGAACTCAATTCAACGTTTTTACTACAACATTCCACGACGCTTCAAAAGTGTTAAAATCTGCAACTTTTCATCATAAATAATAAATGAGTAGAATTTTTTTTCTCATCACATAACTTCCAGCAATTCATTAATTTATTCTGTTAAATTTACTGATATACAGCACTATATATTTCATACATATTTATCAGTATTGTGATAGAATAGCTCGAGGAAGCTTCTCTTCGTTCGAAAAAAAAAGATAATAATAAGCTTTCTCATATGTTTTAAGCTGCTATTATACACTTCCAGCAATTTTTCGTATTATTTTCTCATGCATTTTCTCGTCTGAAAGAAATGATGATGATGAAAAATTTGAAATATTTTTTTAATTTTTTTTTTGTTGCTCGTAGCTTTTCAAGCTTATTAAACGCTCTTTTTCCGTTCTCAATTTCACTTTTTTTTAGTTCATTCATTTCCTGCTAAAATCCCTTTTTTATTCACAAAGTTTTTCCCTAATTTTTTTTTACAGTTTCCTTAGTGATTTGAAAGCTCGTGTGAATCAGGGGTGGAGTTAAGGGGGGCTTAAGGGAGTCTTGACATAAAATTGATAAATAATTTTTTAATTCGTTTGTAGTCTTTAGCGCATTTTTGAAACTTGTTTCTAAAAGGTAGCTTAATAATACACTTTACTCGGCTGTTCGGCTGCTCGGGCGAAGAAAAACTTTTTAACCAGACATCGTAGAGAGCTCGGGTTTGTTTTATTAGCTCCGTTACTTTCGATTTATCGGCCTATCGAGTGGTTAAAAGTCTTCAAACCATGTATTTGTGCTATAATTAATGATTTTTATTTTGTTTTCGGTGTAACCTGCCCACATCTATAGTTTCAACATTACCTCTATAATTTCAAATTTTTTCAAGCCGTAGTAAAATTTGAATTTCAAATTTTCAAGATTTATTTAAAATTTCAATAAATATCTTGTCAGCCATTTCCTAATCTACCAGGGAAAGCAATTTCCTAATACATCCCTGTTTCAAACATTCAGCAGCAGCCCTCTACAAAATGCTATTTCCCTTCATATCAAATGAACGAAAATCTTTTCATAAATCACGCAAAAATGGCGAGGAAGAAGGCACACACAGGAGAAATGGAAAAAGAAAACTTTTGTCGTAGAAGCGAAAGAATTTCCCGGGAAATTTTCTTTTCCTCCATCCACTTCTTACCCATTGCTGTTTCTATTTGCGTTATCATTTAGACATTTCGTTTTCTAGCTCAGTTTTTTTGGTTTGTTTTTTTGAAGAAGGATGATGTGTTGTTTTGTATTTACTCTCGAGTTGATGAGGTGGCTGGTTAGATGTGGTGTTGATGAAATTGTAATTACTAATGCATGCGTGAATGTTATATCGTTTAGGAAATATCTTTTTAGTGTCATAATAGAGACCACTTTTGTTTGAGATTCTGATTTTCGAAATTCATATCTTGTTGTGTTGAAATATTTTGGTTGGGTTGTATGGTGATGAGATGGAAATGTTAAAGCTTTAGGAATGGAAAGTGATGTGAACTTTTGAAGCTTCTATATTCGGAGAATTGTTTATTTATTAGCTCTGTTTTGATTTTCTGAGCAGTTTTATGCTTAGGATGTCTAATTTAACTTCTCAAATTTTTATGACAGTCAGTCCAGTTGTGTAGCCAGGAATTTGAAGAGGGGGGACAAAAAA
The DNA here is from genome assembly GCA_917627325.4 of Chironomus riparius. Classification (NCBI taxonomy): domain Eukaryota; kingdom Metazoa; phylum Arthropoda; class Insecta; order Diptera; family Chironomidae; genus Chironomus; species Chironomus riparius. Next base: position 23,214,372 of record OU895878.1, read on the forward strand.
ATTTTATATGGAAAATTCAAAGGGAGGGGGGGAGGTTATGATTTTTTCATAAAATTTCTAGCAAAATGAAGAAATTTCTGTTAACGTCGGGACCCTCCCCCTCCCTGGTTACGCGCCTGAATCAGTCTTTAAACTAAATTGCGGTTATTTTAGATTCTAAGCTAATAGGTTTTATTGGTTGAATATCAGTGACTGATAGCTAATGTGAGACAAAACTTTGTGATCAATTAACATTAAATAGTTCATTCATTAATAATGGCAAACATTTTTCATTCATTTTATAATGAAAACAAAAACTGAAGACAAATGTTCCTTCAATATCCATACAAGTCTGTCCAAATTGTGGTTAAATACAGTTCAAAAAAGAAAAAGCAATGCACAAATTCTGAAGAATATTTTCCGAAACTCAATAAAACATAAAAGAAGTGAGAATTAATTAATTAAATCATCCTTTGATGTTAGCTACAAAGATTTAATTTTGTTTCTTAAAATTTAAGTTTAATTCTAAGGAAAAAAAAGAAAATTTGGCAAAGAAAGTTGATATCAATTAGGGTAATTAATTTTTTCCTTTGATTCATTTTGTTGCTTCGTTCGACTAAGACGTCAATATTAATTTACTCTGGTACTTCCAACTTCCTCTGGAGACCTGTAAAATAATCAATCTCTTACCTGATCAGAACACATTAAATAAAAGCCAGTTTTCACCTTACTACCTACTTACTTCGCTGGTAGTACAGATCAATTGTAATCTCTTTGTTGACGCATATAACTAGCTCTATCGCTGGCTACCGTCTACCAATTTCCAATACCAAGTGCTATACTGTCTCTATCAACAGCTTCTTTTCACTAGTTCTTTGACCGCCCACGTGATCTCTTGCCATCTACGCAGTCAGATTTAAAGACCTTATTTAATGGAGCTTCCACAGGTCTCCTTATAATATGTCCAGCCCATTTGATTCTGTTTAATCCTTTTCAATATATCAGCTTCCTTAAACAGCTGATAAACTTCTGCGTTGCTGCTTATTAAGGTTAATTGGAATCAATATTGTAAAAACTTACGAAAATAAGCAAAATCGTCAAATAGATGCAACTTTTCAAGACACTGTAGTGGCTACATATAAAATGTGTTGTAATCAAATAAGTATCCATCAATGTATACAAAAACTACAAACGATCTCAATTATTTGTAATAAAAAAGTCATTGACCTTTGCAACCCACCCAGAAAAAAAATACATGACCACTAAAGTGCGCTGTAATTACCAATCTCATCATCAACAATGACTTTCAAACTACCATTTTTTTGGGTTTTCTTTCATGCCTTTCTTTTTTTCATTTTTCCATCCTTTTGTCTATGCTTTGTGTGAGTCTTATTCTTTCCTCGTTTTTTTTTACAATTTCTTTCCTTCTTTTCTTCTTGTTCAATTGTGAGAGAGCCTCTCGAGGGTATAGATAAAAACAACAGCAGAAGCAGCAACATCAGCGGCAGAAATGTCAGTAACAAAAGTAAAAGAAAAAAGAAATAAGTTTATTTTTCTAAGATACGACGGAAAATAAATGGCAATGATGAATTTTGCACGTTTCCACTTTTTTAAACAGATTTGTTTACGTCATGAGATCGGACAGCAAAGTGGCTCGTTATGTATACAGGAAGGCAGCAAAAAAAAGGCAATTCTCTAGGGCTAAATTTTAGTAGTTTTTCAATTTATTTTTTTACATTAACCCCTTTTTTCTATGCTTTTTTTTGTGCTGCTCTCTATACAGCCAACATGGGAATATGTGGAGGGGCAGAGAAAAGTTTTCTTTCTTGCTGTATCCATTCTACCCTCCACTTTTATATTATTCTGCCAGGTATTGCTGCTTGCTACTGCTCGCTCAGGCAAGGACATTATTTATGAACATCAGAATCATTTATCAGAAAAGTTTATGTATGAGATAGAGCTCTGTTGAGAATTACATCACATAAAATGAAAGTTATGATGTTTATTGTTTCATAATTTCCACTTCCTAATTGCTCCATAACGACTCGCTGCGTGTGTCACATAAACGACACAAGCACACATTTTTGCGTATTTAAATTTTTTTTAACTTCTTTGTTGCTTCTTGCTTCTTGTTTTTTTTTTGATGCTCGCGCTCGTCATAAAATTTAATTTAATTTAATTTCTCTGCTCGAGGATGAAAAACAATGAGAAGCATTCTTATGAAAAAGGTTACAAGCGTCACAATTGTGCTTCCTTCCAGTTTCTTCGATTTTTATTTTCTTATTTGAGTTACTTAAGTCGGTTATAGACGTTATGGTTCATATTTTCTGTGGATTTTTGAAAAAAGATGTAGTTTATTGAGGTGTTCATTTTGTTCTGTTGGATGGCTTTTGGATCGAACTAAGTTGAGAGTCTAGAAGGAACTAAATTTCTCGGAATTTGAATTTAACAAGTTTTATAATTTAAATTTTTAAAAACCGTTAAAATTTTAACTTTTAAAACGGGTAAAACTTAATTTTTTAAAAGCTGTTGAAATTCAAATTTAAAAAAACCGTTAAAATTTAAATTTTAAAAACCGTTAAATTTAAATTTTAAAAACCGTTAAATTTAAATTTTGATAAACCATTATAATTTAAATTTTGAAAAAACCGTTAAAAACAAATATTTTATAGTTGTTGCTCACATAAATGCGCTTTAGTTCCTTTAGCAACTGCTTAAAGACTTTTCAATTTTACATTCATTTTTATGGAAATTGATTTTTATGAAAGAATGTAAAATTTTGTGATCGGTTTGGTTGATTGGATGAATTTAAGTAATTTACTAGAATCATAAATTTGGGACACATGGCTGTAAGTTATCAAAGAATGCGACAGAACAGAAGCTGCACTAAGTTTTTCTACACTTTATTGCCATGAGAAGTTTGTTTCTCACTAGAAATTTTGGCACGATTCTGAATAAACATTAAAAATATATTTAGAATTCATGGGAGAAATGACCCAGAAAGAATTTAAGATTGCAGAAATAAGTGCTTAAAAAATAAATGGAAAAAATTCTGCATGCAACGATTATTCTTGGTTTATACTTATATGTGTGAAGTCAAGTGATTATTTGATTAATTTAATGGCCTTCCTGGGAATGTACAAAATATTTTAAATTCTGCAAGACTCTGCAGATAGGAAAATAAAGTTCAAGGCCGCAATCATGAAATGTTGCTTTAAAAAAGAATAAATTTATTGCACAGTAAATATCAAAAGTAAAGAAAATTTCTGCTTTTAATTTATTTCTGTGATCCCGAATCTCATTTTTAACCCATGGGTATTTATAAAATAATTCCCAACTTTTTTGCTGTACCCCGAGGATATTTTTTTGATAACGAACAGAAAAGCTCTTTGGAGTTTGTCATGAAAAAATTAAAAATAATAAGTGAGGAGCTAGAATGTCCTCTGTAAATGTCGAGTATGAATATTTGAGCTGAGATGGTTGGGTAGAGGAATGGTTTACTTCATCGGTCCTTAATTGTGTTGACACATCGATCATAGGTTCGAAACTTGGTAAAAAAACAGTTTGTACATTAATATTACTTTTCAGAACTATCAAGAGCTAGAGATTAAAGGGTAAATCGTGCGAAATGACCAGCTTTTTGACTAGAAGCACTGCGATTCAAATTACAACAGACCTAAAATTTATGGTGGAATCCGGACCACTTGCAAGCTCTGCACATTGCAAAGACACGAATAAGTCTATAGACCTGATGTACCCTGCAATCTACCTAGTAACAATTCATGCGCGCAAGATGCCGTAAGGAAGTCATCCAGATACTAGTATATCCTTGTATACCTAGCAAAAAAGGCACGTTATGAGCCAAATATCATAAAACAACACCGAACACACGAACAGAGCTTCGTAATTAGAACGGTGAAATGGAAAAAGAGCTTCTAAAATTTGACTTGACCTGGGATTGAACCCAGAACCTTTGGCACTTAAGGCCACTGATGCCATTTCACTGCTGAGATAGAGATTAAATTGGACGTAATTTTATACTAATGAATAAATAGGCCGTTATCTTTTAGACCTAGATTCAGTTCTTTATCCCCCCTGACTCTGCAAATCCGTGAAATTATGCGCTTTAACCAATAACCAAACCCCAAAATCATCTAGCTTAAATTGTTTAATTTATTGTAGTAAAAAAACCCAAAAAGGTTCTTTCGAAGAAATCAGAATTATTCAGGAAATTTAATAAAGAAAAGAAAAAATTACTTGTGAAGCTCAACGATTCAATTTTTTTTGTGTGCTCCTTAATTTTTTTTTCCATTTTCCTTATTTCATTTTGATTTGAGAGGTTGTGCCAAAACAATAAGAAGCCAAAAAGAGCACCGAAAAAATAAAGTTCAATAAAAATGCTTATTTTTTTGTGATGCCATAAAACGTCAGCAAGCTAGTCATTGGATCCATAGAGGAGAATGAGTAAGAACCGAAAATGCATAAACGAAAAAATATTATTATTCTTATGTTTACACAAAACGATTGATCTAAATCGATTTATGTTGTTTCATGCAATTCCCTTTTTTTATGCTTTATTTATCATAAAAAAATTTTTCTTCTCATTGCTTCGTGTAATTTAACGCCTCGAGCAACGTCCTTTTTATTTGTTTGTGAAATTTAAAGCTACGTAAAAACGTAGAGTCGTACGTAGACTCTCTCAGATAAAATTTCAATGCCGCTCTCAGCTCTCTCTTTCTCATTTGTGTAATATTCTCATATGTTTTCATATCCAACCAGTCCTCGCAGTAAGACAACACACAACACACAAAGTAGTAACGTTAGTTTGTGACGAATGGTGAAGCAAAGTAGACGTGAATTTTTTTATCTCGCACATTATAAAAATATTGAAAAAAATACTAGAACATAAAAAAGTATGTGGAAAAAAATAATATTTCGAGAATATGAAAAAATGTTACACGAAGTGAATGATAATAAAAATTAAGAAAAAAATAATTTTTCGGTAAAATCAGATAAAAAAATAAAGTGATTTTGCATAATTAATCGAATTAAAAATATAAAAAGGAGAAGATTTTTTTTTTATTTTTTGTACAGTGAAAAAAACTTATAATTTTTTTTTTGCCTGAGTCGAGCAAAAAAAAGGGTAGACCAGAACAATTTAATTTGAAATTATCTGAGGATTAGTGATGAGAATCGGATTAATATTTTAATATTTAAAGGTAATGCCGTCATGTTATAAATTTTGTGTGTGTGTTCTGGAATTTTTAAAATTTTCATGAGGGTTTAAAATTCATTAAAAAAGTTTGAAGAGTCCTCGTAAAAAATTATTGCGGAAAACTTCAAAAATTTTCATATCAAACTTTAATAATTCTCAAAAATGAAATAGAATTTTTTTGAGTCTTGAATGATTTATTATGCTTGAAAGGAAAAATTCTATTTTTTTATAAAGAAAAATCCTAAGCTGTAAGCTCCTTCCGTAAAGTGCTGAGAAGAAGAACCATCTTAATTAAAATTCATTAATTACTTTGTAAAGTTTTTCACATTTTCCTCGAAGTAAATTGAGTAAGTTATCATAAGTAATTTTTCCTTAGTCTCATTCCGTTTTTGAGTCTCACACAAACTCGTGCTCGCTTAAAGTCTTATGGTAAAAATATTCAACATTAGGGAATTTGTGTCAGAATTTTAATTATGTTTTCTTTAAGATCCACTTCTCTTCCAATTTCATCTAATTTACTGACATTTCTCTTTCATTTTCGTCTATCCTTATTTTAAATTAGAAGCATTGAGTTTGATGGATATTTTGTTTTGATTTGTGAGGTGCGTGACGCATTTTTCATGACGTAGTCAGCAAATTTAAAATTTCAAAGCTTAAAAAATCACTCGATTAATTTTTATCGTATGTTTAAAGTTGAAAAATATTCAAATACAAAAAATCGCAGCAATCATAATTTTTTCAATCAATTTTTTTTTTGTTGATAGAGAAAAGTTGCAAATTCATCAAAATCTCAATAAAAAAGTTTAATTAAAGTGATTTAAAGTGTAACAAACCTCTTCAGTTCAGAAATATCCATCAGCAGTGAAAAGTCAATAAATTTTAATCAATTTCATCATATTTACCGGTTTGTTTACATAAAAGTGTAACATTTAACATTATTAACCAAAATCTTGCCGCAATCTGCATTATTATCATAAAAATTGAATTATTCAGCATTTATTTTGACTCTGGGTTATAATCAGGCAAATTTCTCATGCCTACAAAAACAAAAAATATATTTTATTGATTTTCAAAGGAAAACAAACAAAAAAAATTTTTTTTCACGTGCTCAGCAATTCAACAAAACAAAAAGCCAAAGTGCTGTTAACAAAAAAGTTGAAGTATTTTCTCACAGAAAATCGTGCGCCAAAATATATCATAAACGATAATTATTAAGAGGCACAAAGAAGAAGTAAGCGAAATAGAAACAGGTAAACACAAATCAAAATCAAAATGAAATTCTCGTTCTTGACATCCGAGGAAGTTTATTTACCGAAAAAATATAAAATAAAATATTTTCAACATCTCCATTTACGGTGTGGTGTGAGGATGATTTTGAAAGTCTAACATAGAGATGAAAATGCAATAAGAATAGAAATATTTTTTATTTCGGATGAATTGATAAAGACATTACTATTAGTCGTAGACACAACATGCCTTTAGGACACACGATGTTTGTTAATAAAACAGAAAGTAAAAGAAAAGGGATCACGGATAGAGAAATACAGAGAACAAAAAATTTAAACCGTCTTTATTGATCCAAATAGAAAAATAGAGAAAAAAAATATCTGAAAATAGTCGAAAAGAAGAAAAGGAAAGAATTTGACATGTTTACGACATTGCATGAATCTGTTTCTGAACCTTTGAATTCGAGTATATATGTAAGGATAGAATAATATAAAAATACATATTTTCAGCATAGAAAAAAAAATCAATAAATAATTTCTTTCTCTCTTCACTTGTTTCCAAATTCAAACTGTCTGCGATTCCGAATTGAAATTGTAAGGAAGCAAGTAGCAAGAATAAGAAGCATGAAAACATTTTCTCTTGCTGTTACTGCTTACAACTCTCTACTGAATCGTAGAAATATCTTTATTATTTACATTACTTCACCGAGTGCTTAGAGATTTAAATTATGATGGTGGAATAGATAGAAAAGTTTTAGCCGAATTTTTTTTTTTATTCTTGAGGAGATATGCAAAAGGAAAAGTTTGCGACAGCTCAAAAATCCTTGAAAGATATTTTATGAAAAATGTTCCGGATGAATTTAATTCCGAAAGGCAAAGAGATTAAAAACTGTGCATAAAGTGTCACCTCAATTGAGTTATGATGAACCAGAGAAATTGAATTTGCTGCTGGCCAGCAGATATAACTTCTGGATGGGTTCAGTGGCTTGTAATTTAACTTAAAAGTATTATCGCATGCTAATCTGGTGACGGTTTTTGTGAATTGAATCAGTCTTGTATGATGAGGCTTTATTTTGCATTATGAAGTTCCATATATTACATTTATTAGGTATCATAGCAATATAGACTTCCATGCTGGGTTAATATGTAAGCGGATTATGATTTAGACGATTTTATTATAGAAGAATCCTTTGAAATTCCGAAGAATTATTTCCTTAGGAATAATCTGTGAGAATAAGATGTTATATTGTAGTACAAAGATGATTGTCCCGACAAACAGGTGTGATACATATTTTATGTGAAATGCTTGCTCTATGCTGTATCAGTTTATCGATTTAGAGTGAGATTTTATGGTATTTTGAAAAATTTTAATATGAAAACTTTACTATATTCAATAGATGCATAAATGGTTCTTTCTAGTAACTTTCTAAGGTATCTTAAACCTAATACGACGAATAAGATTTTCAAGTCAAGAAGTGACAAAATCTAATTATTATTCGCGCTCCAAAAACACCTTTTATCTTCAGTGAATTATTTCTGGGTGATTCTCCAGCGGGAAAAACAACCAAAAATCACTTTCAAATTGATTTTTCTTTAAATTTTCCCACTAAAGCATGTTTGTTCTTAATTAAAACAGATGTATTTTTCCAAATTATATCTCTTGAAGTCATTTAGAAATCATTAATTAGCTTAAATCATTAGTTTTTTCAATATTTTTAAGCGTTGCTCGGCAACCAAAAATGGAATTCAATTACGAAGAATCAAAAAATTACTATCAAAGAAATATTTTTATTACACTTAATACATACTAAATGGTAGAAAATCTTTAGTTTTATCATATTTAATTAACACATCTTTGAAACTTTCAGTAGTTTATTTGGCACAAAAATGTTAATGATCTAAACTTTATCTTATAATAATCATTAAAATGCATATCAATTAAGTTTTCAACCTTCAATTAACCATAGAACCAGAAAAAAAAGGTTTGAAACCAGAGATCGAAGCCGATTTTTTCGGCTTAACAAAATTTTTGATTTTTTTGATAGAAAAAAGCTATTTAACACACATTTCAAGTATTTAAATTGAACTTTACATGCTTTACTATGATTCTGTGTAATATTTTGTCAGCATGTAGCAATAGGAAGCTCAGAATTTCAATTTAGCCGATTTTAAGCCGATCGGCTTAAATTTCGGCTTAAAACTCTTTAACTTGAAATTCTGAGCTTACTATAGCTACATGCTGACAAAATATTACACAGAATCATAGTAAAGCATGTAAAGTTCAATTTAAATACTTGAAATGGGTGTCAAATGGCTTTTTTCTATCAAAAAAATCAAAAATTGATGAAAATCACTTTTGAAAAATTCAATTCTTCTGGAGAATCGCCCTTCTACAACCTCAACAACTACTATTGGCTCAGTTCAGGTTCATATCGTATTCGAAGAGTCATTTGAATTAGTCAAAAAAGTGCATTATTTACAGCTTTTGAGTTTAACATGTAATCAGTCTGCGTATGCGTTACTAAGAACAGTACTCATAAAAGATCCCTCAAGCTGTCAGTAATGAATGCATGAAACTGCTCCTTTGTGCTGCTGAATGTAAACGATTTAGGCTAGAACAAATCCACTTCCAAACATTAAAACGTAGCCATTAAACTACGATTTACATTACTTTTGAATCGGTTATTATTAGCGAGAAGCCAATTGTGCCTTTTGCAGGCAAGAGACAGGCAATCGTCGATTAAAATTCAACAAAATAATTCCAATTCTAACATATTCAAATCAAATGACATTACACAAGCGAATCTCGCTATCATTATTATTTATATAACTCCACAATTCATTGACCTAGAAAGCTAGCTCCAATAAAACTAATAATTATGAAGGACACCAAGGCAAAGCACTACCCAATACCTACCCCAAAACTGCACCAAAAAACACATTAAATCCACATTCTTTTTCATAAATTGACGAATAAAATAAAAACATAGAAACAAAAAAAAATAATTTAATGAACAAAAAAAAAATGATGGAAAATAAATCAAGGGAGAAATATGAGAAAATGGAATCATTAAAATGTAATTAAGACATTCCGATCCGATCTAGGGTTAGAATTATACTGAAAGCAGGTCATGAAGTAGAGCGGAGAATAGAAAAAAAGTATAAAATAAAAAAATGAAAATAAATAAAAAATTAAAGGAAGAAGACTCCCCAGTTGCAGAACAGAACAAAATAATAAAGCTTGAAACTTTATCCAATGAATTATGAATTTGCGGATGAAAATTTTTGGATATTTGCTGCACATGTTCAAGCAATTATAATTTAATGGATATTACACGATTAGGATGAAAAAAAAGGAACAAGTTTTTTTTCTACTATTTTGCTATTATTTCTCTTTCGGGTAACCCTCAAAGGATAGATGAATGAACGGAGAATTACGATCTGAATTTAGTTTAACAAATATCTTTTTCACTTTAAAACAATTCACCTATTATACGTATGGTATAAGCATACTTGTGTGTGGGGAGGCACTAGACTGTAAATACAAAAGACTACAATGTTGATGATGATGATAAATACATCTACGTTGTTTAGTTAAATGGGTAGTTTTTTAAGGTATTTTAAACTTTAATAGCATCGTCAGGTGTACATATATGAAATATTATTTGTATACAAACTTTCTATATGTGTGTGACCACACAAAACACAGAAAAGCCAGCATGAAGACGTTAATACAATAAAAAAAAAAACACGGAGAAGTTTAAGGCAGGAGGAGATATAACAATAATAGTAGTAATGATAGGGCTTTTAAAAAGGGATGGGATTGTGAAAAACACTGTAATTACAAATTTTCTTTCCTTTTATTTCTTATGTTCTTAAGAGATATCTCGGGTACAAAAGACACACTTTTTATATGAAATATCTATGAAATTGTCATCTTTTATACTTCTTATGTCTTTGTTTAATTTGCGAACGAAAGAGAAAATTTCCTGGAAAAATGAAAATTTGAGTCATTTTTCTTTCTTATCGATTTTTATTTAAGTTGAGAAAATGTTGAAATTTGTTTTGTCTTTTATCATCAAGAGAGGTGGTAATGGGTTCTTGAGAAACGGTGTCTTTGTGAGAGCACGTAGATATTCAGGAGGGTTGAGCTATGCTTTTGGGTGTTTGGAGATTTATGGTTCTTAGAAGTATCTCTTTTGATGCTTTACAGATATTACTGTGGATAAGACTTGAGTAAATAAATTGAATTAGGGATGAATATCTTGAAATATGGGTTCGGTTGTGTCTTTATTAAGTTTATTAAATGGTAAACTTAATATGATTACCTATTAAGAATAAAAAGTCCTAATGTGATGGAATATCCATCAACTCTAAAGTCTTAACGTTGACATTAATTTACTGTAGCTAAAGTAAGACGATACTAAAGCAATCATAGTCATTGCAGATCGAAAAAGCTTCTTTTTCAATAAAACAACCCCAACCTATCAAAATATCAACTAAACCACAAATTTACTATCATTTGCACATATCCGCATAGCTTTAGTACTATTAGAGTTCAATCTCGTCAATAAATCTTATCAAAAATCTCCCAAAAAATGCATAACATGCTCATAAAAATTCAAATCCTGCCAATATTCTCTAATTTAACGACTCATAAACTTCAATGTCCCCATGAGGATTGTCCTTCTAATTCCCAAGCATCAAATAAAATTCTATTACGTCCATAAATCATTGCAATCGAAATCATAGAAAGTAAATTGTTTAACAGTAAAAAAAAGCATTTGAAAGATTCATAAATTTATGAAATTTAATTCCTCAAACTGCGGTTAACATTATGCATACATTATTAATTATGACAAATATTACGGTTCCCCCGAAGTTTATTTTTATAAATTTCGACACTTTTTATTGTCAAAAATTTACATTTTAAAAATTTGTTAAAAAATTAACGCGATCTTCAACTTTTTAATGCCTTACACTTTTCCTTCTTTCTCCTCGATATTCTGATTATTAATTGCTTCTTTTAATGGTTTACGAATAATTTTTTTATGTATTGCAAGACATTAAATTTGAGAACTGTGTTAATTTTTATACGTATGCAAATTTGTACCGATCGTTAAAAGTGTCGAAATTTATGAAATTTTGAGTTTAGTTGATGGTCAGAACAGATAACATTTTCTCTTTATTGCTTTCACTTTGAGCATTGTTATACAGGTGATTAAATTCATAGCTTGTGCAGATTGAAGATATTCACTAGTTGAGATAACGTTTTATTAGGTATTATTCGTTTTTGATGTTTATTAAGAATTTCTTCTTATTTTTCTTACACTCTCGTGTGCTGATCAAAAAGAGATAAATTAAAAACATGAAAAAGATGCCAATGATCATTCCAACTGCGAGGAACTGTAGAATGAGTTGAGTTAATGATTAGAATTTTAAAAGATATTTTGCGAAAGAAATCCATATGGTTTTTTATAGTTTAGAACTACTTGAGTTTCTTAGGAATTTCGGAATAAGAATTTAATTTTTTTAGAGATTAGGGGTCGTTTACAGTTTATCAAAATTTGGAATTTTCAAACTTTAGATTTTTATAAGCAGTTAAGTGCCTTGCTGGTCGAATAGGTAAGGCGCTTGGCTCAAATTCGGGATGGTAACTCGAAGGTCGTCGGTTCGAATCCAGCCATTTCCAAATTTGTCCTTTTTCGGAAGTTTAGATACTTCGACTGCTTAATGTAGGAGATCAAGCCATAATTGGGCATTTGGGCAACGTTGGATTAAGGGACGGGTCAGGAACTTGAAGTGTAGCGGGAGAAATAGGAACGAGAGCTACAAGATTACCCACGAATGGAATATTGTTAGAACGGACCTGAAAAGTATCACGACACGCCTACAGAAGATCGAAACGAGAGCCTTAGTTTATTTGAAACCTAGATTTGAAGATTAGAAGTTTGATCCTACATAATATTAATTCATATGTATACAAATACAAAAGTGTAAAATGTGAATTATTACCGGACATTATGTCGTCAATAAATGCAATAAAATGCAATTAAAATGAAAAAAAAAGTATCACGACCTGCTTGATTTTCAAGAAATAAATACTCTGAGATAACAAATTGATTAACAAAGCACTGCTCGCTGTTGTAACAAATAAGTCGCGTCATTTTCAAAAAATTCATAAACAGCCTACACATTACAATATGATAATAGGACATCTTATAAATATGACTAGAGATGAGCATGTTTGAAGTCAAAATGAACAAATTAATACAAAAAAGTATTTGTTTTTTTTTAAAATATATCGTTCATAATTTTTTACGACCTTATCGATAATGTCTCGATCTTCTTAATTTATTATCCAAATCTCATATCCACAATGCAAATCCAAATTGATTCGATAATCCAAATCGACTCCAACATTATGAGTTATAGTTTTACAATAATTTGTTAATTTAGATACAAATATGTATGCATGAAATTAAAATTTTATTAATATTCCCATATGCTGTTGCCTTCAAGTTATGAGAAATGAATTGAAATGTCCACATACCTGTGACTGACTAGCCATTTCCTTTTACAAATTAATATCACTGAAAAGAATCTAAAGCGACATTTGTTTTTCGAAGCAGTTAAAAATTCATTCACATTAAATTGGTATCATTATAGTAAATCTCCTACTTTATAACATTTATATTATAATGGCAACTAACAGACACGGTGGTCGATCGATGTCCTCAAGAAATCATTTCCATGTTACAATAATATTCATAAGCAAAAATGTATATTATTTCTCAATATATATGCAGACGATCGACTAAATAAAGTTACTAATGAGATAAAGATCATGAGTGGGAAATTTATGTCAATTTCAAGTTAGTTTTTTTTTTAATAAAATTCAAAATCGTCTCAAGTATTGCCCGAAGCCTAAAATGAGACGAAAAGAGCAAAGGTTTTAATTAAAATATTAATAAATGAGATATAATTAACATAAATTATTAATTAAGATGCTATATCTATAGACATACGCGAAGATGAGCGTAAAATGGAAAGAAAATAACAAAATAAAATGTTTTTTTTTTTCGTGGCTTGAGCGAAAAAAAGAAAGAAGAAAGAAAAATAGAAGAATTAATATGATGATGACTCTATAGATAGACATTATTTTATATGAATATGATATTTGTTGAGCCCACATATTCTCACTCTCGCTTACTTTTCTCAATATATTCTCTATATCTTATAGTTAATAGGTTCTTTGCTGCTGCTTCTGATACTACTGACGATTCTTCTTCTTATTCTTACTTGCTTGCCTGCTTTATTTTTAACAATAACAAAGGAATAATAAAGATGATAGTCATTATGGTTTTTAGTTTAGTTTTTGAAGGGATTTGATAGCCTGATGGAATCGTTTTCTTGTCTGACTGTCAAGTTTTTAATTGCTGGGTAAATGTTAGAAAAATTATTATTGTTTTTAAATTATTTAATTTTGGAGAATTATGGTTGCGTGATGCCGTGGGATCCTTGTAGGGAATTAATGAGATTTTTATTTATTTATTTTAATAAGTTTGTTATTAGCTGTCAGATGAGGATTTGTTCATGTGGTTTAAATTCAAGTTTATTGTAATACAGATACTAGAAAACGCTCGGTACTAGAAATTTTCGTTCCTTAATTGTATTAAAATCAAGAGTCCGATTTTCAAACTATGAACGCTTTCAAGATTATCAGAACTTTATTTAAATTCATAAAACCGAGCAATTTTAAAACAGAAAACAAAGATTTTTATCACTAAAATGCAACAAAACATTCTTTTAAAATATATTTTGCGGCACTAAAGATTTTTTTGGGGTTTTTCTGCACAAACCTTAAAGAATTTGAATTTATTGGAAGTAAAACATTAAACGCGCATAGCTTAGAGACTCGAATCGAAAGAATTCAAAGATTAGTATCTGAGATAAACTGCAGACTGGTTCTTTGTCCATAGAAGAGGCAAAAATATAAGAAAAGAAGCTAACAGTAGCGACTGTGATAGCCCAGAGCAGTCAAGTGTTCAACTTGGACTAGTTGAAGTTCTGCAGTTTGTAAGTGAAGTTTACAAGAGGAAATCATTTAGAATACTTTGAAGTTCTCATAGAAGAAGTAGATTGTATTGTGATAGCATAGAAGAGTTGTTTATTTATTCCGTCCAGAACTGTATTGTAGAGAGTAATTTAGAAGTTAAGTCACAAGTTTCCTTTTAATTTTTTTAAAAATGAACAATTATTTTAAACTGATTTTCAAGGCACAAATATGTGATAAGAAAACTTCACAAAATTGTGCGTGATCTTCATATACTTTAGAAGATTGCCAACTGTCTCAGAATCCTGTTGCTAGAAAGACAGCACCTAAGTACAATCCCAAAGCTAAAAACACACACAGAGAAATAATCCAGATCGTTTAAGTTAATTACAATAAAGCTAAAGCAGGAAATGAGCCGATTGAGATATAAAAATTTCTTAATTTATAGTCAGTTTATTAAAAGTATTTATCCCATATTAGAATCTCACTCGAAACAATTTATAATACCTGATTTTACTATCTAATTATTTGCGCAAAATCAGAGAGTCTTAATAAATTAAGCATTTAATATCTTCATAATGAAGTAATTCTATATATGAGCTATAAAATATATTATAGCTTACGACAATTGATATTGACTTCGAGCACTTTAGCAAGTAAGTTGAAACTTGGTATTTTTTGAGTTTTAAATGTTCTAGAATTTCAATTATTTATGTTTCTCTTGTAATTAAAGAATTTCTTTATGAAATTTACTTGATCCGGTATCTGAAAATAGAATTGAATTTGTTCTTATGTCTGTTGACATCTTGGTTGCTTCGCGACCTTTAAGAGCTTAAACATCTCTTGAAACTTCACAGACACCTCAAATTTCCTGTATTCAAAAATCTCGAAATTTTTTGAGAAATAACATGACAAGATTGGGCAACTTTGAAGCGTAGGAAGAGTGTTAGTTGTCTGAGTACAATGTTGTCTAGAATTGGCTCTGCATCCCAAAAAACAACTCTCAACCATACCACTATTTAGTTCATTTAAAATGCGCCCAAACATCATCTCATGTGTGCCGAGACACTCATTATTTTTCATTTACTTGACCACATCATTTACAACATATTCTTTCTTCCTTCGTTATTTTTGTCGAGAGAGAAACGAAAAAAAAAACATGTGTTTTTGTGGTGTGTGACTGAATAGAGAGCATAAACATAATTTTTATCCTCATCATCATCATGAAAATCATCATATCTCGTATATATACGCATTTAGGCAATCAATGGACGGAAGGGACATTATTATGTATACCACAAGCTAATTTCTGTCACTTCATTGTTCTATTCATTCAATATTTTTTAAGTTAGATCAATCAAAAAGACATTATTATGAGAATCTGAATAGCATAATGATGGCGGCATGCTTTAGTCGTTGGCTTAGACATACAAAAGTCCTTATTAAGACTTGTTGCTGTTACTCCAAAAAAAATTGTTCGCCCATTATTTTAAAAAACCTCACACGCATCGAGCAACTTTTTCTTTACTGACTTTGTCGTTCGCTGTTCGTCGTCATCATCATAAACAACATGTATACAGCATATAGCATAAAAAGAGATGAGATTGTCTTTTTTGCCGCGTCGTCTAAATTGAGTTATGAGCTCATGCAAATTAATATTCGTTAATCTTTATCAACATACAAAAAAAGAGACACCGAAAGAGAGAGAAAGGCCGAGAGTTCCTTATATCTTCACTGACTGTATACAACACTGAATTATAATTTATGTCGCGCATTTAAATTGACATGGATTAAGGCAGTTGAAGAAGAAAGGAAAACAGTTCTTTTTGTTGTGTACGCGGCAGAGAACGCGAAGATTAATCTTGATAAAGAATGATTTTAGAAGGGGATTTTTACTGGTTTTTGAGTGGCTTCCATTAGCGATAATTTAGAGATTTAGACTAATTTATTAGCTTCAATATTAACGCAAATTTGAATCTATTTCATTTCTCTCTTCTCTATATTTGCTTCATTCATATATTTTTTTGGCATTTGTCGCACTTCCGTTCAAAATCTGCTTTAGTAAACTTTCTATCTATCTATGGCTAGATCGTAGGCTGCGTGCTAAGGAATACAAAATCAGATAAAATTGTTGGACGAAAAGAAAAACAAACTTTTTGGATTTAAAAAGTCGTCCATTGAAAGAAAATAGTCAGCAATTCTATAAAGCATCGAGCAAACTTCCGCAGTTGTACTCTGAACCACAAAAAAAAGTCACTCTTCCTACTTTTTTTTTGCTCATTAGTAAAAGGATGTGGAAAAGGAAGAGAAAAAGTGCCAGCACACAATCGTTTTGCGCTTAATGAGAAAAAGTGTGAATTTTTTTTTCTGTTGTTGCTCTTTCCATCCCCATTTTCCATCCAGAATAGTATTGTGACAAAAAGGGAGCACAAAAAAGGCATTTTTATATGATGTTGAATGTACAGAAATTTGTTAAAATATTTTTTGCAGGCATTTTGACGTATAGGCATTACCACAAAGTGCCATTAATTTTTTTCTTCCTCCTGGTTCTATTCTATTTCGTAATGAATCATTTTACTGCATTGCTCTATTGTTCTTCTAACTAGATGTTGGGTTTTGACAAATATGATGTGAAAGATTGTTTGTGGATGGCAGTTGTTGTGAATTATTGTGGATTTACTAGAATGAAAGCTGGAGATTGCGACTATCTGGTGGTAGGGTTGTATTCTGAGGACTCTATTTTTTGAAGTTCTACTGGTTTCTTTTTATAGCAGCTGTGTTATTGCAGTTAAAGACCAGTTCACTATTTGTACCAGATCAGTGGGTGTTTTCTTGGGTTACTCAGCACCATTGAAAAGACAATGGATGTGTTACACTTAAAAATAAAACAAAATTTGACTTTGACAAGAGAAGGATGAACTTTTGAGGTTATAAGACACTTGAGTACCTTAAGTCAATTGCTTAAAGTCAGAGCACTAGCCTAATTTTAGTGAATAAAGGTTCCTATAAGCTACCTCCCTAACAACAGCCATTTAATAGCTCAAAGTTGCTCTTAGTCAGCCATTATCATAGCTTAAAATGAGTTTAAAAATTTTAAAAAATTAAAAACCTATTAACAAAAAATCTGCAATAAAACATCCAATGCCATCAGTGATTAAGATATCATCTGCATTCCTCAGTAGCCAAAAATATAAATAATTCACTATGCAAAAACGCCAGAAACTTGATATCCATCCCAGATTATCATGCAAAATAATAATTTACTCTGATAAGAATCAGCATCTATTATGCAGATTCAAGAATTCTCTTTTCGACAGTAAAAACCTCATGAAAATTTTTCATCACGAATATACCACAACATTCTACAGCTATAAAAATTCAAAATGACACAATAACAAATGTAGAGAATTATATCATTTAATTCTTGCCATTTTTTTTTTCGTTCTCGTTTACACTCGTAATCCACATTTATATATCTTCATGTAATCATAATTTTTCTCTCCTTTATGTTTTTTTGCAGGCAGACAGTTAAACGTCACCGACAACATAGCGACACAACAACAACAAGAAAAGTAATATATATAATAAATATTACGGAATCAAGCTAAAAGTATAATAAGAAGTGAAAATGATTATGACAAAAATGTACAAAACTTTTTTGCTACTGCTGATGTCATTCACAACATCATGCATGACAAGTGAAATTCAATGGGATCATAGGGTGGATCTTGATGACAATTTTCAATTATTATGGCGTGTGAAACGTCCTGACATTATCTTTGAAGTGCGCGTACGTACACACGGATATGTTGGATTTGGTTTTGCTCGAAATGAGTACATTTATGGTGCTGATATGATCGTTGGATGGATAGACAACAAGCATTCATTCTTCCAAGTAAGTAAAAGATTTTAGTTTTTTCTTTCTTTTGGGTTAGATCTTGATGGGGAATTAATGTACTGAACATAAATTCCTGTTATTTCCCTTGTTAATCTTTGGGGTCGATCACAAATGACGTCTAATATTCAGAATATATTTCTCTATTAATTGGCATTGATATGAAATATTATTCATTGAGCAGTCTTCAAATCATATTGATGTCATTTACGAACAACCCCACATATCCCTCCTAAAATTAATGCCTTCAATCTACGATCACTTCCTTTTCTCCATATCCAAAAAATTCTCAATTTAATATTTTGTGTATAACAAGATGACATTGAAGGAATGACTGGTGGAAAGAGTAGAGGGAGACTTATAAATATATAATATGAATAAGTCACAACATGAGAGTATATGAAGATTAAGGGAGCTTATAGTGGTATATTCAATTTAAAATATTGATTTGATTCTCATTTTATATCGTTGTATGAATGCTCTTTTATATATGCTTTGGCACGAGTTCGTGCTAGAAAAAGAAGAAAATGTCAAAATATGCGAAAATGTTTTTTTTGGCGCAAAATTTCATATGAGTAAAATGGGGGGGTTGATGTGTTCAATTTGACCTGGTTTGATGACTGAATTGGTAATTTATGAAATGAGAATATCAAAATATGCTCAAGGTCTGATGAAGATTTAATGGATGTTTTAGTGCCAGGGGAGGTTAATTTCTTTTTGAATTTTGTTGATTTTTGAACCAATAAATTCAAGGATTTCCAACTTTAATGAACTTTGGATATTTTTAAGATACTAAGATTTTTGCAGAAAGTGATCAGAAATTTTCAAAATATTAAAACTTAAATCCAAATAAATCGTTTATGAACCATAATTTTTTGTAAAATTTTAAAAGCTGAGCAGCTTTCTTGTCATGTAGCGCAGATTAATGAGAAAAATAATTTACACGAGACAATTGATCGTAAAATTTTACATCATTTTGTGTAATTTTTCACCTGGGGCTTGAAATTTTATTCTATTGTACACAAGACTAGAATATTAAATGTCAATAGATTCAGTGGAAAAAGTTATTAGTAGGGATTATTATCTAAATAAATAAGATGAGTTGATTGCAAAAGTTAAGTAATATTTGTATTGATTTGAAGTTTAAAGATTTTGAGAATTTGTTTAAGTTAATGAATGTTTAAATATTTTTTTGATTTTGACTTTGACTAGATTCGACTTAAACTTAGATTATTTCTGATAGCCAAAACAGATCGAAGATTTAGCATACAATAATGGCTTGATATAAATCAAGATTCAGAAGATTCTTATAACTTAGAACTTAATTGATTGACAAGTAAAGTATGATTCAGTGTTTCTCAAATTGTGCTCCGCGTTACTCTCCTGTGGTAGTATTATTTTTGTACGTAGGGCTTGACTCTCATAAACTGTCCAGTGTACTTTTCTATATTAAAATAATATTAAAATGCAGACAATAACTTAATATAACCTAAAATCCTACATCCCAATGCATATAATGCATAAACCCAACAATTCCATCACCAAACAAGTCTAAATTTACCAAAAATCAAATTCAAGATGATTGACAAAAGATTAAGAAAATAAAAATTTCAGAGACTCTTTTATTTAAATTTTACAATGCCTCATTGAACTTTTCCTATAATCTTTATAAGGTTCTTAAGCTTCCTCATCAAATTTTGATCTCATCCTTCTCAGAATTTTATTTTCATCCTTCTATAAAAAAAAAAAATTCCATCATCAATCGGCTTAGACGGAGAATAAAAATTTGGATAAAAAGTAAGAACTCATCGACTTGTGATTTGAATGTTTATTGAGAGATTTTTTTTTTCTTTTCTTTGAAGGTCATATGTTGAATAATTTATTATTCTGTATCTTTTTGCTTAAATACATTTAAGGGTGCAGGAGTAAAGATATCTAAAACATATTTCCTTTCTGTCTCATCCTTCCTATCTTATTTTTCCATTTCATTATTTTCCTCTCACTTTTTTTCTTCTCGAAAATAACAGAAGACAGAAAAGAAGGTAGAAAAAAAAAGTTTTTCCATGTGTTCATTCCTTTATACTTTGTAAATCCTGTTTTCAAGTCACGAGTCGTTTTAATCGCTCGGTAAAACTGTTTAGAAATATCTTTTATTTTTCTCCTTTCACAAAATAAAGCTTTTCTTCGTTCTCCTTAAATTTCTCCTTTCCTTTTTATAGACTTTAATACCTTTGGACAGAGAGAAAAATACTGTGTAGGAATCCTAAGTAAACAAAAGACTGAACAAGTATGGGAGGTTCTTGTGAAGAGCTACGGAAGTGTATTTTCTGTGTTTACTGAAATTAGAGATATGAAAAATTGTTGAGTTGAGGAATTTTTTTCGATTAAATTGTTTTCTGAAGAGATGTTCTGGTGAATTTTGAGAGTTTTTTTAAATATTAATTACATTAAGGTGGAATTAATTTTGAGTTTATTTAAAAGTTTGAAAACTTCTTAATTTTTTTGACATTTATTAGTTTCAAAGGCAATTATTTGAAGGCAAATTAATCTAAGGACGAATCCCTTAACTTATTATATCTAATATTAAGCTAGAGACGGTTACAACAGGTTGGGTTTATCTTTGACTTAATAAAAAATCTAGCTTTGGTTTTAGGTAGATGCGCAGTTTTAATCTGGACAGTCGCGCTATTTTGAAGAAAGCACCTCCAAAAATCCTTAATGTCCCGCTTTAATTAATCCTTTTCTTTCTTCGAAAATGCCTGTCCTGCTTTTTCAGAGCTGAAATCAGCACATGTCTCCCTTTTTGACCAAAATCAAACTAATGGACAGCTTATTTTAAAGAAGTGTAGCTTAGTAGCTAAGAATCTCACTATTTAGATTTTGGTGGATGTCTTCTAAACATAGGAAAATTGGGTTGATACATGTTGGTCCCCACTTGCCCTTCATTTAAATGTGAATAAACTCCATTATAGATTTAGAATTTCTAATATTATGCATTCATGTTTAGCTGTAGAACTTCTTAGAGACTAGTAAGGTATCCACCAAATCCTCTTCAACAATAGAATATCATTAACATCCTCACCAGACAAAATGTTCCCACAACAAACCCATCCATTAGATGTACTCAAAAATATTTTTGTGATAGGAATGTTTATATAGTAAGGGAGTAATGAATTTCTCTCAGGAAGAGGAGAAAAAAAGGTAAAAAAAAACTTCGACATTGTCGTCTTTACGTTTTTAATTCTGAAAATGTCGTCTCTGTCAATAACACGGCAAAGTGAACACACGGAGTTAACAAATTTTTTTCCTTCTTCTTTTGTGTGTGCAGTTCTCTCTTTTTTTGAACATTTTTATAACAAATTGCTTTTAACTTTAACGACAGCTAAAGAAAACGAAGTGAAATGAAATACACGATGAGAGATATAGTGGAAAACCACAACTGGGATAATGGACAATGGATGTAAGACAATAGAAATGAAATTATTTCAAGTATTCTTCTTGCCTTATTCTCTGTGTTGTTTTTCAAGAACCGCCACTAAAAACAAAAGAAGGAAGATGTGAACGAAGCTTTTGGTCGGTTTGGTCGGTTAGATAAAAATTCTGTACAAAACAAAACTGAAGAGAGAAGCGATAATTATCAGGAATTTGAAAAATCTTCCACATTGTCTCCATTCTCCATCTCCTTCACTCAGTGTTTGAGTTTCTGTTTCTTTGCACAGTTGAGAGTTTTTCTTGTTTTTCACATTGTTTAATTTCTGTTTATTTGAAATAACTTTTTAACTGCCCCGGATGGTTACGTTCTCATGCAGCTATTTTTATAGGATGTTAAAAACCAAAAACACCAAGAGAATTTTTACTTCTGTTTCTTAATCCTTTTTTCCTAACTTCCATGTCAACTGGTTGTGTTGAAGTATTTTTTTTCATCATCATTTTGGCAACTGATATAAAGTCGTTGAGAAATGTTTTTGAATTTTTCACCAGAATTTTCGATAAATTTTGAATTATTTTTGAGTGTTTGAGGATAAAATTCTTTAATTTGTTTCAAGATTTGAATTAACTTTTTCCGTTAATAATCAAATTTGTAAAATGTCATCTAAACTCCAGTTTCCTAATGAAGTTTTCAATTCTGAATGACCAAAGCTTGCACCTCTATTTGTTCCTATTTTTCTTCTAAAAAACATTTCTATACCTTAAAATTCATATCGATTTAGTGATTTATTTCATAGTCACTATCTCTATAGAGAATAATTTTGTTATTTCCAAGATACACAACAGATGAGAATGAGAAGTAACCTATTTTTCAATTCAATGAATCTACCTTCAACTGATACAAAGAATTTTGATTTAATTGTTCAACTAGAAAGCAACAATTTTTAGGAATATTTGAGATTTTAGGATACAAATTTTGGCATTGAATGAAAATATTTTGTTGATGGTTATTGTGTAGCATGAAAATAGATCTCTTTTGGGATTACATAAAATTCAATCAGGTTTATGTTGTTGGCAACCAAATTTTGAATGTCAAGAAAATTTTCATAAAGGCAAAAAAAGCTCGACCTTTTGCGATAATTCAGATTCAAACGCAACATTTTTAATCTAAAAATATCAATATCTGAAATTATTTCTAACACATATAAAAGCTCAGCTATCGATAGTCTAGTCATGAAATATTTCATCAAAATAATGACATCTAATGCCTATGATAAATTAGAAATAATCAGCCTTGTTTCCGTTAATTGGTAACATGAAATCGTAATCTATCAATTGAAACGCTAAGCCTTTAGTAATTGAATTAATTTATAAACATATTGAGTTATGTAAGGAGCTATTATCGTAATTTCTGGATAATTGAGAATTGGGATTTGATTTAACGGAAGTAGGTTGTTGTTATTGATGAGGCTAGGATGGTTGTATGTAATTTAATGAATTAATTTTTGGATTGGTTTAGCCTAAAATAACTGTTACATCATTTATGAACGACTCATTACAGAAGAAAGTATTTCAGCCCATAAAGACATTCCGACAATGAATTCTCACTCAATTGCACAATTTTCGTTAATTATCGATCGTTCAAGATCACTTGACATAAAAGATTTCTGCCGATTGAAGCCATAGCAATTACTAAATAATAAGCAGTTGACTTTCTATTGACCGAACCCTTAAAAAAGTTACATTTTTTATTGTCTGCACTTGAAACTTTTATTCATGCTAATTGCCATAAATCTATTGAATACAGTTCTCATATTTCAAGCATTTTTGAGTTCCTCAATTTTATTTTATTCAGCACGTCCATGTGAATAGAAAATTATTGAGTAGTTAACAAATGACTATTTTTAGCTGAGCATTATCGAATAATGACTTAAAATATGTTCATAGTTGTGAATTATATTCGTTTATTATGTAGTTATGTATAATTTGCAAACAATTACTTTCTCGTATTAAACCGTAAATGGAAACTTTTCGCGAAGTAATTAATACTATTACTTGTAATCAAATATCCATTATGGTGTGATTTGAAATGGTTACCGCGAGAGTTTATGGCTAATTTGGGCATAAGAACTAAAAGTTTTTGATGATTTTGATGAAAGAAATTAGTCAATTATAGGTTAGTAGTTAAAGTATTTAAAATTGACGATGATGAATAAGCATGCAATATTAATGAAATCTTTTTAAAAATTTGAGAATTTATGTGGCAAAAAAATCATATTTCCGCCCAAAAAGA
Source organism: Chironomus riparius (assembly GCA_917627325.4). Taxonomy (NCBI): domain Eukaryota; kingdom Metazoa; phylum Arthropoda; class Insecta; order Diptera; family Chironomidae; genus Chironomus; species Chironomus riparius. Next base: position 23,238,465 of record OU895878.1, read on the forward strand.
TTTAAAACATCATTAATGGCAATCAATTTGAATTTCATCAAAACAACACCAGGTGCATGGAAGTTGATGACAAAATCCCATCAACCGCACCTCTTATTCCTCAATCCCCTCAATTCAAACAGACATTTAAGAGGGTAGACGACAGAAAAAGAAAATATTGATATATTTCCATCCATTATGCAACGAATGACAAACTTTTCAATGTTATTTTTTTTTTTATTCAATTTTCACCAACCGCACAAATCTCTCAAGGGGTTATGTCAAGTGACACTCATAGATGATTTTTTAATTGTCAAATAATCTTTTTACATTAAATTATTGTCACATAAATTTATGAAATATTGAAAGGATTATGGTTCAAATTAATTTGTGCATCGTTTGACAGAGGAAAAAGGCACAAAAAAAAATTCGAGATTCAAATCCAGGGCAAAAAATATTTATTTTTTTTCCGTATTGTCGTTTAATGTGACAGTAATTCTTCCCCTCATTCACTTGTGCCTTCGCTGCATATACTTTTTTACTGCGATAATTTACGATGATTGACAAGTTAATTGTTTCTTTCAAGACCCTCCGATAAGAAAGAAAGTGGAATAGGCGAGGAAGAAGAGAACGAAAATGTTGAAATAAAAACCCAGCAAATTTTGTATGTACTCATGTATGGTTATGTATGTATAAGAGGATTTATGTCACAAACTCGCGTGATATTTGAGTCTTGTTGACTCAGTTTGGCATTTTATTGTCGTTATGCTTTATACTTGACTATTTTAGTAGAAAGGTTTTAGAAATAAACTAAAGTTGACACTTTTTCTATACCACGTGTTTATTTGGCGTTGTTTTTTTTTCAACAAAAAATCTAAAATCCTTTCCAAACAGAATAAAATCTTTATGAAAACAAAGTCTGCCACCTTTTAATTGCTCAAAAACAAGATAGTTATTAATTACCACGTCTTAATCAGCCAAAATCTCCAAAAAACTTTTTGAGGTGAGAAAAATTTTCAAACATTTCCAAAAATTAGCAATTCAAATTAAAAGTCGTTAATATTTACGAAATCAAATCAATTTATTTCAAGAATACATCCACTTAGACTGAATTCATAAATGAATGGATGTTTCATTTCCATTAAGAATAGCCAAAAGATCGATTTAATCGACCTATTAAATCAAAAATGCGCTATATTCATCCGCCCACAGTAGTATGTTCATTAACATTTATTTTCGGACTCTTTTTTTTCCTCGTAGTCTGCGAAAGTCATAAATCATGAATTGAATTGAGGTGGGCAGGGCAATTAGAGAATTAGTATATATCACGATACGGAACATATACTTTAGTTTTGTTATATGCTGTATTCATCCATTCTTATAAACATTTTTTTGGCTGTGGCACAATCCAATATTATTGATTTTGTCTTTCAAGCGTTCTTATACTTTTATGTGTGGCAATTAACCTGATTTTAATTTTTATCGTATCGACATTTCGACGTATGACCTCTTGTGTAACTGAACGGTATTGTTCAATGTGTCATACAGGTATCAATGAGCATTTATTTATTCTACGGTTATTTAATTACCATAAATTAATAAAAATTTCATATTTAGCTATGTAAATGGCTTTTTCCTATTTCATTACAATAAAAATAATATTTTCATTGTTCAGTCTTGTTTGTTCTGGACATCAAGATGGGGTTGATTCCAAGTGACGTCATATAAAAATAAGATTATCAAAATCTAAGCTGTTATGTAAACTTATGCTTCTAAGGTGTGGGTGGAGGGGGTTATTTTTAAAGTTTGACGTCACTTTTGGACGATTCCAATGACAAATGAAAAAAGTTGTTGTATATGCACAAGAATTTAATTATATTTTTTTGGCGCGCGGGAAATGAGTGATAATTTTTACATAACAATGCGCCCTGGTCATAAAAATTATCATAAAATGAAAATGATAATTGAGTTTCGAAAAAAAAGAGAGAAAAAGTATAAAAGAAATTTATTCTATGGCAGAATAATTTATAATGCAGAGTTATGGTGAATAATTCAGTAGTGCTCAAGTATTGTTGTAGAACTAAGAGGGAAATTCGAAAATAATGATGGAAAGTTTAAGCTTATGATCTAAAAATAGATTCATTCATTTTGGGTGGTTGACTAGCTTGATTGATGTTTGTGTCATAACAATTTTTACTTCTCATAATTTCTGTTTTTCGAAAAAAAAAAATCGTGAAAATTCATAAAAATATTTTGAGAGATTTATGTAGCCAAATTATAGATTCAAGCAAATGACTTTTTCATGTGAAAGTGTGCTTAATTACAATCAAATTGCTATAAAAACTCAAACACGTGTGTTTAATGAGAACAAATTTTTTTATGGCAAATTTGGGTTATTAGTAAAGTTTATTTCGTAGTTTGAGGAGACATCAAGAATAAGAAATGTTTCTAATTTTGCTAAATTGCTGGAAATTATTAAGCTTGTTAGTTTCTAATCACGTTCGAAGGTTAAGGTTCAGGAGGAATTAAGCAGGAAGTTTTAGAGCATGGAAAATATGCGTAATTATGAAAAACTTTGATAGGATTTTGTTGCTGTGCTATGCTCATGAGCATGTAATGGTTTTTATATTGGTAATTACTGTTTGTTTCTTCTTTTGGAACCATAATTGGCTTGATGCCTAAAAAGTGAATTTTCAATGAAAAGTTGAATTATCAAGCAAGGGTTTGAGACTTTCCAGGCCACAAACTTTTTTTAAGAGCTACAAAAAATATATCATCAAAGGTGTGCTTAGGGTGTTACTAGGTGAGATTTGTTGAAGCTACACTCTGCAATAATCTAAGATTTCTAAAAGCAGCTTTAGATCTTTAATTATTTAAGCTATTTTCTGTCTATTATGAACCCAGCTTTCCCGGGCCTTAACAAATTTTTACACAGTATTAACATAAAGCGAAACAAAAGTCGGATGTCCTCCCTGCTCAAAGAGCTGGTTATGGAATACAGAAGAATAAAGTAAGGGTATGCCAAGGATAAATCCGAGTAACCGTTTCAATGATAGTGACATTGAGAAAAGAATTGAGAATAAAGTAAATCCAGTAAAGCATATAATTTAAAAACTATCAAATAAATGAAGCAAAATAAGCGCTCTTTACTAATGAAAACTAAAACTTTTCAAAAACTCATTAATACAGCACACTTATCATTCTTAAAAGACCTTCAATGTAAATGAAAAGAGTGAAAGAAAAAAAATTTCCATCACATTATAAAACTTTTTTTTAATTCTTGATACATTGCACTGCATTTTTGTGTCCTCATTAATGAAATATCCCCCTTCTCTCATGCTCGAGCATATTTTCAGAATATTCAATTAAGAATTAAAAATTTTTTATATATATATTTTATTTGATTCATGAAAGTTTCTTCATTTCTTATGCACTTACTTATTTCATTCATTCATTCTTCTTAGTGTTCTTCCTTCTTATCATAATAATGAATGGAAATGAATGGAGTAGAAATTACTATGAATGTATAATAATATTTTTCATCTCTTATTATGAAAATTTAAAGTAAATTTCTCCCCTATTCAGACTTTTTAAAGGCAAAAATTGTATAATTCTTCACCTTTTGATAATTCATGTAGAAAAACTAACAGAGCTCGAAATAATTGAGCCATTTTCAAAAAACTTCAAGACACAAAAAATAAAAATTTATTTAATAAATTCAGTGAATAAAATTATCACACACAAGGCATGGCCCCGAGAACGAACGAGTGAGAAGATCTTACACAAAATTATATATTTTAATAAATTTTCTCCTCCGAAATACGACATTAATCGGAGTGCGGTTTCTTTTCTAATTCAAAAAAAACCACATTACCATAATTTCATAATTAATTTTTCTAGAGCCTTATCTGGCTTTTTTTGTGATATAATATTTTATTTTTTAATAAATGCATGAAAATGGTTTTGAAAATTGACAAAATATTAAAATTTATGTTTCATTGGGGGACTTTTGTCGGTTACTTAAGTATTGAACTATTTTGATGTTTATTTTTCTCTTTTTTGAGTTGTTGTTGTTGATAAGGTTCATTCACTTATGACGTCCATCATTAAATAAAGTGGGTCTAAGATTTATTAACATTTGAAAAAAATAAAATGTGATAATAGTAAGGGAGTCTGTAAATACCCTCTCTTAGGAGACGTTATAAATGAATGTCACCTTAGTTTTTTTGGGTCTTTCAAAATTTGCTTAAAGATTAATTTAAGGATGCTTAAAAAGGTTATTTTTACTCCTCCTCTTAGTAAGAGTTGTTTGGGTGCTTGCGAAGTTTTTCGATAAAAAGGATTGCCATTGCCGCTTAGATTTTAAGAGGTTTTTGAAAAAAATTATTTAAAGGAAATTTTAAATGCTGCTTACACTTCTTTTTGTAGAATCCATCAAGAAGAAATCTTTTAACCATTATTTAAATTTTCTACAAACATTACTAATCCGTTGGTACCCTCGAGCGGGATGCTGAAAATTTCTCTTTTTGAAATAATTGAGTTGGAGTATCAAGTTGTAAGCCTAAGGGTTGGATCTACACGTCTAAAGATTGTATTTAATTTATGTAGGATGAAAATTATTTGGAAAGTTGTATTTAGGTGAATAATGTAAAGGTGTAGACAGTCTACGATCTTCGAATTTGTGTTCTTTATTTATAAAGCTGGTTTTGCTCAGATTGTCGTCCTCATCATTTTGATCTTTGGGGATTGGTTGATTGATTACTAAGCGTGCGTTAATAATATATCAAAAATTCGAGTTCAGTCTTTTGAATGTGAACGAAGGTTCAAATCCTACCAAACACACATAATCAAAGAATGTCATAATCAAATGATGTAAACCTACCAAAACCACATACCTCATGCAAATTTCCCTCTATAAATAAATCAACAAAGAAAACATTCATTGATTTTCCTCAAAATATACATTAAAATTGCTAAACATTTAAGAGGATAAATTCTCAAGAATTACTCCCCTTTATTTTAAACATAAAAAATCGACAAGAACCTTCGTTAAACATCAGCAAAAAATTCATTACAGTCATTAACAATCTTCCTTTAATCTTTTCAAAAAAAAAAAAATAAAAAATAAATATAATAAAATCTAAGACAAATGCAGAAAAGGGGGAACGACTTTGTGTCTTTAGAAAATTTTCTTATTTGTTCAAAGTCATTAATATTTGATTTCTTTGTATGAGTTTCTGATATTGTCTGAGATGAATTATAGTAAAATTTAAAGACTCAAATTAAATATTTGCAATGATTGAAATTTGAGTCAACAAAAAGTTTTTTTTATGGGATTTTCTTTGGTCAAATCAAGAATGAGAGAGAGAAATTATTAAAATATAATAATTCATAAAATATTGGATTGAATATGAGATAAACTGTATGTTTGGGAGAGAAAGAATTTTATATATGAGATGACGAATTTGCCATAGAGATTATCTAGAAATGCTTGATTTTGCATTTTGTGTAAACTTTTTTGAAATTTTTATCTGGGTTGGTAAAACTTTATTTGTTCCAGTGGATAGAGCGATTAATAAAATTGGGAGCATATCAATTTTGTGGGCATTATGTGGCTCCTGAGTGTATAATATACCTTAGAAGCACCGCGTGTGCTATAATTCACTTTTTTGATATATTACAGTGACAAATTTCAGGATCAGCGTAAGATTTATGAGCAAAACATTAAAATTTATCGAATCAATTTAAGCTGAATGCCAACTCTGGCTCTTATTGTCAATCCAAAGAGATGGAAGAATTAAGTTTGATCAAGATTGAGTCTATTCCTGAGAATTTCATGCAGACAGAAGAGATTTTATTTACATTTAAAATCTAATTTCTGTCTGCTTTAAGAATCTAAAAACTTCTCCATTTACGGTCAGTCTACAAAAACCTCAATTATTGACCTAATAAACCAACTTAATCTTCCACTCAATTTTCTATTAAATAATCCATCCATAAGTCAATGATAATGACACAAGAAAATATTTACTCTATAAAAAGCACAGCTTTATCGTCAACTTTTGATCCCACTTGACTAATGAGCCTCCAAAATTTTTCAAGCGGATATAATGAGTGACTTACAAACATTCCCATCAATTTATCTACTAAAGACTTATTTTTTCCTATTTTTTGCTTCAAGGATTTTCTTATTTTTTGCACATAATGATGATTGAAGTTGACAGTAAACGGAACTTTTTGCTTGCTTGAAGATTCTTAAAAAAAATCTTTTAAATCTTTTGATGCTATGCTTATCTTAGCTTTAAGTATGCTTACTATACACAAAATCTTCTCATAGATAGTCAACAATGACGCTTGAGTTTTTTTTTCTTCTCATCATGAATTTCCACGTGGCATGATGAAAAATTCAAGCATGTAAATGAAGAAATAAGGCAACACGTGTAGAAAACAATAGAAGAAAGTTCAAGAAGTGTTTTTAATTAAAAATATACATCCCGACCTCCTATTGATAATCAGAATTTCTACAGAATGAAATAATAATTTCAATGAACTAGGAATAAGGTCACTTCTTATGAAATTTATCAATGAAAAGGACTTGTAGACACGATATAATGAAATATTCAGGATAATTGTCATATGATTCGGAAATTATTGATTCTTCGAATCAATAGCGTCATTATGTAGGAGGTAAATTGATAGAAACTTTGAAACATGAAAAATATCAAGAGCAGAATAGCACTTTATAGAAATTCTAAGAAAAAAAGGATTATTGAATATTTTTATCAATTGTCAAGCATTATTGGGTTTTTGAAAGTTGTCATCATTTCTTGGTACTAGCTTTGATATTAACAAATTTAAGTATTCTTAAATAAAATTATTCTTCTTGGAAATTTTAACTTTACAACATAAATAGACTTGTTAATAATAAATAACCTGTAAAGGGCTGGCTTTAGGAATCTTTTTCTCGAAAATTTTGACTACGATTCCATTAAAGAGAGAAATCTATTAAAACCTATATAAGAACCAATGCTGGATATTCTTTGACACCCCTGAAATGAATTGCAACACCTTCAGAATCAGCAAACTCAGATCATTAAAATTTAATCAAATATTTATTTAGATCCCGCAGTTCCTTTGAATCATCATCACAGCTGTCAATATCTAGCCGAAAAAATATTATCCAAATAAAATATCGCATAAAGTTTCCAACAGATTCTAAAATATTTTGACACTAGGATCTCAAAAATAATTAAATTCCAACATTATTAATAAGAATGCCACAAAAATTAAGTCACAGAAAACAAATTTAAATAAATTCTTGATTTTTATATGTTGACAGCTCTTAAAAACTTTATATTTTTTCGATCGTTAAGACTTACTCATTAATAATCTACTCATTAATCTCCACTTCAAAATGATATAAAATTCAAGCTGCTAACCCTTCTTCGTCGTCGTCGTCATCATAATCATTCTCATAATCATCAAATAAAAATTATGAATTCAAGAAATAAAAAAAGAAGCATAGAAAGAGAGATGAGATTATGAAAGAATGACCAAAATAGCTCAGCAAAAAAGCACCAGATCACAGATGATGATACAAAACTAAATGTACGATTTCAACACAGAATCAGAATGAGATAGATATTCAAATTAAATTATACACATATATTTTTAATTCGACATCGAATTATTTCTTAATCCAAGTTTTAACTCTCTTCTGTGTGTTTTTTTCATTTCATTTTTTATTAATTAAAATTTTTAATCCCATTGCCATTAAAAATAAAAAAGTTTGAGGAAAAACTTGCAGAAAAAGATTAAATCGAATTAATGTGATTTAAAGAATAAATATATAAAATAAAAACAGGAGTAAGTGAGATGGATGTATAATAAAAATAACAAGATGGTCAGACTGAGATACCGACTTGAATAATAATAACAATAAAAATTATTCTACTGATAAATCTGCATAATGAAAAGAGATTGGATGAGGAAGATAGCACTCGAAAAATCCCTATGATACTTACAAAAGAGCGATTTCCATTCAACCTTTTTTGACGTTTACTTTTGGCAGAACTAATTATCGTTTTGCCTGAACATATGTGCACACAACGGAGGTTTTTTTTTCTTTCTTTATTTTTTTGTGCAATTTTTGGTGTGCAAAAATTTTTATGTGAGGTTTGGCTTGTTCGTGACTGACTTGTCTAATGATAATTAATTTAATATGAGTTTTTTGAGAGGTTGTATGAATTGAGATTTGATGGTTCCAAAAAAATTAATTTGTTTTATGCAATATAGCAGAATTCGTGTAAAAGCTGCTACTAGGGCTACTGGGGGCACGCAAGGGTAGGAATAAATTTCCAGAGCATAGCTAAAGTTGCACGGTTACATAATGGTTCTGTGCTTCGGTACCTAATTATTCCAAAACTGACAAAGCGATCATGAGTACGAGACTGGAATTTGGGAAATTTATCACATGCCTTTTTTTCAAATCACATATACTGGAAATGAAGCTCACAGCCTGCTTTTGTAGGCTCTAGGCAGAACTGTCATGAAAGGAGTGGACTGGATCCAACTTTAAACATTAAGCCTTTGTAAGCGTGACAGGTCTAGTGAATCCTCTCTAGTTAAATTATAATTTGCCTTTGAACAAACATAACGCGCAGCTATGAATCTTAAGGTCTGAACAGCTAAAGTTTTTTTAAGAGTAGATTAAAAACCGGCCGTAGAATTTAAATATGAAGCTTATTTTGCTCTGAAGACATTATTATTTATTGAATTTTAAAAATTTTCTAACCTCAAAAATTTTAAAAATGCACTTCAAGCATTTTCAAAAAAATCCCAACAAACTTCCTTACTAACTTTAGTCAAAAATAATTTTTTGCAATTTAAATTCCTGTGTAGGCAATTTGGAAGAAATTTTTTTCATTCTCTCTTTTTCTCTTCCTCTCTGTTTTCTGTCGAAATATTTTCGGTTGAGTTTTGTATGTTTTTTTTTTGGGAGTACAGAAAGGCAAAGAAATGAATAAAATTTTTCTCGTGTCGTTTTGAAAAATGAGATAAGAGCTTGAAACATTTTGTCGTTTAATTTAATTTGTTTTTAATTTTTCTCTTTTCCCTTTTCTACTCTTCCAGTTTTTTTACATTCGCATTTCAAATTCATTTCATTTCTCTCTTCTATCTTTCTGCGGGTTTGTTTTATCGTTTTTTTGTATTTTAACTTGCATACGGCAGGAATAAAAAAATAAAAATTTAAATTTCATTCAAACCTCACAATGCGAATCAAAAATTCAAAAGCAAAAACTGCGGTTACTCCACACGCAAAACCCCAGCCTTTTTGCAACAAATAAAAAATATGCTTCATGTTGTTTGGCAATTGCACAGGAAAAAAAATATATATACATATTAAAGGGTAGAGTTAAAATAGCATAGTTATGCATGCATATAGAGATATATTATAAATCTATCTGAATTTATGCTGCATTGGAGGTCTTGATCGAGAAATTATGTTCCGGGGATGTGACTTTCTCTCAAAAGATTCTTTTTTATAACAGATAAACACGTGCAACCTGATGTTGTCAGTGAAGAAGTCATTAACTGACTTTTGTTTGAAATAATTGTCGCATATTCAGGACATTTGAATGTGGATGGAAAGTCGTTATAGAAAATTTATAGTATTTGGCATTTGAGAGACTATTTTGGGTATTATATTGCAACCTTTTTGGATATTTGTGTTAATAGAAAATTTAATGACCTTTAATAGTGATGCTGATGTGTGGAGCTATCATAAATATTTGCTTCTGTAAAGTTCAACTTATTTCTGTGTAGGATTAGTGCGAGAATTCGACACCTGATAATAAATTCTTTTAAAAATATTTATGGAGCCTTCGTGGAATCTTGGTAATAGCTGTGCATTTTATGGTTATGAAAGTTCAATGTTAAAGCTTATCTATCTACAATCCTCACTAATTAAACTGCTCTTAATTGAATAAGACCAGTGAATACACTATATTTGCATAAATAGATTCATCAACCAAGCAAAATCCCCAGAAATCACATAATTCGATTCAATAGAATCACTAATCCACAATCTATCCAACCCTAACGTATACTGGGTTTGCCAGAAATGATGCGATGATTCTGATTGCTATTTCATGATGACTTTCCATCTCTCAGCCTCACTCATCTCTCTATCCATGTATCTACACAGTCGTTGTGTATTTATTCATTGTTATATTGCGGATGAGGTATATATGGTGGGTAAAAACACAGCGTGAGACCAGATGGTCAAAATTTATATACGCAACATACAATTTTTGGCATGAAAAATTGCATTTAGTGTAATTACAATGTTGAAGATGACTCGAGTACCATGGGGGGATGATGAAAATGTTCAATTATTCTCTCTATCTCACTCACTCACGCGGCTCCCAATATATAGCAATTTTTTTCTACCACTACCACTGATGCTGTTGAATGGGAAAGAATATATATAAAAAAATTAAAATAACAAAGCACCGCCAAAAATTTACCTAACAACAAGCCTCCATCGACTAAATTTTCGCTTTTCAACAATAAAAAATAAATGTAAAAATCTCTTGGTTTTACGCGTAAAGTATGCAAATGGTTCCCCACCGCTGATGATTTATGGAATTCAATTTTGAACCATGTAACAATAGATATAAATTTTCTTTCTAATTCTCCTCTCTTTCGCTTCCTTTTCTTCCTGTTTACCCTCATACACTTTCATATTAAATATTTTTTTATTCTCTCATTCATAAATATTAAAATTTTCTTTTTCTTTATTTCCATTCATTACAGGATCGCCACATCCCACTACATAGCAAGAACGGTGAGCCAGTCGTAGATCCATCTCAAGACTATGTCCTTATGTCGGGTCATGAAAATGCTACACACACAATTTTACGATTTCGACGTAAGCTCGACACATGCGATGAAAAATTTGATGTTCCCATCACTGTAAGTTTTTTTTATGCCATAAAAATTTTTTTTAGTGCTTGGTTGTTATGAATGGAAAGAATACTTTTTTTTTGACACAAGTTGTAAACGACTTTAGGCTCAGTGAATATATTGAAAAAAAAAAGTTTATGTTTTTATTTAAGCTGCAAGTTGAAAGTTTTTCATTTGAGTCTTTTTATGTGAATTTAAGGACTTCTTGAATTTTAAATTAGAGCAGAACGTGCTCAGGTTTATAGTTATTTGAGAAATATAGAGAGAGACGATTTAAATTTGATGTGAAAATGTGTGGTGTATGAATTGAAGTTTAATTTTTTACGTGGAAATCATATGGAACTGTGTTTGATGTTCTATTTTGATCAGGTGCTTTGGCATTGCTGAGTAAGGTGTTATGCAATGTTCTAGGATTTTTGATCAATTTTTCAATCTGTCCAAAGTGACATAAATGACAAAAAATAAAACACAGGTGCTTCACATGTCAGGCAAATTAAGTACAGAGCCTTAGTCTCATTTAAGTCTCTCAATTGTAAATGATCAAGAATGTGATTGAGAGTTTGGATTCATAAAGAATCAAACATATGCTCTTATGACATTCAGTCTGTTGACTAACCATTAAGCAATAGATGGTTCTCTCTCATACTAGCAGATTCCCCTATATTTAATTTGATTCCCCAGGTTCAATTTTATTCAAACAATTTCCAAAAATCTAAACAAAAATTTTCCAGCCATAATTGACTGGAACAACCAGATTAAAACAGATAATCAGATCGAAAGTATTCTACTACCATATGTAGAAAAAAAAAGAAAGAGAGAAAAAATTGTCAACTGATGAAAATCTCTTCATTGAACATGATTGCTTAAAAGCTATAAACAGACACACATACTAAGCGTCATGTCATAAAACTTTTCTATAAGAACAACAAAAATCAGTCAGACAAATTTCCTCTTTTAAAGCACACCCACCATTATTTAAAGAATGCACAAAAGCAAAAAGTGTTTACAGATACATTGTAAAGATATCCAGATGAATAGAGGAAGATAGTTTGATGTAAGAAGATGAGAAAAAAATGAGAAGTGAATAGAATGAGAAAATGATACATAAACCACAGAAAATATCCATTGAAACTTTTCATCCCTGTCCAAATGACAGATTTGACCTCCCTATATCCGGAAGAAGAAGAAAAAAAAGATAACAATCGACCATAAATCAAACCCTTGTCCATCCTGGAGCTTTTGTGTGAATGTCTATGTGTGTTTGCATAGAATCAACATTCTAACTCATCCTACTACACACTAAGTGTACTCTATTTCATCTCTCTATATATTGCTAATGCTTACTACTCTTTTATATGTTTATATGTACACATATCGTAAACTTTTCATCAATAAATCACTGACTTGGTCTGAATGAATAGTAAAAAAAGAATATAGGATGAATATATCTACATATACTAAAAAAAATCTCTATTTTTTTCATTTGATTACTTCACAGAATGACACAATGAAAATCGTTTATATGTATCATGAGAATGAACCCAAACGTGGATCATTGCAACATGGAAGTTTGCCAGAACCTGAACTCGCATTGAAGCCCATCAAATCATTATTGATCCTTCAAAGGCCAAAGTTTGAGAGACTCGAAATGAAAAATGATGAAACGATTGAGACATTTGATGTGAGCATGAAAAATGTAACAATATCACCATCAAATGCTACAAAAATGTGTAGGATAGTAAGACTAATGGCAAATAAACAAGGTCAGATTGTGGCTTATAAGCCAATATTTGAACCATATATAGCAAAGAATTATATCATGCATATGAATGTTTACGAATGTAAACATTTTGCAAGTCAAAATCAAGTAAATATCATTGATGATGATGATGAGACAGCCTGTACACTTTTAAGTAAGTTTAAATGTAACAATATCGTTGCAACATGGTCGAGAGGATCACAGGGATTTGTTTATCCAAACAATGTCGGATATCCACTTGATACAAGAAATGTCAATCTTTATTTTCTCGAAACATTCTATGAGCCATTTAAAACAATAGGAAATGAAAAGATTGTTGACAATTCTGGCATAAGATTCTCACATACGAGTATAAAACGACAAAATAATGCCGGAATATTATCTGTAGGCATTCAACCAATATGGACTCATATCATACCGCCTGGCTTTAGAAAGGTCACCAGCATCGGTTACTGTACTGGTGATGCAAACAAATTTGCCATACCGCCTGAAGGCATCACCGTCGTTGGTGTACAAATGTTAACACATGAAATGGGTAAAACAATAAAAGTACGATTAGTACGTAATGGAAAGGAGCATTATCCTATTGCACAAGACCATAATCTCGACTCGGAATATCTTGAATATAGAATCATTAGTAAAGGCGTCAGGATTCTTCCTGGTGATGACCTTGTTGTTGAATGCTCATATGACAGCTACGATAAATCAAAGCTTACACTCGGCGGATTCGAAGCACAACAAGAAATTTGTCAAGCAACGCTCGTTTATTATCCAAGACAAGAGCTTCTTAGTACGTGTCAATCAAAACCAAAGACGAAAAACTTCTTAAAATCGTTGAACATTGAGAAGCTCAATAATGCCCCGCCATTCACAATTTCGCTGCCTGAAAGGTAAGATGATGATTATTTCTTTTTATTTTCATTTTTTGATATTTTTGAAGTTCCTCAATGGAATAAGAGCTGAAAATGTCAAAACTTCAATCAAGATATTTTATTTTGTAGAATTCTTTTGGGGTAATTTTTGCAGATATTTTGTGAATATTTAAGGAAGTTTTAATTTAATTAAGGATTGAAATGAATTTTGCTAAAAATATATATTTTCGTGAGTAGGCGACTCCGTAGGGTACAAGAGTGTTTTTAATATTTACAGTAAGCTCAGATTTGATCTGCAAACATTGGAGAATTGTTGGCTTAAAAAATTTTATTCTGTCGTTTCTGACAATTTATGACAAAAATATGAATTTTCATTTGGGGATATTTTTAACTTTTTTTTTGGGGTTTGTAAGGGATGAGGATATATATTTCTAAATTTGTTAAGGTAATAAAAACGGCTGTGTTATTTATTTATGTCATTTGAATGTAACACTGTAGAGGGTTTGATGTTATGAAGCATAATGCAGTGTAAATTTGTGACTTTGAATTGTGAGTAGGGGTGGAGGGTTCAGAGTTGATATATCTCTAAAATGTTTAGTTTCATTTGCTTTAAATGAGGATGGCGCGAGGATATTGTACCTCAAGCATGAATTGCTAGTCCAAAACTTCGACAATATTCATTAGTAAATGCCAACAAATAAAAATTCAAGATTTACAATCGGAATTCTCCTAGAAATCTCCAATCAAACATGATTCCAAATTCTAGCATATCAACATATTTCACGCTTCAAATCCATGAACATAATTCACATTCCAGATCCCCTCTTAAAAGCCTCATAAATTTTCATTTCGTCAACAATTTCAATCAAATCAAAACAAACTTTCAAGCACATTTCAGAACTTTTCCCATGAGAATTTTCATCATCTTAAAGCTAAAACTCTTTTTTTTTTGTCCTCAACAATCAAAAAAGCTTTTCCCAAATGGAAATGAATTGAGGCATTTATAACAACTTGAGAAAATTTCCATCATTATTGTCCTGAAAATAATCATGAATGATTAATTATTGTATGTCGCTTGTGTAGATGAATTTACGACAATATGCTGTCAGCTCTAGGGCGGAAGGAGTTGTTGGCGTCTCTTTTTCGTACTTGATTGCATTACGAGCTTATGAGAACAAATCGCTTTGGGATTAAAAGTTTGTAAACTTTTTCATTTGGCTGCAAACTTCAGACCTATTCAGACATTCTTATTGTCCACTTGACGAAACTTAAAAATTCATTAAATGAAAATATTTTTTAACTGCCAATGTTCATTATCGTCATTTTATGATGTAATTTGAATTTTGTTTTCTCATTTCTTCTTGTTTTTATTTCTCGTTTCATTTCACAGATATGCCGGTAAGACGCTCGAGGAGCATCTAAAGACATACGATTGGAAAACGGAATTTGATCATTTTGAGAGAATCAGCAAAACATCACCGTTCGATATTATCAGCACCGGTGATCAAAGAAGGGTATGTATATAAATTTCAAAATACAGACACACAAGATGCGTAGTTAATAGCATTTAAAGCCAGAAGATATATAAATGGAGACGAGAATATTTTTCCTTTTGATGATGAAGTTGTTTTTGAAAAAAAAGAGAAACGAGGAAGAGAGAGAAAACATACTCAAGGGAACATAATGCTGCAAGAAGAAAACTGTTTATTTCTATTGTCTGAATTGGAATTTATTTTTTCATTCATGTATTCAAGCGTAGGATGACATAATCATCTTATTTAAAGAAAAATCTAATTTAATGGAATTATCAAGGTGCATAAAAAGTTACTCTCGAAATTGCAGACATATAAATCTATGTTATTGTCAGCTCAGGTCTGGATGAGACTATCTTCGGGGGGTTAAATAACATGCTTTTTTATTAACTCTACTACTGAATTGAAAGATTTTTTTTTGTGTAAATTTGACAATTCATAGACTGCCGTTCATAATATTCTAAGGTCTTTGGATATTTGTCTGTCTTCCAGTGAAGCAGAAAATTGAGATATTGATGGCTTTTTACTGATTTTTATGAACGCAATAGGAATTTTGATCTGTAATTATTTTCCTCAGTGCTTCATTCCATCAAGAAATATAAAATTTTATTGAGAAATGCCGCAATGTGGCGACAAACCTAAGACAATGATCCTCATACTCAGCAATTGTCATTCAATAATCATTAACGGCCTGTTTCACTAAAGTGGATTATCCTCGATTTCGGACTATCCACTTCAGTTTTTTGGAAATATCGCCAGACGCTTAAGGTTATTAAGAGATCTAATGTGTGATCTAGCAAGAGTACTTTGCTACTTAAATCAACATATACTTAGAATTTTTATATCTTCACTAGTTTGAGAATTATAGCAAAAATTGAAGTTAACCTACTAGATTTGGCTAGGAAATTGAATAATTGATAGTTCTTAACGAAAAGTAAAAGTTTAAAGTATACAGAAATTTCAGGCATAGCTCACTCTATTATAATCCAAAATTAGAAATACCACACCTCCCATAAAGTTTAAGATATTTCCAAAAAACTGAAGTGGATAATCCGAAATCGAGGATAATCCACTTTAGTGAAACAGGCCGTAAGAGTTCTCCCAACTACTCGTAAATTTTAAATCGCTAAATATAAAATACGTAAAATGATTGCAATCACCTGGCTTCCATTTAATTCTCGTGTTGTTGCTGAATTTATTTTGCATACAATTTGCATAATTATCTAATTTATGATAATTTTGCACATAAAAAAGGAAGGAGCATTGCAATGTGTTTTTTATATTCTCATGAAAATGAATATTTTTTAAAGCTAATTTAGTTGATTTCCTTCCATGCATTATAGAGATTGTTTGTTTGGGGATGCAGTTTGATGTCTGTTGAGTGAAATTAAGGGATGTAACTTGAATAGTACAAGTCGGATAATCGAGATGAAATCCTATGCGACTAAAAATTCGCCCTCAAAATCGTCCCAGCGTCATCCAAGCGAAGGGTTTCGTCTCGTTTATCAAACTTGTGCTATTTGGGTAAGACGATGTTTAGTGGAATACTTTTGAGTTTGAAAGACTTCTTAAAATCAAATAAACATTACAATAATTTTTTTGAAACATGTTAGCTACACCCCCACAGTTTACATCCAAAAGCAAAATGTTGCCAACATAAATTGAGAATTTCTAAATATAAGATGTCAAAATTTTAATTTTTTAAACTTTTTGCGTTCATTGACGTACACAGATATCGAAGGTTTATCCTTACATCAATGAGTAAATATAGATTTGGTATCGATTTTCTTTCAAAAGTTTGACATTTCTGTAACTCAATTAAAAATTCAATAATCCAAGTTTACGAATACAAAATTTTGCCTTTATTCCTTAAAAGTTGACTAATTTGACATTGCAGCTGCAATTAATTAAGATGTAGATGTTACTATGGCAATCAAACATGACAAAATTTATAAGACGGTAAATGAAGTCTTCCAAGGTTTTCAATTAAGAGTTTCTCGTACTCAATATTATAATCTCTTAAACGTTAGCATTTTCATGAATATTCCTTGGGGATTGTACATGAATGACGTCTGATATTGAGAGAAAAAGTGGATTTTCTAGTCAAACTAAGTTGACGTCATTTAAAAACCACCACCTGCAAAATATTGACGATTAAAATGCAATAAGCGTGTAACATGATCCAGAAAATCCTTTTTTGAACGGTATCAGCTTTAAAACTCTTTCAGGTTTCCAAGTGCTGAAAATAAAATTTCCCAACGCAGTAATTCGAGGAATTTCTACTTTACTATAACTTTCGAAGAAGTTTCTGTAATCGAGAACATATCCAATATTATTATTGTCTTTTATGTGGCACAAGAAACACATTTAATTGGTTTAGTCTTGTCAGCATCAACCAAATTAATCCAGAATGATAATGTAAGGCACTCTTTGAATAATAATGAGTAATTACTCTCGAGTTGTGGATATAATTACATATTACATTAACCTATTAATTAATTAAATTAATTTCTATGTAAAACATGAGATTGTGACAAGAATGATCATCCCTTGACTCATAAATTTGACTCTTTCAAACTCTATAAATTCTGAAAGCTGTTGTAGCACCGTTCCCTTGAAACGATGTAAATAAAAAGAAAATGAAAATTGAAAATTCAGCTTAAAAACTTATTCAACCATTAAAACGTTCCAGCAAACTCAAATATTATGACTTCATACATATTCTTCTCTCCCTTAACTGTCTTCTTTATCATGCATCCCTTTTTATATATAGTGGATGAAATTTATTTGTAAAATTTACTCAAGTGTAACATTAAAAAAAATAATCTCTAACTCGCTTTATTCTCTTTTCTTTACATGCACATCCACATATCTGCAACTCAACATAGGTTCTGGAAGATGATCCTGTAAATATAGTACATCCATTTGTTCCAATAGCATCACCATGTGAATTAAGTAAGCAGGATGTGTTCAGAGCACTTGTCGACGAGAATAGTGTGATGAATGTTCAGCAAGCAAAGAGTAAGGTGTCGAGAAGCTCAGAATTTTCCACATTAAACTTTTCAAATAGCTCACAAATGATTAGACTAAGCTGTTGGATAGCAATTTTGACATTAAGCATATTTTATGTAGTCTCGTAAGCAAGAATAATTCATAAGATTTATACATTGGCAGATTAGTTGAAGTAAAGAAAAAAAACATGAATAATTTTTAAAAAATGAAGAAAAGTAATCATCTCCACCCCATCTAGTCTTTGTAGGAAATGAAAAATGAATGTTCTTAAAGCAAAACACACACAAAAAAATCCCCCATTTTAATATATAAAAAATGTGTTTTCGATATTTGAGTAATGAGAGTAAAGAATCTCCCTCATATAAAAAAACTATCCTGAAAAATTTTTAAGATGAAGTTATGGTATAAGATAGATTCGGGATTGAACATTTTTGTGGAATTTATTGATGAAATTTTCTGTTTACATCTTAATCAACTGAGGATTAATGATTGCTGTTATTGGTTAAATGGTCAATAAGGTAAAGGATAGGAGCTGAATTGAAGTAATTCATAGAGATTACTTATTGATGATGTATGAAGGTTTTGGACTATTAATTTACTTGAGGATTTGGAATACATTAATATTGAATTTTCTTATTAGAGCTTCAAATTTCAATTTAATGAGTTCTGAATTTATTTGTGGAAATATTAATCAATAGGAGTTTGATGTGCATAAGAGCAATGATGTTCGTATTTGGTACATTAACGAAATTTTAAAGTGCATTAATGTAAAATTTATGAATGATTTTGGTTATATTAACTTACAAATGAATTTTGATCAAGTCGTTAAAATTTACAATAAGTATGTTAACATCCAGAACTAATTTTCGACAAATCCTAATAAATAACGTTAAACAGTACCAAATTTTCAAAAACAAAATCGGTGAATTCTTAAAGAACTAGTCAAGTTTTTTTGAGAATTATCGCTTATTTAGTTGGGAGAAGCTTAGGATTTTGAATGCCAAGCCCGAATTGATAGCGACGTGTCTTAATCTAGGTGTTTTTTTTTATCAGAAATATTCCAGCTACTGTTGTCGTTACCCAAGATGGGGGGTTCCATTACGAAGACAGTTTTATGGAATATTATAATGAAAAATCATTTGAAGAACCAAATTGTAGAACATTATATCACAGCAAATAATAATTATACCGGTCGAAAGAGTTTCTTAATGTTATAGCCACTTTACAGTAAATTCTGTGGTTAATTATTTAGTTTGTAAAACATAAAAGCTCACGGGTAACTTATAAATAGATAATTTCTTGTATTGCTGTTGATATAATGACAGGGCAAGATTCTAAATGTACTGAAAGTCTTCAGTTTAAAGACAACTACTCAAATCGGGAACTTTATTTCGAAATAATAATAAATTTTATTGAACGAGATTGAAAATTGAGTTGATAGCTTTAAAATGAATTTTGATCTATTGTTTGAGTACATAACTAGTTCATGATCTTCTAGCTACATCAAATCCTTAAAAATACAAAATCATTTTTGGCCAGTAGCTATTGTTATCACAGTTCTATTATCCTTATGAATTTTTAATGATAAAATCCACAAAAACCTCAACCCCGAAGTAAAATTAAACAGAAAGTAAAAAAAAATAGCATAACCTATAAAAGCGTCTAGAAAATTCAAAAATAAAAAAAACTAAAATATAATAAAACAAAAAAATATAAAACCAGTAACTTTTAAGCGGAAGAGCAATCAAACGATGGTCGATTTAAAAATAAATAAAAAAATATTAAAATAAAATAAAATAAACTTAAAAGCAGAAGTAAGAATATTAAAAATATTTAAAAAAAAAACTAAAATCCAACATGTAGACGAGATGAGAGGTAGTAAAAAAAAGATGAAAAAAAATAGGAAGTAACTTTCGTAATCACAATTTGAAGACTGATTATGAATTACATTTGACATTGACATTCTTTTTAGGAAGTTGTATTTCTTTGTACACGCAAATTTTTAAAAGAGACAAAAAATATGAAACTGAATGGAATGAAACAGATGAGATGACACACAAAGAAATGTTGATGGTTATCTCAATATGAGCAAAAAAAAAAACTTTGTAAGGATCATAAAAATTTGTATAAAAAAATACGATAAAATATAAGAAAAAATTCCAATTCCTGTTAGAGGAAAATTGTGATATTAGATGTTGTGATAATAATAAAATAAGTAGTGAAGTTAAGTCCATAAAAGATAAGATGATGATGTTAATATTGTACAATAACATAAAAAGCAATAAAGAAAAGGAAAAATGAAAAATGATAAAAAACATTTGCGTAGTAATTAAAAAATAAAAGAAAAATACATAAATTACATAAAATAAAGATTTTTTTTCCAATTTTAATTTAATTATGAAAATTATTTTTCATGCTTTCATTTGGAATAGACATGAGGAGCTTTAAATACGATTTATGATGGTATTTAAGTGAAGTAGAAGAATGTTTTTATGGCATTTGGTGAAATTTTTAACACATTTTCAGAGGAAATTTATTCGATGAAATGAATGAATGAATTTTTTAGAAGCCTCTAATGATGATGGTAAGCTTATTTTCATATAAGCTCAAGGGTGCTTGAAATTTTCTTTTTTGTTGGCAATAAAGTATGAATTTTATTTACAGATCAGAAAAATTCAATGGAATTGTCTGTTGCATTTTATTTGAAATTTCATTACTAAAAGGCAATAGTGGAACTAAGTTTCTATTAAATTCAAAAACATTTTAATTCAGGTTGCTTCAGTTCTCATTTTACAGAATTTCAGGCCCCCCTGATTCGTAGTGTTTTCATAATGCTTTAAATATTTGATTCCGTCGTTGTAACCAAATATTGAATTGCTCATAAAATCGAGCTCACAAGATTGATTTCAAAACTCATGTAAGGGCTTACTGGAGCCACTGTTCTTGGTATCAAAAATTAGGAAATGGAAATCAGCAAAAGAACCAATTTAAACTTAAATTGAGAAACTAGCGAAGTAAAGAATCGAACCAAAGTCTTTACAATCTTATCACGAGTCTGTCGTCTAACCTCTCTGTTACTGCTATGAATTGTTGGTCACTATCATACTGATTAGTTAACTGTCGCTTCACATTCAACTTCATATGACTTAATACTTCTTTTTCATTCAATTTCGAAATTCTGCAGCTGTCAGTATTGCACATGGCTTATTTATGAAAACTCCTTTAAAATTGTATCAAATCAAAATTCAGCCACAAAAACATTTGAATGATCTGAAAACGTGTCTTCAGTAATTCCTTTCCCACCTGTAAAATTCTATTTTTAACCTCATTTAGACATTAACATTCTCAACAATAATCAAAATTGATGAGAATTTTCTGTCATTCACAACAATCGCAAACATTGTTCCCATCAGCCAAGCTTTTTTTTTCGTCTGACTTGATTCGACAAAGAGAGTTTAAAACCGCAAAAATCCATTCAACGTCATCTCATAAAGCCATCCATTCAACATTAAATATCTCATCATTTCCACTTCTTCCAGCTTCCGCGAAATTGCAAATTAGGACGACAAAATTTTCCCATTATCTTATCCGCTTGTCATTCTGATGTGATGTTGAATGAGCATTGTGTAAAATTACTCAGAAAATTGTCAAAAAAAAAGAAATTTTAGTTCAATTGAATAGAAAATGAGAGCAGTTAGTGCCAGAGACATAATCAAAAGCTTTAATGTCTTTAAAATAGTTAAGAATAATCATTTTCTTTCGTATCTCGTACACGCAAGTTCACGATCCGCAATTTACTGCTTTTATGTGGTCGAGAAAATGGAATAATGATGATTTTCAGTTGAAATAACGAGCAGAGAAAGGGTTCACGTGGCGTGTGTATGAAGTAGAAAGGATCCAACAATTACTGCGTAATTAATGTCTAAAAATAACGAGAATACGGCTTCGGCATATGTGGGGAAGGATAAAGTCGTGAATTTTCTTACGCACATGTAATTTAAGTCTGTAGAAGTAGGATTAGACGATGCGGAAGTCTAAAATGTTTAAGGTTGTTAATGAATTTTATTGGAGTGTTGATTATCGAAACTGAACACATCCTTTTGAAAACTAAAAAAGGTTTATACAACAAAACTCAATTTAAACTGAACTTATTTCTTTAAAACTGAACATATCCCATTACTGATTTTTTAGCTGAACATGTTCATTAATTGAACTTATTTAATAAAAAAACTGAACTTATTCTCTGAATAAAGTCAATTTTTTGACTGCTTGACTGAACTTATCCATGATTTAATCTTATCCTTTAAATTGAATTTATTGAATCCCAAACTGATTTTAACGTTATAACTGAACTTATCCATCAACTCAACTGAACTTAGCATTAAAGAGAATGATGAAGTAGTAATGTTGAAGCCTTTAAATTCTTAAAATCTAAATAAAGTTCAATTAACTTAATACATCCCACCCAAAACCACTCTCAACTCAAAAAACTTAGAGAACAATTAAAGTATTTGTGTAAATAAACATGCGATAAGTCGTTGAATAAATTCTCTCGAGACTAACCAAACCTCAGTGTCTCCACCCAAAATGAGATGCACGTATGATTTAAAAATATAATCAGGAAGAAATTTACAACGAGGCCATAAATTTTAGTACGAAACACATTCTCAGCCCACAAAAGAGTCGAGATGAATGAATAATTTTTTTTTGTATGTTCATTCTCATAATTCGTATTGTCTGATAAGATGAAGTTAGAAATAATGAGGAATTACTCATAATAACATTTTTAAAATATGAACATGAGGGGTGAAAAAGTAAAGTCAACGCAGAGAAAATGAGAACGAGAAGAATTTTAAGGAGAAAAGTAAAAATGTTAACATGTTTAAAATTTATGTCTAATGTGATAAAATGTAATTTAATTTTCAACAAGCAATTCACATTATTGTTGTTATTGTAAAAAGCCGAATGGAAGAGAAAGAATGAGAGACACTCGATGTGAGAGCGCACCTTTTAGGCGGAAATATGAAAAGTTAATGCCTGAAAATATTCCTTCAACTGATCCCTCCAACACATATCAGAATGAATAAATTCTTCTTCTTCTTATTCACATATTTTACGTTCTTGCTCTTCACGTATGTAATTCTATGATTTTTAACACCATATTTTATGCTAAGTAAATGAATTCGTTTATGAGGCATTTTGGCTGGCTTGATTGCGATATTAAATGGATGATTAATGAGGTGATTGGAATTATTGATGACTTTTTTATGCAATTTTACTGAAAAATGGAAATTTATTGATTGTTCATCCGGAGAAGTCGTATGTTGTGGTTCATTCTGTTCAGTTCTGATAGAAATAATCAATATTCAGGCTTATAGCTGTACACAAGTAACGATTTTAAGGAATATGAACTGTTATTTTAAGATCCAACCCTTCTAACTTATGAGTTGATTTATACAGCACTGGCACGATACTGTCCAAGTGTTTAACTGAGTAGGTATACAACATACAGCTGTATTGTATCTGTGGAATATCATTACCGTAGAAATCGGCTCCTACAACTGAGGATATATTAATTGGAAAAAACTACTTGCGTAAGTTTTGTGTTGATCTGAAGTTCCACATAGCTATATACCTTCTCTTAATAAATATTAAACATCAGAAGTGAATAATACCTTAAAACTAATGAATACCAAAGCACATTCCATAAAAATTCATTTAAATCATGCAAGAATCACGATAATCAACTAAAATCTCAGAAATAACTCACAAATCGACATCTTTTTCAATCCCAAATCCAACAACACCTCCAAAACCCATATTGAGATAAGCCACGACACCCAAATATTATCATATTCCCAAACTCAAAACATATTTAACATTAAAAAAAATTCGCCAATCTTCACCCTCAATTTACCTTCCATAATTATATTCATCATCACCAATAAAACCTTCAAACAATTTTCGGGTTTATTTGCCTTGCGGTCACATCAAAAAATAAGTATACATTCATCATCCATAATAATGGAGACTTTTTCACTTGCCAGCTTCTCTCTGTTATTCTTATTCGCATATATACATTATCAAAACACGACTCGGTACTTGATAGAGGAAGAGAAAAGTACTCGGAAACAGCGACATGAATCTTTTGTGCCTTACTTTTTTTAATTTAGGAAATTTTATTATATTATGGAAATGCAATAAAGACTTTTGAAACGCGAAATAATTTATGACAATCTTTTTTGTCTGTTGACGGAGCGCGAAGAAAGAAAGATGTAAATGTAGAGAGATGGAAAAATATGGAAAATGGGATTGCGGTGTGGAGGAGGGGAGGAAGAAGGAATTTGAAAAATAGAGCGGGGTAAATAAGTAAGTAAGTAAGCGTAGATGGAATGAATGAAATAAGATGAAAAAGATGGAGAATAGATGAGAAAAAAATTCAATTTATATTTTATTTTTATGTTTTTTTCATATTTTTTCTTTCACATAAAAAGAAAGAGAGAAAATAAGCATCAATCTGATAACGACTCTCGGCAAAACAGCGCTTTATCATTGTGGCTTTTCAGCATTCTCAACGGGGCTAAAAACTGCCACCAATATGTTTATTAATGTTGTCAGAAATATCAAGAGCACTAAATATTCATTTGTTATGCTCGCACGCTGCCTTTGTCCACTTGATTTTAAACGTCTCTGCAAGATACACATACATACAGTAACAGACATTAATTCTCATATTCTCGTTAAATTTTTTTTAAACACTTCGTTGAACTTCCATATGGATTATATTTAATGTACACACGACTTACTCGAAAAATGAGCAAAATGCCAACAGCAATTTGTAATATCAGCGATAATATAATGAGTACGAGGGCCGGATAGAATGTTTTAGCATCCTTATTGTAATAAAGTATGAATTTGAGTTGATTGGCGTTGGCTGTTAGAAGACTCAGATCCATCATACCTTCTGCGTGTGATTTTTTCAGATGATAATATTCGTTTGCTGGTTGCCGTCGATTTCTTCCGTCTGTGACATCTTGGCTTGGTGGGATATCTACCTAGAAACATGAAGAGCTGGTTTAGTTTATTGGTAAGGATGAGTTTTTTTCGTACCGGCTAGCATAATGTTTTAGAAGATGATTATTTTACAAGAAATAATTAATAAAGCTTTTCACACTCTTGAAAGTATTACTTTTAATCCTCATCTTAAAGTTCCCTCATATCCCTTTGTGCTTTATGTAGCTGAAAATGTCACTATTTAAACAAATGCTGTCCAAACTTTTGGAGCCACGTCACATTTTGACTATAGAAAATCTTTCACGTTACAAATATAAATTTTGTAAACCTAAGAATGTTTTACGACAGATTGGACAACGTTGATTTAAACCAAAGACCTTGGATATGCCGGTATCGGAGGATCTTCAGTATCAGTACCTGACTCTGTATAGATCTATCTGCTATGAATATGTCATAAGGTATCGTAAATAGTCTTAAGTCTTAACAAATCAATACTCCACAAAATCACATCACCAACACTGCTATTATTTCCCGAAAACAGCAGACTCTGCTCAAAAATCCGACAAACAAAAATAATCACCGATTTGTTATTTTATTCTTCATTTTCGTTTGCTCAACACTCAAAAGAGCATTGAAAATTTTTCAGAATCATGATTCCCCTACCTCACCCACATTACTCTCCCTCATTTTAAGCACAACATCAGCAAATTGGTTTACTTCTTCATTCTGATTCATTTTTTCACTTTCTCGATTCATCACAATTAATTTCTATATTCAACGTTACTCTCAAAGTGACAAACTTGAAATGAAATGAATGACATTGGAATGGGAAGTAGATTCATCGACAAGAGAATTACATTTTTTTACTGTGAATAATTTTTTCTCATTCTTTATCTAATGCGGTTTGTGTATTTTTATTTTCTCGTCGTGCTATGTTGTACTTCCCAAATAAAAATAAAAGAGATTCCATAACGCTCGTTATCGGGATGAATTGAATTGTGATATGGTTATCGTATTTTTCTATGATAAAGTTTTTGTTATGGTTACAATAATTGATGCAGTTTGGTTTCACCTAAGGAAAGATATGAGAAATTTAGGACCCAAGCATATTAAACAAGGATTCATTAAATGAAGTTTCTTCTGTTGGATAGACAAAGACAGAAGGATGTAGAGTCAGTAAAAAACAGTTCCCTTGAACTAGGATGGTAAAGCAACTCGGTAACGTAGTGCTTATTGCTTAAACTGCGTCCAAGAATTCATAATTCAACAAAATTGTAATTGAAAAGGAATCATAAAATTCACAGTCTTCCTTTAAAGACAACAGACGTAATTCCCGAATGACACAAATCGGTTATCGATCAGAAATTCGGCACCAAGCCGATGGGACTCTGGTATGGTGCTTGATTTAAATTGAAGCCAGTTTCATGCGCTTCATGGCTCAAATTTGGTATGGTAACTCGAAGGTCGTCGGTTCGAATCCAGCCATTTCCAAATTTGTTCTTTTTCAGAAGTTTAGATACTTCGACTGCTTAATGTACGAGTCAAGCCATAATTGGGCATTTTGGGCAACGTTGGATTAAGGAACGGATCAGGAACTTGAAGTGTAGCGGGAGAAATAGGAACGAGAGCTACAAGATTACCTTATAATGGAATATTGTCAGAACGGACCTGAAAAGTATCACGTCACGCCCACAGAAGATTGAAACGAGAGCCTTAGTTTATTTGAAACCTAGATTTGAAGATTAGAAGCTTGATTCTACGTCACCCATAGTGATATGAAATGTATCACTAATCAATGTAAAAAGTAAAACATGTATAAATACTAATTCTTCCAGACGGTAACGTCGACAAATAAATAATAATAATGCCAGACTCATGCCTACTGGGCACCGGATTTCTATTCAATTAACCGACTTGTGCCATTCGGGATTGAGTGATTCAGATCCGAAACTAAACTGTTGTTCTAGGTTTGAGTGCTTATACGACCTTTAAACGCCTAATCAAGTTCAGTTTTGATGTCACAGTGTGAAAAGTTTATATTGTAATATTACCTGATATTCAGCTTATAGATCCAAAGATCGATTTTCAGTAATTTTTCATCAAAATGCGCTCCGATCGCCTTCCAAAAATATCACATTTCATACCAATTTTGAACATGTTTGTTTGTTGTACATTTTTCGAGAGAGTAACGTAAAACTCCCTAAACATAAAGATCTTCTTTTCACTTCTCTCCTTACTTAATGTGCGTATAGCAAATGGCAATCAATTTCAATTTAAAAATTCCATTGAGGATATTAGTGTGAAACATATTGACCACAATCACTCAGCATATTTTTTTCATTATCTCTCCTTTTTCTTCTTTTAGTGCTAAAAATATCACGAAGGATATAAGTACATTAGGTTTGATGTATATATAAGATGGATATATGTGTGTAACTTTCAATGTGGATATTAATGATTCAGTCTTTATCTTCTTTTGATTAATATATTATTAAAGATAAATGTTAATCTTTTACCAAGACATTCAATTAACGTTTCTAAATCCTTTCATTCTTGCTTGCTGCTTTCTATCACTAGGAAAAATCTTTTTTCTTCTTTTTCGGCATGAGTATCTGATAAGTTTGATCATGCGAGACTCAAGTCTCGTATATTCTCATGATAGTTTTTCTTCTATGAAATTAATGCGATTTGTGTGTTTATATTTCTTTTGGGTTATATGGGTTGTTTAGCTTCGAGTGATTTTGCACAATGTTTTGTGGAAACTTTGTGGTGTGGCTGATTTGTGTCTGTATCAGAAAGTGAATTGAACTTAATTGAATTTCTGAGAATTTCTCTTTTTTATCTATGTAACAGATCATTTTGAGTTGATAAAAGTTTTGAAGAGGTTTGATTTTTGGGTTTTAGACACAAGGTGATAGGGTCACTCAACGTTTCATTCACGTTTCATGAATTTTTTGTTTATTTGATTCATATTTTGTGGTTAAAATGATTAAAAAGGGATGGATCTGTAATATTAAGCCTGTGGACAGTTTTCATAAAATTAAGTCGAAATTGCACACAAACCAAGTAAAAAAGCATTCGAATCTGATTAAATATTTCGTGAAATCGAATCCGAAGACAAGTTTCTTAAAAATAAATTTAATCATAATATTTTGGTACATTTACAATATTTTGTGATAGATCTGTCACCTGTGCCTGTTCACCTGTCAACCTGTTACACAACTCTTTCTTAATTCCTTCAAATTTATTAATTATGTCCCTGTATGTTTTAGACATTCTGAAATCTTTTCTAGTTCAATCAATCTTTTAAATTTATTTAAAAAAACTCAAAATCAAAAAATTCATAAAATTAATTAATTTTATGATTATAAAATGCCAAAACCCACGTGAAATTAAATTTCTCTTGAAATTGTTTAGTTCCAATGTTTAAATGAAAACCAACCCACAATAAGTTCACAGACATCATGAAAATATTACAAATTCCTTCTTAAAAATTACATGATGAAGCTTTCAATTGTTCATAAAAAGATCATTGTGGTTGATGACGTTCTTCATCTCGTACTCCCCCAAGCCACAAAACCGTTATCATCAAACAACTGCTCAGTTCCCATTTCTCAAGATAATAAAATATTTTAGAAGAATAACAATGAGTCGTTCATCTCATCCACCAAAGTGGTTGTGAATTGGATATTATGCTCAATGGACAACTGTTCACGTGGGCAAATAAACGATTCCAATTTTCTTTTCGTCCACTATTTAAGAGAAAATATACGGTGCTAATGAAAAGGGAATAGAAATGGACAGAAAATTGTGTGTGAGAAAAAGAAAATGAAACAAGTGGTCAAATGTGCTGCTCATGATACGTGGTGATATAGCAGCGCATTTTCATTTGATGTCAGGGATTAATTAATTTTATGTTCATATTGTTGATTTAAATGCTGTGATAAAAGATTATGGCTTTGTGAATGAGTTTTAATGGAATATGCAGTTGGACGTTATACCACGTTTACATGACAATGTCCTTTAATTCGTGATGATGTCGACGTTTTTGATATAAAATCTTGATTAAAAATGATTAGAGATAAGAATGATGTTGGCTGCAGTTTATATGTCTTTGAATTTATTCAGCTGTTGAGCATTTTTTGTGGATTTTTAAAAGCAATATTTGAAAAGGTTAATTGCTGGATTTGGGATTGTGTGGATTAATTTTCGTCATACGTGATCTTTAGAGCTTATAAAGAGCTGCTATATGCACAGTATTAAAAGGTTATTGCCTGTGATACGTGGATCTGGATTTACACCTACATAGATAATTTTTAAGCTGCCAAATATCATTAGCTTCTGGCATTTCCAACATTGATGGTATAATGATTGTGAACAGAGATTTTAAAAGTGATTTGATATTTTTTATACTACCATATATTAGACGGAACTTCCCTTGATGTAAAATGAAAATGGACAAAACCTGAAATGGTCTTCTGAACAAATTCATTATTTTATAACGAACATTAAATGCATCAGCAGCAAAATTGCACAATTCAAACACTCCAGCATCAAAATTCAAAACTAAGTAAACTGCAATCTCTGCTGACTGCTAAAAAATATGATCCAAACTCAATCTAACCAAACAGCTCCGTTACACAAACAAAGCTAAACATAAACTTTAAATTAAAAACTTTCCAAGAGCCATTAAAAAACTTTTTTGCCAGAGTTTTCCGAAAAAAAAGCAAAATCTTCCCTAAAACACGTCTTCGTCCCACATGTTCCTGTACATTTAACAAAGAAAAATTCCCATCAACTTCTTAATCCCTCATAAAAAAAAAGCATCAACAACAACAGAAAAAAAAGAAAATTCCACTTGCTGCTCACGAAATCAATTTCATTAGACTGAAGGATTCATTTTCTAGTCATCACAATGGACAGACGGACTAATCACCTTTGGGGCAGCAAATGTATGGCTGGAAATGAAGGAAAGGCAGGTAATAAAATGCCTCTCAAATGGCACATTATAATATATTTCTCCTTATGTGTATGCCTTAACACAATTCCAATAAATTTTTATCTTTTTGTAGCTATAGATAAAAGGAATGAGCTGGAGAGAAAAGAGAGCAATGTTATGTGTAATGGGCGATGAGATTAAAATACATTTACAGTCGATGCTAAAAGGAAAAAAAAAAGAAAAGAAAAACGTCGTTTATCTATTCACGTGAGCTATATCAATAGCATTTACTTGCTTTTCAAAAACACTTCTTTTTAAAGATATAAATGCTATATTCAACTTGATGGTGATGGAAGTTGTAACGAAGGATGAGGGGATGGGGTCGAAATAGAAAGAAAAAAAGTATGAGAATAAAAATAAAAAGCAATCGAAACGAACACGTAAAATAAAGAAAATGGACGAGAACGATTCTTGTTGAATCACAATGAGGGGTTGAAGGTGTTTCGTGTGAACGAT
Organism: Chironomus riparius; assembly: GCA_917627325.4. Taxonomy (NCBI): domain Eukaryota; kingdom Metazoa; phylum Arthropoda; class Insecta; order Diptera; family Chironomidae; genus Chironomus; species Chironomus riparius. Next base: position 23,269,056 of record OU895878.1, read on the forward strand.
TTCTGCTGAGTGTGCGGGTGGAAGAAAGAATGAATGAATGAATGAAAATAAAAATGTTCCTTCTTTCTAACTTCTTTTTTTTTCGGTACAAGATAAAAATGTGTCAAGCGAAATGAGAACGAGAGAGATATGAGATGCACATTACTTTACTCTACTGTCATACATACATATATGGAGCATGATATCACAAAAAATGTGTAGATTTATAATGTGAAAGAAGGGAAGTACATGCAATGAACAAATGAGATTTTCTAAAGGCATATTTATATTCAGAATGAGCTTTGTTGTTTGAATTTTGACAGACTATCGTTATGTTGTGGATAGATTTCAGTATTTGGTGTAGTAGTACTTTATGTAGTATCCAGTGTCCTATAGTTTCATATCCAAAAAGTTAAGCTTAATTTTAGAGCTCTAGTTTTATATTCCTGAAGAATGCACCATGCAAGCTAAAATAGCTTTCAGGTTCAAAGTCTCAAAATCTAAAAGCTATGAAAATACCAAAATGAAGCAACATTGTTGAAAACAGGACTCGATAGAGTATCGTGTACAGTTTTCAAAATCAAAACAATACAGTGGTTCAGCAATGATTTTTGTCGCCGGAGGTTAAATGAAAAATTTGCATCCAATGATACGGCTTTGGTTCCCGTTTTATGTGACTTTTTTTATTTTTACACATGGTTCCGAGGCAACGTCGTCTTCTGCTACGACACTTAAAATCAGAGGTTCCAATTCTACTACAACTACATTTCTATAAATCAGTTCCTCTTGTTTGAGACTCAAGAGTCGATTTTACAGTGTAAATTGTAGCCAACAATCATTATTAAATTTAAAAGTATGTAGTCAAAGCTATTAAGTATAAGAACTCTTGCTTCAAAATCAAATACAACTATAGATACTTATAAAGTCAGAGCTATTAAGTAAAAGAATCCTCAAATACAAGGACGTCGATTGAGTCTCCTTCAGCATTAATTGCTGCAGAAAAATCACAAAGAAAGAGAAATTGAGGGTTAAATTCTATCAAAATGATTTCAAACATCCTTGTGCAGAATAATTAACCTACTTAAATTTAATTGAAAATTTCATCCACATGTGACATGTCCTTTAGAACTTCAACATTTATGCTTCAAATAGAAGTCTCAAAATTTTTCATTCGAAAAATACAAAGAAGTTTAAATCCGAATCTTGAAACTCAATGAAGAGTAAATAAAATATTATTTTTTAGGGTGAATTCTGCGCTATTAATACCATACCTAACATGAATATTTTCCTACTCAATTGTCTCTCTCATGTAGAAATCTCCATCTCACTAAATAATTTTTTTCCTCCTGCTAACATTAGGCGGCACATGCAAATCAACTCATGTGTAAAAATGATTTGCTTACACAAATGAAACTGGTACTATGGCGCTTAATGCTTATCAAATATTGAGTTCAAACCTTAAATTGCGACACGTTTTTGTTAATCGTCCACAACGTGCTTGTGTGCAACTTTTTTTTTTGAAATAAAATGTTGGTGATGCCTTTGATGCAAGTCACAATCGCGTTATGAACATGGAAAACTAAGGATGCATACATTAGAACCGGATTCATTTCTCATTCTCATTATGTCGCATTTAATTTTTCTTCTCTTGTGCTAAGCATTTCATGTTCAACAAACAACCCCACACCCGTGCACATTCATCTACATACATACTTAATATTATCCAGAGATTTTAATGGATATTGAGATATACACAGTGAGCGAGTTAGAATGAAAGGAAGAACGACAATGAGCAAATGATTATAGATGGGAACGAGAATCGCATCAGCCAGCCAGAAGTAGAAAAAAAAAATCTGGTATGTTCACCAAAGTGTAAAATCCATTACTGTGTAGAACGATGAATGATTCTCCCATATTTTTTCCTTTCTTTCGTTGTAATTTCCACAAAAGCGGTTTCTTCACATCACATTGGACTCTCATTCTCTTGCTATTACATCTTTACATCCTTTACATCTTCTGTAGCTGTGGAAGTCTTTTAGAAGAAAAAAAAGATGGAATTTGAGGAAAATATGGTACATCGCAATGATGAGGAATGGAAAATAGATGAATAAAACGAATATACAATGAACAGAAGTAAATATCGAAAAATGAGTATTGATTATTAGGGTTAAATGGATTAAGGATTATAGTCATGCCGTATGTTCTTTTATTGATAATCATCGGTAAGTGAGATTCTTTTGCTTGATGAAACGATGGAAGTAGTGAGAGTTAATTATCATCGATAAAATTATCATAGGAGCATATTGGCAGTATTCTACTTGGTATTGGTACTTGGAAATTAATCGATGGCAACTAGTCACAAAGTCAGTTTAACATGAAAACTTTGAGCGGGGATAGATATCGGCTGATTTTTATGGATAACGAAGTTGGTTGCGACTTTTAATGCTTATAGCTTTACAGAATTTTTGTGATTCATTGGCTTCTTTAAAAGTCGCAAGCTGAAGCTGAAGCTGGTTTTATCGCTGATTCCTTATAATCGTATTCTGCGCCTTGGAGATGCTATTGATTGCGATGAATACTATCCTTAACGGTTTCTTCTTTAATTTTAAGTTGATGTCTTACTTGAATGCACTACCAATTAGAATATGCAATGTTAAAACCAGACTTTTTAATTCTCTGAACTGATAATACATGTGCCTTGTAATACATTATGTCACATCCATTAACCTTGTGCAAATTTCAATATCACATCGTAAAATTGCAACACAGAAAATGCAAAATTCTGATGAAATTTGTGAATAATCCCATCAACATTTAATTTTTAATCCGTGTCATGTAATGCAGTTTCAATTTCCAAGAACCTGTAATGCCGTAACTTTCAGTAACAGCATCAAATTACATTGTATCACATGGTGAAAATCACTTTCGATAGTAAAAAAATGAAATTTCACAGTAACGAGGTAATCAAAGCTTTCAGAAGCTCCAACCTTCATAATATTAAATGTGATTAATTCCTAGAAAATGGTTCGATTGCAAAAAGCTTTATGGAAACTTTAACATCCATTTTAAATATTGGATGTAGATGTAAATTGACGTGGGTGTTCAATGTCATATAATGATGCAATAGAGACTCAGCAGAATAGTGAAATTGAAATAGAAAAAAAATGATGGTGCGGATATGAAAAAAAGAAGTGAATGAAAAAAGTCTGAGACGTAAATTTAAATTTAAATTGTTCACTTAACAAAGTGAAAGATTTTTCATTTTCTCGATCAAAAAAAAAAAAAAGAGGAAAGGAAAGGAAAAAGAACTTGCAAGACGTTAACTGCATTCACCATTGATGATGGACGCAGATGTAAATTGTGATCAAGAAAAAATAAAATAAAATATAAAAGAATTCCTCATCGCATTAGCTGCAATATTGGAATGGATAGGAGCGGATGAGTGGGAGGTAAGAAGGAAGAGAATAATGGGAAAGCAATTTCCTTTCATCCATTACTTTTGGCCCTTTTTTTACTTACTAAAATAAGAAAAATGAAAAAGAAATAAAAAGTAAAAATCATTTTTCTTTCTAGCAATGCACACGTTAAGAGAGTTCATTTCATTTTTCTTCTCCTTTTAACTCTACTTTCAGCACCCCCCTTACTTCACACCAAAACCCATTCATTCATCCATATCGCATTCGCAAAGCAACAAACGTGTACTTACATACAAAACATTTCATCTTTAGAAATTCACATCACAAAGCGCTGTCGTCTCGAGAGTCTTCTAACCGAAAAAAGAAGGAACTCTCTATGTGTGTATGCACAGTGAACGGAATCATCATCATTGTATGGGGAGTAATAGTGAGAAGAGAGAAATAATGTGAGCTAAATGCGATAGTAATGATCTGGAAATTTCGATTATGTTCCTCGATATTCTTTTTTTTGCTCCTACCAAATGATTTTTCTTTCCTTTTTTTTCGGAACAATTTACTAGATTTTCACTGCGCTTCCACTGCCTTACAAATGAGAAAATAAGTTATGTGTGTCATTAGTCGAGTGAAATTATGATGGCGCATTTTAAAGGGGTACATTAAGTTTTAATATTCAACAAATTTTTATCGATAGATGATATGTCCGGGAAGCACACTTTAGGAGAGATTTGAAATATTTCTTGTTTTTAACCGATTGTTAACATTGGCATAGTAATTATTAGTCCACATTAGGCATTTGTCTTATTTGACATAGATTCGAGACAGTCTTAATTTCTGTTTTAATTCTAGTTTTTAAGAACCCAAATTCAACAATCTTACCAGCATTGCAACATTTAGAACCACGCAAATCCCTCTCGTCACTAGTTTGGCACTAAATCAACTGTCTTATAAACATTAAGTCCTTTTTCTACATTAGTACTTTAAAAGTTCTACGGTTTTTAAGGCTCCTTTCCCTATTTACCATTGTCGAATTCAAACTTTATTTAAACTTCTCAAAGCCAAAGCTGTCCTTATATCCACATGTGCCTTTCGGGATATCAATTTTCATGTATGAGAATTTCCATTTCCGGATATGTCGATGATTATTTTTATGGATTAAAAAAAGGGGGGTTTTTTACATTACAACGGTCTCTAATGATAAGGAAAATTTTAAAGATCAATATTTTTGTTCAGTTGCTTCTGCTCGATTGATTAAAAATTTATTTAATTTCGTAAATGTGCTTTAAATTTATTTGAGAACGAAGGAAGATATCGTGATGGGGGAAGGAATTGATTTAAACTAACTGTATATCACGTGTGCTTTATTTATGTATTTAACATAAGGACTATATTCCATGAGAATGTTAAGGGTTTCGTAGATATGTGGTTAACGACTGACTACTCTTTAACCTACTTCAGCATTCAATATTGCAATTACTTTATTAAGTTCAAATGTGAATACTTTGATGGAGAATATTTAAATATATTTAATGCGAATGGGTTTTAAGGGATTGGAAGTAGATTGTAAAGTTAAATATCGGAGAGGTTTTTGATTGCTTTGTCCAGATTAATGTTGACTTTTGTAAAATTTACAATATATTTATACAGATCCAGATAAACTTAACATAAGCACGCCACCAATCTAATTTAAAACAATAACAATAAATTACAAATTTTACCATTCACATAAAATCATTTAAACTTCAACATTCACATCTAATTAACTTACAATCTGTAAACTTAATTTGCATGCAACAATAAGCACTTTTCAAGTAAATATCGATTTCATGCAATCGATAAAATCCACGAATAGAGATAAAATTAAGATCAAAGAGAAATTCTATTATTTAATTACCTCATAGCACGATACTGCATGTGTACACAAAGTTCACCCGCAACCCTTTCAATTGACACTCTTTGACATTGTTCATCATTATTTCTGTTCACAGATAGTCAACATAGATAAATAACAATTATTGAAATTGCTCAAATGTAGTTTCCCTCATCAATGAGCTTCAAACAATAATAAAAAAAATCATATTTTTTTATAAGAACATTAAATTTCAAGTGAAGCATATTGAACATAAAAAAATATTTATGATACCATTAATTCCTCCTCATAAAAGTCTTTAATTATTTTTGAATCAAACAAATTCAATCGATACAACCATAAAATTTATAATAAAATAGATCCCGTATATATTTACTGTATTGATATATGAACTATATTTTACAATAATTCATAATCAAAAAGTACTTTTGAACTAATCGAAAGTACATAAATATTGTGTTAAATTTGGTTTGTTGTTTAACTTATGAAACTTAAGATTTATTTGTTGTTGTAGCGTAATTTCAAAAAGATGTTCTTGGTTTGATTTGAATCTTTCGTAAATGATTCAAAAGTATGCTTTCTCGCTATCGGGATCGGGATCGGGATTTCCCGGGATTTACCGATCCCGATCAATCCCGGGATCCCGAAATTTATCGGGATCGGGATTGAAAATCCCGGTTTTTTAGTTTAGGAAATTATTGATGTTTTAGAACCTGCTAAATACGCGACAGAAGAATTATTGCGTAAATCAAACGATTTATTAATTGCTGAAGGAAGAATTAACTTTTTGCTAGACGAATTGTTGCTACAAGCAACATTATTGTCTCAAAAGGTTTACGATATGAATTGCGCTCGCATAGGTGCACGAAGAAATGGAACATTAATTGACTTAATACTTTACCTGAATAATCCTCAATATATTTCTTTAGACAAGCATTTTAAATCGTCAACAAAAGCTGCAATACATAAACTTGGCATTGACTTATTGAAGAAGTATTTTGTCAAAAACTCTACAAATGGAGCTATGGAAGCTTCAACATCCAGTGCAAATCAAATCCAACCGTCAAACATTTCTATTCGAGATAGACTGAAACTAAGCATATCTGATATACATCATTAACAACAGATGCAGCAGCAGCAGAACCAAATAACTTGAAAAGAGAGTTTAATTGGTATGACAAAAATAAGAAGAGAACCGTTTTATTAGATCAACTTTACGATGAATTGATAACAATGCAGCCGACCTCAACTCAAAGCGAACGAAATTTCTCTATTAGTAACAACATTCTTACAAAACAAAGAAAACGTTTACTTGACAAGAATCTAAATGCAATTGCATTTGTTAAAAGTTTTTTCATTAATGCTTAATTGTTACTATTATATTCACACCGTTTTCTATAACCTTTTAACTTACATCTTTATCAACATTTATTTTCTATTTTTGTTTATGTTCACATTTTTCAAAGGAAACATGGATTAAAACATCTACCTTGTAACACATAAAGTATAACTAATTAATTAAGGAATAAATGACCGTATAAGTAGCAAAAAAAATATATAATTTTTTTTGGGAAAAAAAGCAGAAAAATGCTGTTTTTTAAATTTTTTTACATATTCGGGATTCCCGGGATTTCCCGGGAAATCCCGAAAAATTTCAATCCCGATCCCGATCCCGAAAATTTGTCGGGACCGGGATTTCGAGAAAGCATATTCAAAAGCGTATCCAGGGACGGGTTCAATTCTCTCTGCCTAACGAGTTTAAAAACTATAACAAGAGTTCCATGCCGATTCCTGAACACAAAAAAAAACCCTTTATAATGATTAAGAGCACAGCTCGAAGTCGATGAAATTTTGTATGGAGTCATGTCAACTCCGCCATATAAAATCGATGAAAATCTCGAGTCAACTTCGAGCTCTGATTAAGAGCTTCACAAGAGTTTCAAAATATAATATTCCGTGTCTCACAGTTTGAAATCTACTGGGCCAGGTCAAATTCATATTAAAAAAACCTTACGGCCTGTTTCACTAAAGTGGATTATCCCCGATTTCGGATTATCCATTTCAGTTTTTTGTAAATATCTTAAACTTTATGGGAGGTGTGGTATTTCTAATTTTGGATTATAAAAGAGTGAAGTATGCCTGAAGTTTTTGTACACTTTAAACTTTTACTTTTCATTAAGAAGTATTAATTATTCAATTTTCTAGCCAAATCTAGAAGATTAACTTCAATTTTTGCTATAATTCTCAAACTAATGAAGATATAAAAATTCTTAGTATATGTTAATTTAAGTAGCAAAGTACTTTAATGAGATCACACTTTAGATCTCTTAATAACCTTAAGCGTCTGGAGATATTTCCGAAAAACTGAAGTTGATAATCCGAAATCGAGAAAATCCACTTTAGTGAAACAAGCCGTTAGAGACACAGTCAAACTGGATAATCAGAAAGACTTATAATCAAAAACATCCTAATCGAAAAAATGAGCTAGAAAATGTTAAATTGTTAGCAAAGCACCTCACCCAATGATATTTGTGGCGAAATCGGCACACAAAAAAAGCAAAATGTAAAAAGGCAAGTGAGGAAATTCAAAGAAGTAGAAAAAGGAAAAACGAAGAGAAAAAGTTAAGGAAGATAAATTCTCGGTAAACTTTTAAAGATTACTGATTAATGGCGGGCAATATATTACGAATGTTGAAAAGTTTGAAATCAAGTAGAAATTTTGAAATAAAAAAATTTCAAGTCAGAGCAGAAAAAAACAGGAAGAAAAGTTTTTTTCCAACAGAGGAACCGGAGCACAAAAAGTATCATTTATCAAATCATAGAGAAAAATTTTTGTGAATGTGTATGTTTTTATATTTGTTTGCCATACCTGCATAATTTTTACAGTCATCGAGTGGAAGAGTCGATGGTGTGTAGCAGTACCACCGTCATCGACCCTTACGTGATAAGAATAAATTTAAAAATAGAAAGCACGCAAAATAAAAACAAACTCATTTAATTATACAGTAAGTTGGTGTAGTAGTGGCAAAGAGAAGTAAAAAAATGTAATTAAGACAAAGTCGAATTACATGCCTTCCGAGTACTTTTAACAATTTTAATGGACTCTCGTTCTCTCTTTTATACCGTACATATATTATACTTTATTTGAATTTTTTCAGCTATGCAAAGTTTATGGAAGTTCTCTTCATGTTTTTACAATTTTTTAGCATGTTTTCGGAAATATACTGAAGAACTTTTCACATTTTCAATTACTTCATGCTTAAATGGAAATCCAAATAGAGTTAAATCATAAATGTAACAAAGAGAATCAGCCATTCTAATTCGCCTAGAATAAGAATTTCAATACCAAATTCCATCAAACAAAACATTAATCACATCTTCATACCTTTCATTTAACTCTCAAACTGTCAAAATTTCAAGTCTCTGCTGTGAATTTGGAATTTTTTGATACATTTTTACGATTTGTAAAAATAATTAATCAATTCAGAATTGAAAGATTTTTGAGCGAAAACTCATTCAACATATTTCCTGATTATTCTCATCCAAAAATGCGCTTCACTAATTTTCCCTTTTTATAGCAAAAAAATAATTTTACTTCCGCCTTCTTTTTACAATATTTTTTTTGAGAAAGTACTTAGTTATTGTAGAAGCAAGCAATACTCAACATCGTCCCAGGAAGGATATTAAAAAGCAATCATTAAACATTTCTTGCTACTCTCTTCCTCAATTTTTCTTACTTTTTTTTGTGATCGTTGTATTTATTTAATAGCAATAAAGTTGGAAACCCCCTCAGGAGAGTGTTATCGTTGTTCTTGTCGATAGGCGGGCTAAATAGGAGGAAGGAATGAGTTGTAACATAGGTGGTAGTAATAATGAGAGTGAGAAAAACATTAAACAAAAGTGCAAAAATGCATGTTTGTCAAGTAAAATAACAACATGTAATTTAACTGAGTCTTTTAAAAAATAAAAACTTTTTCATTCCCTTATTTTCATCCCTTTTATATATGAGTATAAAAAAAATATTTATTTTACTTCAACGTGATGTAAACATCTAAGGAAAAAGTGAAGATGGAAGTTGGGAAGTGTTGATATTTTGATATTGGTTATATAGGAACTAGGCGCAGTATTTGGGAAATAAAGTAATTGTTTAAGACTCAGACAGCATGAAGTTTGTGGATTGTTTGAGGTTCACAGGGCATATATTGAACTCTATGGATAAAGAAGTAAACAAAGTGTAGATTGTTATCATATCGACAAGACTCTAATGTAATAATTGATAGATCGGCATCTAGTGGGAATCGAACCCACTTTCTGACAAAACAGGAGGTTACAGTTTGCAGGTCTTTTGTTAACCAGTCGCCTAAAGAGATCTTACTTTTACAGATTGGCAGATTCACCTTTATATAAAACTTTATAAAACCTTCGACGTCATCTTTTGTAGCGAAATATACAGTAATAACTGCTCACAGTTAAATCCAATGTTATCAAAGAGAACAGAGTCCGTTACAAACAAAAAAAATTCAAAATTTTCGCGCGGTATTTTTTTAAAATTTCAAAATAAGAAAGTCCGTTACTTTTTATTTTTTTTAAACTAGCTGTTTTTTAAAGCATAAACATTTAAGGAATGCAATTTCATCACAGTGATTATCTTAATCATAAAAACTAGTAGGAATGTTCACGAAAATTACAAATTATTCGAAAAATAATAATTCACAAAGAATTATTTTAAAAATAAGAACTTCGAAGATTCGATTTTCGAAAAATAAGAACCTCAAAAATTCGTAACGAAGATTCGATTTTCGAAAAATAAGAACCTCAAAAATTCGAAGTTCGAATAATAAGAGGTCTCTAAGACTTATATCCCAGTCAGCCATCCAAATCAAAATCATATCCACTCATACATTCTCTCCAGAAAGAAATGCTCAACAAATTAAAACTATGAAGAAGAAAAATGTGTGCTCTGGCTTGAAAAATGCAGCCATTGAAACTATCAAGAATGGAAAAAAGAAAAAGTTTTTCTGTTTCTTCTTCTGCTTCTATTCCTGATTCTTGTAAAATTTATGTATTTATTCAACAAACGCTCGATGAATTTCTTCATTTTCCCAACTCGTTCTTGTTACTTACTTACTTTTTAAATTAGAATTCTTTCTTATGGAATAAATAGAATGAAAATGCTATGTTTAACCTTACATTAGAGATGGACACAAGTGCTTTTCAATTTTCGCAGGAGGATGCAAGGTTGAAAAGATTCTCGAGTACTTTTTATATTACAGACTTTTATTGAGCATGAAAAGTGAAATTGAAATTTTATAAATTACTTTACGTCTGAATGTCTTTGAGACGTGTTTTTATTGCCATATTGTTTGGCTGCAAGAAGTGAATTGAATTTTAAGTTGAAAATCATGTTTGATCTATTAAGGTTGTCTTAATTGACGTTTTCAATTTACTTGTTTGAGGTGGGTCATGTGTGATGGTTGTGCTTTAAAGATATTAGCCTTGAAGAAATTTATCTTCAGTAAAATTAGATTTATTCTTTGAATTTTTGGGGTCGCTGTCGAACTATTGATGGACTTAAATCCATCGTTGTCACAAAAACTGATCAAAGTTAGAAGTTGTTGTAGCCAAGGTTCGAAGAATCGAAACCACGACCTCAAAACAGGCGATCTCTGACCACTCGATCAGATATCCCTGCCATTCAGTCACCGAGGTACTTATCTCACTTCGGCAATCCGTTATACACACATAACTAGTTTCAACACGAGCGCTATGCTCTGGCCTATCTCCTACAGATGCTTTTCGAGCCATATCCACAATATGATTTAAAGATTCAGTCTATATTGGAATCTTGGTGGATTCAAAATAACTCTGTTATGTCGATTTGTGTCAAATGCCTTAATAATTAGGAACCAGATAATTTCAATTTACAAATCTAAAATCCTTAATCTAGCTAAATATCATACCTAATGCGTTCATCAATAAATCTAGCATCAATTGTCGTCTCAATGACACCCAAACAGTAATTTTGGATCCCACATACTATAAATAATCCATCAGCCACATTCTTCTCACACAAATTTCATCCACTCACATAAAAAAAAATTTGCGTCTAAACGGGTCATTTGCCTAATGATCATTAGATTGATGTAGATTCATGTAAATTATCTTCCAAATCACAAAAAAGGGGTGAAACATAATAGATAGATAAAGTACATGGCTCATCTGCTGTGGATCTGTCGACATAAAGGGTAATTAGAATGCGTCTCTTTACCTTGAGCATTAAATTCCAAAAATATTTCAATCGAATCTCCATCATTCTCGTATTATGAGATGAAAATAAATTCACTTTGTAAGATTTTTTTTTATATATTTTAATATCATTTTACAGAGAAAAGAAAGAAAGAAAAAAGTTAAGAAATCAAACAACAAAGGAGATGGAAGAAGAAAGCACAGAAAGAATGAAAATTCGTCGAACCTTTTTCTCAGATTACGATTATATTACATCAACTCATGTTTTTTTGACTCTAATTTTATTTAGGTTTTCTAATCTGATTTTCAAATTTATTCGTTTTCAAACTTTTTCTTCAATACAGTCCCTTTTTTAACTGTCTCCTTCCTTCCTATTTCCTCATATCCTCTCCATCCACCTCAATTCATTCCTCTTTTGATGATAGAAATTGAATGGAGCGCTTTTAGCAATTTTTTCAGCATAAATTTTTAGATCATTAGTAAAGTGATCCTTTGAGTTCGAGAGAAGGGAAAGGTAGGCATTGAGAAAACCCATGTGCGCTTTCAAGTGGAATTGTCCATTCCACAAATTTTATGCCTGAGCAAAGAGCTTCATAAAAGTGAAATTAAATCTCTATAAAAAAAGTAGCAAAATTTTGTACCTCCCCTATACCTTTTTTTCCATCCTATTCAAGATTTAATGAGTGAAAATTTTGCAAAAATTGGACCCCAATACAAGGCAATTCTATGTGACATGAAGGCTCAAATGGATTCTTCTCTTTTTTTTTTTGCTGCTGTTGTCAGTAAATTGAATTAATTTCATACCACATACGCACAATTTTTTTCTCTCCTCATCCGTACGATGGATAAAAAAGTGAGTCAATTGCTACGGCAAAAGGATGAAAACGTAAACGTTGTAAAAAACTTATCTCGATAAAAATCTGTGGACGAGATTTTTTTTCTACCTCTTTAAATTACGTACTTGCGTTTGAGTATCTTTTATTGATATCATTTAAGCAATGATTTTATACTTTCATGTTTTAAGGTTAAGTTTTTAGTGCTACATGCGGAGACTTAATAATTAAGTTTGGACTTTTGAGATCATCTTATGAACGAGTTAGCTTCAAGCTTAGATTTTTTGTTTTTAATAAGATTTCTTTAATGCTTGGCATTCAATAAGTGTTGGTCTTTGGTACATTTTGATTTGACCAAGGGTACGAAACTGATAAAAATTGATCAAAATGTAATTTATCAGTTTTGTACCCTTGGATTTGACAGTGTTAATCTAAGAGTCGGTCCTTGAATCTGGATTTATTGATAACGCAAAGGGGCCGTTCACTTATTACGTTCGCATTTTAGGGGGGAGGGGGGTTTGAAAAATTGTAACAAAATGTAACAGAGGGGAGGTGGGGGCTGCAAGAAGTATGTAACGTTCTAACTGCAGTCTATCTTTTAAAAAAAAGTTCACGAAAAAAATTTGTTTAAATTTTCCACCTTTTTAATGATAAAATAAATTATGAGCGTTCAGGGGGGGGGGGGGGGTTGTGAGTTTTTAACATATTGTAACAAGGGGAGGAGGGGGGGGGGGGGGGGGTGAAAAAAAGTCGTTTTTGTTTTTGTGCGTAATGTAATAAGTGAACGGCCCCAAAGTGAAGTCAATTTTTTTAAGTCCTTTAAAATTACAGCAAAGAGGAAGCAAGATTACTTGTAAAAAGTCCTAAATCAAATCAACCCTAGAAAACAGGTTATCTCATAGATAGATTGAAATGTGAGACCAGCCAATAATTTGTATAGCAGCTCTGTTTGACTTTAAGGCGAAGAAAGCTTGCTCAAATTGTCGACAGCAGAAGTTCATTTAAATTCTTAAAATTTTCTATTTATAAGTCAGGTTATGAAACCTTGAACATATGTCTTGAAATTCGAAAACCATTTTCAATTAACTGGCAATTTTAATGAGCATTGCTACAAGGCTCAAAGCTTGAAATGCTTTGAAAAGCTTTTAAATTTATCACATTTATAATTTATTTAATAGATATCTTAATATAAACTTCAAAAACATTTTACAGAAAATGGGGCTGATTCATCATGTAATTTCAACTTTCCCACACAGTACAAAAATGTTCTTTAATTTTCTAATTGAATTATCAATTTATCAGCGACCTTTTAATTTTATAGAGTGCTGTAATATTTTTGAATTTATATTATCCAGCACCTTACGCTCATGTGATGTGGCCTTTTCGATATGCTTTCTATTTTTGACATTTAAGGTATTTACTTAAATGAATTGAAAGAAGTATAGACCGAACTTTACACATTACGTGTATTGAATTAAAAAAAGAATATTTTTTTTGGGATGAAAATTTTCTTTTCATTAAACGTCGGTACGTAGAAAAACTTTCTCCTTCAATCTATGCATGGATGTCTGTACATTATATACTTGATCCCAGGGGCGTAGCCAGGGGGGCCACAGGGCCCCCCCCCCCCCCCCATACGAAAATCTGATAATTGTTTTATTAAGTATTTATAGAGAAGAACCAGTTAATGTAGAGGAAGTGATGAAAGAAATGTCAAAATCAGCACGAAAAATCAAATTTAATGTATGAATAATGAATTAAATATTTAAACTTATGAAGAATGAATACAGATTTAAGGATACAAAATAACGGTTTTATTTTCGAAAATGGGCCCCCCCCCCCTTAAAAATTTTCTGGCTACGCCCCTGCTTGACCCTATGTAAAGGAGTAAATTTTGGCATTTCAAAAGAACATCAACCAGAACACCTACGAAAGAACTTTTTTCCTTCTTTTTCTTTCTTGACTGCTGAAAGCATAGCAACAAAAGCTTGATAAAAATTTCATAAGGCAATCATATGCTGACATTGTCATTAAACGAATGTGTACTTTACCTCATTTTTTTCCTCTTCGAGTGGGCGATGAACACAAAGAAAAAATATTTCAGAATGATTAAGGAATAACGAGAAAGATGTTGAACATGTTGGGAAAGGTTCAAAATTTACGGTCTAAAAATAAGCGGTTACTTTTAAATCATATGGTAAGGATGACAGAAGGCGGAATTTATTTTGAGATAATGCGTTGAAAAGGTGAAGTAAGCTGAAGTCTCTCTATGGGAAAGGTGGTTAGGCTTCTTCGGATTAGACTTTTCAGTCTTGATTCGTTTCCAATTTTATTGCTCCTTTGAGGAATGATTGCTTTTAACTTCATGTATCTTTTATGTGGCAGTTCTCTGCTTCAATTTGTCAGGCTTGTGCTTTGTCTTTGTACATAACTGAATTTATACTAGGGGTCCTCGATTTGAGAAAGTGTTTTGTTCCAGAAAAATCCTGTTCAAATCGAATCTATTCAAATCAGCTCAAATCGAATTTTTTACTTTTTGTATCAAAAATGCCCGTTCCAAAAAAATATTTTAAAGTTTCTATTCATTAATTTTCGTTACTCAAATCGAGGACCCATAGTATTGGCGAAGAGAATTTTGAGCATCGCAAGAATTTTTTCAATTTTTTTATAAACTTCTTAGAGCTTGCAATCTACTGGTGCTGCTGCGTAATGGTCGATTTTGTAATTTAAGCATTTTCATACCAGTTTTTTAAACACTAGAAGTTCTTTTTTGATGGACTTTCGAGGCACGTAACGCGAAACATAGATTGAGCAGCACTGGCTTTAGATGATAATAATAATTAAAGCTATGATGATCGTAGGCATATTGCGGTTTATACATTTGGTTCTCTTTATAATACAGAATAATAAAAAATAATTTGAATACATACCGATTTTTGTTCCCACTAAGATCTCTCCCATGAAGATCATTTACAATCAATTACATGTGATAAGGAAGTTAAGTCATTTTCAGAGTCTCATTTGCTGTCCAAAGTAATACAAATGAGCAAAATTATAGGCCTCATAATGTGTCTAAATACTTTTTTTTTCATTTATTATACTTAATTGTTTATCATCTTCTTCTTCATCATCTTATATGCTGATTCATTCGTCAACATTAAATAACAACTTTATAATATAGTTTTTTATCATCATCATTATTATTATCCTCATATATGTATTATTATTTTACTTTTATCATTGTTTTATGTTATGTTAAACATGTACTTTCGTTTACATACATTATAATTGGAACGAACGAAAAAAAAAGTATAAAAATAAAGAAATATCGACATGATGACTGTTTATTTTAACATCATCACGCGAACCGAACAGGAAAATACAAATTGAATGATTGCAAATTATTGGCATTCCGTCTTGTAGCTCTTGCAAGAAAAATCGTAAAATTTCTTCTACATATTATTTTTATATACCTTTCACTTATTCTATTAGAAATTCAGGAACAATGAATAATAAAAGTTGAAATTGTAATGAAGCTATGAGAATCTAAGGGAATCACTATAAAACATTCCGCTATTATGAATTATTCAGCATAATTTACGCGCAAGTTTTCTCATCTACATTATAACACTCACTTTTTAAGGATTTTCATCATTATTACTTTTTTATTTTATTTATATAGATTAACATATTCAAGGATGTCACTTGGAGTGGCATTCTCGCTATTTTCACTTAGATTTTAGTCAGAAATTATTTGCTTAACGTAATCAAAAATAATGAATGCTGGTTATTATCATTTTTATGCTGCATTTTGAGTGATAGAATGTACTTTGTAGTTTCTTTGATTGGCTACGAGATTTAAATGAGTCGTCCATTGATTTAATTATTCAAATAATTTTTTTAGACCCTTTCGTCCCTTTTGTAGAATTTTTATGATGGCTAGCCGTTATGAGAAGGCAATGTCCCTCGAAGGATTAGTGGCAAGAATGATCATGAAGTGAATGATCAGATCTTACCAATTATTGGTTTGATTCCGAAGGAATCAACTGAACTGTTTGAAATATAAAATAGCTTGTCAGTTTTAATGCAAAGTCAAGTAAACCTCGATAGCTCAGTGGTTGGAGTAAGTGTTCGATCGGAAATCGTTAAGACTCACGTTCGAGTCCCATTCGATTTTCTGTCATTAGATTAGATTTAGAATTTCTTTGCGTCCAAAATCAAGTTCAGCATAGATTTGAAGTAGCATTGATTCCCGTAATTTAAGAATGACTAATTTGTTTAAATTCTAATACACAATATTATCACTTTCTTGTATTAGTTTGAGTCGTTTATCATTTGATTGTTGTTAATTTGAGCTGCTAATTCCGGAAATACGCTTAATAATTTAATATTACGCCCACATGAAGATCCAATACAATCTGTTTTGAAGTATTAGTTTCATTTTATCTGCTTAATTTCATAACTCTTGATATCCATCACTGCATAATGCGCTTCAGTCATCAGCCTGTACGTAGCTGATTCATGTCTAATAGGGTTCGATTAAATATATATGAGGGAATATGCAAAAATAAACTTAACATTAAATTTCTCATTCACAAGTTCGGCAAAATTCGTAATAAACTTTTTGTTTCATTTAAATCATATAAAAAATAATAAATTTAAGGAATTATTCACATTTCAAAAATCAAGAGAATCAATTAAAAATCCATTTTTCATCACTTAAAAGCATAAATTTGCGGATTATATTACTTTTGATTATTTTAAAATTGAACCCAGCTTGAGTTGCTCTGTTGTTGCTGCTGTGGATTACTTGATGACGTTGCAGCTGCCTGCACGAAATCCCCGTAGTCACTATTTGGAGCCGTTGGACTCTTTTCGGTTTTTGGAGGTGGAGGCAAAATTCCTGAACGTAAAATTATCATAAATTAATGTACAATTATTTTGGACGTAAAATGTAAATGTGACTTACCCAATCCAGCACCTTTTTTGGCAGTTCGTGATGAGACCTCACTGCCGTCTTTTTTCTGTACAGAAATTATACAAAAGTTAATTAACTGATAGTCTTAAACGACGGAAGCAAAATATAGCAGTCATCAAATATTTGAAAATCAACATTAGATAAAATTTCCCTTTCAGGAAAATGCTCTAATTAAGCTCCATCAACTTACAGTAATTTTCATGTTAATCTTAATCGTTTCACCCTCTTTAAAGCTGAGATCAAGTTGTGGTTTTGGTTCAACTTTCTCCTTTTCAATTTGCTCTTGATTTTTTACATACTTAAAGTGGTCTTGTAGTGCAACATTAAAGTCAAATGAGTCTGATCGATCACCAAAACCGATTCCTATAAATGCTGATCGTCCATTATCGTCTTGAATTCTTAATACAAAATATCGTGACGAGTCTGAAACGGGTTCTATAGCTACACCTGGATACGCCTCAACAGGACAATTCGCAAATAGCTGTCCATTTACTTTATCTTCCAATTTAATATTTAATGCATTTCCGGATGTTACCATTCGCATCCGTCCGTTCCATGTTGGTTCATTAAGGTTCCAGTCTGCAGCTCTGAAATAGATAAAAATTTGAAATTCATTAATACAGCACTATTAAGTTATTGGCAATAGAAAGGAATTTTAATAAAAACAGTGACGACAACAAAAATAAAAAAAAAATCAATATTAAGCTCGTGAGAAAAATCTGCGAGGCACTGACATTCTAGCGCGAATCAACCACAAAACAGCTATGGATTGAGATAACAAGCATTATTATGTGTATTTTATGGGAAGTTGGAGATAAGGAAATGTTAATACACAAAGGATGACTGTAAAAAAATTATTTAAAAGATCAAAAATCACAATTCCTTACCTATAGCCTCGATTTGTGGAACGTGGTGGTATTTTATAGACAAAGACTTCCTGCTTTATAAGAACGACGCTTTCGTAAGACATTATTTAATTAATTATAGTAGATTAAAGGAGATTTAAATCAAAAATAGTTGACACAGGGTGATTCTACTGATTCTGGGGTGTCAAAGTGTGCGATAAATTCAGAGAGACAAGAAGCTACGATAAACTAGCTTTTAACGACCAAATAAAATTCGAATTTAAGCTCATTACATTGAAAAATTAATACATTTTTTGTTTGTCTGACTGTCTTGAGGATATTTTTCAAATATTGATTACCGTTTTATTTTTTCAAATATTGCTTTACCAGTACTTTGTAAATATTTCTGACGAGCTTTCAAATTATAATTAAAAGCTTAATTTAAATCTTAAGTACTTTGTACAACGAATGCGCTCCCGTCTGCTTCGAGTGACTGTATAGTATACTAGTTTTTTTGTATTTGGAAAATTCACTTATCAAAAAAACCTTAATTAATCGCATTTAAGTCAATATTATACACAATAATGGGAGATCAACGTAATCAGGTAATCAAAGGAAGTCCGTCTCAATATGTAAAGCTGAATGTAGGAGGTAAATAAGTCTGAAGAATCGTGTAAAATTATCGAAAAACTCAAAACTAAATGTTATTTTCAGGATTTCTGTATTATACTACAATAAGGACTTTAACAAAAGCAGATTGTATGCTTAGGGCGATGTTCTCAGGAAAATTGGAAGTTTTAACAGATTCCGAAGGATGGGTAAGAGATTATATATAGAAATATCAATTGTCGAGTGTTTTCCACTTAAAATTCCAGATCCAGTGAGTCAGAAATACTTGATTAGTCATATCCATGTCTGTTTTTAGGTCCTCATAGATCGTTGTGGATTGCACTTTGGTACAATATTAAACTTCTTACGGGATGGAAGTGTCTCATTGCCAGAAACATCAAAATCACTTGCAGAATTGCTAGCAGAGTCTAAATACTATTGTATAGAGGAACTAGCGGAATCGTGTGAACGTGCACTGGATATAAAAAAGAAAGAAATTCAGCCAATTTGTCGTGTTCCTTTAATTACTTCTTCTTCTGAGGAAAATTACCTTATAACATCAAGTACAAAACCAGCTATAAAGCTACTGATTAATCGACACAATAACAAGTACAGTTATACGACAACAAGCGATGACAATTTATTAAAGAATATTGAATTATTTGATAAGCTCAGTTTACGATTCTCTGGACGAATTCTCTTTATAAAAGATGTTATAGGATCCAGTGAGATTTGTTGTTGGTCATTTTATGGAAATGGCAAGAGAGTAGCTGAAGTTTGTTGTACAAGTATTGTCTATTCAACGGATAAAAAACACACAAAAGTTGAATTTCCAGAGGCCAGAATTTATGAGGAAACTCTTCATACACTTTTATATGAAAATCGTCAAAATCCAGACGCTGAATTGCTACAAGCAACATCAACAATGAGACCTGGTGCTATAAGCTACACATCAGACGAAGAGGATGCTAGTGGACTTGCTCGATTACGATCCAACAAGCAGAGTAATATGGCGTCAAAAGTTGAATAACGACCAGCTTCTAAATCTCTTGGTATTCGCGTGTTTAGGCTGAAATGAGACATGTGCATATTGCGGATACAGTAACTGGCATATGAGAAATAATGGTGACACCAACCAAATCTAATTCACCTCCAAAAATGATGAATTTAATTGCTCCAATATCTTACAGACACAGAACTAGTAATAATATAAGTTTTCTAACTGTTTTTAATTATATATTACTGATGATAATAATACAATAACTATGCTAGTTGTCATATATATATGAATGATTGTTAATTCAACTATATTAACGTTAATATATATTTAATAGTCTTAAATGTATCTCTGTAATCTATAAAATTGAATGCTGAAAAAATGTATTGTGAGGTTGATGATGACAAATATATATGAAATAGACATACTTAATTTTTTTATTGAACGTGTGGAGTCTTCCTGATGTAAATACACTCTTTTCAATGACTCATTAATTGAATCAACTGTCAGCATGGCCGAAAATCTTATAAACCGTTATTTAACGTTCATCAAAAATTCAAATTTATGTTAAAAACCTTCCAAAAGTTTTAAAAGAAACATTTATATGACTTTGATTAAGTTTCAACTGTCATTTAAAATTCAAATTCATCTGAGAACCTTTCAAATTATACAAAATCAAAACATTTGTATCGTTTTTGATCACCCTGTTTTGTTATTGTTATTTTTATTTCGCAAAAAAATTATTAATTCAATTTTTCTACTATAAGTAGAGGTAAATCAACAGATTATAATCAATAAAATCGATAGTTCCTAGCATAATACATCAAAAGATAGCAATATAACAAGAATTCATCATCAGTTGAACCTTTAAAAAGCGTTTTACCAAAATCCAGTAAATAAATTAATGCTAAATCTACTTAGACAGAGATTACCGGCAATGTTCTATGCTGTAGCGAAAGGCAAAAGTCCTGGAATATTCAAAACATGGCCAGAATGTCAACAGCAAGTGAAAGGATTCAGTGGAGCTGTATTTAAAAAGTTTAAAACTTTAAATGAAGCAGAAAATTTTATTAAACAAAATCAGACACAAAGTAATGTACTAGCTGACTATGGAACTAGTTCAAAGCGCCAGTTAAATAATTTAGAAAAGAAAGAACAAGAAGAAATTGAAAAAGTATTATTAGAAGCACTAGAAGAAGAAGATATGCTGATTGAAAGTTCAGAACCGCCAATAAAGAAGTTTAAGTCAATGGATGGGATTGAAAAGTCAGTAGACTCAGTAGCAATGAGTCCAAATATGAAGAAATACGGTGATTATAACTTTCATGTAGATTCCAGTGGCTTTGTTCAGGTCTTTACAGACGGTTCATGTGAGAATAACGGCAAGAAGCATGCAATTGCTGGATTAGGAGTTTATTTTGGTGACGATCATCCTTTAAATGCCTCAGAACCGGTTTCTGGAAGAGCTACAAATAACGTAGGAGAAATACAAGCTTCAATTAAGGCTATAAGGGAGGCCCAAAATTGTAAGATTCCACGACTGAATATATTCACAGATTCTCAGTTCCTTATTAATTCCGTCTGTAAATGGATGAGTTCGTGGAAGAAAAATGATTGGAAACTAGCCACAGGAAAGCAAGTCGCAAATAAAATTGATTTTATAGTCTTAGATAAGCTTTTAGATTCTGGTAATACAATCATTAAATGGACGTATGTACCTGCTCATAGTGGATATCATGGAAATGAAGCTGCTGACAAGCTAGCGAAAGAAGGAGCCAGAAAACAAGCATATTAAATGGCATGTAACTTATTTGTGACGTTGACGATAGAAATATATATTGCATTTGCTCAGACATGATTTCTGTTTTGCTTATTAAGCTTGTTGCAGCCTCTAATCCATCAAATTGTTGTCAATCAAAATATAAATGCCGGTTATTTAACGACTTTTTAAAATTTAAATTCACTTTAAGAACCTCACGAATTATTTTCATGAAACATTTGTACAGATTTAAGGACACCCTGTATTGTTTTTATTCCTTTATTTGCGTGAAAAATCTTTTAATTAAATTCCCCAAGTAAATCGTCGAAAACGAGCATATTTAATCATCAGGGACAGTAATATTAAGCACAAACTAGAAGGTTCTTATGAAGTTATAAGAAATCAAGCTTTAAATCGGTGAGAATTATTGAAAAAGATTTCTTATCAACACAACTTTTAAATTTAATATTTGTAGATAATTTCCTCTAATGTGAGCAAGCACATGCGTATCGTCGTTATCAACACAGTTGACAGCACATACATACTAACTTAAAATGACGGAGCGAGTACGTAATTCCGATCTTTTACAGACAACCATGATAGACTTTGGCCTTTTAAAGGGAATGTTCAATATCTTTATGAATATTGTGGATCCAT
This sequence comes from Chironomus riparius, assembly GCA_917627325.4. Taxonomy (NCBI): domain Eukaryota; kingdom Metazoa; phylum Arthropoda; class Insecta; order Diptera; family Chironomidae; genus Chironomus; species Chironomus riparius. Next base: position 23,291,242 of record OU895878.1, read on the forward strand.
TCAAGATAGTAAGGAAGATTGTCCTTAATCCATTAGCTAAACTATTAATTGAAGCATTTGAAGAGTATAAAGCTAAAACACAATACAAATTTGAATTGACACAAAATGCAATTCTAAAGTTATTTGCAGCTGCAGCTATATTCATTCTCTGTGTATTTGGAGCTATACTTCTTTATGTTCTATTCTACTTACTTTATATGCCGACAGTAATTCAAGTTAAACCGGCATTTATGCAATATAATAAAATTTGTGATTCCGATACAGCGACATGTGACGCTGGAAGTTCATTATCTTCATATCATTCCTTTCCACAAGCTCATTTACAATTAAATAAGAAGCAGCTCATGATGGTCGGTCAGCCTTACGTATTAACACTTAAATTGGAACTACCAGAAACGCCAAGAAATCAAGAACTTGGAATGTTTATGTTATGCATGGATATGAAGGATAAAGATCATGTCTTAAAGTCTCATGCATGCCGATCAACAATGCTTCGTTATCGATCTCCGTGGCTACACAAATTAAAGACTTTACTTTTAATTCCATTTTATTTAATTGGCTGGGATGAAGAGAAGCAGACTTTGGACATTGAAATGTTTACGGATTATGTGGACACAACAAATCCAGTCACAGACATTTACGTGGAAATTCAATCAAGAGTTGTGGAATTTTATACAGTCAGTCTCGAAATTTGCGCACACTTTAGTGGATTAAGATACATAATTTATCACTTTCCTATCATATCTGCGGCTGTGGGAATAACGGTTAACTTAATGTTCTTGGTATTTATAGCACTAATCATTTGGTACCATTATACGTACGAGATGGAATGGACAGATGAGATAAATTATGATTATAAAGGAAAGCACGAATTAAATTCCAAACTTTTTGATAATGACAACGATTCCGATGGTCCAATGAATAATAAAAGGAAGGTATCATCATCCATATCAACGACTGATGAGAATGTCAGCATTTTGGACAATTCTGACGATAAATTTGAGCTTGATGATGACTTGTTGCTGTTTCACAGAAGTGAACGAATGACTGAAGAGTAGAAATAAAGCCAAAAGAACTCATTTTTATATTTGCGAATTTTTAAATTATAATAAAATTTAATGAGATTAATGGGGAATAACTTATTAAATGGTTTGATGGATCAACATTTTGATAACTGAGAATTTAATGGATTTTTCGGAAGAACTGAAGGGATTGGGATAATAAAAATGTTTTTTAATGTTCTAAGTTTTTGAAAAATTGAGAAATGATATGTCATGAGTTGGTTTAAAGTCATACTTAAGTCTTGCACTTAATTAATTCAATATTACAAACCATAAAAATTTAAAGTTGATAATGAGCAACTTATGGTTTAGTTCTACAACTTTATTCAAAGAATTAATGCACAAAATAGAAAAACTAAGTTCATCTGATCCTTAAAATTTAAAAAAGGAATAAATACTCTATAAATCCACTTCCATCTCAAATTTAAATCCCAATTTTAAAAGAAACTTAATTATCAATTCCAATATTTAATGTAGATTTGATAGAATCAAACATTCCACTTTATGTACCTTTCCAAATACTTGGTGTCCTTAATTGATTAATATCCAAAAGAATTCCTGTTAACGAAATTTACTTTAAGTAAAAATAATAATAATCTATGTAGTTGTCACTTGGACGAGGCTTTACTTAAAAGTAGAGGAATAATAAAAGGTTTTTAAATTATTTATTCTATGAATTTAGGATTGTGTCTTATTGACTAAGATTTTTGAACACTTAGTATATTCAAAGGTTTACGACAAAGGAATCTCTTGGATGAATGAAGTCTTAAATGTCATACTGAGAATTATGTTTTCACGTCTACTCTTAGCTGTTTGATTTGGCAGCCTAAAGTGGGATTCGAACCTACGTTTTTACAAAAGAGAGATTTTTTCGATCTATTGATAAAGTCCTTAATCTTGAATTAACAGATTCATCTCTTTTTAAAAATACCAGGCAGGTTCGATAGTCTCAATTGATTCTTTTATTTTAATCGGCATTGTGTAATATCAATTATCAGCACGTATGTAATTCGAATTATTAAATTCCCATTTATAGGAATTGATTAATTGAATAAGTTCAAGTTTTTAAAGAATCAAAATGATTCAAAATTCAAATTCTCTTATGTACAACAGGAACTAGGGTTTTGGAACAGTTCAAACAAAATGAATATTTTTAATTGATTGTTGTGGCAGATAGAGAGGGCAGACGCCATAAGTAAACGAGCATTAAGGTGATATCCTTAGGTTACTTCCTTGGCTAAGGCGCACGTGGTCCCATTACCGCAATCAGAGTTCGTCTAAAACTGGCTCTATCCTTAGACAACTTCTGGCAGTTTCTAATTTCTAGCACATTTGCATCGTTGCTTGTGGTACAATAGATTCTGTTCTAATTTGAATCGCAGTGCCTCCAGCTCAAAGGCTGACCCTTCACACATTATTGCATCGTTGCTTACACAGCCATTTCATGAGTTCTTCGGTCCATCTCGAGATCTCTACCCATCCACAAATTCAGCTGTTGTTACTTGAGGAACTAAGGTTTATCATCGAAATTCATGTCTTTTATTCATTTGATGCCACAAAAATATTCCATTCTCAATTTATTTCCCTTCCATCCACTACCCATCCATCATTATACACACGAACTGTTCGTATTTTCAAATTTTTTACAGTGATGGCATAATGTTATGCTGTTGCTCTCTTTATACCTTTTGTTTGTCATAGCAAAGTTATGATTTGTCACGTTTTGACTCGTGATAATGAATAAAAATTCATTTTTTGCTTTCTTCTCTTTATTCAAGTTTATGTGTGTGACTTTTTACTACGTTTTTCTTAACTTGCTTTCTTATCTGTTTGATTGATTGATTGATTGATTGTCCGCAAAATTTCGTACTTTTGTAATCGATTTTTCGACCACTTCTACTGCTCCAATCGAGCTTAAATTTTTAATGCACACGTATTCCCGGTGACAATACAATATTTTAACACTTTGGAAACACAAAAATGCTTAATTATAGTACAATTTATGTAAAACTTTTTTATATGGGAAAAATTCCAATGTCAATGATATGAAATTTTGATTTGTTTAAAATATTATACTTGAAATGCTCAAAAGTCATTTATATGATTCATTATAGTTTAAAAATTATTACTAATTATTAATTATACCATAAATTTGAGCAGCTAAAGATATTCTGGTAAGACAAAAAAATTGACATGTAATTTTTTCATGAATATTCGTAAGTGAAAATTTGAATTTTCAAAAAAACCGTTAAGCAATAAATACGTTACGAATTAATGCAAAATAACTATATATATGAGATATGCATTTACCACACATAGTTTGAGCATAAATTTATGCTGTTTTAAATGTATTGCATTATTTATAACACTTCACCAACTTAATTAAATTGACTTTTCATTTTATTAACGGCTTGACGTATTTTTGCATAACATATAAATGATATTCATTGAATTTAAATTTGAAAATCCGTTATAAATACGTTACATATGTGATGTAATTTGCATCTTTATGTTAAGAATCCACACGTTATGAAGTAGAAATGGTACAGATAAACACAAAATCTTTACGAGTGATTTTTAATGTACTTCACTAATGAATGCTTTAAAAAAATTAAATTTTATAAAACGAAAGAAAAAATTTTGAAAGTCGTTACTAATTTCCCATTGAAAACTGGTAATTTATAAACAGTTGAACGTAACGGAGTGAAACGGAGTGGAGTTCAACACACCTGTAACCTATGAACCTACTGTAATCTATAAACAGTTGAACGTAACGAAGTGCAAAGAAGTGAAGTTCAACACACCTGTAACATATAAACCTACTGTAATCTATAAACAGTTGAACGTAACGAAGTGCAACGAAGTGAAGTTCAACACACCTGTAACCTATGAACCTACTGTAATCTATAAACAGTTGAACGTAACGAAGTGCAACGAAGTGGAGTTCAACACACCTGTAACCTATAAACCTACTGTAATCTATAAGCAGTTGAACGAAACGGAGTGGAGTTCAACACACCTGTAACCTATGAACCTACTGAAATCTATAAACAGTTGAACGTAACGAAGTGCAAAGAAGTGAAGTTCAACACACCTGTAACCTATAAACCTACTGTAATCTATAAACAGTTGAACGTAACGAAGTGCAACGAAGTGAAGTTCAACACACCTGTAACCTATAAACCTACTGTAATCTATAAACAGTTGAACGTAACGAAGTGCAACGAAGTGAAGTTCAACACACCTGTAACCTATGAACCTACTGTAATCTATAAACAGTTGAACGTAACGAAGTGCAACGAAGTGAATTTCAACACACCTGTAACCTATAAACCTACTGTAATCTATAAACAGTTGAACGTAACGAAGTGCAACGAAGTGAAGTTCAACACACCTGTAACCTATGAACCTACTGTAATCTATAAACAGTTGAACGTAACGAAGTGCAACGAAGTGAAGTTCAACACACCTGTTACCTATAAACCTACTGTAATCTATAAACAGTTGAACGTAACGAAGTGCAAAGAAGTGAATTTCAACACACCTGTAACCTATAAACCTACTGTAATCTATAAACAGTTGAACGTAACGAAGTGCAACGAAGTGAAGTTCAACACACCTGTAACCTATGAACCTACTGTAATCTATAAGCAGTTGAACGAAACGGAGTGAAACGGAGTGGAGTTCAACACACCTGTAACCTATGAACCTACTGTAATCTATAAACAGTTGAACGTAACGAAGTGCAACGAAGTGAAGTTCAACACGCCTGTAACCTATGAACCTACTGTAATCTATAAACAGTTGAACGTAACGAAGTGCAACGAAGTGAAGTTCAACACACCTGTAACCTATGAACCTACTGTAATCTATAAACAGTTGAACGTAACGAAGTGCAACGAAGTGAAGTTCAACACACCTGTAACTTATAAACCCCCTATAATCTTTTTTTCTCTGTATCATTAGAATAAGACTAAAAAGTAGAAAATAAAATACTTTATAAAAAAAACTTTTTAAAAAAACTACGTTTTTCGCGTAGACTAAAAAGTAGAAAATAACTTTTATTCTTGGTTGTAAAGAATTTGGTTTTAAATTTTCAGATTATATTGAATAAATTTTTATATCCTAGTCAATATTGTTCACAAAGTTTCGAATAAGTGCACTTTGATCTTATCGTATAACTCAACAACTTAAAAACGTGGGCGCATTAATTTAAGTTTATCATAAAGTATTGATTTCACATAAACTTATTTCTCCTCTTATAATGCGCCCACGTTTTTAAGTTGTTGAGTTATACGATAAGATCAAAGTGCACTTATTCGAAACTTTGTGAACAATATTGACTAGGATATAAAAATTTATTCAATATAATCTGAAAATTTAAAACCAAATTCTTTACAACCAAGAATAAAAGTTATTTTCTACTTTTTAGTCTACGCGAAAAACGTAGTTTTTTTAAAAAGTTTTTTTTATAAAGTATTTTTGCAGTTCCTGGCGTGCATGCAAAATTACATGCGACCGACGCACACAAGTAGAATAAATTGAAAGTCATACCTTGTGTGAATTTTAAATTAATAGATTGATCTTATGGGCCGTTCTCTTATGACGTCTAGGGGGGGGGGGGGGGGGGGGAAGTCAACATGAAAAGAACAATAGAAATTCCTGGAAATCCATTGTTCTCTTTTGAAAAATGATCGTTAATTTTGGACGTCACATCATAAGCGATCGATCCCTAAATTAGTTTCGTCCATGAAGCAAATTTGATGAATTTAGAAGTGAGGATTGAAATTTACCTAATTACTTTCGTGCATCGAGATTCATTAGTTCATTTTTAAGCTTCCTGCATACATCTAATTGCCATCAAATCATTCATTAATAATTTACATTTATAAAAATATTTCATCCACACGTGCTTAGCAGAAAATCATTTCTATGGCACAATTAACGAAATACTCTTCAAATGCTGCCATGGTTCCACCCCTCAAACAGACATTTTCTTGTTTACACAATAAATTAACCCATTTAGACTGCAGCCAGTGAATTCTTACGTTCGACATCATTTATTTATTTAAATGATTAACTTTAACGGCTCAATTGCCAATTGGGCGATTCTCCAGAAGAATTGAATTTTTCAAAAGTGAATTGTAATTCTTCTTTTACTTGACATTTCAAATTTGAGAAAACCGTTAAAAAATATCTATTTCAAACGATTTTTTCCGGTTCTATGGTCAATTGTAGGTTGAAAATTTAATTTATATGCATTTTAATGATTATTATAAGATATAGTTTAGATCATTAACATTTTTGTGCCAAATAAACTACTAAAAGTTTTAAGATCTAACGGTTTTTATCAAATTTTAAATTTTTCGTTGAGCAGATTTTCCCCTATAAAGCGTTTGCGTTGCTCGGCAACATTAAATTTTGTTCGAAGAATCGATTTTTCTCTTAAATAAAGCATTAAATCAAAGATGTGTTATTTAAATATGATAAAACTAAAGACGATCTACCATTTAGTATGTATTAAGTGTAATAAAAATATTTCTTTGATAGTAATTTTTTGATTCTTCGTAATTGAATTCCATTTTTGGTTGCCGAGCAACGCTTAAAAAAATTGAAAAAACTAATGATTTAAGCTAAATTATGATTTCTGAATGACTTTAAGAGATAGAATTAGGAAAAATACATCTGTTTTAATTGAGAACAAACATGCTTTAGTGGGAAAATTTAAAGAATAATCAATTTGAAAGTGATTTTTGGCTGATTTCCCCGCTGGAGAATCGCCCAATTGCTGTTTTACTTTCTTTCGTCACGTGTTGGTATGTGAGGGTTTTTGGTAGCTACGGGGAAGTGTTTGAGTTTTTCTTGAGCGCGTGGGCATGTTGGCACGTTTTTGAAATGAAAAATATTAGCTTGTTGGTTGATTAGCTTGTGGAATGGCTTAAACATTTATTGTCTTCTTTGAAGGATATTGTGGTGAAGCCAGAACTAATTTTAGATTAATTTTGTACTCAATAATACTCTATGCAACCCTGAAGGCTTCAATTTTAAACAATCGATGACAAACTTTTCAATTTTGCAGCTTTAAAGGCATGGCAAGAGATAAAAATCTTAATTAGTCATTAAATGATGATGCAGCACTCTTCACAAAAGATTATAATCTAAGATACAGACAATGTCACTGGCCTGCCTATTTACTATCCCCTTTTTACGATAGAACTTCCATTTGTTCAACGAGAACATTTTCAAGTGCATTGGCAATGGCAGAAATTGTTGATGCTAAATCGCTGTGATTGTAAAGCAACTAAAAAGAGATTTTTTTTATTTCCATTTTCTATTCCGAACTCGACATTTCACTTCTAAAACAATCGATTTGATGTGTAATCTTCTTTTAAAATAGGTAAGTACTGTTTGATGCCTCTTTTTCTACAGCAGGTTACTCTGCATGTATTTCCAATCAATATTTTTTGTCTCTTCTTGTTTCGAGTGGTAGATTTTTATCGGAAAGTATTTTTCGATTACAGACTGTAAACGATAATGGAAGAATCTTATTCGCTAGGAGATTAGTGCTGCACGACTCTTGTTCTGAGAGTTTAAAACGCGGTACTTGAGATTTTACTTCAATATTTGATTTGAATGACGAGTTTGAGATTTTTAGGTGATTAGTTTGGATCAAGTCTAGTGATTAAGACGAACCTAGTGAACCTAGTAGGGACCATGAACTTGTTTAATTGATGAATTCTAATAAATCTAAAAGTACTCAAATGTAAATCTTCAAATAATAATCGACTACAATAAGCAACTGACAACAGTATTAAGCTTGCAACCTTTTGTCTTTTCGTAGATTAAATACTAAATTTAAGTCTAACAATTTAAAGTTAGAAAAAAATTTATTTTTTTATTCATCAGTTGAATTACAGATCAAAATCGAACGTAAATATGTTTAATTTCAGATTGTCTTTTACCTATATGCTTGAAAGTTGTTGCCTTTAGCCTGAAATAATGTTTGAGCCTAAATCTAATCGTAATTAATCTATAAACGATAATCTAGGACCTAGTATTGAAACTTCGAAAATATAAAGATGTTGTACATAATTTTTTTTTTGTAGATTAATTAATTATTGGAAATAATGATTTCAATTATTTAATAAAGTGGTATAGTATTGACCAAGCTAGGTTCTAACGAATCAAAATATTTGTGCTCGAGCAATTCTTTAGCGGATATACGGAGGGCAGGATCATAAATAAGAGTTTTTTGGAGTAAATCGAATGCAGCAGAATCCATATTTTTTACTTGATGACTGAGATTATATTGTGTCCAGCATGGGAAAGTTGACTTATAATCAGGCATTTGTGTTACTCCTGGCCAAATATCTTCAGTTGGTGTTTTAAGAATACGAAACATACGAAACAATTGATCAATCTCAGAATCTCCTTGGAACAGTGGCTTTCGTGTCATCATTTCAGCAAATATACATCCTAGTGACCAAACATCAACTGGACATGAATAACGAGTTGATCCGAGCAGCACTTCTGGAGATCTATACCATAAAGTAACAATTTCATGTGTGTAGTTCCTGACTGGAATTCCAAAAGATCTTCCTAGACCGAAATCAGCAACTTTAATTAACCCATCCTTGTTAATTAAGAGATTCTGTGGCTTCAAGTCACGATGAAGGACTCGTCGACGGTGACAAAAAAGAATTGCAGCCGTAATTTGATACATATAACTACGAACAAGCTCTGTATCTAACATCTTCTCTGATGGCAACGAATCCATATACTTTTTTAAATCCATCGATAAAAACTCAAATATTAAATATAAGCGATTATCTTCCATAAGCACATCTTGTAAGGACACAATGTTTGGATGTTTAAGTTCCTTTAACAATGATATTTCACTGCAAATAAAGATTTAATTATTTTCCGTTCATTTATGACATTTTAGCTTCAAAAGATTATTCCTTTAATTAAGCCATAAGATAGTAAAAACTTATTTAAGCTTACCGAATAGCCGTTGATGGAATTCCTTCATCTTCTGATTCGAGCCGGATCTTTTTCATCGCAACAATTTGTCCTGTTTTCTTATTTTTGCCTTTATAAACGACTCCATAAGTACCTTCTCCAATTTTTTCGATCTTTTGAAAGTCTTCCATTGCTAATTAATGTTTTTATCACGCGATAATGTCACTGGAACTGTACTTTTATAACTAAATTAACTTTTTAATAATATTTCGCTCCAAAATTTGTCCGTTAAAAAATGAGGGATAATAACACAGAATTTTAAACTTTTGTTCTTTCTCGTGAACTCAATTCAAATATTAATTTTCCGTTATTCTCAATTTCAATTTCTCTTTTATAGTACGGAGATTGTATTTTGTAATCATTATGTTTTCATTTATAACATGTGTGATTGGTTGTTAACGTTAGTTTAAGTATTTTATTTTTTAATTGCAAAAATTTCAAATACACCGACATGTCTGATTTGATATATTTTCAACATTGTAAGGTTGGTTTTGTAGGGAATGAGAAAAATTAATGAAAATCTACAAGTTTAAACAATGTATCCCTTGAATTATCGAAATCTTATTACTCATCAAGTCGCATGATTTTCACTCGTAAAACAGCTATTGTGTAGGGGTCGTTCACTTATGACGTCCATCAAAAAACCTGATTTTAGACCCCCTCCCCCCTCTGTCACAAAAATTCTATAGAAAAAAATTTCCATTGTTTGAACTGTCACAAAATCCTAGAACCCCCTCCCCCCCCCTAAATGTCGGACGTCATAAGTGAACGGCCCCCTATAATAGATCATTATGATCCAAGCTCAATCCAAGCCTTTTTAACAACGTTTTTTTTCTTTTAAAAAACCTTTTGCTCATTCGATTTATGAGTTGTTGTATTCTCATGTTGTTGGAATTGGTTTGAATCCTATTATGAAGTTTAAATGTAGAAGTTTACTCCTTTCTAAGAAATTTATCATGTATGTCAAAACTTATGTTAATTAAAAATTATTTTTAAGTTTAAAAACATCCATGTTCAACTCGAGTGAACCTTTCAGCCTTTCCACAAAATCTGCAATCATTTGCACGAAATTAGAAAAAGTTTAAGATATTTTGTATCAGGATCAGGACGTAATATGACTATCATAATGAGTTCAAGGACAAAGGTCTCCCAAATTATTCTCTTTCGCATTCTCTTGCAAAACAAGGCAGATAAGAAAAGATCACCAGAAAATTTAAAATAAAATCCACAAATAAAATTCTTCATTTTTTACATACTTTTTCTTCTATCTACAAAGTTATTCTATCTTTCGCTATAGCTTGTGCTGATTGTAATTTGAATTAACATATTTGTATATATAAATAGATAGCTACAAGCTATAGCACGAGAGTGATTTAACATCATTATTCTGGATTAAAAAATTCCTTAAACAAAAACTGAGAGTGAAGTTTTTATTTTTTGGGATGTCGTAGACTTTAAAAGCTTAAACTCGATGAATTAATGGATTTTGATAGAGCTATGCCATAAATATTTTCGAGGCGATAAACAGAGCAACACGAGCCGCATATTTTTTCGCAATAAAAAGTATAATTTCTCGTAGAATGAAAATTGAGGATTAAGTCGATAAGTTCTAATTGCTTAACATGTGAGCTTTTTAATATTGTTATGGGGATCAATGGCGTTAAGGTTTTATAATCGATAAATTAGATGCAATTAGCAGTAATTATGATGATTGGAGCTTGTTTGAGTAATTTATTAAAGGAAAAATTCTATGCAACATTTTGAGATTAGATTCAACAATATCATAATATTTTGAGTTTAAATTTTCAACATTTTGATGATCAACTTTAAAAAATTGAATTTTAAAGAATTCAAAAAGTTTTTCAAACAATTATGGAAGTTTTCTAGGTCTTTGATATTTTGAATCTTTCAAAAATTTATCCTAGCATCAAGAAATCATTCACTCAATGAATCTTCATTTTTTTTACAAAGGTGGGTCTTAATCATATACTATTCAATTATTATTCTGATTTTATTTGGAAGGAATGCAGTTAAAGTTTATTATTTCTGTCGTGTGCCAAATCATAATTTATTACACAAAATTATTCAATTCTTAATTTGTCAACAGAATGAATAACAGTTTTGGCAAAAATGAAAGGACTTAAAGATTTTAAATAGAGTTTTATATTTTTAAACAAAAGATTTGAATATTAAATTGAATCTTAGATTTATTTATGTTTTGTGGGCTTATAGATGGTGGAGAATATCACAGATTTATTTAGATAATCGTGGCTAGAAAAGGGAATTTTATGACTGAGTTAATGATTGTTTTGGAATTGAATAATTGAAAATGTTTTTAAAATTCAAATTTTTAGATTTTTTTGATTTTTAGAAATGTTTGTCGTTTTGATCTTCACTTAGAAACTCATCAATAACTTTTGATCATTTCTACTAGCTAGCTTTTCTTGATTATTGCAATAGTTTAAAATTCAATACAAATATTAAAGAATTGTCTATAAGAAATTAAACTTTACAAATATTTCAGTAACGAAATATTCTAACAAATTAAGTTATAGCATCCACTATGAAGACATCAGATCGTGCTTAACTGATAACATTCCAACTCTTAAAAGAAGAATCGAAAAACATTTTCATCAAATCTGTTGAATTTCTTTAATCTTCTTTTGTTTGGTGTCATCTTCATCCATAAGCATGAAGATTAACGCAGTTGGTGTCGTCTGCGTTATCAAAATACGATCAAAACTAAAGAATTTCATCGCCATTCATGTTAATGATCAAATTTCATTAACCCGAGCTTGTCACTTTCGTTATAAAATCTTCATCATTTAAAGTCTATGGAAGAAGAATGCAAGAAGCAACAAAAACAAATTGGAATTATGAAAATGATTGAAAGGATTTAAGTCACACATAAAAATACACGACACACGAATCTGCCATAATTTTATTTCTCTGTTGTGGCGCTGGTTTTTGTTGAAACTTTTTCCCCCAGCCAGCCATTGATCGATGAAATTGTTGTCCATTTATTAATAAACGCTCAGCACTTGTTGATTGACCGTGGATTTTATTCCCACTCTAAAATCATTTTCTTAAATCTTCGACATGGTGGTCTATCCAATGACAATATACGAGACTTTTCAGTCAACATGTCTTATAACTTTTTTCCATCTTTGCCTTGAATTGATGATTTTTTTTGGTTACATCGCACATAAATGAACTCAAAATATAATTCGATAATTACACATTAAGATCGCGCTTTGATGCTACTTTATTCCCACCAATCGACGCTTCAAGAAATATTAGACGAAGTCAAATGACTTGTCGGGGCTTCATCTTTGAAGATTTTAAAATTGATTTTTTTTTCAAAAAAATTTAATGATTTTTTACCTTAATATGGTGGAGGTTTTTATGATAGGCATTCGGTTGAGATTCTTATAAACTATACTTATGTAACGAAAATGAAATGAGGAAGTCTTTAGAGATGAGCTGAATTTAAAAATGTTGATTTGAGTATTTCGAAGCAAAAAGACTTTTTTACTTTGGTTATAATGAGGAACAACTTGGATATGACTAAAATATTGATTGTTATTCAAATTATTATTATTATTATTTATTATTATACTTTCTCTTGTTTTAAATGTTTAAGACTGGATTGATAAATTTTTGCTTTTTGATAAATCTGAACATCAATAAAATGTTTTGTTTTCTTTTATAAATTTTCAACCAATTAAATCACTTTATGTGTTAAAATTACAGTTTTATACCAAATCCATTGATTCTTGCCATGTTTTTAAATCAATTTGACTACTTAATTTATTAATAAAATGAATATTGAGCTCAAAAATTAAAAAATAAAAACTTTGATGAGCAAATAAAAATGGCGCGATTTCAAAACTCTTCAAATTCATTCAAAATAAACCACGCCAGTATCAACAACATTTTAAAACTAATTGGCAACAATTGAATTTAAATCGAAAACATTTTCATAGATAAAGATCTTTAAGCATATCGCCCTATTTATATTCTCTCAAATGAAGCACATATTTCCATGATTTGAGGGGTGAAAGAAATCTTCAATTTGATAACGATGATCAGCATAAAGAATAAAAGTGGTCGACTGGTATGAAAATTAAACAAACAGATGTTGTGAATTTTGCCTCAGATAGGAGCGTAAAAATATAAAAATTGCCATGACAAAATCAAAATTTTTGAAAAGTTAAAGAAGAGAACATCAAAAAGAGAAAATTTAATTAGGAAAATTTTTACTTTGAGGCAAAAAACCAGCAAAAAGGCATAAAAAAGTTGCTCATGTTAAAATACCTGACAAAGCAAAATGAGTGAATCCCTTTCATCATTTAGAACGCAAATCAAATAGAGCAGGCAAATTCTTTATTGAGTTTTTCATGCTCTTTAAATCCTTTCCCTTTTATACTTATACTTTGAATTTACCTAATGATGATGAACAAGAATATGTAAAAGAATCACCTTATCTCTTTTAACTGATTATTATTTTGATGAGTTCATGATTTCTCATCTCTTTTAATGGAATAAATCACAATTAAACTAATGAGTTTGAAAAATATAATCGAGATGGAATGTGAAGAGGGATGCTTTTATTTTTAGTCTAAATTGATGTTGAGAAAGAGAATCACCTGAATGTTTAAGAAAATTGGAAACCTGATTGAAATTTCGGCAATTTTTTAACTTTTAAATGTCTTTTGAATTTCAAAAATATCAAAATCTTTCAATTTTTGTATTCTTAGAAGTTCTGAAAGTTGTAAACTTCAAAGAAATTTGAGAAAGTTTCTTATTGAAATTTCAAAAACTCGATCAAACCTTGTCAAAGCTATTTGGGAGCAATCGTCTATGATTAGAGATTTTTGCTTAAATCAGCAATACTAGAGCTAGTGTTCCAAGGGGTGACAAAATTTAAATAAAGTATTTTTGTAATTAACATAATTATGGCATAAATTGTCTATATCGTTTGAATATTACTTCTTAGGTCTCTAGTGTACATATTTCACGTAAACATATTTGAGGCCTTAAAATCCTCCTTGTAACATTTTTGCTTGATGTCTTCCTTCTCTAGTTCCACTCATTAATATTTTTTCAAAGATAAATCTACAAAAGGAACGAAAATTAACTTGATGATATAGTCATTAGCGGTTAACGATTATTTTTATCAATTAACCAGTTCTTCAAACAGATAAAAATGGAAAATAAAAAAAAAATGTTTTTATGATGAAAATATCAAGCAGTCGATGACCACCATAAATAAGATTCACATAGGGGATTTTAAGGGATTATTGACATTAAAAATGTCTGATTTTCGCACTGAAGAAGAAAAGAAGCCTTAAACTCATTTCTTATTTATTAGATATTAATGAATATTTTTTGTTGCCTGAATGTTTGTCTCTAAAGATTTGTGGTTTTAACTTTATTTGCACAGCACTCGTGGCTGGATGCCATTAAAGTGGCTAATAAAAAACTCTGTGCATTTTTTTAATGTCGAAAATATTTGCTTTACTGCTTTATTATTGTACTTGCTCTTTTTTACTTCCGCATGACTTCACATCACTTCATGCCATTCTTTTCTTAGTTCCAATTGAAACATGTTAGTTTTGTGTAATCGATTTTTCCCCCTTTTTCATTCATAAATATGTTATATGATTTTAATTGAAAATTACACCACCCAATTGAGATGTGAGACGACGATTAGACGAGTGGATACTTGAGATTTGTAATTTACCACATGTTGTGGTACTCAATGATGCTGTTTGGAATTAAATTTCTAGTAAAGGAATAAAAAATTGTGTCATACTGGGTAAGAGAAATTGTTTTGTTGAGTTTATTTTGCACATTTAAAAAGATTTTGTGAATTTTCATATCTTGAAATCAAAAAATGTACTTTCAAATAAATTTAAATGTTAATTTTGAGCCAGTCTTCAGCAAAATCTACAAAAACATTTAATTTTCTTCATTTATGTTTCAATTTCATCATCAATATTTTTAATCTCCCTCCGTCCACAGCACAAAAGCAGCACTCAACGATTCATTAATAGATTCAACAATGTATTTGCTTATCATTGAACCATCTATCAATATTTTTCATATAAATAATAATTTTTTGCGCTTTAAAAAAAATTTAATTCTTCTGCCATTTTCAAGTGAAAAACGATGGATTTGATTGCATTAATTAACAAATGGTGGAAGTAATTTTGTTGTTAATTAACAGGTATTAAGCACCACGATAACCATTAGCACATAATTAAAAACTTCCATCATTATAAAAAGTTTATTTTTTATGCCAACAATTCAGCAAATTTTCAATAACTTTTTTTAATGGAAACAAATCAAACGAAATAAATGAATTTTCTTCACATGAGTGGATTTTGTGAGGATGAATTTGCATTAAAAATTGAAAAGTTTTAAGGTTAAGTTTTTGGAGAAAGTTTTTCATTTCATTTTCGGACAGTTTAAGGTTTTTCTGCGCAGACCTATGAAATTACCGTATTTAAAGTCGCTAATTCGTCCATGACAAGGCTTAAAAACTTTTAATTTTAGAATTTATACTTCGAAGTTGAAAATCAAAATTTAGCTACAATTTCCTTCAAATTCGAACCAAAAATGGTAAAATTTCATCTAAAACAATTCGACTTCTTTATGTCTCATTTAAGGAGACTTCAACATTCATTTACTGTTCAACTAATGATGTCAATAAATTTTTTATTGCTGAAACACAAACAAAATTGATGACAAAAATAATGATCGAGGTTATTGCGTTTCTATGGAAACGTATTTCATGGAGTATTGAATTGGAGAGGAGGAGTGTATTGTATGTTAAGGCTTGGAGTCTTATCTGCTTGTTTATGTTTCCAATTAGGTTTATTGATCATCTTAGCCAAGACAGTTTTATCACAGTTAATAAACGTTTAGATCAATTCCACAACCATAGAATTTAATTTACTCTTAATTCTTAAAACTTAATGATCTTCCCATCCTTAAACCATACATCATGATATGACTCGTACATAAAAAACACAAAATCGATACGAGAAAATGTTTCCAAGAAGGTTGAGCGAGTGAGTGAGTGAATAGAATGGTTATGGCAGTAAATGTGTGTTCACGAAAGAGAAAATTGTGTATTGAGTAAAATGAATGCGAATAGACAAGAAGAATCCTTGAATGAAAATAAATAAAGCGAAGAAATGAGAAGGAAAATGCAGAACTCTATGGAGAATAAGTAAATGGCAATGGCTTTGAGTCAATTTCAATTTGTTAAAATGAAACTTTGAATTTTTCCTTTAAAATAAGTTAAATGGAGTTGAAGATTCAAAAGAAGCTATAAAGATCCTCACACCAAGCTTCCATAGCAATTTCTTATTTATTGCATTACCACCCTACAAACAAAGATTTCATTTCTGCCTCCAGTTGTTATCATTTTCTGTGACATTAAGGGTGGAAAATTTTGTTCCATTTTTCCGTCAACATACTTGAATTTTTCATCTTTTTTTCCCTCCACATTTTCATTTTCTCGGTAAAAAATATATTTTTTTTGTTTACGGTTTACGGTTTTCAGTTTTCATATATTTTTCATTTCATATTTTTCTCGCTCCTGCTTTCCATTTAGCAAAAAATAAAAAAATATTTTTCCATCCATTTCTCTCCAATGTGTGTAATGCTGTGTATTTCATATTTACCATTTCGAAATACGAGATGTGAAAAGCTTTTTCACAAAAAAAAAAAATATTATATAAATCCATCGCAATTTCTTTTTTCGTTTTTATTTTGCGCTTCACTCTCTCTCCGCTCGTCTCGTAATGCATTTTCGACAGAGGAAATTTTTTGTTTTCCTCTCTGTTGTATTGTGCTATGTTTTATGAAAATTCAGGGGATGGACAGTTTTTTTTTTTCATAAAATGAATCTAATTTTTTTTCTAATTTAAGTATCACTAGTTCGAGAAAGCTGGAAGATAGTCTATATGAACCTTGCATTTAGATGATTTAAAAGTAAATTTTAAACATGATGGTTTGGTAATTTTAAGGTGGTTTGAGGATGTAAATGGTTCATAATTTCAAAACTCTTTAATCAAGTGACTCACTAGTGTGAGGAACACCAAAAACACCGGAAACCAGAAACTTGATCAAAGAGTGTTGAAATTATGAACCATTTACATCCTCAAACCACCCCAAAATTACCAAACCATCACATTTCAAATTTACTTTTAAATCATCTAAATGCAAGGTTCATATAGACTATCTTCCAGCTATCTCGACTTTCCTCACTTGACTCACTAGTGTGAGGAACACCAAAAACAACGGAAACGATAAGAAATGTCTAAAACCACAGAACAGTCAAAATTTAGCGATTACTTTTTTTTTGACTTTTAAATATATTACAAAACCCTTATTAACATCTGTTTGAAAAAATTCAATTTGAATAATATTGCGTAATATAGCGAAATCTTTAAATTACTAAATAATGGATCTTTTAAGAATTTGAGTCAGGCTGGAAATTTAAGATAAATGTATATTTTTGATTTGTAACTTCCTGCCGATGAATATTGCTCTAGCTTCACATCTTGTCCTTAGAATATCCTTAGAATAAAACATAAAACTAATAAAGCATTGCATCCCCTGCAAATATATTTCCTACAATTTCTTGTCCGTAACAGAAAATTGAAACCACGGTTAAGAGATTTCGTTTTTCCATTAAACAAAAAAAAAATTTTCCCTCATTTTTTACCTCAATGTATACAGTTTTGTGGTCTTAAAGCTTAAATTTTTGAGATGTAATAAATTCATACATAAAAGATATTCCATACGCAAGAGATAATTTAAAATTCATGTGAATGTTATTAAACATACCGAAAAAATTATCGATTTTCATTGAACGTAAATTAAAATGAAATCTTCGGTACGGAGAAGTCATTGATCGAGAAAAAAAAGTTAAGTACTCATTAATTAAATTTAATGAATCTCAATCTCTCATGTGTAATCAACAAAAAATTGAGAGAAAGGAACAAAAAATTAATTTCTGAATCATGAAATTGTAAGTATTGGGGTCAAAATATTCATTTTCAGTTTGCTTTTTTGTTACGGTTATGTCCTCACTTTATTTTATGAAGATGAGTATAGCATTCATTATGAATGGTGAAAAGTAAAACTTGAGTGAAACTGTAAAGGATTGAAGGTTGAGGAGAATTTGTTGGTGAATTTTTAAGCGCGTTTTTCATAAAACTAGTAGAAAATTGATCAAAAGCTAACAATGAATTCGGATTGGTGGAAGTTTTGATCTGAGCAATCGTTTTGTTTTGAACTGGAACTACTCAAATCAAGGTTCTTGCTAGTCTTTAATTCCAAGTCGTTTACTGGCTGCATCGCTAAGGATTGAGATTAATAGTTGAACTATATTTGTTTATTGTTGTATCTTAACTTCATACCCAGTTGTACTTAAAGAGTCCGATAACATGTTGCAGAGTTCTGAGAATCTTACAAAGCTTTAATTTAATTGCTTTTATGGTCAGTTCATAAAATTTGAGCAGTCATCAAGTAAAACCTATTCAAACTCTAATGATATTTTATAAAATTCAAAAATTCGATATTTTAAACTAAAACCTTCATGACTTCTCAACAAGATCATAAAACAAAAATTTGCGCTAAAAACTCAATAACAAACTCATCCATTCCACCTTCAAAACAGCAGAATGAGAACAAAACTTCATTTGTGCGCATGACTACGAATCAGCAACTTCAGGATGTTATATTGAATCAATTTACTGTCAAGACGAAAGAAGACAGTAAAAAATACAGAAAAGAGGAAAAAAATCTTCATTTCTCCTCCATCAATTTCGATGACTTTAAATTATTAAAGACGATAAGATGCTCCGGCTCACCATTTTGTGCAGAAAAATAAAAAAAAAATATTGAAATACACACGAAAAAAGTAAAAAGAAGTCACAAAAAAAAAGACGAAGAGACACATGCAATATGAATGAGCAGAAAAGAGAGAAAGAGCTTTAAATAATTTAGATTCATATCAGCATGTCAGGCATGTGGAGAGCTAAAAGCCTTTTTCCATTAAGAAATCAATAATTGCGAAGCCACAAATTGCTACGTGAATATAGGCAATGCTATGTTTATTTATACAAACACTTTTTTTTCGGGTAATAGGCAATAAGAGAATAAACAATGCTTGGTCATTGTACATGTTGAGAATGGAAATGGAAATGAATTGAACTCAAAACACAGAAATTACTTATTGTTTGAATGTTATTTGTATGGAGTGGGTCAGTGTGGATTGAAATAAGTTTGATGAGGATGCGTACATTCTGCAGGTTTTTAGGAAATGTTTGATGATAAAGATAAAATTCTAAGTGTAAGCTGCATTCGGTTCTGATTTTTCAAAACTGAATTTTTAAAATGTTGGATCAAGGGAGCTTTCATTTGTGATTAAGGAGAACATTTGTACTGGCACAATAAACCTCCTAAATGCGAAAGATATAATATTTTTATAAACTGTAATGATAATATGCTTTAAATAAATTTAAACTTTAAGTTTCAAATATTTTAGAATGTCATTGTAGTTAAAAGTACAAAAATTTAGCTAAAGCAACATATTTACTGCATTCTTAAACTTTAAAAGTCTAACAGGGACTTTAAAGTTGATTAAAATGATATTATTATTAAGAAAGTAAATTAAACAAAATCTTTAAGCTCATTTATAAAATTACCCTGTTTTTTCGTTATAAGCTACTACTCGTTACTAAGCTACTAGCTTAGTAAAGTTTTTTTGAACTTGAAAATTTTTCGGAATCTTTACTAAGCTACTACCAAAAATAAAGCTTAATTAATCTTTTTCAATTTTCTAAGTATCAGTTTCAATGCCCTATGACATTGTGAATGAAATGAAATTGAGAAGATAGCAAAATCTCTTTAATTAAGTAAAGAAATTCAAAATTTTCATTGAAGTTCAATTTCTTTACTAAGCTACTACTCGTTACTAAGCTACTAGTGAGCCAAAAAAATCACTTTTTTATTCTTCTAAGCTACTAGCATATAACGAAAAAACAGGGTACTGTTAAAATTAAGTTCCATTGAAATTTGATCAACTGTTTACTTTATGAATCATCCTAGATACTAAAATTGTTGCCTTATTCAACTAATTAAATTGATTTAATTAATTTATCTCTAGAATTCAACCGAAAAAATATTTAAATTTTAATAAGAACTTTAAACTCCAAGAAAAAAACTTAAAATTGAAAAACTAATCAACTTGTAAATAATTTTCAAAGCAAAAGTTTCCACCTCAACATCGACATTAAGCCTTTGTACTTTAGAACTCAATAGAATCAATCGAGATTTTGAATCCTCTATACACACATACACATCAGCTACAAGAAAAGCCTCAAAAGGTTAAATAAGAAATTTTCCTCATTCCACTTATGTTGATTAAAATTGATACAAGTTTCGAGCCAGCACAAAAAAAAAGTCTCTTTTTGCTGTTGTCGATGTGAAACTCAAAGGTGTGAGACGATGATGAATATCTCTCCATTTTTGAAATAAAACAGGGAAAAAAGGAGAAAGAAGAAGAAGAAAATAAATAAATTTTCGAGCTTTATAACATCAACATCAAAAACTCGACAGCAGTAAAACAGCTACAGGCAAATGTAACCATTCAATGTTATGTACATACATTTCGCTCTCTGTTCCATCATAAAAAATTTAATGAAACCTCTTTTTTTTTCGAATGTGCTCTGTAGCTATCGTATGTCTCTCTCCCCAATTTGTGAATGTATGAGGTAGAAAATGTGTGAATGAGACAGAAGATTGTCGCCTCCACAACCATTCACTAATACAGTCGCAGGTTAATGCGTTGTTTCTTGTGCTTCAATATTCTTCTCCTTCTATCACTTGATGTTAAGTTAGAATTGAAATTTTCGATGTGAAGCTCCACCCACGCTTGTTAACTTGCTCATTTGTGTTTGTATAATTTCAAGTCACATCCAGTCGTCTCTTTCTGATGTTAAAAAAATATTTTGGAGCTCACAAACACGAAAAAATTATTTTTTATTGATTTTTTTTTGTCATAAACATTTTCGAGTTTTAAGAGACATCATTGCCTATGCCTTTATATACAAAATATATCCATGAAGATGAAAAATAACGAAACTTTTTTGTTTGCTAAAAATTCAAGTCGTGGACGAAAAAAAAACATCATAAAAAGTAATCAGAACTTGTTTTTTTCTCTGAATAAAAGTCAAACGAGAGCAAGGAATATGAAAATGATTTTTCCATCTTCTTTGTGGCCAAAAGTTTGAATCGCAGATAGATTCAAATATACATATATAAAAAAATACATAAAATGCCAATAAACATAAATCAGGAGATTTTCGACCCGACTACAGACCCATCAGACGCTTGATGAGGGGATAATTTTTCTCTTTTTCGCTTTCTTCTTGCTCAGATTTTTTTCTGTTGCGAAAATAAAAAAAAAAGTTTAAAAAAATATCCTCTTCAGTCCGGGTTCAATATCTATAGTTCTATGGCATTGACTTTAATCTTTTTTATTCTGATTATGATTTCTTTTATATTCATTCTTTTACTTTTTGGGGTTTTTTCATGTATTTGGTCTAACCTTAAAGTGTAATAATAATGATATAGTGATCCAGACTAGCAATGTGTTCCTAAACGGGGCTGGAGAAACTGCGAACCTGATCGATGATAGAATCTATTGTATCTGAGTCTTATTTGATGGATATACTTTAGAGCAGTGGTATCTTAACTTTTTGTAATGATGTACACTGAACTAATGATCTTTATTGAGCACTTTACATGTTACCATGTATGAAGTAAGTTATTCGCCTAGTTCCAAGTGGCTCTTGTAAGTAGCACATTGCTTTATGTTGTTCGTAGAATGATCTTTAATTTTAAATTTTGAGTTTCCTTTAAGTTGAATTTTTAAAAGCCTCCAAGCTACTCCTTTGCTGCATTGATAAATTGACAAACTAGTATTATGAATGAATCAACTATTGGGACTATTTATCTAAATCTGGATTTATATGAAATTGAAAAAGATCTAATTCTCAACTTTTGATTGACATCATTTACACACTCCCCCCTTTTCTGAATAAATATTTTTACTAGCTTTAAAAAACATTCTGTAGCGAATTTCAAAAATTTATTCCCGATTTCATTTTTATTTGTTTTCCGATTCTGACGAGAAAAGTTCTTGATTGCAAATTTTTCAAGGTTAAAAATCATTTTAAACGTTATGGATTTTTTAATAATCTTATGAGATTTAATTATAATCCTGGATTAATGATGTTTCTCACTATTTTGATTTTCATCGCATTGAAAAGTGAGAAGAAAATTTTTTGTGCTGTGTCTAGCGATCTATAAAGTGCTTGTTAAATCACTAAAACAGTGAAGAATTAGTTAAGTCGGTTGGAATTTCGTGAGATTCTTCCAGTTTATTGATTTACTGCTATTACATAAAACTTTTCGGTGGCTGGAAAAGAATTTATGGAATTCTTTCGAGTTTTAGTTTGTAAATTTCGCTGAGTAATTAATTTCGAATTCTGATGTCATTTTATTTTTTAATATTCCCGAATGTTTAAAAAAGCTTATGTTTAAATAGCGACAACGTAAAAGTCAAATTGGAAGAAATAAATTTTTGAAATTTGCTCTCCCCAAAACGTTTAAAATCAAACTTAATCACGCTAATCGCCAAAAGTTCATATCAGTTCCCATTCTTATGCAATAAATAAATAGAACCAGCATAAAAAGTACTTTTCCGACGAAACTCAAATCGAGAAATTCTATATTTTCATGTCAAATTGCTCAGACGTAATGTAATTGTGGAAATTTCTCTTTTACTTTAAATAGATTAAATTTCCTCATGCCCCATTCCCAGTTTCCCGACACAAAAAGGAAAGAAATTTTTCCTCTTATCGATTTTACTTTTGCAATTGGAAGTTTTCATTTGGAAGACTTAAAAATGTTCTTTTTCCTTTATTTTATTTCTTTATTATCGGTAAAAGAAATGTGAGCATTTGACGTCAACGCGCTCCCGAGGTTTCACGCGGGTGTAATAAAGTGTGAGGATATGATCGATAAACATTTCTCATGTCCAGCACTGAATGCGCGAATGTTTTTCTTGCGATAGAGGAGAAAAAAAAAATTATCGATTTTCCAGCAGTCATGTTGCTTCACTGAATATTGTTGTGCTACTATTATTCCTTTAATTATATAACTGATTACGGCTATAAACTGCATATGTATGTTATATTGCATGCAAATATCATTTTTTTGTAGAACAGTCTGCAAATTGGGGTTTAACGAGTTATATAAAAAATATTAAATTTAAATCAACAAGGGTAGACTGTAAAAGGAGACTGTTGATTTATTGGGATCAATAAAATTTTAATTGTTGCTTAAAGCTTAAAGTTGCTTATCTTTTATAACGTTTAAATGCCTTGTTATATTTTATTATACAATTTGATTTGGTTATTATGGATGGTAATCCTTTTGTGGATGAAAATTTTTTGATTCTTGATTGATTTTTCGTCTAGAAGAATTAAGTCTTTTTCAGGATAGGAAAAAAAAATGATTTTCAAATTGTGAGTAAAGAGCCAAGTCTGCAGATAACTGTTAATCCCACTTCATTAATGAACGACCTCCAAATAATCAAAATTGTTCAATTTCTAATGACTTCTCACTCTAGAAATTTTTTTTAAAAATAAATTTGACATATGGTTGAGGAGGTTTCATTGTAACACTAGGTAAGCGCATCATCATTATCGAAAAATTCATTTGAAATTCTTTAGCACATTTTTTAATTATCCCAATAAAAGCATCAAAAATCGCAGTCAGTTGTTATTGAGACAAATCTCTTCTAAAATTCTTTTTACATCCAGCAACAAGATGTCATGGAAAGATCTGTTCTATTTTCTGTCTTTTCTATCACTAAGGATAAAGGAGAAATGTAATTTCATGAAATTAAATTTCGAATAATTTCTTCTTCCAAGACGAAAGGATTAAAATGTCGTCAGGTAGAATATTTCAATTCAATTTCTTTGCAAGAGATTATAAAGGATAAATACCACGCATTCGAAGTATTTTAAGAAGATGAATCGAAGTCATGAGACATTACCAATTAAAACTCGTCTGATTTTGATGCACACATTTATAGTTTACTAATTGAATCCATGCACGATAATGAGGCAAACATTTTGACTCGTTTTAAGATCAATGAACTTAGTTGTCAGAACCACTTCTTACTTTTATCAAGATGTTGCCATGTCAAATGGTAATTAAGCATAATTAAATTAAAAAAAAATAATTACAAACGTGGAAATGCAATGGAAATTTCATTTGGTCAGCGCTATTTTAGTGATGTAATGTCTGGAAAATTTTTCTTCTTTTTCCTCATTTTCTGTTCTTGTATTGACAGAGTTGGAGGTTCAGTTTCTGATATTATTTTGCTTACTAAGAGTTTTAGATACCAGATTATTGGGAACTTATTAAAACAGCATCTTAGAAAGTGTTGCTGTTCAGTGCACAAACCCTCTGTCATAGTCAACTCCTGCTACATCGCAAAAAAAAACTGATCAAAATCCTTCAACTCAACCCTGCATGAAAGCATACATGCACAATTGTAAGTCAATCTATCAAGTTTCACAACTTGAACATATAAATGTATAAAGTTTTTTTTATAATCCTTTAATATCGAATTACAATTTTACATGCAATATGTGAGCATGATGACGACTTCTTATTACTTTTCTTTGACTTTACATTTCATTATTTTATTTCTCCCATTTTTTATTCCGGGTTGATAAATAAGAAATAGGATTTTAAACTTGTTGCCATGATTGCACATTTATCGCTTAAGTAGCATGTGCAAAGAATATTTTTGTATAAAGATATTTATAAGAAAGCCAATGAATAAATTTCATGATGAATTAGGATCTGCATATTTCCATTCGTGTTGGGATGCGTAGATTGAGAAGGCAACAAATTAATTTCTTAATTTTAACAGCAAAGGATTTAGATTGTGTTTTTGTTGTCTAGGCGCCTAAGAATGTATTTATTTGCAACTAAGAGATGACTGTGTGAGTTGGTGTGTGGATGACATTTTCAGAGGTAAAGTTGCGCATTTCTTTATTAAAATATTGGTTGATAATTAACTTAATTGAAGGAAAATACTAAACTTGGATTAGTGATCCGAAATTGGAAATTGTGTTTAACATCTCGAATAATTCATTTTTGATCAAGCTCAAATAATTGTTTGGTTAAACTTTAATTTCAACGAAATAATTAAGTAGTGTCCGCCTGAGTAAAGGTTAAAAAATTCTGGTCACTTAGAAGATTTGGGTTCGATTCCCATTTAATCGACAATTATGGTTTACGTTTGTACTCCGAACAGGAATATAAAAATAATTTCTTAATAAAATTCATGAATTTCATAATTGTTAATGCAATAATCACTTGCAGAAGTTATTTTTTTGGCAGTTCCTACATGACATACAGACAAAACAATTCTCCCTAAAATTTCAATAAAAATTTAAGACTCCTCAGAAAATAACAAATTTAATCAACTTCATCGCAACTTTTCACCCATAAATCCCAAAAATAAAATATAATTTAATTTCCCTAGAGATAATTATGATGGAATTACAGCGACTGAACGAAAAGATTCCAAAGAAATATATACAATTTTCTCAAAAAAACAATAAGCTCCTGAAATGCCTCAATTCTTTATAAAGAACAAAAAGTAGCATAAATATAATAATAAATAAATATTTGAGGTGTGTAGTATGACACATGTTCATCTCTCATGATACACAGCACACAAAATATTTGCATAAAATCAGAAATTATTAAAAATCAACGAAACCATCAATTATAAAAATTTGAATGGTGGAACAAAGAAGGAAAAGAAGTCGCGATACACCTTCAAGATTGTGTCTTTCTCGCTTCATTACAAAACAATCGATTGCTTTTGATTGATTTGAATTTTTTTTAAATACATCAGCAACAGCAACACCAACAACATATCTCGCGTGAATGTGATGAATCTGATTCATTCAGTAGTCTTTCTCTCCTTCTCGCCTTCTTAAGAATTTTTTCACTTACTTCATTCAATCATGAGAATCAAGAATCTTTTTATTTATGAATGAATTTCAAGCTAAATTTACATGTAAATGATCTGAATGGATGATGATGATGAATGATCATCGCGATGATCGTAAGAAAGATAGAGGAAATGATGCAACGGTGAAGATAGATAGAGTAATGGTGCTTAAATTTAGGGAACATTGATAGTAAAATTACTGGTGTTGTAGATGCAGCTATGAACTATAGGCAACTAGCTTTAGTATTTTTAATACAAAAGATACTCGTGAGCAAAATAAAGCAAGCAAACGCAGTTATATGGAATTCATAAACATCAGAATTCAATTCCAAATAGAATTTTTTTAACTTAATGTTTCTTAAACGGTTTTTAACCACTGAAACTAATGCAATTTAAAAATAATCTGTAACGTATACTTGACGTATACAGCAAAGGTTTTTCATCTTAAGTAGTAACTTTAGGTGGCTTTTCCTTTGCAAGAAAATAAATTTGATAAAATAAATAATAATAGCTCATACATGGAGCCTTGCATCGGTAGGAAACAAGAAATGCAAACCAAACGCAACCAAAGTAGTTAAGTGCCTTGCTGGTCGAATAGGTAAGGCGCTTGGCTCAAATTTGGTATGGTAACTCTAAGGTCGTCGGTTCGAATCCAGCCATTTCCGAATTTGTTCTTTTTCAGAAGTTTAGATACTTCGACTGCTTAATGTACGAGATCAAGCCATAATTGGGCATTTTGGGCAACGTTGGATTAAGGAACGGATCAGAAACTTGAAGTGTAGCGGGAGAAATAGGAACGAGAGCTACAAGATTACCTTATAATGGAATATTGTCAGAACGGACCTGAAATGTATCACGTCACGCCCACAGAAGATTGAAACGAGAGCCTGAATTTAATCGAAACCTAGATTTGAAGATTAGAAGCTTGATTCTACGTCACCCATAGTGATATGAAATGTATCACTAATCAATGTAAAAAGTAAAACATGTATAAATAATAATTCTTCCGGACGGTAACGTCGACAAATAAATAAAAAAAAAACCATTAAGGTGAGGTAGGTTTTATAAAGTAACTAAGATGCTTTTATATTAACAATTTTTGAAAGTATTGTTTCATCGCTGCTAAGTGATAACACGATGGAACCAAAAAATCTTAGAATTTTATGAACTAAAGTCTAAAAAGTTTTGATTCCAAATACAATTTTCAATATGGATGGGAAGTACAATTGAACTATTTATGTACAATGTCTACACAATTTATCCCCACAAACATGACAAATTCCTTAAAGAACTAAATAAACCTCACCTACTCATAGTAAAATATTTTGAAGTTCAACAAACCATTTCACTAGAATTCCATTTTGTACTTAATTTACATTTTTCATCAAAATTTTTCTCTAATTTCAAGTTATTTCGATAAAACAGATTTCTCCACATTTCCCATAAACTTTAAGCAACAACCACATCAAAACATAAAGACCAAAGAGGCAGAAACAAAATTTCATCATTTATTTGTTTATCATCAAAAGAGATAATATCAAAATAATGAAATATCTATATTTTTGGTAGCAATGACTATGCACAATATTGACAACTGAATAATTGAATGTTTGGGCGTATGTAGCATGTCAATGTCTTCTCATTACAATGACAAAATAAAATTGATTACTTTTTTTTCGGTTTATTTAGCATGAAATTTGAATATTTTTATGCAGAAATATGATGCTTATTTGTAAAAGATTTTATTTGGATGATAAAAAGTTGTTTTAAGGTGCTCTGTTTGGTATTTTGAGGTATGGTTACTGACTGAATTAGAATATTGGAAACATACAGATAAATATGATTTCAACTCAATTTTATTAAAGAGTATATGAGTCATAGAAAGGGTTAGATTTGTCACCAAATTACCAAGTTTTGAAGTAAAATATAATTTAAGATGCACTTACCTGGTTACCAGACTATAGAGCTTCCTGGGGCAGATAGCGAACTCTTCCTCAAACAAGTTCAAGCTTTGTGAGCAGATATTTCAAGAAAATAATTCACTGATTTTTGTTCTTTTTTCATAGACTACAATTGCCGGAAATCCAACATACATCACGCACACAACTTTAAATTTAATTTATAACACTAAGAATCGCCAACTCTTTTATTTTGTTAATTTAAGATACACAAGCATGATTAATATCCTTAAATATGATTACTATAGTCAAGTTTTTAATAATATTTCTCACAACAAAATTCACACCACATTAATCGAAACCTCAAAAAATTCTAATCACTTATTTACCCTCGAAATTATAGTCAAATAATAAGTTCCATAGTCTATAATTAGGATATGATGATTCGATATTTACTCAAATATTAACTCCTTTAATCTCCTTTATTTCTCCCTTGTCCAATAATGTTCCCATAATTTCATCACAATTATTTCTATTTTATCTCTCAACAATTTAATTTACTATGGCTGCTGCGTTATGCATTGTAAAAAATTCTTTTGATAGTTTACCGAACATAAAATTGTCACTGAAAAACCCGGAAGCATTTCAATTTTTAATCTTCTTTATCAGTCAAACAAATAAGAGAATTCTTTTTGGGTGCTGTCTATGTGTTTTATTACAACAAAACAACCTACAAATTTATACGAGGCAAGAGCTAGCTATTGTACTGTGTGCTGTATCATCTTACGATTGCTATTTTATCGAATGCATTCAAATCTTTGCACGCGTCATGGAACAATGAAATGTAAAAATAGATGAAGTATCAAATTGCCCTCATTCAAACAACAGTTTACTTCTTACAATTCAATTTGTTGGAAATGAGAAATAAATAATAATAATGAAGATGTTTTTTGCGATATATAAGAGCCAGGAAGAAATGGAATAAAATATTTATAAATAGATGCACGTGTCGTAGTGGGTTGTGAAGTGCATGATTATTCAAGTAAATTAAAAGCTCTTTAGTATAAATGACGATGTTGGTACGATTGTCTGTGCTACTGCACATTGACTGAAGTGTGCAATTGCGTGTAAGGTTGCTAAAGCTGAATTCTTTCCATTTAATTATTTTTTTTGTTGTTCTTAGAAATTTGCAGGAGAATGTAAGAATTGAGAAGTTGTTAAAATGCTCGGATGGATTTTATGACTGTAATGAAATTTTTTATGAAGTTTTTTGCGGATGAAAATGAACGTTTTAATGGTTTATTTCTGCGAATTTTAACTACATTGCATACATATGTTGTAAATGTTGCAAGAGGTGTTGAATTAAGCATGGATTGAATAATTAACTTTCATAAATTAGAATATTTTATTTACCGTCCATAAAAAGAGGCTACGAAGAGGTTACCGAAGAGTCGTTGAATTTTGTATATTTTAAAAATGCTAAAGGCTCTCTAATATCTTAAATTGAAAGACAGAATCAGTTTTAAATACTTACTTAACATTCCCGAATGGCACAAGTTGGTTAATCGATTAGAAATCTGGCACCAAGCTGGTGTGACTTTGGCATGGTGATGGATTTAAATCGAAGCCAGTCCCATGAAAGCTTGAAGCCGGATTTCTATTCAATTAACCAACCCGTGCAATTCAGGATTGCAATATGAATCAGAGCTTGAAGTTGCCATTAGTTTTGTATTAATGAATATAACTCAGCCTTCTGTCCTGAGCAGTTCTTCTATTAAAATTCAAAATTTAACCCGTGCATTAAAAATAATCACAATTTAGTGTCCCACAAATTACCATTTACAGTCTCAATAAAATTCTTATAAGTATTTCCTTCTTGGCAGTCCAGATACCACAATCTCGTTATGTAATTTTGAACTATTTTTGTAAGCTAATCAATTCGGCTACTGTTTTTGATTCTTTAAAATCAGATTATTAAGCATAAAACGCTTAAATTTTAAGTCACTTGGCTGTGTGCCTTGATATTTATTCTAATGTAGAATTATTACAGATTACAATTTGACTACGAAAATCAAAGATTTTTCAGGAAGTAATAAAGTAATGTAAAGGAATTCCAATAAGACTATTTAGGACAATCAATTCTTCTTAATTTGACCTCAAAAATCACACTTTATTGAATTTATACCGGAATCTAATAAGGAATTGGAAATAATGAGATTATATTCCTACTTCCAGTTGCATTGGACCTCCAGGAAGCAAATCAAAAAATTGACCGGATGTGAAAAAAAATTAATTCCTTTTCTTTGATCAAGAAATCAAATTTATATCATCACATTAAATCCATTAAAAAAGGGAATTCCATTCATTATTTTCACCCTCAATTCATAAAAAAATCTTTATTTTTATTTTCTCACATTCAGGACACGACATAGATAATAAAAATATGATTCACAGTCGGTGACAAATTTTATTCTGATGATGATATTGATAGACGGTATTATGGGATGGGAAGATAGAAATTTTCATGCTGTGATAATACTTTTTTCATATCCACAAATAAATTCATTTTCAGAAGCTTTATAAATGTTCAAACGCACTGTAATGCAGCATGAGACTTGAAAAATAAAAGACTAACGACTAAATGGGAGAGGAAAAAAATATTCAGTAGCACCAGCATCACCAGCCTTACGTTGGAATTAAAAAAATTCGGTTTCATATCTACACATGACGATGAAGCCAAAAAATTTATGAAAAACGTATATTTATGTATTTATTGTTGTAGAACATTCATTTTTCCTCACTGGCTTGTTATTATCTTCCGTCAACGTTCACTCATTGCTAATAAATTATAGATGATTGTCATTTTTCTCCTCATCTTTGGTTCTGTGGTTCTTTCATGTTGAAACTTTCTTCCTGCTTGTCAAATAGTCAATGTGGATGATTTGTTGTGGGCTGGATGAAAAATGGTTTGAGGAAAACGAGTGGCGAGTTGGAGATTGTGATCGATTTTAAGATGCAGTTTCGAATCAACAGTTGATGATTTTCTTG
Organism: Chironomus riparius; assembly: GCA_917627325.4. Lineage (NCBI taxonomy): Eukaryota > Metazoa > Arthropoda > Insecta > Diptera > Chironomidae > Chironomus > Chironomus riparius. The sequence goes on from OU895878.1 coordinate 23,322,405, forward strand.
TAGATCACATTATTTGATGATGGTGTAGAGCTGACATGAAGCTAGCTCGATGTATAGAACATCAATTCCTTAATTCTTAAATGTTTAAAAACTATTTCCCATAAATATCAAAAAAGTTGTTTCGCTGACAAATTTATATTCTTTTTATCTCTGTCTTCATATCAACCTTTCACATAGACAATTCAATTTAATTTGATTCCATGCATGACTAGAGATAGAAAAGGAAAAAAAAATAATAATAATTCTTTATTTCTAACAACTCGTTCACAATCATCGTTCACCAGCCAATATTTTTTCATCATTTTCAATTATCGTCGTCATTTATTATGAATTAGAGGAGAGATGTTGTAGAAAAAGGCAAAAAAAAGGCAATGAGGAAAAAATATCGTCAGCACAAAAAACCGCACATGAAATAATGATGATAAATATTTCAAGGGATTCCTTTTATTTCATTTATTTTTTTTTCTCCTTCATGCATTGTTTCTCTCATTTTTTTTCCTCGTACCGATCGTGCGTGTGTGCAGATTCAGCAAAGATTTCTGCTTTCCTCTACCTCATATATTGAGAGTCAGCCCATTTATATGAAGGGTTCCGTTTTTTGTATGATGAAAATATGATAAACATTAATAAGTAATATTTTTGTTTCGGTGAACGGTCTCATTCTTTTTGCCTTGCTTTTATCTCATGGGAAATTGAATTTTCATCATCATATTCTCTTACTTCTTTGTGCTCCTCTTAAGCATTATGCATGACGGCATGCGATAGAGGACAATGGAAAATAATATCATGCCATGTGATATCGACTTTACTAATTGCAAGTAAATAATTTTTTTAAACTAAACTTTGAGGGATATTTTGGGGAGTCGTGAGTTCCAGTTTGGGTGAGTTAACAGTTTGAAGTAGATATTGAGAATCAAATCATATATCATGGTGAATCTATAAGTTCGTTAAGGTTCTGACAATAAATTGATCCATCTCCATATATAACTGTCACTAAATCATCATCTGGTTGCCTTAGTGGTAATTAAATGATATTCACGTTGATAGATAAATTTAGAGTCAGAGCACCAACACGTCATCAACTCGTCACCAACTCGTCAATTTAAAACTCATTGTTGATCCGCAACCGGTCTTCCTTGTATTAAAGAATTAACTTTGACTAGTTTTCTAAAATATCTTTTTGCCATCTAAGCATATCTCTTAAAATAAAATGCTGCTTATATGCATTAAATTGGATATGGTACACCACATTAAGTCAACATCAGGGTTAACATTTAAGACATTGTAAGAGTTAAGAATCTGAACTTTATTATCATTATTGATCACATCCTTCAAAGATATTTCATCATTATCAAATGCGCCTTAACTCTCCCGAAAATCCAGTTCATCTTAAACGTCTTAATTTTTAGTCTCGCGTGCGCAAAACACTCTTTTCTCTTTCGTTAATAGCCAGCAACAAAAAAAAAAGAAGGAAAGTTATCGAAAGGCGATCTTTTGCATTTTGTATACAACAAGAAAATGACATGCCAGTAATAACATTATTTATGTGCACTTTTATGAATTAATTTTCGCATTTGCACTTCTCTCTGACTCAATAAAATTTATTTATTCTGACTTTTTTTTTCTCTTTATTTCGTCCGTTGTGCGCGAAAACAAAGACATCGAAGATCTGCAAATTTATGAGATTTCAATGAAATTTATGCGATTTTAAAAGGAAGAGAAATAAGAAAAGGAACAACAGAAAATGAGATGATGCAGTGAATAATGAGAGGATACTGATGCTGTTATTGGCAGTGCTGATTAACAATTTTCTTATTTTTTCTTCTCTTAAGTCGATGAACTTGTTTTCTGTTACACAAAAAAATATTATTAAGCAGTTTTCTTCCTGATGATAAAGAATTATTGTTATTGCGATGTTAATTTGGAATTTTAAATTTTTTTGGAGGCATTTCTTGTGCTTATATGTAAATCTGATTGTGGTTGAATATTCTAAATAATTGGCATTATGATAATAATTGATTATTGCTATAATTTCTTTAACATTGCAGCAATATTATGTAGTCAATTAAAAATTTGTCGCATTAACATATTTAGTAAATTTTGGCATTGAAAAATTGAACACAAGATTCACCAATATTGTAGTTGACTCCTTATAAAGAGGTTCAAAACTAGTAAATTCCCTTAATTCTTGAGTTAATGTATGTAGGAAAAATATTTTGAAATTTTATGTCCCTAAGGATTAAGTTAAAACAGTTTAAAAGAGCGAAAAGAGTTTTATGTTTCTAATCCTCTGAATACGTCCCTGCAAGCCCTGATATAACCAATGTAGTGCATGATATCTATTCAAAATAGAATCTAGGGTATTGAGCCTCAAGTAAAGGAATCTGCCAGTGCAAGTGTAAGGCGTATGAATTCAATTCCTTGAGATTCGTTCGACTCATGTGGAGGATCTATCTCATTTAATAATTAATAACTAGAGTAATTAAGGTTTAATCTTTCATTTCAAGTTTGCTCAAAAACATTCAACCCATCAACTTTCTCACGTAAATTTACACAAATTTTAAGAACTAGCCCAACATTGATTGATTCAAATCTATGAAGCTGTTGCTGATAATAATATTAAAATCTGCAAAAAATATTCATCATCTTAATGAACACAGTAGCGATTCTATCATACTTTCTACAATCTATCAAATCATCCACAATCAGTACGCAAGCAAATAAAATCCTCAACACAAAGTCTACCTAGATCTTTTGATTGATACTTCTGTCTTAATTGACAAACTGTAAATTTAAAAAAATAATTCAACATTTTTCCTCATCGTGAGAATTGCGAGCTACTTAAAAGTCAACTGCATGCAATCAATTGATCGGCATAGTAAAAGGAAAGAGAAAGAAGAAAGGTAAAAAAAAAGCCTTACTTCTTCCACATTCATTTATTATGATTTGAAACATGTAATGAGATTAATTTTTAAACGAACTCGTATCGATATCGATTTTCTTTTCTTGTTTTTTTGTTCCCGTAGTATTATTAATAATATATAAGTTCTGTTTGAGTAAATGACCCAGCGATGATGAATCTACTACTGGCTCGCTAATAATTGATACTGCTAATAATATCTTATTTCACATTGACAGTTACTGTGTAAGACGATTACAATTAAAGCTATTGTTATGCAGTAAAAATTTTATTTTAATTTGATGGAATTTATTGAAAGAGCTGCTACTTTACATTAAGTTGCATTATTGGAGCTGAAAGTGTTACTTTTTTAATTGGATTAACTGATGTATCGAAAAAAAATTTATAGGTTTTGTGATATGATAGACTGTGGCTAATTTGTAGTGTGTGACAGTTGCTACTGGTCTGCTAAATGATGGCTGAGGCTTGTGTTTAGGTTCTGAGTTTGATGTCTTTAACAGCCCTTATTGCTGGCTATCGTTTGTCAAATGCTAATATAAAGTTTTAATTTTAAAATTTTTTTTAAGTGAGCTGCAGTTACTTATTGACATGGTTAACGACTTTATAACTACAAATTAGTGGTGCTAACCTTTTTTGAGCCACGGCACAACTTGAAGTTAAACCATGACCTAAACTTCACACGGTTCGTGGGATTTCCTGAAAATTTTGACATTTTTCAAACTAATGTGCTGCGGCACAAAGGTTGACCATTACATAATAATCATGGTTTGAGACTTGACACTAGAAAAATTTTCGATTATATTTCGAATCACTTTCAATAGAAATGAACTTAACGGTCTTTTACTGTAGGTTACAGGCTGGATCTTACTATAAACTCTCAACTTTAAATTCTTATAGTATTGTTTCACAAATAACGAGTTGATCTTAAGGTCTGAACAGCGACAGTTTTAATTTTACAATTTCTTCATCAACTTTAGTTCAAGAAAGACATGGAATTCCTTTACCTGATCCACCCCATTCAACATAAAACTCATAACTCTTCCACAATTCCATTCAACAAACTTCGTTTCATATCCCAATGAATCAAAAAAAAGGATCAAAATTTGATCATCAAATCAATGGAATATCAAATAAAATAAATTTCACATCTAGCACAATAAAGAATTTATAAAGGAAGTAAAGGAACCAATTTTATTCTTCCAAGCAGTAGAAAAATTTTTTTTTTCATATTTACACCTCACATTTATGACACTGCATTGTCCATTCTTAATGATGCGTTTCTGAAAGGATTTTTGTACCTACATTCAAAGTACGCTTGCATGTCCTAACATGGAACGAATATGACAATATAAATTGTGTAACATTTTAGGACAACAAAGTGCATTTTATGGCTAGTGTACAAAAGCATTGAACGGAAATGCATCTTAAACGGTGCGGTAAAGAAATGTCAAGGACATTTTTTTTATATTTCGATATTAAAAGAAAATTGATTTAGGAAGTAAAATAAAATAGAAAGTTTCACGATTCCCATGAAATCAAAAATTTATTTTCATTGTTCAATAAATTTTTTGTCCATAAATGAAAGTGAAGCAATGAGGAAAGTCCCAAAAAATCGATATTTTTCATTTAAGAGTTCAAGGATATAAAAAAATAATAATTTTTATTTAATAAAATTTTTGGAGCGGAAATGATTTGTTCTATTGTATTCATAAAACTGAATTGAGAAGGAGATCGGCTGATAGGCTTAGTAGTAATAATGCCAATAATAATTCTCTTGATTAAATTTATAGAAAATCATAAATGAATATGAGAGAATCATTGAAAATGAAAGTGTTTTTAATGAAGTATTTTCTGGGGGTTCAGGGTCGTGTTGATAGAACGGAAGATAATTTTGCTTACGGGTTTCAAATTTTGCTTGTTTCCTGAAATAAATTTATTTCTGGAAAGATGTTTTCACAATTGCTGGGACCCACCCAGTCGTACTCATTTTTTTTTGGAAAAAAATTCTCAATCGAGTGACTTAGACATCAAATTTTAATGAGAATCGAACCCAAGTCTTTTTAAAAAAGCAGTAACAATTTTTACTGCTGATGTCTAGTCATTAGCCTACAGAGGCCTTATTTCATCTTTAATTATAAGTTTTGATATATTCAGCTCGAAGAATATAGTTCCTTGCTATGTAAAAATCAAGAACATCAACCAAAAAGCTAAAAACTGAGTAATAGCCGACATAAAACAACCACATCCACAACTGCAACACAATATTCATTCCTTAAAAGAAAATAATCATCAAAAAAGTTCATTTCTAATCCCACACAATTCTGCAACTTGAAGTTGTTACGTGAATTGCATGATGATAATAAAAAAAAGTAAAGCCACAATAAACGCGACATACACACATGAGAAGGCGTGTCTATTGATCGAAGTAAGAAAAATTATCTTATCGTGATGTCTTTTTTGACTCATCTTTTATTTGCTTGTTGTTTTCTTTGTTTCTTCATCTTCTCACAATCGGACGAGATATATCCGACAAAAAGGCAACAGCAACAGCAGCAACGATGAAGAGATAGAGAAGAAAGACAAGAAAAAATAATCGATATTTGAGATCTATTGATGGTGCTGCGATAAAAAAGATGAAAACTTCTACGCTTCAAAATGGTTATGATAATTACAGCTTTGCTTACAGTTGTGCGGTGGGCACAATCACAGTAAAGTCAAAAAAAAAAATTACCAATGGAGATGCGTAATGTGGGCTTATTGTATCTCAAAAAAAAAAAAAATCTGAAAGCACTTTTGCCTCACATTATTATTTTTATTGTTTTTGTATATTTCATATATCTCATTTTAAATTGCTTAGGCTTGACTACTACCTATTATGGATATGCCATGAGATTGAACAGTCTTCCTCATTTCGAATAAATTTTTTTACTGTGTGCTGTATCTTTAATACCTAAATGCGAGAGACGTGAAAAACTTTAATGGCATCCAAAAAAAGTTTTTTTGTGTGTATATTTGATACCGAGAGCACAAAACGAGATTGTTTATGAGCATTTGGGAGCGTTATTGGGGATTCTGCGCAGCACAAAATTCAACGAGATAAAGAGCAAGTAAAATTATTTCAGAAGAAAAACAGGAATGGCAACATGCAACAAAATGAAGTCACAGAATCGAATACAATTTTTTTTTGTATTTAAAGTCTCATAAGAGGAGAGAAAAAGTTGAATTCATCATATGAAATTTTCTTGACCCCGGAGTTTTGAGGTAGAAAAACCAGTTGGTTTGGTTTGGGAATCATCATCACTTTTTCTTCTTTGTTTTCTTCTGTTTGAATCGCTTCGTTTTCAGCAAAATTATTAAACATAAAGATTTTTTTGATGCTGCAGTAAAATATTGGAACAAAATTAAGTTTTGATTTTTTGATTGGTGTCATGTAAAGTTGTTTATATTCTTAAATTAACCATATATTTCTAAAATAACAAGAAACATACACGTAAAGATTATAGATTTAAAACTAAATCAAAAATTCAAATCCTTTAAAAATTATTTCTGAAAAATAGAATTATACTCAAATTTATAACAGAAAGATTTTTTTAATTTTTTTCAATTTTTTAATCATTCATTTTCAGTTTTTTTCATTTTTCTATTTACAAATTTAATGTTAAATATTGATTTGTTTTAATTAACGATTATTTACGCTGATCCATTTTAATTCTCTGTAATTTTTTTCCTTAAATTTTTTTTTGTTCATACAAGGGGGCGGTATAAGAGCAAATAAAATGATTTTTTTATACTTTAATAATTTTTTTTCATGAAAATTTCTCTCATTATTTAAAATTATATATAATTTATATTTACTAATCACCTTACACATTTAAATTCCTTCCATGATAATAACTATAATTATTTTTTTAATAAATTTTTATGTTATTTTTCTCTTAGTCTACAATTTTTTGCATGAAAATACCTTTTTTTGATATAATTTTTCACTTTTTATTTTGAAAATTTTTACTTTCATTTAAATCTTTTTTCATTTAGCATTTTACAGAATTTATAATTATCATAATTATTAATATTATTTAGTTTCATATTTATAATATTTCACAATTTTTTATATCAATTTTATCAAAGGATTTTTGTTTATTTTCTATTTTGTTCATTTTTTTCAAGAGATTCAACTTGAGAGATTTTTTGAGATTGGAAACAAAGGAGGGACATCGTTGTATAACTTTATAAATTTTTCTGGGTAGGGCTATTGATCTTTGATTTTTTTATGATTATTTTTAAATTTTTCTGGCAAGTTTTGTGGAATTTATTGAATATTCTAACCAGCTTTTTGTCAACTTCTGTTTTGTTTGCTTAAAAATTATCAAATAAAGCCAACAAAAATGACATTTTGGTATCATAAATTACAGGAATTTTAAATTGTAGCAGATTAGATAAAAAAATGTGACTTTTGTAGGCTTAAATTGAATTTTTTTCAGTATTTGTGGATTTTTCAATGAAAATGTTTATTGATTTATATATTTTTACATATTTCACAAAATTATTGATAAATTAACAAGACAACAATTTTGAGGGTGCCACAATAGTTTCATCACTTCAAATTCTGTTATGTCAACCTATAGTGTTCAAAATTATAGTCCTAATATGAAATCTTTAAAAAAATCAAAGATCAAAGTCTTCACCAAGAATTCGCAAAAAAGCTTCCATTCTCAAAAAATTATTAATCTTAAAATTTAATAATAATAACTTTAAAAAAAATTATATCAACCTTGTGTTTTTCTATACAAAAATTTAAAAATTTCCTTACATCAACTTTGAGAATCTTTCGAATAATGAAAATAAAATAATATTTTTCTTACTCGCACTTTTTGTATTCTTGGAAAGGAAAATCATTGCACGACAAAAAGAAAGCTTTAATAATATATATTATTTTTTGAAGAATTAAAAGGAAAAGTCTCGAAAAATGTTGAGAAAGATTTCAGCATTGCCCTTTGAAGTGAAAATATAATCCTTCTTTTGTGATTGCCGTGAGGTTTCATTTCGGAAAAAATTGTTCGTTCTTTTACATCAAAAAATTTATTTATTTAAAAAAAATTGTTGATTTTTTTTTAAAAAAAGAAAGATTCTTTCAAGTGATAGGCGTGTGTGTGGCTATGGCATAAAAATTTGAAATAAAATTATTTTTAAAAATTTGAAAGGAATTAAAATTGAAGGACATAAATAACAAATTTTAGCTTAATTAAATCTTCACTTTTTGTCTCAATTTATGATGATATGAACTCACTTGATATATTCTTTATTTTACCATCGCATCTGTCACTTTAAAAGCAATTTTTTTTTATTCTCAATTATTAATTATTTTAACTTAATTAAAATTTCTTTTATCTTCATTTTTTTATACAAATTCAATTTAATTTAATTATCGTGTGGTTTTTTATTCGTTGTCACTCATCGTTAAGCTTTTAACTCTTCACAGTTTTTATTACATTCCATCTGCGTGGCTGCAAATTTAGGTGTAAATGGAAATGATATGAATTGGTATGTTGGAGAGTATTTGGAGGTCATTGGAGTATGATTTGAGTTTTTATGAATTTTCTGAGCAATAAAAATATATTTTTGCATTGGCTTATCTACATAATACTTTTGGGGTACCATAGCTTTGTTGTGGGTCTTTTTAAAGCTTATTTCTCGAAAAAATATAAAAAAATCCATAAAAATTCAACAACCAACCCTCAAACTTCTCCCTCAACCTCCTAATACAAATTAACCTCAACTTTGTTCATCTGTGGAACAAAAACTAGCTCAGCATTAAGCATTTCTTAACTTAAAATATCCATAGATTCTTTAAAATCTCAATATAACCAAGCAGCATCAATAAAACATTAAAAACGAAGACGATATGATGAGAACATAGAAAAAATTATCATAATGATTATCAATTTTATGAATATCGAAAAATGATTATTAACACATTTAATCCTAATCCTATACCATATTCACATATTTATCTTGCTGTGTCATGTATTCAGGCGAGAATGTTTGTGAAGCCATTGCGCCACTCATTGCACCACCAGAGAGGCCAAAATTCGATGTTGAATAGCCAGAATGACTCATATTGTAACCAGATTGGCTTTGATTATTAAAATAATCCATTTGCGTATAGTATGATGGTGTATTGTAATTATTCGGATTGTACTGATTGTATTGATTATGCCAGAAATTGTAGGACTCATGATTCGGTACATATGATAATGGACCGCTCGCCTGTGGTGTTATAGGTGGCGATGGTGTTGTCATGATTGATGAGTTTGAGCCGAGTGGTGTTAAATTTCCGCCAGTTTGACTCAATCGTGAATTTATATTAAGATATGATGCATGATGTACAGATGAAATGCCCAAATCACTATCCTTGAGACTATCATATCCAGATGATCCACCTGAGCCTGGTTTTATATCCATCGTACCATTATTAATGTTTTGATTACCAAGACCATTCTGATGATGATATGGCAGCTCTTTCTTGCATATGACATTAATTGGTGGACTCACAGACGTCGATGGTGTTATTGGTAATATAGGCGATGATGTACTATGATGATTTCCTGTGCTTAAAGCACCTAAACTATTATTGATAGCATTCGACGTTGCATTCGAGCTATTTGATGAATTATTATTATTATTATTGTTATTATTATTAGAATTGCCAGAATTATTTGCATTTGCTGACAGTGCGTGCGTTGGTGTCACTTTTATATGTGACGATTTTGTAACGCCTGTTGAGTTGTTTGTTGAATTACTCGTCGTATTTGTTGTTTTACTTGATGATGACGACGACGTTGAGGTGGAATTAGCGTTGCGATTTGATGAACCCGATGTTGTTTTTGAACTATTGAGATTCGATGTTGCTGACGAGGTTTGATGTTGCAATTGTTGTCGACACTTGGCTCTGCGGTTCTTGAACCATACCTGATGAAAATAGATTTTAAAAATTAGTTTTAAATCTTGAACGAAATTGATTTTTCAGTGAGCAAAAAAATAAGAATTAAATTATTAACGATTTAAAGATCTTAGAAGACAATCAAGTGCTATTGAATAGACTCTTTTAAAATTAATTTTATCCCTTTTCCGATTTTTTAAACCACAAAAAAATCCCCTTTTTTAAAGACTTTATCATCAAACGAAATAAACATATCATTCGCTTTGTTGGGCATGAAATGGCACGGAGAGAAAGAGGAAATTTTCAATCGTGAAAAAATCTCTGTGTAATCAAATAAACACACTGAATTGCAGTTTTTTTATTTATTTCATTTCCCACTCACTCTTTGGTAATTTTTTTCTGAATGAATAAAAAAAAATTGGTGGTTGGATGTTGAAATGAGTAGTAAATGAATATAAAAAGTAAATTAAATTTCAATTTTCACATTCAATGAGATTCTTTGAATGAATAAAGTATCAACTTTCAGTGTGAAATAGCTGTAGGATAGACAAGAGATGAGCGAAATGTGGCACATGTAAGGAAACTCATTAAAATAATTTTCCAACCCTCATTCAGCACAAGTGATTCGTACATTGTTGTGAAACTTTATCCACAATTTGAGGGTGGAATATAAAGCAAATGTTGTTGGAAGATGCAATTTGTCAGGAAAAGGGATTTTTCACGATACTTTGATTTTTCCCATTTTTCCAATTACATATTCATTATCATCATTTCCCTCTTTTATTCATGCTTGCTTACATAAGGAACCTGACATAATAAAAGTCCATTAACAATCTACTCTCTTGCTCTGCCAGAAAATTGAATTGAGCGTATCGAATTTCAGTTGTTTGATGTTCATTTGACTTTTTATTAACGTCATGTTGAGATTTCTTATGGCATGATGTTTGTGGGTTTTTATGGACATTTATGCGCTTTTTGAGTGGATTATTTATGCAAAATTTGACAGCTTTGGGAGTTGTGTATTGCTGCAAATTGATTTTTGAGTTAATTTAACAATATTGTTTGATGAACAAGGGAAGTTCTTCCTCTTTATTTTGAATTGGATGCTGACTTTGGACTTTGCAAATGTGAATACTCCGTGGTCTATTCTGAATCTAGCAATTAGAAATTAATTAAAAACAGATGATGCACTCACTTCAAATTCTCGATATCTAATCAAAGGCTATACTAGATTGTCGAAAAAGTTAAAAGATGCCATTATTGAATCAAATCCAGATACTAATATCCAGAATAATAATTCTCAACATCTTTAAAATTATCCAAACATCCCTCAACACTTTAATTCCATGTATGAAAATCTCCGAATCAAATGAAGCCATATTGATGCAAAAGAAGTTAAGTAAACAAAGCAAAAGACACAGAAAAAAGGGGGAAAACCTTGAACAGAAGAGGAAAAATTTTTTAATTCCATCCGTAACGAAAATTCTTTACAAGATTCCTCCCCGCATGCCTCAATCTGTGTACAATCTCAACAATTTTTATGTTCTATTGTAAGCCACAAATGAAATAACACTAATCCATGCCATTGCAATTCTTCTTGTTGTTAATTATACAAGGACTTTACATACATTGTTCACTATTCTCTTCCTTATTTGGAGACATATCAGTTTTGGCTCGTAGGAAAAGAAATAAGGAGGACTTTTAATCCACATAGAAAAAAAAAATTGTTTGTTGTATGGCACTCGACATGAGAAGCCCTTGAGAATTTTAATCTCTTCCACTTTAATGATGGATCTTGTATCGTACAAATGCACTTCATCTTCTCCATCCCATTCCTCTTCATTCTGTTCATCTCAAGCATTTAAATATTCATTTTTATCAATACAGAATAGAAATTCTATTCACATAAAAAGAGATGTTAGGAATGTCCATTAAGATCATCAATATTTCATCAATGATGTAAATAATGTGACATTTCGATTTGTCATCGAACACGAAAATGGAAAGTAAAGAAGAGACATGAAAAAATTCTTTTGTAATTTGTGGCTCATAAACTAGCCTGAATGTCCAAAGAATAGGATGAATTCTGCAATGTTATGTCAGTTTTTTTGTATAAACACAGCCGCAACAATTTTGCTCAGCTGTTGGTAATAAATATATTTTTTTTCTTTTTTAAAAAATCATTGACCTTCATATGGAACTGTCTATGTCCTTTGAACATGAAAAAATAATTTAATACCTTACAAGACTTTCAAATCTTCTCCTAACCCAACAATACCAACCATTCACATTTAATTAATTCCGGAAGAAATTCATAAATAAATTTGAAATCTAATTTCAAGCATATCAAATGCACGTCATTGTCTGTGTAATAAAATCAAATAAAATTTGTAAGAAATATCATCATCATCATCATCATCAGTGATTGAGGGATGAATAGAGATATGAATGTAGGGTGTTGTGTTGTTTACTTTTATGATTTATGATATCATATGTGCGTGGATGAATATTGATTAAATTATTTTATGGATAGTTGGTTGGGTATTGTTGGATGGTTCTAGAGTTTCTTGGTGGAGAATTAAAAATAATTAAGGATTTTACAGAATGAATTGACTATGAAAGAGTTTTATTTGGTGTTCTAATTTTGGCTTTATGTATGCATTTGTGTTGAATCTGTGAATATTTTTAAGTTAACTGAATTTATTGCAATACTTTTATCAAAGCTGGAAATTGGTTAATGACGGAAAAATAAAAAATCTGGGATTTTTAAAAAGAGAAGTAAAATCGAAACTTTCTGAGTTTAGGTATCAAAATTTTATAAAATCTTAAAACCCGAAGAAATTCACTTTTTTAAATTGTGTTATTGCATCATTTATCCTCTAAAATTGCTTATTATGTTTTTTAAAAACCTTATTCAACAAAGTTAAAAGTTATCCTCAATTCATAAGCTAGTTACAGTTAGATAACAATTCGTTTACAACCCATAAATTATATAAATAAAACCATCGACAGAATATACATCTATCTTCAAATATCCTTTAATTAATTCATTAAATTCATTCAATCAGACAGATATTTTCTTATACATATTATTTATTGCTTTATAACAGACGTCATTGTAAGAATTGAATGCATTTCATTTATAATTTTTTATTATTCTTCAACTGATGCCCAAAACTGTTGGTTTTTCAATTCCTTTCGTTTATTATTATTGCTGTACATCTGATTGAATCTTAATCAATGAGAAATGAATTCATTCTTCTTGCTTAAAAAAAAGAGAGAAACCTTAACGTCTGTTAAAAAAACTCGTTTTTACTTCTTCTTTTTCTTTTATCCTTTCTTCGACATTCCTGAGCTATTACAAATGCCCTTTTCTATGTTTTTATATCCCCAGACAGTTTGTCTCTATTTTTTATGTGCATCATGATGCATTCCACACTCAAATTACTTCTCAATTAGCTCCTTATCATAAACAGATCATCAACTGTGTTTTTGTATACCCAAAAAAAAAGACATGCAATTATTGTGAAAAGAAAATTTTTGTAATTTGATATTTTTGTTGTGATTTTTTTTTTGTATGATTTCTTAACAAAAATTTCATTTTCGAGTACTTTCGAGTGGTTATTGAAACGTCAACACCTTTGTACTGCAATATCAGGTAATTTGAGGATTTTTACTGAATGTGCATTTCGTATTCGTGAAACTTTAGAAGTTCAATTGATTTTATTTTTTGTGTGTAATGTTATATGAAGCATGAAATGGCATGGTAAGGCGGCTGACGAAAATAGGTTAAAGAAAGCAATATTGATTGAACATTTTACAAATGCTCGTTGTTCTTTTTTTTGCAGCCAGTAAAATGCATTTATCGGGATTCCAGTCAGTGACTTTCTTCGTTTTGTGGGAGTTATTCAGGGATGATGTGTGATTGAAATAACTATTTAAGAATATTTTGTGCTATATGTTTGAAAATGAACTCACAATATTAAATTTCTAGCTAAACATCACTTTTGCTTGACCACAATGTCTAAAAAAAAAGTTCAAGGAACATTGGCAGTTGGAAGAATATTCTATTCCAATTTCAAGCAAAGAAAAGAAATCCATTAAGCAAACACGGTAAGGAAATATTCAATAATTAAATTATAGCACAAACATTCACATTCAAAACCGTAAGTGAGTGTCAATTACACAACATTCTCATTTTCCCTTCTCTTTCTTGCCTCACATTTCAGTTCGCCGTCGGCAAAGTAAGCAAGAACCAGCACAGAAGTCCAAAAAGAAGTTCTCCGTGTGTTTTGTTAACAGAAATATAATGTTTGTAAAGTAAACACTTCGTGTTATATCAATTATTGTTTCTGCTCAATTTCGGGTTCCTTGTTTGTTCTCGACAAACATCAATAAAAATATATTTCTAGCTGAATGTGTAAATAACAATTTTTTTTCTCACTCTAGAATGGCGCAAAAAATAAATCTTTTAGAAGTGAAAAATCACAGCTGTTTTCGGTCTCATGATGTTTGCTGTGTTGTATTTCAGAGGACTTTCTTTTTGGAATTACTTTGGCTTGGGACTTATATGAAAATTTTATTGTGATTGTTTTTGTGGAGGGTTAGAAACTACAAATGATAGATTCTTGCTATCAAGATTTTTTGAACTAGCATTTGATAATTGTATACATTAGGTTAGGATCTTTAGGAGCAGCTATGTTCTGTTCATACTCTAGTATCTATTAAATACACTCAAAGATCTCCTAATACTGCTCAGTATAGCTGTATAGCCTAATTTGGTAGAAATAAAGTCCAAAAAGCAAGTTTTCTAAGCATAGGTTTTGGAGCGGTAATCAAGATTTATTGGAGATGTAGAATGAGTTCAAAATTACATCAATCGTTAGCTTGGAAAGAATTTAAACCAGATTGTGTAATTTTGATGTTAGAACTTTCAGTTTCAGCTACCTAACCTCAAAATTCATCCTCCTTCATTATTTTAACAATTTTTGTGCTTCCATTTCGAAAAATTCTTAACTATAAAATATTCCAATGAGAAAATTCCTCAAAAATACTCAAAAAATCATGACGGAACCACACAATTAATTATCATAACCAAGGGAAAATTTATTAGCGCCCGAAACAAAAAAAAGCTAAGTATGTAGTCAAGACTTATAATTAATGCCATTTCATACAAATTTTTCACTGTTGTAAAGGTAGACTTGCCACAAATGTATTTACTTAATACATTTTTTTATATACTTTTTTTTTAAATTAAAAGCGAATGTCTGAGTAGGAAATTTTTCATACATATTCAAGCATTTTGCTCACAAACAATGGCTTTACACGAATTATGGACACCAAAAGAGAGGCAAAAGTAAAAATTTATGAAAATTTATTCCATTAAAACATAGAAATGAGAGTCAAGAAAGAATAAAATTCATGTTTGATTTATGAAATTGGATAAAAAAGCGAATGAAATAAATGCTTTTTTTTGACTGCTTATTGTTGAGCCATGAAAGTGGTCAAGGTCTCATGATTCTCTTTCTACTTCTGTCTTGACAAAAAAATATATACGAGTCTGATGTTATTTATGCGAATTTTCGTCTGCCAAATGAATTAACAACACAACTTTTGGTTATACAGCGCCTTAAAAAAATTGATCATCAATATCTTCTTCATGTTTATTTGCTTTATTCTGTTTTTCGCTTTAAAAACACACAAAAAACAAGAATGGTTTTTTAATGATTGTTTCAGCTTCATTTGGTATCACGAATCGCATTTTATTTTTTATATAAATTTTTTTTTCATCTCCTCTTCTTAAGTCTTCTCATTTTTGGACTTTTTTTTGTGCCTTGCCAGTAAAATGGCGGATATAAAATTATGATCATCGTTACTTAATATACTTTAGCGGTCAATTAAAAAAATATTCTCTTTTTTTGCTCATTAAAGAAACCTTTTAAAAGCGATATGTGTACATACCTGAACTCTCGATTCCGGCAAATTAATTTTTAGTGCAACTTCTTCTCTCATGAAAATATCTGGATATCTAGTCTTGCCAAACAGTGACTCGAGTACATCGAGTTGAGCTCTTGTGAATGTTGTTCTCTCTCTACGTTGCTTTCTTGGATTTACGCCTGTAAATAGATGATCTGTTAGATATTATTGCATTTTTTGAGATAATTCATGTAGCGTGATTTTAACAAATTTTGATTGATTCTTGATTTTTTTGTAAGTTTAAAATACATTTTGACAAAATTGCTAAAATGATTAAGAAAGCTATAAATTGAACTGTAAGAACAATTTTATAAACTTCTCAAACATTATTAAAATAAAGTTTTAATTCTTAAATTTGAAAATAGAATTTTAAAATCCTCTTTAATTTATCATATTTAATTTAATCCTCCTCACATATTTTCTACTCATCGTTATCATTAATAAAATTTGAATTAATATTCCTTTACTTTAATTTCCCTCAAAAAACAGAATCAATTAATTTTAATTAATTTTAAAACTTCTGTCAATATTCCTTTAAATTCATAACTGTGTCAATAAATCAAATATGGATTTTTTTTTCAAAGCCCTGCAACACAATCGGTATTATTAACACCTTTTTTCACTCACTCTATCGAATTTTATGTTTGTTTGTCTATAAAGAGAATCTATGCGCAGCCCATTTGTGAAATATTTTGATCCGAAATGTAAACATTGGTTGGATTCACCCCTCAAACAATAAAAATTTCATTTTCATGTATTTATGATGTCGACAAAAATTGCAACAATGCAAAAGGAACTCATCGTCACATATTGTCATGATTATTATTAGAAATTGTAAAGGCGTGATTTGGAATCTAGAAAATTTTCAATTAATTTCTGTTCACAGTTGATTGTCACAATCTAGACATGAGGGGATGAGAAAATTTATCAATTTTTTGGCTTTAACAAAAGAATTTTTTTTTGCAACTGTTTTCAATTTTTTTTGTTTGTGCCTGACTGTAACAGTTCAGGATAGTTTTAAAAAAGGGTATCAATGATATGACAGTTACGATATTGCAAACAATGGAAATAAAAAATAATTTTTGAGGGAATAATTTCAGCTTTTTTATCCATTTCAACTTCTAATACAAATTTATGACATTTTAAGACTTTCATTGCCAATAAAAAATTTTATTAAAGAAACAATATTTTATGGATTGATATAGGGTAAGCTTTTATAAATGGCGGGGTAATGTAGATTTATGAAATTACTTGCAATCAATCCATTAACCATTTTTATTGGCCTCGATTTGAGCACTCGGAGACGATAAAATGAAAAATGGATTTTTTATGTGTTCAGCAGGAAAAAAAATTATTGATTTAATGATAAGTGAATGGATATGAATGGAATTATTGTTGTGCTTGGTCAGCTCAAAATGGCTAGTTGGAAGTGAATATCATGAATTTTGTCATTTTAAAGGTTTGAAACTGAAAAATTAATTTCAAAAATTATTAACACCAGAGACAAAAACCCTCAAAATTCGAACAATTTTCCCCTAATTTTCCGAACCCAACAGCTCATTTTTCATGGGAAAAACTTCAACAACAAACAGACGTTCCAAATAAAATTCTGAATTTTTCTCCGTTCATCTGAAAAATTTCTCATTTTCCTCATGTTTACATAATTCAATTGAATTAAAATGTATTTTTTCCATCCTCTAGTTTTTCCAACCATTCATGTACATGAATTGTTATTTTTACGAGCAAGTCATAGAAACACCAACGCCTCAATGTTGTTGAAAAGGGAAGAAAAGTGAGTTTTATTTTTCTAAGGGAATGTTCCTTATGGCTGTATAAAGTGATAATTTATGTATTTATTATGCTCGAGGGCCCATTATGTGTTATTTGCAATTCTCACCATTGTCAGCCTTTCCCTATGACTCCATTGATAAATGTGAGGGTGGAAAAGTAGCGTAATGTATCTAAATTTAATTTATGTTTATCTTGTTACATTTGAGATGCTAGATTGGTGCTCAAATTAATTCAATTTTATCATCAACTTCTGTCGATTGAGCTTCAAGATTTTGCTTCTCATCCACATGCCTTTTGGCATCCCCCGACAAGTGAAAAGTAAATATTTACATTGTACAACACACCTACTGCTTCGGATGTAACCTCATTCAAATTGATATCCGAGTGTGTGTGCATAACAAATTTACTTATTGACACGTGACATAAATGAATTTTGTAAGGCGATATATGACTGCATAAAATGAGATAAACGTTAAGAAATTTTTTTATTAACCTTCACATCTTGATAATCGTCAATTGATCATTAATCTTTTGACTTTATATGGACCTTGCTTATACACGCACATGCTTGAGGATAGAGAGAAGCATGAGAGACGAAGAAAGAAAGGAAAAAAAAATATTTATCACTTAATTAGCAATTTTGATGGCAAACAACGAGCTTGTTTGTTTAATTTGAATTGTGCAAATGCTTAGGATTATGAATGTGTACACGAGATGGTGAATGGATACAGTTGACAGCTATTGCTGAAACTTTTTTTTGATAATTTTTTTTTCAAACAGTTCTGATTAATTAGTAAAACGAATCGACTTGTGGATGATGTTAATTTTTTTTGTGTGTCGCTGGATGCAGTCAAGGTGTCAATTTGTTTGATTTGATTATGCAGGAAATTGAATTTATAATTACTTGTCGAATGGGGGTCATTTAGCTTTAAGGTCTGTGGATAACTAGGGAAGGGGGCACGACATTTTAATGAGAAATTATATTTATGTGACTGAGAATTATGAAACAGTGAGGAGGGTTAAAATGAAAGACATGCGATGTGAAGGTCCCCTAATTTGATTTGGACTGATAAAAAATTTGTGTCATGATAATGAAATTTTTCGGTGGGTTCAATATTATTTTGTCTTTAAGAATGTTTAAGTCAACAGCTTTTGAAGGTCTTTAGATGTTGATTTGAACTTCTGGACTATTATATGATGCGTTGTTATATTTTATGGACAAGAACACCATCTAAATAAGTGTAAATCCTAGACAACTTCCGGCGAATTTGTGCAACCCCAAATTCTCCAAATTTTAATTTTTTAACTTCTTCATCTACAGTAGCTCGTTCACAAAATAACTACTGTTCTCCCAGCAGAAAACCACAAACAGATCCCAAACATCCAAAGCACAAAAAAATTATTCATCTCTCTTCAAGAAGCTCATACAGTAGCTAGTTTTGAAGTATTAAAAGATTATTTATCAACACATTAATCTGCATATCTCTCGATAAAATCACATAAAATCTCGTCGTCGTTGTTTGTCTGATAGATAAGTTGGAGGCTACAAAAAAAATTAACATTTTTTCGTCTTTCTTTCCTTTCTCACTTCTTTCATTCTTTCTTCAAATAAAAGAAAAGAGTCTCAATTCAAAGTCGTTCTCTGTCGTCTCCAGGAATCCATAATTCTTCATCGCATTTTCGATTGCCTTGTTTGTATTTTTTTTTCTTGTGGATAAAATTAAAGTTTTACATTTTTTCAGGGAGATTTTTGTGGCATAAAGATTAAAACACAACAACGATGATGATGAAGAGAAATCTTCGATTTGGTTAATAGCACGTGCCGTGCCATAAAAAGAGTTAAACAAAATGATTTCTTTTCTGTCTCGCTCGCCGTTGATTCCAATATATATCCAATATTAAAAAGCGATGTCGAAGAAAGAACGAAATCACTTACCGGGAGGACTTCTTTCTTTATGTGCCATGGATGGAGATTTTTAAGTATGTATCAATTTTATTATCGTTAGAGAAATAAAAGCTTTTTTTTCTGTGCGATATCACATTTTAATATTTTGAATTAGCATGTATAATGAGTGGTGGGGATTTTTGAGGGCATTTTGTCAATTTTGTGGATAAGTTAAGGTTGTTTGTGACATAACATTTAGATTTAGAGCGAATTTTGTTGTTTTTATCGAAGATATTGAGGTAAGTTTGGGATAGACTTTAGATTTTGGAGTATAATTTGAAGAATTTGGCTTCGATAGCCGTTATTGTTGGATATAAAACAGAATGGTTCTATATTTTGTATAATTTTGAACAATTTCAACTTTTACGTAAAAATCGAGCATATAAACTATTAAATGACATGCTCTATGCAACCAATAAACGCACAATATCCTCTAAAGCCCCAAACACCAATCCCTACTCATTTTCTCATACCATCTGTTGAAAATTAAATAACTTGTCGATTAATTCCTTAAAAGAACATTCCATCCAACGTCTCACTTCTTCTTTTACACATAAAAAATTCTCTTTAGACTTTAATTTGCATACATTAAAAAAAAGCAAATCGATTTTATGTTTCTATAGCGAAAATTTATATATTTTTTAACTCTCAACCTGAGCAAGAAAAGAAAAGAATTTTTCATAAATTTTTTAATACATTAAGAATCGATGAACAAAAAATATTTTTAACAAGTTTCTTTTCGAAGAAATTTATATTTTGTGGCTACCAAAACATCGCTGATTCTACACATTTTGTATGTTTTCAGTAATCAGCAAGAAAGACGGAGAATAATTAAAGAGAAGAAGCTGTGAGTGTTGCGGCATAATAAAAAATTTCACAAAATAAATTTCCTATGTCATTACAATTATAATAAATGACTGTCTTTCTACCACTTTATAGCGACTGAATATGACAATGTTTTTTTTTTGCTTCTCCCGACGACTGTCTTATGAAACATAATTAAATTTGCATTTATGATTAATGAGGTGGTTTTGCTAATTTTTTTTCGTTTTGTTTATTTTTTTTTTGTTGCAACTGGAAACAAGTTGTGGTCAGTTAGTGTGCTGTGGCTTTAAGTTTTGTTGGTTTTGAAGATATTTTTACTGTTTATTAAAAAATTAATTAACTTTTAAAATTTTTTTGAAAAGTTTATAGCTGATTTTAAGGTTTAAAAATTGAGGAAAAAAATTGGACATTTTGAAAATTTGTCAAGCTTTCAAGTTTTTGTTACCAGGAAAATTAATCTAGCACATAAAAAAGCAATAATTCTACTTTATTGCCATTTATCCAATACCTTTCTATGAAGTAATAAATCTATGGCGCTATGATAAGCTTCATAGACGCCAATAAAATACCACACTACTCTAAAATCCTTGATTATCTCAAAAATACCAATCAAAACAGCAAAAATATCCACAATTTATAAAATATTTCATCCCTAGCTCGTTTATTTCTTCATATGATGCCTCATTTTTTGTACATGACTGAACAAGTCGTTAATTTTTCATTTCACCAAAAAAAAAAAAATCTTTTATAGCAGCCAAGACCAGACATCGCACAAGAAAACGAATTTGTTATTTTGTATATCAAACTTAATCAGATTATTTTTAATAGTCAGCGAGAGCAATAAAAATTAATAATGGCAATAATTAAAGTGTTGTGTGCGTTGTTCTTACATCAAAATGAAAATTATTATGTGAGTATATCTCTGGCTGTTGAGTGGATCATAAACTCTATAATTTTTTTTTCTATGTCAAATTTATATGATGAAATATATTTTTTACGATTTGTTAAATAAAAATTGTACGGCGAGAAAGGCTTTTGTACAGTGTGAGGAATAAAACAGCAACAAAAGAATTAACATCGTCATTGAAAGAAAAACAGCTGAAAGTAAATTGCGTTCACCATTTTGTTAATGAATTTTTATTGCCTTTTTAATAACATCGAGTTTTTTTGAAATGAGAAGGAGAGGCATTATATGCAGAGAGTAATCATCATGTGTATACATATATATATACTGCATTGCAACAACCCCTCTTATTACATTTCATTTTTATTTTTATTACAATTTTTACTGTGTTGATGGGTGAAGTAACAGAAAAGAAAGATGAAAAAAGGCAAGTAAGCGGAAAAAATACATTTATGAATAAATTCTCTCTCTTTTGTGTAGATGTGCAGGCACACATTTTAATATATATACAATTTTTTTTTCATCAGCATCATGCAGATTCTATTCTATGTGGAAATATATCATTTCTATAATGAAGAGGAAGCACTTTTTTGTCAAGTTTTTAAAATGGAAATAGAAGTTATTCAGAGACAAATGCTCATCATGACTATGAATTAATTGAATCGTGAACTGGATGATGGAATAATAAAGTTTTTTTTTTTCGGAAATTAGGTTTTCTGAGAGGATGTTTTTTGACTGTTGGATGGATTTTTATTTGATTTAATATTTTTTAAATCATTTTTCTGGATTTTGAGTAGATTTTCGCATCATTATTTGTTAATATTTGTTATTTTGCATCCCATTCTTTCCATTTAAATCACTTTTGCGTCTTTATTTGGTAAAGTTCGCATCAAAATGACTTCAATTTAAAATCCATTAGCCAGCTTTTCACCAATAAGTCCATAAACTTTTCTAAATCAAAACTCTCACAGTAAATATGAAATAAAGTCATTTATTTTCAGGAAGTAAACTAATTATTCTCATACATCATCATCCTATCTCTATCCTTCCTCTAATTTTCTCCATTTTTACTTTTCCCCAAACATTCCCAACCCTTCATTGCTGAAGTATTCAGTAGAAATCAAATGGGAAAAAATCATAAACGAGAAAAATTCAAGAAGAGAGAAGAAAAATTATTTTTTTCCGAGTACTAAGCACAAAGAACAGTTGAGAGTCATCATAACAAACAGCAAATTGCGGGAAAATTTTCAAGCATAAAGCATGAGTGAGTGGGTGGAAGATAGAGCAAGAAATGCTATGTGACTCAACATTAAAGGGAGTAAAAATGAGTGAAATGGGAAGATAAACCGCTTATCGGGGTGGAAACATACAAAAAATATAAAAAATAATTTTTTTTCAAGTGTATGCTATATAACAAGCATGCTATTATGTGTTTACTACTCTATTCCTTCTATTACCGTTGTTGATGATGCTGCTTGTTGTATATTTTTTCAATATCTTCTCGTTTTCTGTGTTCTTTGCTACTTGACAGGAAAACTTTTTTTTTCTTCTTTTTGCTAAATTTTTCTATTGTGCCTATTTTATACACAGCAATGGCTGACGTAAAGAAATGTTCTTGTTATTTTCTTCTTTTTGTAGCATGAAAAAATATACAATTCTCTCGATACTGAGTCGATTCTGAGGGGTTATGATGGAAAAAAGTTTTTTTTTCTCGTATTTCATACAACAAAAGTTTTAGAGTAGCTTGTTTTGTGGGGGTAGAGTTGAAATTTTGTCTGATTTATTCTTAGAAATGAGATTGTAATTTTCTATTTTGAAGTTACAGTTTTCAAAATTAGGGTTAAAATTTTTCATGATTCAAAAAGTTATTCTAAATTTTAAAAGCTTTTAAATAAATACTTTACAATTTTTTAGAAAAAAATGCGCTCTACACACCAAACTCTACCTTACTTATTCAATATAAAACTTTTTTCCATCTCTCCATAATTCTGAATGTCTCGCTTATTTTTAACAATTTTTTTTGTGTGCTCCGAAAAACTTTTTCAATATCTTTTCATGCAGAAATTTATATTTTTTCATTACGAATTGAAATTGAAATTCTAACAAAATGGAGGAAGTTTCTACAAAATCCTCCTTCGTCTAAATGCCATGAAATTTTATTTTTTTTCTCCATCAATTTCAATTGAGCCAATTTATATTCTATGGAAATAAATGAAGTGGAAATTACAGCATCATAGAAGTGAACATTCAAAAAGTTTTTTCTTGACAGCAATGTTGCTTTTTTGTTATTTATTACCTCCTCGCGTTTATAATTTTGCTCATTAGAGCATGAAAAATTGGCTTGTTAATTGAAAATTGTTGTGCCATGCAAATGCTATGTCTGTGACTAGTTGGAAAACTTTGTTGATTTCTCCATACATGTCGCATAATGAATTTTCAGACTTAAAGTGCTTTAAGACCGTGGAAATGCTGATTAAATATCTTTTCAAGCTGAAAGTTTTTTTTTGGGAAGATTTAGCGAAACTATTGATTGGTAAGTAGCTTTCATGTGTATTAATTTGATCATCTTAACAATTGAATGAAAATTGGTTAAATTAATTAAATTTATGAAAGAAAGTGTTTTTTTCTTAACTCTTTTGTCTTCAGTATAAACATTTAAGTGCCGAAAAATTCACTGAATTAGTTATGAAAATTTTTCTTTTGTGTCGAATGAAGTGTTGATCATGGTTAATTAACGAAAAAATTAAAAATTTCCATGAATGTGGGAAGTGAATTAATTTTGCTTCATGAAAAGCAAATAAAATTTTTGTGTTTTAGTTTATAAACGAAGTATTGAGTCAGTTAAATCCACGAATATGACTTCTAATGCTTATTTTGCTTTGTTTATGAGTTTGGCATCTTTTTCGTTATTTTTGCATCAAATCATCGTTCTTTGCATCATTTTAATATTTGTTTGCATCCTTTTCTACATTTTTGCATCTTGCTCAACATGTTTGCATCTTTTTCAACATTCTTGCATCTTTTTCAAAATTTTGCATCCTTTTTTAGAAATAATTTAATTTTTGAACCTCTACATTTACTTACTTTACTCATTTAAACTGTAGATTCCCAAAAATTCAAAAATCACACTCATTAGCCGTCCACGGTAACATCAAAAAGAAAATTTTCTCTCGATTTAACAAACATAACAGTACAAAATATTCAATAAATGATAAGAAGCAAATAAAGAAGAGCTTCAACAACAACAACACAAAAGAAGTAAAAATCCACAAAATTGATACGATAAGAATACTTTCTATTCGAAATAAAACAAATGAAGTCATCAGCTCTTTTCTTTTCTACTTTTTCATCATTTCTCGGATTCAAAAAAGGTCTATTGAATTTTTTTTTATTCTTTTGCATTTTGTTGAGCAATATAAATTATTATTGAACAGTTAAAAAGGTGAAGAAGAGGTAGACAAAAAGGTAAGAATAGTCAAAAATTTCGATTCTATTAAGTGTTCAATTGTTCTCATCTCCCTACTAGATGTTTGCGCGATTCATCATCACACATGTAGTAATCGATGTACACATGAGTTGAGAAAGTTAAAAGGGTTTTTTGATTGTGTTAAGTTTAAGGCGCAATAATCTGCAGGTAGTAGACACTTGGGTTGGGTCTAAAGATTCTGGAGACCATAAATCTGCAAGTTTACAGTACTTAATGTCAATTGTCAAGGTTTTGAGTGAAAATCTTCAATCTAACGACCTACTTACATAACCCAGACAACCCGAGCATCCGCAACACAATACCTATCCAGCCACAAAGCCACCAAACCACAATCGACATCTAAACACTCAATTGTTCTTTCCTAATAGAACTTTCCGCTAAACAGCAATCTTTTCGATGTGATCAATTAATAAGAAAGAAATAATCATAAAGAGTCGGCAAAAGTGCCTTGTGCGGTGAAAGGAAAAAGAGAAATAACACAGAAAAAAGTAGATAGTCTCGAAAAGAGTAAGAAGAAGAATTGTGAAGTAAAGAAAAAAACAAATATGAGATCAAAATTTTGAAGTGAAAGAATCGAGCAGAAAAAGAAAATTTTCTAAATCTTTAGAAAAGAAAAATGAAAAGAATTTCTTTATTGTAAAGAGATGCTTGAAGGTTATATAAGAAGCGATTGCGATTGAATGAATTGATATTCAATAAATTATTTGACACTTTACAATACCACCTTAATTAGTTTCAAACTTTTATTTTATATATTTTTTTTGCGCCGGGCCCGATGCCGCCTTAGAAGAAGGAACAATAAAGAGACGAGAACTTGTGGTGCGCTCATATTCATTAATATCAATTTTCTTATTTCATCTCCTTCTTCAGTTTTAATTCAACCATGAAATCATTCCGCCACTAATATCGAGAACTTGAATTATTGAAACAATAAAACACAAAAAAAACTTTAAATTGAAAATTACGTTGACATATTCAAGCATTCGAGTAGCTAAATTACTACAATAATTTTTCTTTCACTCTTCGATGAGCTATTAACAGAGTAAAACTGTATTTCCATCCAGTGACCGAGCGTGTGAACGACTCGCGAAATGAGAGAAGAAAAAAAAACATTCAAATTAACCGCAAAATAGAATTTTCTTCTTCAATACAGTTTTTTTTTGTTCGGTAGCACAGAACCGCATTCATTAAGCCTCATTATCGTCATACATATATTTATTATTTTGTTGTAATTTGTGAAATACTGAGCAGATATGTAGTTGCCATATTGTCTTGATTGGTGTTTTTGTATTTAAATGAATTTCTGGTTGATCCCGAGTTTGAAAGCTATAAAAATGTCAATTTTAAGATTATATTACCAAAACCTAAGTATGAAGTTACTAAGATATAGTTCAAGACATGCTTAAATCTTAAAAATTATAAAGTCTTTAAAATGCGCCTTGCTCATAATTCCAATGCCTTAATTACTTCCCCTTATCTCTTCAACAACAACTTCTCTCTACTATACGTTTGTGTACATGATCTCATTCCCAATAAATGCCGTCGCGGCACATTTAAAATGAAATTATGATTAATTTGTTGTATCTTTAAAAGCCACAAAGAGAAAGAGAGAAAAAGGTATCAAGTTCTTAAAAAAATGAGGAGCAAAAAGGGGGAAGGAAATATAAATAAATAAATAAGTTGTCCATGTTTGATATTCATCTTGCCTCATTAGACTGTTATACATTCACAATTTAATCGAAACCGATCGACAATATTCGGCAAAAATCACAAACAATGGATGAAGAAAAGAAGATTTTATTTTCATGGAATTTCAATCATCAAAGGAATGAAGTATAGATGTAGAAGAGAAAAACAACAACAAAATTACATCACCGTGGAATGCTTTTAAAATGACATAAAGAATTTTTGTCAAAATGTTGAATATGTGAAAAAAAGGGAGAAAAATTTATTGAAGCGAAATGATGGAATGTGAGTTGGAGAAGAAATCTTCTTTTATGCCGCACATAAATGAAGCTTACACATTTCACATGTCAATTTTTTGTTTCTAGATATGCTATGGTTAGTGATCTCTCATCTTTTTCTTTCTTTTTCTGCCTCGACAGTACAGTAAAAAGAAGACGGTACAAAATGAAGAAGAAATTATTTAGCGAATGGTATAGATGGTAAGTTGGAAGCTGCGCATTAAGAATGATGAGATGAGATGTATAAAAAATAAAAAGATTTCAATGATGGCATAGGACGGATGAAAATGTCATTGAGATGATGATTGGATGAGCTCTTTGTTCTCTGTTGGAGACTTTTTCAAAATTGAAAGGATTTTTAAGATTGTGACAATTTCATTTTATGCTTTGCTGCTTTTTTCTTGGCCTAATTGAGTTATAATTGAGATTTGATTGATTAAAGTGAAGAAATTTTGACAAATTTGACATTTTAAAATTTTTAACTGCTTTTTTTAAATTTGAATTTTTTCTCCATCTCAAAAAGTTTTTCTTGAAATTTTTCCATTAAATCTAAGATATTGAAACATTTTTATGTATCATCTTGTAGAAAAAAGTGGCAAGCATGTATTGAACAACAAATAAAACCTGTACATTAAGCCAATTTATCAATCTAATGAAAAGATCATAGTTTTCTTCAAAAAATCAAAAAATTAACCTGCTCATTAAACTCTAATCTACAAATTTTCCTCAACATAGTAGAAGAAATGTATCACAAGTAGCACCATCAACAATACAAATCAATCAATCATTAAAAGTCCAGAAGAATGATATAAACAGCAGCCAACAGTGAGTTTCATTTGCGGCACTCACAAAAGAAGAAATAAAGGCAATTGATACACAAAAAATAATTTGTTTGCCTTGAAATGTATGTGCCTTTCTCACTCATATCATGTTTTTATATTCACGAAAAAAAAGTCAGCAACATTAACAGCAGCAGAATAAAATAAAGTTGAGTTGTTATTAAGTGGCAAGAAATAAAAAGGTAAGAAAGTCCATCACATGATTTCCCTACATGTCATATCTCAATCCTCATCTCACACATCTCTTTCGTTTGGTCTCTTACTCACTCTCAGCATGCGTATAATATTTGTGATATTACTTTAATATATACATATAATTTATATTGTCGGCAAAAGTTAAAATGAAGCCAATGATACCATCATAAATTATATTAAACTTCTCTCTTTTTTTTGCGCGTCACTCTTCGCGTAGCATAAAGGAGTGCTGTTGTTTAACAAAAGACT
The DNA here is from genome assembly GCA_917627325.4 of Chironomus riparius. NCBI lineage: Eukaryota > Metazoa > Arthropoda > Insecta > Diptera > Chironomidae > Chironomus > Chironomus riparius. The sequence continues at coordinate 23,350,440 of OU895878.1, forward strand.
GACAGCTCGACGGCACAAAAGAGAGATGTGTGTATAGATGACGGTGTGAAGGAATTGAAAATGGAAATGAAATTGGATATGTGAGATGGAGATGAAGAAGAAAACATTGAAATCGGACAGAATACTTCATTTATGTGATTGACTTTGATGAAATCTATTTGTGCTACTGGTTTTTTAGACATAAATATTATGCATATCTCGGTTGTGTACTTATGATGTTGGTTAAATTCCTTGATCAATTTTTCATGCTTCTTAGTAGACAAATGGAGACAATTGCGGCTTGATGGATGGTGATTTAGGGGTTCTGAGTTAATTTGAAGTGTCTTCATGAGCAGATATTTGGGATTAAGAAGTTTGAGATATATTTCTATAGTAAGGCTTTTTATGTTTGTTAACATGTCATTTTGGTCTCGAATTGTAATATTAATTAAATAATATAAAATCCAGAAAAGTATGCAACGACAATCAATTTCACAGTTGCACTACTTAAAATCTGACACATTTTCCCTACAAAATCACATTATACACACAAAACGAGCTTTTCATTATCCACACAACAATATTTGCCTCATTCCAATAATTATTTGGAACCTCTATTCAATCAACAACAGTAGCTACTCGCTCACCATTAAGTAGCTTCTCATGAAGAGAAAAAAAAACCTTATTTTCTCTTCTTCGCGTAATCTTACATCGCATATACAATTTTTATTTCATTTTACAGTTGATTTGAATTAATTGAAAATGAATGGCATGGGAAATGATTTCATCTCAATGTCACACACAATTTAAAGACAGACATACATGCATGATTATGAGAGACTGACTAGTGAGAGAATTAAAGTGTTGCTGATTAATTAATTTTATTAGGTTAATACAATTACTTAATGCGATCATGTGTCAATAAATTGTTTGAGGAAGCGACAGTAAAAAGTGAAAAATTTAAGGCTGTGAAAAAAGTGATTAACTTATAAAAAATTATTGAAATCGAATCAATCAAAATTTGTTTAGCATTAGCACATATGCGTGCATATATTAAAATGTATGTAATAATAAATAATGAAGAAAATACTAAATTGGAAGCAATATTTACCCCACATACCTTGATGAGGGAACCCAACGGCATCGAGACCATGAGGTAAACCAAATGGTGCCATCGACATTGGCATTCCTGGCGGTAATGGTGGACCATGACTGTGATGTGGATGATGTGGTGCACCATAACTGTGTGGATGACCACCGAGATCAGTTGATTTAAGAAAGCCCGCCATTAGGGCTTCAGTCGAATGCAGCGCCACAATGAATTTGTTTTTATGTCGACGAGTTCAAAATGAAAATAATTTTTGCTGAAATAAAAATAAAAATTCTGTTAGATTTTTGTTATTGTTGTCATATTTTGATGTATAAATTGCCACTATAGATTCTTTCAAAACAATTTTTTTTGTGTTGTTTAAGGCACAACAACCTCACAAAAGAAAATTCTAGTTTTTGACACAAAGCAAAAAACCCAAAAAACTTTTGTAAAATTATATTTTTGTACATGATCCCAACAATACAAATTAAATCAACACAAAAATATGTTTTTTTTGTTGCTTTTACCTAACAAGCATTCAATGATGATTGTGCACTAAGGAAATGCACAAATGTTAATTGTTTGAACACGTTTCTATTGCCTGAATTGTTGCTTTTTTATTCTCCCTCTCTATGTGAATGCAGAAATAAACGTGAATCGTAGAAAAAAACTTAATTTCATAAATTTTTAAGATATTAAATAATCAGACATGTCGCAAAGTCTGTATCGTTCTTTTGTGAATAATTGTTCATTAATTGAATGTAGAATGTCGATGATGGAGACAGAATCAGAAGTGGAAATTAAGGCAATAAGATTGAATAACAATAAGATTAAGTAAAGCTTGCAATGTTATTTATTTTCAGTGCAGATTTACAATTTTAGAATCTGAACTAAATTCAACGCATTTCAGAAATTTAAATTTCCACCATTTTGTTTTTCTAATTTTTTTGCTCACTTCAAAATTTGTTCTTTAAATTTCTCACTTTAAACTCAAAATTAACTGCATAAACCCAACAATAACCCTTAAACATAATGGCAAGATGCAAATTCACTGAAAACATTCAACCCGGACACATTCTTATCCAGAAAAAAGATCCGCTAAAAATTTAACAAAAATGCTTCATGAGCCGAGAAAATGAAATGAAAAGAATGTTGCTGTTCATGCGTCAAATAAATTGTGCTTTATATCACACCCGATTACAATTGTATTGTCAACTGTATGCATATATCTGTACATATACACATGAGAAATACGCTAATTTAATGCAATTAATAATTTATTGTTCCATTATGAGCGATTCAATTTAACTCTTGTATATTTTTTTTTTCATTTCATTTCTCTGCTTGATCGACCTTTGTGAATGTTGATTATTACGTACAATATCACAGTTAGATAAAAAAAAGTAACGTAGTCAAAGGCTATTAGTTTAATGAATTGAAAATTGTGACTATTTCAATATGCTTTGCTAATCCCTTTTCTTGCCATACAGTTCTTTTAATTGAAATTTTTTGTTATTTCTCGGTGTATGAATACAATTTTTATGTTTTCAAGTAACAGAATGTCCATTGATTGCTGGTTATGCAACTTTATTAAGACTAGTTGTTTTGTGAATTAGTTGAATAGAATGAGAATTGGAGGAATAGAATTATGTGAATTTTTTCTGGATTGTTTCAAAGGAATTTGCAGACATGAACATGAAAATCTTCAACATTTTAGACATTCAAAACTAAAAGCATCTCAATCATGTCCAAACAAGCCCTAACTTTCTTCCAATTCCAGACAACTCCTCATTTGAATATCAAATGCATTTTCTCTACCTCTTTCTTCCCAATCACATTCTACGAAGGAATGCTGAGTAGCACATAACACTCACTTCATATTCATCGTCACAATAGCAATAATAATCATTATCATAGGGCTCAACATGAAGATGGAATGTTTGATTAAATGTGATATTTATGCGAATGCCCTTAATGTGTCATAAAAAAAATATTGTGCCTTCATCTATTCGTTATCATAAATGAAAACACGAGCATGACGAACTCATTAAGGAATGTAGCAACAAGAATTGGGTGGTCAAAAAAGCAAGAATGTCAATTTTTGGTATCTTGCCGATGTCTATTTGTGGTTGAACGCTTGAAACTCTTTTTTTATGTCTGAATTTAATCGTCATTCGCTGCTATCGGTTCATGAATAAATTTTCTTTTGTAAATTGAGCAGCGAAGTGGATGAAGAAAAATTTTTAAGTGATGTCGTGGGTGTTGAAGCGTAGAGCTGATTGTATAAACAAATCCAAATCGAGAATTGATTGAGAATGTATAAAAAATGAGGAATTGATGAGTTTTGAGATATTGATGGTGAACTTGTTGGGTTTTAGCTTGAGATGTTGATAGGTTCAATGTGAAAGTTGAGCATTAATACAGCTAAAATTGCACTGGAATTGAACAAACTTAAGCAATTTAAAGAATAGACTATAAAAACTGCATACATGACTTAGCCCAGACTATTCTCAACCATATGAACTCTAAATATTTCACAATATCCAAATCAACCCATCCAACATGACCCGATTCTCTCCAATAATTCATTATTATGACGTAAAATTTTTCATTAAATTTGTAAACCCATTGTGTGTCCATAATGGCAATTCCTCTTTATCGATTTGTTAATCTGCCACATAACTAATTGCAATATGGCTTAAAATATCTTTCACCAAGAGTGTCACAACAAAAGATCTATACTTTTACATGCATTACATGTACATAAATTTTTCAATTTTTACCTACGACAGGCAAGACTTTTATTCGCTCAAGTGGAAAATAATTGCGTGCACAAAAGCTATTCATGAGAAAAAAAAATAAATAAAACTTATTTCGGGTGACAAAAATCTGCACATTGCGGCACTGTCTCTTTAATGGATTACATTTCTCTCGACTGATCGTGTAAATGGGAAAATAGTACATACAGAAAAAAAATTCAATTAACAGAACTGCACATAGAAAAAAAGTTGGTTCTTTCTTTATTTTTTGACCGACTCTTTGTTCTCATGAATTTTTTTCTCTATTTCGTCCAATGGATTAGCAAGCATTCTCCTTCGTTCGCATGTTCTCATTTCTCTACTACCACGACACATTCATTGTGTACATTAAAGTTGCCCCGTAATGAATTTTTGTGTATTTGCATCTAGGATTATCCTTCTTTCATTGAAAAAAAAAATGAAATTCTTCTCCCTCACTCTAGACTTATTATTTCTGCTTTTCTTTCTCCTTATAGAAACAAAATTTCAATACCAGCTTATGTGCGAGAAGGACTTTATGGAGCAACAGTGAAAGACTTTTTCTTGGAAAAAAATTACTTTAAGTACTGATCTTTGTGGAATTAATTGTGGATTCTTTTTTCGGTTCTTTTATGTTTGTTCTTTAACAAAACTGTGGTGAAAGTTAGAGCAAACAGTCAATGGATCAATTTGGAAGCATTAAAGAGCTAAGAGATGAATATATTGTAATTAATTTGAAGCTTTTAAGTTCGGGAATTATTCAATGATGAAGAATTTTAGAACAATTGTGGATGTCATGCTTTTATTGTGGTTTTGCTCATTGTGGCTGAATTTTAACAATTGTTAATCAATTGTGATTAATATACTGAGGATTATACTGATGCATTTATTCAATTTTAGCTAAAATCAGCTCATTCAGAAATAATTGGTAAATTCAGCTTAAACCACTGAATTCAAAAAGACTACTAAATTCACCCAAAGTAACTGAATTCAGTTTTTCCAGCCAAAAGTAATGAATTCAGTTAGAATGACTGAACACAGCCCAAACTTGAAACTTTCCAAAAATAGCACCAGACGCAAAAAATTCTCAATGAAAACGGAACATACACAATTAATAGGTCAAAAGTGCCAACAATTTATTGGTTCCATTAATTTTCCATTTTTTTGCACTCCCGACTAAACATTATTCCATACCGTTCAGTATCCTTACTGCCTTTTTTGTGCAGCCATTTAATTAATTACTTCATCTCTTTGTCACTTCTGTCCAAAAAGATGTTCTTCTCTCCATTCCATTCAGAATGTTCAGAAAATTTTTGTTTTTATTAAAAATATTCGTTTTTTTATTATAAATGTTTGTCGGCTCGACTCTTTAAGTTGGTGTGTATAGCTCACTCGATTATTGATACTTCTCCTCTTCATCATCATCGTCGTTGAGATGCTATGGACTAAAATGTATATATTTTAATATATTTTTTTTCTGCTGTATTACCTGATTGAATAATTTTATCATAATTTATACCGCCAAATATAAAAAAAGAAGAAATGAAATGAACTTTTAAATATTTTTATCCACCAAAAACCCAGAGAAGTGTAAAAGTATCATGGCATATTTCAGTGACTGAATCATCATCGTCTCAGTACTGAATGAGATTAAGAAGAAAGAGAGAATTGAAAAGACACAAATTTCATTTTAATAGGCAAGAATTAATGATTAAGCAGCGGCATCAACATAACATTATTGGAGAAATTCACAGCACGAGTCATTGCTACTAGGTGACTTGCTGATGATATTTATTGATCAATGGCCATTTTTCAATTTTTTTCTCTCCTTTACTGCCATAACATCAATCAATAGTCTCATCTGAAGGCCCAAAAAAACGATGAATTTTTATTTAATGCTGATGGAGAGTCACACCTGTGATGAATTCTCGCATGCTATTTATGACACTTTTCTTCTTCTCAATTCGCTTGTCTTTTGCGGCTGTCGGCAAAGTTCTTTTAATTTGTGTTACTTCAGGAATTTTAGCGGGGTTTGTTGATGTGGAATGGATTGTATTTTGTGGTCAATTTGTCTAAAAGGATGAGGTTGTGAATGAAAATTGTGGATTGTCAAGTTAGGATCAATTAGATTTGTGAATCAGTAACTTAGCTATGGCATCCCAACAATATTCTGTTGGCTACTTTACCCCCATGAAATGCGCCTTATGCACTCCCTCAACTTAGAAAATTCACTAAATTCATATTTCCAAATGTCCAGACATTTGACTTCTTCTGATTTATCTCACTTGATTGAATTTGTTCTTTCTCTCCTTTGTTATAGCCGTGAATTTAGTAGAAAGGAATTCCTTTTTCAGTTCCTACAATTCAGTGAAAGCAATGCGTGTGTATGTAAATCCCAGCGATTCAAACAAATAAAGAAACGATTTTGACATAACAATAACCGCATCAGATAAATTATGAAAGAAAGAAAAACACATTTTTTGTGTATATATTTCTTAAGAAGAAGGAAAAATGAGCACAGAGAGGAGAGAAAAAAAAGTCCATTTGCCTCGGCATTGCTGATAAAGCAAATGAAAAAAAACTTGTCTTCCAATTTGTTTCGCTTCTGGTATGCAAATGATCAATATTCACGTTAATGGACAGCTAGCTCAGGGTTGCTTTTATCATACCACTTTGTGCGATAAAAAATGTTTTGTGCCATACGAACAGAAACAACAAGAAAAATATTACCGAAATTGAAATGAAGTTTATTTTAATAGTCAATCTTTTGTCGCATTTTTGGGACGTTAAAAAAATGTTGAGCTCGTAAAAATTTTTGTGAGCGAAACGGTGTGAGAGAGGAGCAAATAAAGAAGTATTTTTTGTGAGCTGTTAAATCAATCTTTTCAACTGTAACAGGCACTCGTTAAGATTTTTGACAGTATTTTTATTAGACATTTGATGATTTATTGTAGAAATATTAAAATTTTGGATGAAAAAAATTGTTAATTATTTTTGTGACTCCTGTTGAGAGTTGTTTTTATAAAATATCGATTTTTTTCCTCTTCTTTCAGATTTTAAATTGAAAAAATTTGAGTTTAAAAGTATTTTGCTTCAAAAGATGCTAAAACGTTTTGCATCTCTGTTTCTAACGGTTTATTTGAATTTTAACGTCCAAAAAGAGAGTATTTGAAGTTAAAATAGATGCAAAAATTTCTGCATCGCTTCTAAAATGACGCAACAATTCAAAAATAATTCAAACTGATTTTTTTCAAAGCAAAATTTCGAAACTATTCAAACAATCAATTAGCAGCTTTAAAGACACCTTATCCTATTTTATGAAGCAATTAAAATTAAATATTTATCTCAATTTGCCATTTTAAGAGATTCGCGGATTTATTGACACTCTATTTTTAGTCAACACTCCAATTCTCCTTGTCATAACATTTTGATATCCAAACTCTGTCAAAAATTTGATAATTTCGCAAAAATCAAGACCACATACTGATAATAACTTGTCAACTTCGACCATTTCATGTCCAATAATTGAGGACAACATCTTGTTTGACGAGTTCAAGAAAAAATATGTAAACCAATTAAGTTTAATAATAAGAAGAATTTGTTGTGCTACCGTAGCTTAATAAATAAGATCCAGCTGATTATTACCTTTTGTGTATTTATACAAAATATACATTCAATGATTTACGTTCAATGACCATAAATTTCTTCACTTACCATCCATTTCTCATTAAATTACAATAATTTATATTTCACAGAACTCATTTGGCATTTGATTGAACATAAATTTCATTTATTACAAGCAATATTGTATAGATATAATTTATATATGGATATAGTGTACAAGTTTCTGTATATGAGGCATCTATGTCTGTCATTTGCGAATTATGATTGCAAGTAAGGAAGTTCTGAGGTGTCTGTAATGATGTAGAAGTGGATTTTTGGCTAGTATCTGAAGATAAAATTATAAAAACGTGACTAATATTTTCAATGACTTAAGTTTCACAAATTTTTTCCAAAAAATCAGCAGGTCCTTCAAAAATATCCCCCACAGCTCACATACCTCATTAAAAATCGACAAAATGCTCATTATATCCCAATAATCATGCTAAACATCGAGAAATAAAAACCATTTCATTTCTTTTTTCCTACTTCTCAACGACTGTTACTGCTTCTGTTACTTTATGATTTCCTTTACAGTCAAAGAATATAAAAATGTATAAAAAAATTATTTAATGTTTGTGTTATGTGCCACCGCGCTTTTTATAAAGGAAAAAATAATATTTTCAAAAGTGAGAAACGAAATATGAATAAAAAAATAATAATATTTTTCATATTTATATGCATATATTGAAGTATAACTTCCAATATTACCGCTCCCATATCAAGTCACCAAGCATACAGGCTGTGTGATACAGAAGTGAAGAATAAAAGAAGGTAAAAATATAATTTTTTAACATGATAAAAGAGTCTCATTTTAATCAGATTTAACTTTATGATTATTATGATACTTCACAGGTTGGTCTTGACTAGCGCAAAAAATTACTTAACAAGAATTTTGTGTGATTAAAAATTCTAGAAATTCAAATATATTTTAATGGGATTTTTTTAACCCTAATTGGGCGACCAAAAATTGCGATAAATCAAAAAATTTCTTTTCTTTTTTTCTGCAGAATGAAAAAAAAAACAAAAATCCAGAAGCAAAAAAAGCTTAAGATCATCAGCAACAGCAGCTCACAATCGGACATAAGATTATGTGCGTAAAAAATCGGTTAAAGAAAAAAAATTAATAAAGTCGCATATACAATAACTCATAACTGGCCGAGGAGTATTGGAAATGAAGAAAAAAATTCTTTACTTAATATGGAAGTTGTGAAGAAGAGCAAGAAAAAAACATCAAAATATACATTTTTAATAAATTTATAATTTATTCAACAATCATGATTGTGTGGATATTTTTTTATTGTTATTGGGATAACGTTGAGTTCAATTTTTATTCCTTTGTTTCTTTTTGCATGCGGGTTGATTATTGGGATTGTGTTAATGAATTTGCAAAAATTTTCTGTTGATTTTTTGAGGTTATATATGGAAATATGAGGTTATGGCTGAGGATAATTGGTTATTATTGAGAATATGGGGTTATATTTTGAGATTGTAAGGTTACGGATGAGGATACGAGCTATTGGATGAGGATAAGTGACTATCATTAAGAATTTGAGGTTAGAGGTAAGATTTTTGGACTCTAGACTGTGATTTTGATTATATTTTGAGGTTATCATTGCGATAGTTGAGTTATGTTCTGATATATAAGGTTGTAAATAATAATTTACTGAAATTCAAGGATGTTACTAATGAATTCAATATAAACCTTGCACAAACATTTCCATAATCTTCAAAAATTGCACAAAGTACACAAATGTGTGACTATAAAACTTTAAAATCTTATCGACTGCACTGCTGTTAAGTGATATCATCCACAAACCTTATTAATATTTTATTCATCTGCTCAACTGTTTAATAATTATCTTTCTGTGAACTCCAAGAGTACCAAGAACTCCATTTCAACCTCAACCGCCTGTGTTAAAATTTCAAAACCTTCTTCTGAAGAATTTTACGTCATCCTCAACTCATTTATATTGCAGAAAAAAAAAACAAAAAAAAAATTGCCAATCACAACAATTTTTATTTCTCCTCAATTTGCTTGACAATGATCTGTGTCCCGTGTAATGTACAAACGACAAGAAGCAGAAGCGACACACAAAAAAGCCATTCACAATTAATCACAATTAACGGAAGAAAAGAATTGAAGAAAATCGTTGACTGTATAATAAAGACAAGATTCTTATAATATTTTGAATGTATATATGCACAGAGACCGGCTCATATGGCGTAATCAAAAAGCGATCGAGCGTCGTCACCAAGCACCAATGTTGATTTTTAACAATAAAATGTATTTGAGAAAATATTAACATTTTTTTAAAAAATATTTCTAGTAATAAATTGGAAATTATTTGTGAGACGAGAGATGAAATTTATGATAGAAAAATATTACTTACATCACAGCTTGCTAGCTTCTTGTGGTCATAGCCTTTGAGGAATTTTTAATATGTAAATAAATGTTCTATCAGCCTGGCATTTTTTTCGGAGATTTTTTATTTCTTTATTTCTATCATTTTCATAATTTATTAGGGCTTTTTAGCTGCTGTTATTGTGATCATTGTGATGCTGCACGTTTGATCTTTTTTATATGAGCACATTCTTGTTAGCGTTATAAGGTATAGTTGCCTCCCTTAGTCTCTATGGATTTTTGTGACATTATTTTATGTAAATATTTTAAAAAGTCTGTCATGTATCCTCCAAAATGAACCTTATTCATCAAAACAAGTATGACAACCATCTTAAATGCGCCTTATAAACAAGTAAAAATTCTCATTGGTTGTCAAAAGTATCTAAACAATTATGAAACCTTAATATTGCGCCTTAGTCAACAAATAATCCACGAGACAAGTAAGAAAATTCTCATAAAAATCAATTCTTATTCCACTCCACGTTTTCCTCTTCCTTACATTTTTCCTCCTGTGTTATGATTTAAATGACGCTACATTAGATGTAAATATATGTGTCTACTCTGTAATAGATTGAGTATATGTGTTGCTTCGTTACGGGGCATAAATTAATTGATTATAACTCGAGCTAATGCTAATTAATCATGTAGATTTTTCTGTATATGTATATATATATCTAATAATAATATATACTGCCGGTCATTATAATAATAAAAAATAATAAAAATTCCATTTGTTATTTTGAAGACTTTTCTTCTATTGCCTGTTCATAACTCGACTGCGATTTATTTATTTTTTTAATTGCACTCAAACAGAGACATGCAAGACACACGCACAGTCATATGTTAATTTAGATCAAGAGTAATTAAGCTACCACACGCAAAAAAGCACATTTTTTGTCCTCTAATTTGCATCAGTTTTTAATTTTCTTGTTGGCTACTGTAAATGCCAAAAAAAAAGAATTTCCTATGCGCAAAATATCAAAAGACATGATCGAATTGATGAGCGAGATGGAGATGAGAACGAGGCATAAAGTAATTAATATTATATTAAACAAATTGAATTTTAATCTTTTTTCTCCTCTCAATCGCTTCTTTCTCGAAAGAATTTCCATAAAAGCGAAATTTTACGAGTTATTTCTTTTACGATACCGCCGCACATCAAACAGAGTTTATAAATGTATATCGCGCATTTATACAGAGAAAAATATGTGAATACATCTGTAGATTGGTTGGTGAATTAATAAAGCAAATTAGGAAATTTACTAGCTGTTAAAGTTTTACGGTTCTTCTCACTCGCTCACTCTCTATTGCCACTCTCTCATTACATGTACATTTAATCATAATGAAGATATCGCATTGCATATTTATGACTGCCACTCGACGGATGGTTAATTACTAATTTAAATTAGATTGCAAATTGTAAGACATGAAAGAAAGCGAGACGAGTAATCAGTCATAAAAAGGTTTGGATTAATCAGTTACGGCTGGGTGTTGCTTGTGTTTTAGGTTGATTTGTAGTTGAGAGACACATTTGGGATCAAAAACCTTATTTTTGGCATTACAAAAATTATTAATCAGCACCTCAGTACACAAACTAGATTTATTGGGGATATTTAACTCATAACAAGGTAGATGACTCTTGAAAATGTCAAGCTATCGCTCGAAATGTCAACTTGTCGTGCATTCTCGTCAAATGAATAAATTTGACTTGCAAATTGTTAATAAAATTTATTTGCATTCTTATTATGGCGATGATGATGATGTGTGGAATCAGATCTTAACGGTAGAATGATTTTGTGTGTGGAATATTGTGCGATTTGGATGCAAATGGATTGTTAGTTGTGATTCTGCAACAAAACTGGATCCACAATCTTTATTACCGCAAAATCTTAAAAATCCACAAAAAAAAAATCTTCCTGAAACCTTCAAACTTAAATTAACATCCACTAACTACATTCACTTGCCTTGATGACTTCAATATATCATGCGACTGCATCAATAAATAAAATAAACAATTCCACCTCTATCTATAGACATAATTATTTATAATCCATAACGAAATCGTGGGCAGCATCATATCAAATATATATAAAAAGAAATCATTGATGATCATCAGCAATTATTCAATAAAGACCATGACTATAATTTTGTTCCCTTCTTTCTCTTCTTATAGTTCTGTTTTATTTTTTTTTGTGAGCATGAAGGCATTTACACGGTGTGAAACGAAATTATGATAAATGGCCGACATGAGAATCCGAGAATGAATAATTTTTTTTGTTATTCTCTTTCTCATTTGGTTGCGCGTATCTAGTGTAATAGAATCAAGTGTACAAAATTTCAATTCTCTTCGAATGTATGGCTATTTTTGGACCTGTACATACAGAAGTTTCTTCTTTCCAACTACGCGTATAATTAATTTTCATTTTCATGTTCAAGCTTTTTATTGTTTTTTTTCCTTCTTTTTACGATTTTTTATTGTTTAAAGGTTGGTACTTTTACACTTCTAATGGACTGCTCTCAAGAGATTGAAACATAAATAATGTTTAATGTTAATTAGGTATGTGGATGAGGTATCCTTGCATGTGCTGTATTTAGCTTATTCTCTTCCAATTGAAGACATTGCGTTTTAGTCTCTTTAAAAAATAAAATTCTAGACCTTCATACGTAAAACTTACATCCCACATCCTCAAAACCAACCACATCCCATTCCCTAGTTAATTCTTAATCAGAAACAACTCAACTAACTCGTTACATATTTTTAAACAGCAGAAATAACATTCGATCAGCATCTTGATTAGCAATTAATGGGATTTCATGATTTTCATAAATTGGATTTAAAGCATTCATAGGGAAGTAGGTAAGTATGAGTGAGAAGGAAGACGCAAGTCAATATGAATGAGAAAGGCAGTGAGGCAGGCGTATATGATTTGTAAGTTATAAAAAGTCTAATTTTTTAGAACTCCCTGAATTCTCTGTTTCCCATTCAGATGATGAGGAATAAATGAGCGCGCTTGACTTGCTCATCAGGCAGCTAATGGAAAATTGAATAATCATGAAATTTCGTTGATTGAAAAATCATGTTCGCTTCAGTTTCCGCGCGCAGAAACTTATTTTTTAATAAATGTAAGTAAGAAGAAGGAGAAAATCAATAAAAATTTAAACTTTACTTTTTAATGAATTGGATGTATGGTAAGTGAAGCAAAAGAAGTGGAACTAAAATCAATCAAACTTCTGGAGAAGCATTGCACTCTCTGTGTATATATTTATTATTATTTATTGATGGATAATTGATTTCCCTTACTCACATGCAGTGACTCCGGTTCAATTAAGAGAATCTGAATTTATGAATAATGCATGAACAAATCAAGAAGTTGGAAGTAAACAAATGAGTACCAAGCCCGAACATACAATGAGCATGCTCAGAGCACATTATTTGTGAGCCTATTAGCCTTTGTGAGAATGTGCTCATTTTCATACATTTCAGTGATGCGCTTACGGTACCTTCTTGAGCATGCTCAGTGAGCACATTCCTATGTGACATGTAATAAGATCATTGAGTAAACTCATGAGCATACTCAAATGAGAAGGTAACATGTCACATGCAACATTTTTCTCATGTAACATTTTTATTGAATATACTCATGTGCATTCTCAGAGAGCATATACTCATAAATATTCTCAAAGAGCTTATACTCATGAAGATACTCAAAAGATATATGCTCAGTGAGTATATTTATGAGTATATGCTCATCTGAGCACACTCATGAGTGCACTCAAGTGAAGTTGCAAAATTCAAAAAATTAATTAAGCTAAATTTGAATATTATAGGTTAGCTGAAATCAAGTACTGTTCCGTTTATTTCTTTGAATTTCTGTGAATAATTTTGAAAGAGTTAGAAATTATTATTAATATTTTATCTCAATACTTAGAAGGAAACATATAAATCTGGTCACCCATCATTGTTGAAATATCTTCGCGTTGCTTAACTTCTGTCATCTCACACTTTTCCTTGGAGCTATTGTCTGTAAATATATAATAATTTTTATATGGCATAACACATACTTAAATTATTATATTTTTACAGTCGAACTAAGTTCTTTGAAGTTTGAATCTTATTGAGCACCAATTTTAACGTTTTCGATTTAGCTGACATTTTTAAAAAACGTCAGCTTCCTTAAAAAATCATTATTTCAACGTTTTCGATTTAGCTGACATTTTTAAAAAACGTCAGCTTCCTTAAAAAATCATTATTTTAACGTTTTCGATTTAGCTGACATTTTTTTAAAAACGTCAGCTTCCTTAAAAAATCATTATTTTAACGTTTTCGATTTAGCTGACATTTTTAAAAAACGTCAGCTTCCTTAAAAAATAATTTTTTTAAAGTTTTTGATTTAGCTGACATTTTTAAAAAACGTCAGCTTCCTTAAAAAATCATTATTTTAACGTTTTTGATTTAGCTGACATTTTTAAAAAACGTCAGCTTCCTAAAATAATGTCAGCTAAATCGAAAACGTACACAATTTGCTCTTGAATAAACTCAGTAAGTGCACTCATATGAGAATATATAAAAAATTGTGTGACACAGAAGTGAGCTTGCTCATTATATGCTCATGAGTACATTCAGTAAGTGCACTCATATGAGAATATGAAAAAAATTGTGTGACACAGAAGTGAGCTTGCTCATTATATGCTCATGAGTACATTCAGTAAGTGCACTCATATGAGAATATAAAAAAAAATTGTGTGACACAGAAGTGACAGCATAACTACAAGGCCGTTTATTAGATTTGAGGAATTTGTAAGAGACTTGAGGTTCTGGTGAAAATTGTTTGAGGGTTGAGGTCTTGATTGCATTTGCGATAGGTTCTTTGATTGCTACATATTAGATGTTTGAGATTGTGGCTGCTGTTGTGTTTCTTTGATGTAATTATCAAGAGAGATAAGATCTTTTTCACTTTCAATTGCAAGGATTTGTTTGTCACGCTTTTCAACTTTGACCTTTCCACAAGAAAAGAACGCTTTTAATCCGGCCTTTCTTGCCCTTTTTCTCGCACTCATCATGAAATATCTATTTGTGGCAGTAAGCGAGGCATTGAAATATATTTCTCTGCCATCTTTGAGATTCCTTTTTGCTCTTAGAATCCCTAATTTTGTTTCAAATTCTTTGAAGTAGACAATCAGTATGTGTCTTATTTTTGGGTTACCATCTTCGTCTTGACGTATTTGCTTTTTCACAACCCTATCAATGTCTCCATCATCTATTTTAATATTAAATGATCTGACTATTTTCAATGCTAGTACTTTTAAATCTGTAGCGTTGTTAATTTCATTTTCTCTTAAACCGTCAATTTCCATACATTTGCTTATATTATCTTGCATCATATTATTAATCATTTTCTTATTTATTTCAGCCATTTTCGATGAACTCTCTACTTTATTATCAATATGCTGGACTTTGGATTGTAGTGAATCAACTTCTGTTTCAATTTTCACAACTTTTTCGGAGATATTTTGAATTTTCTGTGATAATTCGAGCTTTGCGTTTGAGATCTCATCACTGTGCGTTTTTCCAGTATATTCCATCAGTTCATAGAGAGATTTTAGCTGTTTTGATAAGTATTCATTGTTTATTTCGGGTGATTCATCCTCATCCATTTCATTATCGAATGATTTATTATTGTTTTCAACTCTTCTTCTTTTTTCATTCTTGTTCCTTAGATTTTCAGTGATATTGGTGGACTCAGATGTCTTGGATTTAATTAATGGAGATCTTAAAAGATTCGACTTTGGAGTGAAAAAGTTTTCTTCGTCTCCCATTGCGATGATTTTGGAAGCGTGACAATTAAGTCACTGAACGACAAAATGTGACAATTAAGTCACAAATGATGAGCAGATGACAATTAAGTCAGCGTTAAGTTACGTTGACAATTAAGTCAAAGGTTTACATGTGACGTGATAATTAAATCACTAGAATATAATTACTGATAATTAAATCAGCGTGTAACTTGTTGAATATGTGTTTAAAATTAGCAATTTCACCAAATATGCGTTAAATTTTTAAATAAATTTTTTGAAGTAAAATGAATTCACCATAAACTGACAAATTCAACACAGCATGTGACCTGAGAATTTGTTTTGATGGAATCTTTTGTTCTTTCTTATTTGTATTTTTGATAATTAACAATTTGCTTTATAGATTTGTTGACTGACGATAGTTGAAGTTTTGTAATCCAGGAATACTTTCCACGATAGATGACAGTTTAAGCTCTTCTAATTGCTTTTAAAATGTAAAATTTAAAAATTCTTTTGTTCTTGCTTCTATTGTTTTGAATTTTTTCCGATAATTAGGCAATTAAGGACTAATATGGTGAAACTCGATGCTTTTCCTTAACTTAGTTCTCCTATTTATCACCTCGTTTACACTTATTTATTTAGACATTAGACAATTGTTAACAAATTAATAATTAAAACTATACAAAATGTCGTCTCTATCAACTTATGGAATTCAGTAAGTGCACTCATATGAGAATATAAAAAAAATTGTGTGACACAGAAGTGAGCTTGCTCATTATATGCTCATGAGTACATTCAGTAAGTGCACTCATATGAGAATATAAAAAAAATTGTGTGACACAGAAGTGAGCTTGCTCATTATATGCTCATGAGTACATTCAGTAAGTGCACTCATATGAGAATATAAAAAAAATTGTGTGACACAGAAGTGAGCTTGCTCATTATATGCTCATGAGTATATTCAGTAAGTGCACTCATATGAGTGAATTCACATGAGTATGTTCTTAATATTCTCAAGAGTATACTTATTGAATGCACTCACGTGAGCTTATAAAGTTTTTGTAAAAAATTTAAGTGAGCACATTCATAATATTCTCATGAGCATGCTCAGTTGAATGAGCTTGCATGAGTACATTTTTTGAGTAGACTCACTTATATGCTCACTTTTCTGAGCATGCTCTTTGTATGTTCGGGAAGAATTATTGATTGCACAACATTTGGTTTCTATATTGTTAGATAAGATTATTTTTAAATGTCAATTTATGGATCGATGGCAAAAAATAGACTAGTTGTGGTTATGCGTGACCTTCGAGTGCTAGAGCTTCATGTAGGAAACTATTTGTATGGTAGAGTTGAAAACTAAAGCTTTAGGTGACAATTCTATAGTTTATGTCATAGGATGGATCCTTTGACTGGTCACATGGCATTAATAAAATAATTTTTGCTAACATGAGGAGGGGTTTTAAAATCTCCCTTTTTTGAGCACTTGCACTTTAGCAAGAACATTGAATCAATTCAACCTCAATTTAATTCCTTTCATTCTCCAAATAAAATTGCCACCAAATAACCTTAAAAAATTCCTCTCATTTCCCTTCAATAATTTATTAACATATTCAATTTTTAATCATTAACCGACACTACCGCCGCAAAAATCTCTTTCGATTGTGCTTAAAGAAGGCAACAATTCAACAACTTTTTTTTAATTCTTTCTTACCTTTTCCCCAAATTTCATCTCATTACCTTCTTATTATTATTGATTTTTTTCAGTGGACTTTCATTTAATATATAAAAAAAATTATTAAGAATTCACTTTAATAACAATAATAATATACAGATGAGTGGAGAGGAAGATAGCAGTTCGTGAGTGAGATAGAGTGAGCTGATCAAACAAAGCAACACGCCAAAAGAAGAACGAAGCAAGAGAGGAGAAAAAAAAACATAAATAAAGTAAAAAGACATTTTTGATAAGCGAAATAAATTAATGATGGTCTGAAAATGTAAAGAAATAATAAAACTCGTTTCTTCAGGTTCTCTCTTGCTCATTTCTTTTTGACATGCGTCAAAATTTTTGTCGTTATTAGTTGAAGAATAAGAAATGTTTGTGCTTTTTAGGTTTGAGATCTTGAGGTTGTTTGGTGGTTTTTGATGATTCATAGAGTTGATTGTAAGTTCCTTAGATTTGATCATAAGTTCCTGGATTTGAACAAAGCTTGTGTATGAAGAGTTATTTTAGAATAGAATTTGGACTAGACTTGTATTAAGCATTAAGCAAATATTTGAATTATTGACGTTTTGTCACACAAATGTGTCGTTCGACACTCAACAATTAAGCTTAAAACTATTGATTTTTATGATTTGCCTGAAGCAGCTCATTTATATTTGACCTCAAGCTCAAGCTCATTTGCAAGTCTGACAAACATTTTTTTTTGTTATCAAGCTTGCGAATCACAAAATTTTTATTAATTACCCAACAATTTAATCGCGATTTGTATTGTTGCTATGCATGACACTTGGTAAGGCTTTGAATTGGAATTATTAGCTTGGTAAAAGTATGGTCTTGTTGTGGATCATCGTTTTTACATACAACGAAATTATTTTCTATTCTTGCAGAGTCTTTCCATCATGAAGCATGCAAAAGAATATCAATTGAATATTATATCAACTATTCAGACAGTCAGGCAATAAAAAAAGTCTTGCATGTAAGTAATTATTACATAATTTTCAGCTTCTGACTTTAAAATTAATTACACATGCTTTGGTTTTTAATGTTCATCAATATAAAATGTTCGCAATTATTATCAAGATAAGAAAAATACGTGTGAGTATTTAATGCATGAGTTTTTATTATTTTTACAATGTTGGTGCAAGATTGTTGCAGAATATAAAAATTAATTAATTTTTTTTGAATTGAATAAAATTATTATTGTATGTATTGGGCTCGGAGACTTGGTGATTGTGTGTTGAATTTATTAATTTCTTTCTCTTTTGATTCTTAAAATTTAAATTGTTTTAAATTTCTGATTATTTAAATTATTCAATAAATCTTCTAAAATGACCAAGGTATCAGCAATAAAGCAACAATTCTTTTCAAAATTACACTTCACAATTCTCAAAACCCACAAACCAAAAATTCATTTTTATTTCCAATAAACAATAACTCCGATTGTCAAATTGAATCATGCGTCGGTCTAAAAAATGCTTTCAACACGAAGCAATTCTCAATGAAAAAAAAAAACAGAATTATTGAAATATTTTTATATATTTTAATAAAAAAAAATTGATCACCCACATCAAATCGCAAGCTCTATACAATTTTAGTATGATAAATATGATGGTAAAAAATTGTCACTCATTTGGAGCCACCAAAACAAAATAATAATAATAGCTCGTCTCGTAAGAGAAATGAAAATCTATAAAAAAAAGAATCCCGTCAACAGAAAAAAAAAGAAACTCTTTTCTTATCTGTGAATTTAAACATTTATTATTTCTTCTCTCTTCAATCCACATTACATTATTGTCATCATCGTCATATGCCGCTAAAAGAAATCTCTTAAGTGTGCTTTTTGCCTTTTTCATTCTCTTACTTTTATTTTTTTTTCTGTTATTTTGTTGATGATTCGTAAAGAGAAGAAAACAATTTTCTTATCAGCAAACGCGTGTTTATGCAAATTTTCTCTTAAAAACTCAACGAAAATTAGCGTTTTTATAAAAAAAAAAAATGAAAAATCAAATAAAATTGAATTTTTTTTTGTTCTGGTGCGGACTTCTTTGACACGATTGAATATGAGGAGAGATGTTTATTGGGGGAGATTGTCGATATTAGATGAGAATTCTTCTTATTGCTTTAAGCAAGTTAGAGTGGATTTTGAGAGTTGAAAGTTTTGATTATTGAGGGGATATAAAGGTGCACTTTGACTGAGTTAGGATAGCTGTATGCTTGAAGAGCAGATTTTATAAGAATCTCTTAAATTGTGTACTTCAAGAGTTGTGGCAACCTAAGTTAGTACCCTATTTATCTATCTTCATCTTTAGCCACGTCAAAAAGTTCATTAATTTCTTCAAATGCCTCAAACAATCTTAATATTAAAACAAAACAGCCTTGCATGCGCTTAAAGACAATTCCATGTCATATACTCAAACTTATCCAAATTCTTCGATCAGTTCTTTTAATATTCTCCGTCCACAAGACGAGGCAAAAAGAAGGCGAGAGAGCAAATGAACCGTGAGTGAAACAACATTATTATGTCATTTTATGGCCTAATATCAATTTGTTAAGATACACAAATCTCACAAAAAGGAATAAATGTGGAATTGATGTTCATGTGTGATTGAACATAGTGCGGCTGGTCTTCTAAAAGAATGTCATGTTCAAAACGGCCTTAATTGACAGAATTTATTTTTAAAAAATTCATATTTAATTTTTAATGTGTGGCAAGGCAGTAACAGTAACAGATGAAATGAAAATTATAAATGTAATATCGGTCGCACATACACGAGATCTGTCCAAAAAAAGTGATCCATTAAAAAATTATCGCTCTTGCTAATCTTTATGAACGCTTTATAAGCGAAATAAGAGAATTGAGTTGAACAATAAAATATAAAAAAATGAAGTTGAGGTCCAATATTGTCTTTTTTATTGTTCCTCTATACTCTGCTTCTTTGATCTTTACAGCATACACGGCTGAAAATATATCGCTAATTGTAGAAGCAAAGATTCGAATTTTTAATTTGAATTAAGCGAAAATTAAAAAAGATCTTTTTTTGTGAATTTTGAAATTTTTCTTTCGCAGATAAAAAGCATTTAACTGACTGACTCGAAAGGTTAGATGAATATTAGTTTCTTAATTGTTCATAATTTTTTTTATATTTTTCACTTTCTTTTTTTTCTCCAAGTTGTCCATTTAATGTACACAGTTTTTGCGATTATCAATAAATTTTTAAATGTAAATTTTTTTGTGTTTAAAAAATTGGCAACAATTGAAAGTTGTGCTGTTTTTAATTAAAATTGATTTGCATGATGCTTGCAAATGATTTTTGTATAAAGAATCTTTATTAATTAAAGCTTGATTAATTCAATTAATATCATAAGAATGAATAAGAATTGATCTTTGGTCATTTTTGCGGATGTTAAGTTATAATGAGGTGGATATGAATGTGTTATTAAGTTAAGAATTTTTCTTGTGAATTGTTGAGTGTCATGATTAAGTTGAATCAACAAGATGACTTAAAAATGTTTTATAAAGAAAGACTATGAGCACCAAAAACTTTAAGTTTGTTCCTATAAAATAGCTTATATGCACCAACATAATCAATTAATTTTCATGACTTATTGTAAAATTTATCAACTATCATCATGCCTAACCATGAAACTCAAAATATGCAATCAAATGTCACCAAACAAAAGGTTAACATTCCACAAATCTCATTGAAACCAAAGTGACATTTCAAAATTCCATTTTCTGCACAGTCACATAAAAAACAATGGAGGTAATCAAATTAAAAAAGTAAAAGTACGCCTCAATTGAGGATTTATGAAAATTTTGCATCCAACCACTTCACATATAATATTTTTTATTGATTATTAAACAACTTTAATAAAATTTCAATTTACCATCAATTTCCTTTATGTCTGGAAACATAAATTTCAATTAAAAAGTTCTTTTTGATGTGCAATTTTTATGCAAAAATTGTTAAAAGCTTTATACATTTTTGAATCATGCACAGTTAATTAAAAAAACTATATTCGCCAAAAGGTTAAGTGAATTGCGATGAAAATTAAAAAAAAAAAAAACAAATTTGAATGTTCAACTTATTTCGTCATGTTGCCTTGCTTTACATAATCGAACAATCAAAAAATACTTATTGGCTCACACAATTTACACAATGATTGTCACCAAAGCATTATTGCCATTTTAATTACAACTTCTCATTTGCTCTTCTAATGAAAATTAAATGACGATTGGCAATGGCGTGAAATTAAAATTAAAAATTATTATTATTTTTGATTACTATTGTGAGTTAATGTAGATGATATTAAGAATGGATTTTATGCAGAGTCGGATTAGAGTGGAAAATATTATTGTAAAACAGTTTGATTGTTAATTTTTATTGGTGAAATTTTCATGAAGATTCTTGTGGATTTTTGCTAGATTTTGCAGGATTCAAGCTAGTTTTGAGGAGATGTTAAGTTGCTAGTAGGGTTTTAAAAAAGGACGATGATTTAATGACACTTTGTTTAGTGATATTCAATATGTACTTTAGTATTATGCGACGGATGAAATATATTTTTTTTTAAAAATTTTAAAATGATATTCAAAGAAATTTAAATTAATATTTAGTCAAACTTGCTTATTTGCTATAATTTTCATAATTTTAACTTTAATAAATGTAAAATTTAAGAAAACTTTTAATAGTATCGCCTCTATTGAGTCATTGAAATCTTTTGTCAAATTTTATTCTTCAAATTTTGCAAGATTGATAGAAAAATTTCTGAATATAATTTCTTAACTTCATTTTTATCAATTTTTGAAAATATTTGACCAATAAAATTTTATTTCTAAACCGTTAACTTTTTAAACTACCTTCAAAGCCTCAAAATCTAGTTCACAAAACCAATTTACTCCCAAAAAAACTTCATTTCATCACCCAAGCCTCAAATCAAATCACCTAAGTTCCGCCTTAAAACCTCAAATCTGCGTTTTATTCACCCACCATATCCACTATCAGCCATCAATATCTTAATTGCATTTTATATTTTTATTATCAACCCACATCAATTGAACATTTTTTTTATAGACATTCAATATCGCACATACAATTTTAATCTCTCATATTCATGCTTGATTGTTGGACTGGACGTTTCGCGACGATCGATATAAGAGCCACAATAATTATGATAAAAGGGATTAAAAACAGAATTGAATACATTTAATGATAGACTCAGAGAGACGAAGATGCTATGGAAAATCCATTATGAGAGTCATCAAATAGCTCCACATTTGGCGATTGAGGTAATATATTCTTCAGGGAAAATTTCCATAAAATCGCTATTAAATCGAGCGACAAGTAATAATTTTTATGGAATATATGTGAGATGGATAAAGAAAGGAACCGAAACGACTAAGATAGTTGTGAAATATTGGAAACGTTTTGGCGCACGGGCATCGTCAACCAACAGACAAAAAGACAACGTGATTATTATGCATAAAATAGATAAGGGCATAATGGACTACGCATCTTATTATCATTTGTTGGACATTCCATTCTGTCTCTTTATTTCTCTTGAGCTTCAAAAACTTGAATCTTATCTCTTTTTTACTTCTTTCTATTCTACACAAAAGTGCCTTTGGCACCGCATTAGAAATATGATTGATCTTTGATTTCAATTAGCAACTACATGAACCGGCTCAATATGTGAAATTTGAATTTTTTCGGTTCTCATATTCATGGCAATTTATACACTGCATGTGCTTGATTTTGTAGCCCACAAATAATAGGAATACTCACCGATTTCTGATAAATTTGCTGGTGTGTTTTTTTTTATTAGTTCCGCAATTCCACTCCAGCAGCGATTTGTGTTCTATTGCCAAATTTTATTTTTATAATTTTAATTTTTTAACTTCCACGCTATTTTGTGTTAATATTCACTGTGGTTTTGGTATCCGTACAATTTTTAATTCTTATTGATTATCCTTAAATTTTGGTTCACTTTTTTTGTATCCTTTTTGATTCACTTTTGGTTTATTTTTGCTGAGTTATTTTGGCAGCTTGATAATTTTTATGTTTACAATCCACACGCGCACAATTTTCAAAATTCACAATTTTTTTTCGTACTTTATTCCATAGAAATTTTCATTGTTATTCCATTAATGGATGTCCACGATATTATTCTTTTTTTTGACAAACAAAACAAAATAAAAAATATTTTTTTTTCTTTCCGAATTTTTGTTTTTCTTTTCTTTTCCTCGAAAAAATTTAAAATAAGCAAAAAAACTTTTTTTTTTCTTCTCAATATATATTTTCGTATGTGCGAGCACAGTGGCAAACGAACTTGACGTGATGAAACAAATGGAACGACTAAACCAAACACACAACACGTAACAATATTCCCATCCGACGAATGACCCTCAATGGTTCGTTGATACGTTTAAATGTATGCTTGGGTGTGTATTCAATAAAAGTGTGATTGTATTAGTGAATATGTGAATGGGATTGGCTTCTCTTCCCTCATTTGTTCATTGCACTGCGCACTCAATAGTGTCGTCTCTTTCACGCCCATTCAGCCTGTTTGTTGTGTGTGTCTAGTTCATTCAGTCATTCTTGATACTTTTTTATTTCGTCGTCTTCTTTTTTATGCTTGAAATTCAAACCTACTTTTTTTGTATTTTCTTCTTTATTGCTGCTTTATACCAACACAGATGTAGACTCACAGTGAGTGACTTGAAATGAGAGTGAGATGGAGAAGTGCCAAGGGAATAAGAAAAAAGAAACGTTTACAAAATTAAAGCAACAGAAATAATAAAAATTTCAGGACTCATTTTTTTTTGTGCATGGCAAAAAAAGCCTCAATACAAAAAAATTGTTGCTGTTCAACATGACGCATTAATGTAATTAAGAATTGAAATTAAAAGCTTGTGCTTGTGCGTTATTCTCGTCCACAGACATTTAATTTTTTTTTTGGAAACCAATTTCAATTAATTACTTCTGTGAGGATCAAAATTTTGCTGAGAGGCTGTCAGGGGATGTTTATGCTTGGCTAATATTTATATTGTTTTGGAGGATTTTTGACTTGATTTAATTTCTTGGAAAATTCAGTTGCTAATTAATTAGTGATTTTATGCTCTAATATCCTTAATGAACATCATGTGAATGACATTCTATGGAATTATGAAATGCGGTTATGAAAATACAAAATTCCACATAATTTTGGCTTGTTTGTAAAATTATTTTAAATTAGAATTTCGTATGGAAATGAAAATCGATAATTATCAAGTCAGACAGATGTGCTTGATTTTTATTTCATTTATGGATGGATGCGGGGTGGTTACTGTATTATTTGTGAATTTTTGTTGGATTGTTGATGTGTATTTTGGAAAATTAAATTTTGAAAAAATGTTTTTTTTTTTGGTTTTTTGAATATTATGAAAGAATATTAAGAATCCGGCGGGATAACGTAATGTTTAGTGCATTATAGACATTATTAAGGCAAAAATCATATGTTAAGGACAATATTAAGTTTTTGCATTATTTTCAATTTTGTTAAAATCTTTTTTAAAAAGTTAATTTTGATTTTTTATAAATGAAATATTTTGCATAGAAAAATTCTAAAATCTCTCAAACTTTACCCAAACCCAAAATTCACAATCAAAAACATGTTGTATGTAATTAAAAATTTTAAAATCCTCTACTTTACGACTCCTTTATTCAGAACTCAATTAAGTCATTGAAAAATGTCCCTTAACAAGCCAATTAAATTCTCAATCAATATTCAGGTAGAAAAGAATATTCAAAAAATGACCAAAAGTCAACTTATTTAATATAAACACATGCAAGTTGCCTTTAAATATTTTCAGATTAAAATGAATTAAAGCATAAAATAAACAGCTTTTATTTGGTCTTATAAATTTTGAGTTTATATTGAAGATGTTGCATGTTTCTGTCGGTTTTAATTTGGATGGTAGATGTAGTTAAGTCTGTGGATATGGATGAAGTTATAAGTTAGAATTATTAAAAGTTTATTAAGATTTTGGCTAATTTTAAAATTATTGAACTGAAATTTGTCAATTTTTTTGCAT
The DNA here is from genome assembly GCA_917627325.4 of Chironomus riparius. Lineage (NCBI taxonomy): Eukaryota > Metazoa > Arthropoda > Insecta > Diptera > Chironomidae > Chironomus > Chironomus riparius. The sequence goes on from OU895878.1 coordinate 23,375,937, forward strand.
TATTAATTCTATTCGATATCAATTTTGGAAGTTCTTGTTTGTTGATTGCGATTTTATTAAAACAAGACCTCCTTAAACTTTACTTCTTTACAAAATCTCGATTTAAAAGTAACGTTGCTAGTTTTATAACTTTCTAGCTTTTTTTAAATTGAAAAGTCATCCAAAAATCATTTTAAAGTCATCAAAACTCTCAAGTCGATAGCTATCAATCCTACCTTTAAAATCCCCTAACAATCCAACACATTCAATCCAAATCTTATTCCGCCCATCAAATCCTTATCTCCATCACAACTATCAACAATCTCTTTCAAGTGCTGCAAACTTCAAAAAGAAAAAGTTTTTTTATGGTAAATTTAAAAAGTGATGACCACATAATTATTTTTAATGATGATTGAAATATTGCCTGTTGGGGGGAGATCAGCATTAACAACTAAATATCAGTGCATAACATAGAATGATGTATAAAGAGAAAGAGAGCCACAAGGTGGCCGTTTGAGCTCCTGAAGCCTTTTGTTATTTTTTGAGGATTTATTTGCAGGGATTTTTGTTTTGCATTCAAAACTTTTAATGTATGCGCTCTGCTTCTCATCTGACATTTCATTTGCCATAAGCAAAAAAAAAAAAGGATCAATATAGCAAATACAAAGAAAGGAATCATTATCATGCCAATAACAATGAATTTACAAATTTAGCATGAAACTACAAGAAAGAAAAAACAACAAAAATTGAGAATGCAAACAAGATTTCTTTTCCTCCTTCTTCTTCTTCTTTCGACAAATGAAACCAATATTTTGATCTATAATCTGCCATGGTGCTACTGCTCTTAATATTTACCTGAGAAAACGAAACAGCTAGTCAAGGTTTGCAGGAATTTTGATCGATTTTTCGTGAGTTCTATTTTTGGCAGCAAAAATCTTTTTGAAGCCTGAGTTAGGGATTAGGTGCTTGGGAATTTAGCAATTAAGATTTTTTTGGGAGCTGAAATGTCAGGTGAAAGGGGTTTGTGTGTAAGTTTATGTTTGAATGATGTCATAATATGTCTTTTGGTGAGAATTGAAGCATTTTTAAAGTTGTGAATTTTGCATAGTTTAAGTTTGAAGATGGATGTCATTCAAAGATGGCTAAACAACATTAAATGGAATTCTTTATAATTTTGTAGCATTAAACACAATCATTTGGTATCGACAGCAATCTTTTAAATGATTTTAGAATCAATTTAATTTAAAAATCGAACCTACCAAATCACAAAAGTTGGGGATTAAGCATTTTCTTGGTTTCAATGTTGCTTAACCATTTAGAAACTATTAGTACTGATAAAGTGGTAGCTTAATACATCAAAATCTCCTTTAAAATTACAACAGCCTGTTACATTCCATTTTATAAATTTTAAAAATCTATCGACTAAATGTGCTTGATCGTATTTTTGTCTTAATACTAAGAGTCTGTTGGGATCAAACCATCAGAAATTCACAAAAATACTTTAAAAGATTAAAAGAATGACCCCATATGCAAATAATTGACCGAAAATTCTGCGAAGTATTTCATTCAACGATCTCAAATTCTGAGATCTTAAGTACAGATCATACCAACAGAATTCACAAAATAAGTAATTTTAATCCTCATGTCCTTGCATTCCTCCCAAACAATTATTTTCGACATTTTTATTGCCAATTACAAACAAATTGTAGGTAAATAAGCCTTCATCAAGTTCAATTGTAAATAACTGAATGACATAAGAAAAATATTCAACCATCAACAACTCAAAAATTCTTCAATAAATATTGCATTCTATGAAAGAAGAAAAAAAAAATTCAATTCAATTCCAGTAGCTTATTTTGTTCACTAGAAATTCTCGTTTGAAAAATTTCATTTCTTTTATTTATTCAAGAAACAATTTTTTTTTGTTCTCTGACTCTCTTTTTTTTCTTGCTTATTAAGCCATGCCATTGTGTAATTTTTCTTATAACTCACAATTGAAAGGAGAATTGAATTCTTCCCACATACAAAAAAAAAGCAAAGTTTATTTCTCTTGAGTTCGTCGTGCTCCAAATTCTTTGTGCATTTTTTTTTTCTATAATAAATATGATAAAATTTATTTCACAATTCACTACCTGAATTGTTACAATTTTTATTCCTTTTGAAGCATTTAATTGAAAATAATTCTTCATTAAATCATTGAAAGTTGGACGAGTCAGGAAGGAGAAAAAGGTCGATTCCAATCAAATTTCAAGGATCATTTCATGATTTTTGCTGTATTTTGAGAATTAGAAGTGAATGTGAGCTGAAAATGACTGATTGTCAGGAAACTTTTGGAAGCTAATTACACATAATAGATGAAATCGAATGCGAGGGATCCTCAAGGTGTAGCTAAGGACGAAGTTGAGTGTCAAATCATCCAAAGACAGCTTAAAAATGAAGTTAATACAAAACTGAATTTTTCTGCCTTTTGAACAAAGTTCATATGATGTCTGTTTATGCTCCAGAACCCATTCCTTAAAAAACGAAAAATTTATTCTTGAAGAAACTTAAGTATTCATCAGAATCACCAAAATAACTTCCAAAACTAAAGCAGAACAATCAAAATCACTTAAATGCGCTTTAATTTACAAAATAGCAATTGATTTCTTACTCATCCCAATCATGAAAGGATGTATGCAACAAAAAATGTTCATAAAGTTCTCTATTGTCCACTCGTTACAATTTTTTATTTATAATTTATTTGACATTTTGTGTAGTTCCCTGATTTCATTGTTATGCGATTAAATTCAGTCCACGATCGACATGTTTCCTTCCTATTTCAATAATTCATGTCCTTTTCAAGTTTTTTTTTTTATATTAATTTGATATAAAAAGTATCTAAAATAGCCACCATCGTCGAAGGATTTACCTGAAAAATTGACTCTTTATGACCTTGTGTTACAAATTCATCAAAAAGTCAAAAAATTTATTTTTCTTCATCCACACCTCCTTTTTTTTTGGAGTCAACCATAATTCATAATTAGCTGTTATTTCATTCATTTCATAGAAAAATTATGAATTTTTATTATTTTATTGCCTCAACTTCTCATTAATAATTTTTTTCGCATAAATTTTGACCTGCTCGAGACCACAGAATTTTAAAATTTTTTGTGCCTGCTTCCGACGTCAAACACACACGAAGATGAACTTACTTGTCAATAGAAAAGTAGTAGTAGAATAATGATGTTAATAAATATTTTAAAACGCCCATCGAAATATTTTTTGTTTTCATAGGACATCTTAGACATTTTTTCATCTCCTCTTCTCCTTATTGTCTTTTCATCCCTTTTTTATGACCAACAATCTTCATTACTGTGTTGAAGAAATCAACTAGATAAAAATCCTTTTATTGTTTCTCAAGATGCTACTGATTTTTGGCTTGCTTGATACCGTTTTTTGATGATGAAATAAAATTATGAAGAGCACATTTAGTTATTAACGGAATGCAGGAATCAAAATTGGACTTATTTATATTTTTTAAATTTTAATATTGGGACTTTTGATTGTCAAATGAATTTTGTACATTTTTAAGCATAATCGTGGATGAGCCCTTTTGAAGCTCAACTGAATTTGGAGCAAAATCAGATTCCGGATGGATTGCATCCATTGCACTTCTTTGTGTTGCTTAGGCATGCTGTAGAATATCATCTCTCTTGCATCTATTAAGGTTGTTATTTTAAATATGAAGACTTTAAGACGTATCTATATGATGTGTGTATATACTATGCGAATTAATAGAACCATGATCATCATCTCGTATGTAAAGTGAGATGCAACATTAAAGCTACAAAGATTGAAGTTACAGTTTAATCATATTCACAAATATCAAGTAAACTTCCATCATAGCTAGATGTCCTCAAAAAAGAGAAAAACACATTCTCAAGAAATAAAAGAAATTTCCAGCACTGCTTTAATCTCACCACAATCTTCTGCAGGATAATCTCAATCTCCAATGTTCTCTCTTTCAAATTTTCTGTTATTTTGTCACTCCACAGTTTCTTCTATTTTTATTCTGCTTATTCTTCGACTTTCTTTATTTCCATTTTCTTGTTTTCTTTGCTTAACGCCGAACAAAAGGATAACATCCACCCACTTGAGCATCCCCGCTGACTTTTGCATGCACTTATTATGTCTCGTACCTATCTGGGTATTTAATTTGCATATTAGATCCATTTTCTACTTATTTTAATATTCATTAATATTTGCTGCATCTTCTGCTTTGTTTTCATTTCGAAATGCTTCATGGAAGTCGAGGATCTTATGAAGAGTAAAGGCTAATTATAATTAGCAAGTAGAAATGAAAGAAAAAGTAGTTATAAATTAATAATTCTGAGAAGATGAACGAATTGTTTTCTTTGGATTGTTTATGGAAAACTTTTGGTTGAGGTAATAAAATTTATTTGTGTGTGAGGTGGCATCAGGTACATGGTTTAATTGACTTTTCATTATAAAATTTTGAATGTGAGTTTATCAATTTTTAAGGGATGCATTTTTGTAAATATTTCTTAGATAAGTCTATTGAAATTATTTGGGGGCTGATTTTAAAATTGACTTTAAAATATTTTTTTTTGAGGATAAGTTGAAATTTTGGGGGCTTTTTAACCTAATGTCGAGATTTTTGACAATTATTTGGGAGTCATCTACAAGTGATGTTTAACATTTTAATGAGACAGTGTTGGTTTGATAAGAAGGGGGTGTGAAGGGCTTGTTACTTCATGAATATTGAAGATGATTTGAAAATCTGATCAATATTTATAAACGAACAGTCCAGAATATCCATATGTCTAATAATCTACAAAACCATCCCAAATTCCTTAACAATTCAAGCCACTTACCAAAAAGCACGCAAGTCTTAACAAACAAAAAAAACATTCATAATTCAGTTCTGCTCAATTAAGTGATGAAAATAGCTGTAAAATTCTCACAAATAGGATCAAGAAATCAAGCTCATAAAAAGGCTCATATCATACTTACACAAAAAAAACTCGTCGTCAATACAACACCGAAAAAAAACCACATAATATTCTTATTATCGTTTACTACTTTTTAGTGCCTCTCGTTTCGCACCACAGACAAACTTCCAAGTATTAAAATACGCTTAATCTTTTAAATGCATAATAACATTAATGTTGAAAAATAAAAGAGACACTATGGTAAAAAAATGTAATAAAAATATATCATAACCTAACACAATTCTTCAAAAAAAATGCTAATAAAAATATATTTTTTTAAATAGTAAGAAGAAGGTAAAGAATGTGAATGTGAGAGAAGCATTATCATAATGCGAAGATTAAACACACGAAGCAAATGACAATATATTCAAAAAATATTGTTGGGAAGAGTTTTGAGTTGATTAGAGCGCATTTTAGGTACTTGTAAATCAGGGCTGTAGCTATGATTTTTCTAATTTAGAGGGAAAGACTTAATCATGGATGTATTAAGTTACTGACCAAATATTAGAAGCTTATTCAGTTGAGGGTTGAATATTTTAGAACTTAACTAGCTCAAATAAATATTACTGGTTGCATCCCTGATATTGATTGCACTAATGTTTATCAAACTGTTCAGTCCATAGATTAAACAACTGAATTTAGACAAAATGCAATCCCAACATTGATATCTCTCAAATCTAGAAACCCTTAAAAAATCCAGTAAAATTTAAAATTTTCCTCAGTGATATATGTGTAAAGTGTAGAGATATGCAACGCATTAATATATGTGTATAAAATCATATATTTACTTAACTTATTAATTGTGTCGTCATAAATCTTTGGCACACTTTTTCCTTAGAAGAATCACCACGACAAGGTAAATGAGCTGAGTATTTATGCTGATTTTAAAGGAATTTTATTTTGTGGTTTTATTTTTTTTTTTTGTCAAAGGGAAAGAATTAGGAGCCGAAAAAAAATCGTTTACGGTTAAAAGATTATTTTGGGATTAGTGAGCGATTATCAGGAATTACGATGATGTGTGTTTTTGTGGATAAAAATAATATTTGAATTTTATTCGATTTTTTCATGGGGGTTTGACTAGCTGTGCAATTGGAACTGACATTCTTTGAGAGTTTTGGACATTTTTATTGATTCAAATGTTTGACCAAGTTTGTGAAATTTTTAAGGACAGTCCTAAAATAATTCTCACAACTTATCAAACTGACCATGAAATCATATTTTTCACGGTCTTTAAACTCTATGAATCATTCATTTCCTCTTCCAGTGTCCACTGTGTTCATACATTTATTGTTTTCTATAAAAGGTCACTTCCTTTGTGATTTTTTTTTGCAATTTCTATTTTGTTTAAAAACATAGCCACAACAAATTATCAGTTTGGACTAACAAATACTTTCAAGTAGTCATCAAAACAAAAACTGACTTTACTTTAACTCTGCCGACTCATTTTTCAACAAAATATCAAAAAAATAGAAATACAAATGAAATGATAAATGGAAGCAACTTAATGTCATTTACATTCTTGTTATACGACATTTAAAGATAACGCAGAAATGTTATTTCATTTCTCTTCTTTTTCTCTCCTTGTTTTCGTCGTGATTAGCTAAGTAGATGAAAATCGTCGCTGTGGAATTTTTGAAATTGAACAAAAATGCGATTTTCTTAAGAAATAGTGAGTGTTGGGGGTATGTAAGGCAGTTTGGGTATTTGAAGTATTTTTTATGTTGATTGGCATGCTGCTGAAGTGAGAAATGTGTTAAATGGTTTAATGATAGTGCTGGTTGACTAAGGAGGTGCTTAAAAATTATGTTATGCAAGACGAGGTTCAAATCTTACTTCCTAAAGTTGCTTAAACTACATACTTTAAGCTGATAATTTGTGGGACATAGCGAGAACGTCTCTAGAGATTTTCAACAGCTGGATCTTAATATAGGTCCAAATCATCTAGAATCGATCGTCCTAGTTAAGGTCGTTCAATAGAACATTTTCCATAAACACTTTAATTTGGACCACAATCCCACTAAAAAATGCGCTTAATTCTTCAATATCATACCTAATGCCTCCACTTCTGCTTCTAGAAGCATAGAATATTCAAATAATAATCCTAATATTGGTGATAAAAAATATTTAGCATTATTCACAAAAAAAAAAAAAATCTGGTGCGTGACTAGATAGATTTCAATTATTCACATCTTAGTCATCAACTGGCATGGCGCAAAAGCATCAATGTGCATAGAATCTTTAAGAATGTATACAAAAGAAGCAAGTCTCTGTCTGCTGTTGCTTAATAGAGAAAAAAAGGTCATATATAAAGAAAGAATGAGAAAAAAATTCTCTATCCGATTAAAACAGCTTATCATCATGATGATTATACCGAGAACATTTTTCTGAGCCTCCCCGTACACAACTGCATGAGTCTCCCGAATAGACAAAGAGCGTGCTCACTTTTGTGAGCACGTTAATGAGCATGCTCAAAATCATCACTTAACGTGCTCACCTGAGCACACTCAGTTGAACATGCTTGTGAGCACATTGTGAATATGCTCACAAAAAAACAAATTTTTTGAAATTTTTTATTTTATTGAGCATGCTCGAGAGCATACTCAATTCCTAAATCTAAGCATGCTCACTTGAGTACACTCTTAAGCATACTCGTGAGCACATTGTGAATATGCTCACAAAAAAATCAATTTTTTTAAATTTTTCATTTTATTGAGCATGCTCGAGAGCATACTCATTCTCGAGAGCATGCTCATGAGCATACTCAATTACCAAACTTAAGCATGCTCACTTGAGTACACTCTTAAGCATACTCGTGAGCACATTGTGAATATGCTCACAAAAAAAAACAATTTTTATAATATTTCACATTTTATTGAGCATGCTCATGAGCATACTCAATTCTCAAATTTAAGCATGCTCACTCTTAAGCATACTCGTGAGCACATTGTGAATGTACTCTAAAAAAACATTTTTTTTAAAGATTTCACATTTTATTGAGCGTGCTCAAGAGCACATATATTGAGCATACTCTGAGTATGCTCATGATTTTGTATATACTTCACAAGTCGAAGTTTCTAGAATTATATATAGTTATCTACTTTTTAACTATAAACATTGTTTAAAAACATTTCAACAGATCAATTTCGAAGTATTTAACTTTGTTATAGTTTATATATGAGTTTTTGCCATAATAAATTATAAAGGTAAATTGCAGCAGTGGTGTAATGGTTATGGTAATGGTCTTAGCAACAGAGCGGTCGTAAGTTCGAATCCAGGTAAAATCCAAAATTTTCTTAAGTGTTTTTTTCAGATTATTAATGAACAAAATTTATTCTAGAACATTTAAAAACCTTACAATAGTAAAATATATCAAAAAAATAATTTCAAAATTTAATTTTTTTGAAAATTATAAAATGATGTGAGTACACTCAGTGAGCATGCTCAGAGTACACTCACGAGCACACTCACTGAGTGTACTCAAATGTCACATCATATGACATAAAAAATGTTGCATGTCACACAACAATTTGAGCATGCTCAAAATTTGTTAAAATAACGTGCTCAGAGCATGCTCAAAAAGCGTGCTCATTAGCGTAAAGTAGTGGCATCACTTTTCGTATGAAAGAGCACGCTCACGCGAGCATGCTCAGCACTAAATTTGAGCGCGCTCATAGCGTGCTCTTTGTCTATTCGGGTCTGTAATAAAAAGGACTTTAGTTTGCTGTCTCAGACTTGTCTGTGCATGTATATGTGTATTTAAGTAAGCATAATATTCACAAAGCTATTGTAAGACACATATTTATGAACATGTAAGGCAAGAAAAGAACTTTAAGAGCTTGAAAGGATTTAATGGATGCTTCAAGTGTGCCATATGGATTTTCATTCTCATACGAGGTTTCTCTCTAGTTCTAGTTTCTGTAAATCGATAGAATTTGGCCTTGATCTGAATATCTTATAAAAAAATAATAAGAAGAAGCATCAGCAGCAGCAACAACAAAGATTTAAAGGAAAGAGAAAGGGAAAACTGATGGTGTAGAAAGTTGAGAAGATTTTAAAGACTTTTTTTTTTGATGGCACTTGTTGTGCAGATTTAAATAATCTGATTTAATAAAAAATAATTCGACTAGAAAATAAAATTTTAAACTTTCTATGTGAACTGACTGTTTAGTAAAAGTTTATGGCTTTTCTATTTTAATTAAAAGTCCAATTTTTGAATATTAAAGAATTAATTTTGTAAGCTCTTAATGCTTATTACAATATTTTATTCTATTAGAGTGTTAATTGATTTTTCCGTTGAATGAATGGTGATTTTTTTTTTATGGGAATAATTTCATAGGTCAGTAAATTTTTATTCAACATGTTTTGAAATTCTAGCAGAAGGTCTTCATTGTCGGGCATTAACTAAATGATAATCAAATTTTTTGGCTATAAGCTTCTAAAACATAGAATTTTGAAGGATAAATGAAACCTACAGCAATTTAAAATCATTGATCTCTAATTGGGGATGCAACCAATTGAGGAGAGAAGGGAGGAGTAAGGGGGAAAGTCAAGGTTGACACTTGAATCTGTTAAATTATAATCCAAAATTCAGTTTCCTTTTGCGAAAATCAAGACTGTGCTTTAATCGATCTGTGATTTCACGGTCTACTGTTGCATTGGCAAGGGTGAAGCCAGTTTTTTTTTGGTATGACTTCTCTGCCCCCTTTGAATCGTTTACTTATGACGTCCGAAATTAACGGTCATTTTTCAAAAAAAATCTTTTCTTGCTGTCCCCCCCTCTTTACGTCATAAGTGAACGACCCCTTATAGTTTTTTAAGAAAAAAATTCAAACTCCCCTCATTCGAAAATTTCTCTTTTAGCCCCTCTGCATTGTTCCCAAAGTTTAAGTCTAAACACTCAGTTTAATTGGTCTGCTTAAAATTAGTCTGGACTCAAAGAAAAACTTCGCTGCAGAATTTTTTTACACAAAACTGTCGAAAAAAGTCACTGAAGTTTTGTCAATTCTTCATAATGGTTTATAACCAGTATCAATAAGAATGTATTCAAAAAACTTCCATCAACATTCTTTCCAAAAAAGCAAACAGAAAAATATCAAATAAGACTTTCCAATAAAATAAGGATTAAAATATGATAAAGCCATTTCAGGCCAATTTGTCTTATTTAATATTTTTTTTTGCCTTTATTTTTCTTCAACTACCAACATAAGAGCGATTATCGTAAGTTAGTTTACTTGGTGCCTGATTATTAGTTTTTATTTATTTTTTACCTTTTTTATATGTTTTCCATCTTTCGGGTAGCAAAAGTCTCCTCCATAAATTTCCTAATGGATTTCTGTCGAAAATCTTTCTTGTTCGCGCATTAGAGGCTCGTGCTGTTTGTGTTAAAGGGACACACACTAAAAGATTATTGGAATTATCGAAGATATATTGTGTGGATTTTTATGGATTTTTTTCCTCTCATTCTGTCTCTTCTCTGCCTGAATGTGCATCGGAATATTTAATTTTCATTCATATTATGATGATTAAGATTATATTTTGGAGATTATGATGATCATCCTTGGTTCTTCGATACGTTTAACGTTAATTGGATGTTTGAGTTGGAAATTTATACATTTATGGAAAATATTTTACAGTCCAACTGACTATTGAGTCAATTAGAAGATTAAGATTTTTTTATCTCATCTAATTGATTGATAATAGCGTATGCTAGGTAGCACACATAGAGGATTAGTAAATTATTATTGATTTAAATCATGTACAGCTTTTGAGGGCTAAACTCAATAATAATGTGATAATGTTTATTCGATCGCAAACTACCGTGATGAAAATTTCATCTGTTTAGTATAATGAGAAGGATTTAGAGAAATTGGACGTGATTTGTAGCTTTGAAATATGAAAATTCATAATTGATTACGACATATGCTTCTGTATGCAACATGTGCGTGATTTCCGGACTATTACATTTTAGGATTATGGATCAGAAAGTCTGTGGAGCCAAATTTCTTTATAGTGAATGAAAGAGCTCCGTTTGGGGTCGTTCATAAGTTGCGTCTTGCAAAAAACAATATGTTTCATCTAAAATCATTGTGAGATTTTCATTCCATAATATTTCATGTAGCTAAGTTTCGTGTAGTCTAAGAATTATTCAATCAGGATTGTCAAGAATCAAATAAAAAATTTTCTCAGATCTTTTTAAGTAAATTTAATCTTCGAGAAGGATTCAGATCTTGTTTGGACCCTCTTAACATTCACATGCCTTAAATTCTCAATAAATCATGGACATTCTTTAAGTTTGGCTCCTCAATTTACCATTAAATCTACATTCATTGATAAAGACTTGAGTAAAGTTCTCAAAATATTTAGAAAAAAAAAATTATCCATAAAACTTTTTTGATAAAGAGCTGGAATCATCGTTAAAAAGCTGATAAAAAAATGTTTGCTCGCACTAATGGATCAACAGGTTTTAAAGATCACCGTTGAATGACCTCTCATATTTGACTGCTGTTTGAAGTTTCGGCTGTTGTGACAATATTTTGATTTGGGGATTACAGAAAGTTTTGCAATTTTTTTGAAGAGCTTCAATTGAAAAAAATTGGAGTTGTAGATACAAATATTGATTTTTTTTGGCTTTATGGTGCTTTATTGTTTAGTCTGAATGTTTGGATTTTACACGCAATTTTAATGTAATTTAATTTTGTTTTTCTTATGAAACGAACTTTTAATTTTGAGAACTGCTCAAACCTATTAAATGGCGACCACCATCGTTGTCTTTTACTTCCTCTCTTTATACACTTAGTTCTTCAATTACCAAGAAACCACCTTTTAATTCCACCTTTGAATTCCTTTCTAATTGACCACTTGTCGCAATAAAATAAATAAACTCAAACATCAAAGTTCAAACACAGTCCAAAACCTTATTGACATTTCCGGACGGATTTTTTTTTATTCTTTTTCTCAAAAACTTCAATTAAAGTAATTTTAACTCACATCAAATTTAAATTAACGGTGGCAATAGAAGAAAAAATTAAATTAAAAACAAAAAGAGAAGCTCAAAAAAATCGATTGATTTTCATCATCAACATCATGAAATATGTTCCAGAGGAGAGAGCAAACAAAGTTTCAACAACATCAGATTAACGTCGTACAATGATTTGAAATGCTCTTTTTGATAGATGTGTCTGATTGTTTCTGGTCATTCTGTATTAATCATACAACATTTGTAGAAGTTTTATTACAGATTGGATGAAAGTTGAAGTCGATTTGAGGGTATTTGAATTTTGAGATTGTAGCCAGGTGATGAAAAACATTTAAAAGAGCACGTCCAGGAACATATTTTTAATAAGAATCTACTATCGATCATCATTTGCATTCAGTGTCTCATTGGCGAAGCTAATGGTTGCCATGTAGATCCAAAATCCTTAAGATTATATATGCGTATTAAATGTTAAAAGTTAACAGGACGTTCAGCAAACTCTAAAGCCTTCGTTCTTGAATATGAATTAGAATTCATCTTTAAAAACCAAAAACATACCCGAAAGACTTCCCTCCTTTGAATAATCACAGAAAAAAACAAACAAAAATCATCATTGACAAGAATGAAGTTTCCAGTCCAAAAGCAGCCATCAAGAAGAAATAAAAATTGTTAATTAATCAAGCGAATCTAAGATGTTTATACACCGAATAGTGAATTGTTCATTTTTGTTTGAGAATGCTTTCAATTATTAATCAGCTCGCAGTTGTAATTTTTCAGGATTTTCCACATTGTCGAGCACACACCGAGTGAAGTGAAACAACCGGGACAACCAATGGTGCGAGACAAATCTTGAAGCAAAGATTCAAAAAAAAAAATGTAAGAAAATTTTTTATTATCTTTTTCTAGTTTCTTTTTAGGAGCTTAAATGAAATGATTTTTTTTCTTCTTTTTGCTCTTACTTCGGTCATTTTTTTTGATTTATGAATCGTGAGAAATTTTATGAGCTTTTCTTCTCGATCGACTTGAATCTAGACCCAGTCGGATAGTCATAGGTGGAAGAGAAAAAAAATATTAAATAATTAGACGAGTTTGATTTAATTACCTTAATTAGTGTCAAAATTTATCGACACCACAATCAATATTCTCAATGTGTCCAGTCGGTAGCTGCCATGTTCTTTTTCTCTTTATTATTAAGCCACAAAAAGTGGTTCTTTTGATTGATTTAATGCGTAAAATTTGTAAAGATTAAGAGAACTTAGGTGGAGATAAGCGAACTATTGGCGCTACATCAAACGAACTTTTTTTTCTTATTAAGAATATTCTTTTCGGTTTGTTTGTTTTTGATTCTCGCAATCAGAAATATTTCCTATGAGGTCATAGGGACTGTTCACTTATTACGTAACGCGAAAAAATGACTTCTTAGACCCCCCCCCCCTCGTAACAAAATTTGTATGAAAAAAAAATTTCCTTGTTTGAACCGTAACAAAATCTTAGACCCCCCCCCTCCCCCTAAAAGCGTTACGTAATAAGTGAATGGCCCCATATAGCTTTTAGTGACTGATTTGAGGTGTCTTAATATGAAATAAATTCTGGATTTTAATATTTTGATATAAAAGTTTTTGATATCATATGAAAAGGCAAATGAGAGGACTACAGCTCAAATTATAGAACTTTAATCTCACTTTTGAATGTTTGCAATATCACTGAATCACATTCGATCATCATTAGCTGATTTAGTCTATGGCTATCACGATAATTGGGTAACTCTGAAAATTATACAGAAAATTTGTGAAGGTTCTGGTCCATTCCAAATACTAAGAAACCTCACTTAACGGTGTAAAGCGTTCTATGTTTTAATCACGAGAACAACCATTGCTTTATTCAATGATGATGACCAGGTAACGATGCTGTCGTACCAGAGTAGAATCTATATTGTCACGTCATATGTTGGCGAGTCTGCGAGTCTAATACGATAGTATATAGATAGTTTGTGACAAAATGGTTAAGACATCTCTCTTTAATGACGATGTGGGCTCGATTCCCACCAGAAGTCGATTCCTCTCGATCGTTACATATAAATAATGCTGCTCAGAAAAGGATTCGCGTAATGCTTACCATATTATGATGCAATTTTAAAGAATTGATCTTCGATTCGAGCGAAACTCAAGTTTATAGCCACAATGATCCTTCCTTAAAATATTAAAAACCTTTCAGTTCAATTCAGCATTCAATCATTATTCAACCATAAAAATCAAATCACATCGAAGTTGCACAATATTCAATCAAGAATCTTTAATCTTAAAATTTTATTCCTTTTTATTCAACTTTTTTGTCTACCTTTTTCACAACCTTATTCTCCTCTGATTGCAATGTCTCAAAAATTTAATAAAACGAAAGAGAAATGAAGGCGAAAAAAGACGAAGGAGAAGCATTTCAAGAATTCTGACAGGTTTCATGATAAAGATGTCAAAAAATATTCTTTTTTTTTTGTTCTCTGGCTCTTTTTTGCTTCTCTTATTTTATTTAGTTCCATCAAACAAGCGACGAAGAATTTTTTCTTATAAATTTAAGTTAATAGAAATTTTTTATACACATTTTAAAAATATTTATCGATATATGGGCATGATGTTGGTGTTTTTAAAGTAATTTGTCAGGTTTGTCATTCAATCTTTTCTCTTTCATTTCGTGTCTCTTTTTTTGTTCGGTTATCTGAGACTATGCTAATGGCATACATTTGACTGTTGAGTGACTGATTGGACTTATGGATGAATCATACACAGAAATCATGTCTGACTTTTTATTTTTGTTATGTATGCATCATATTTGTGGGTTATTAATTTGATCATTTATGTTTGTTATGTGAAACTGGATGAAGAAGAAAATAAAGGTACATTAAAGAAATAGACATCAAGTCTGTGACTCAGTTTATCGATGGATTTTGATAGAAAATGCTGAGCTGAATACTTAAGAATATGTTGATTTGGAATTAAGTCATTTTGGGATGAGTAAAAGTTGTTAAAATTCAATAGAACTATAGCAATGTCTCAAAATCATTTAGTTCCCGGTCGTTTTTACTCAGCTCATGAACCTATGTAGATGTTGGACACAAAGCTAAAAGTCAGTTTGTTTAAAGCAATTCAATTCTACTAAACTTAGCGTCATAGTCAACTGAGTAAGTGACAACTGGAGCTGATTCCGACCTAAGACATACTTAATTACTTCCTTCCTTAGCTAAGGCGCACGTGGACCCATTTTGCCGCGCTTAGAGAACATCTATAGGCAGCTCTATCCTTCGACACCTTCTACCAGTTCGGGATATTCAGGACTATAGTATCCTTTGCAACACAAACAATCCAAGAGTTCTTCAGTCAGAGCAAGATAAAGACAACCATCCAGGTTCTGGATTCATTGTGATTCTCAAGTTTCGAGCGGGTAAGGACACAAATCACTCTCCTCCAATCTCTTAAAATTCCATTACAACTCCTCAAAAAAGCGCTCCCAATTGTCCACAAATTGAGGCTTCATATTCAACACTTTATTTGTATACAGAATCCTTCGGCATGTCACATTATTAGATCGTTTCTATTTCTCACCTTTCATTCATGAAAATAAAAACTATTTTTTCATCTTCTGTAATTTGTTTATGTTTTCTTCTTTCATGATATTTCAAAATATTCCAATTCATTCTATTTCAATAGAAAACATTTTCATTTTCTGTCAATCTGTCATACATGTCGAATAATGGAAACGAGACGAGAGGAATGAAAAGAAGTAACAAACATTCACAAAACAAATAAATAATAATAACAATTGTGTCGAGATTTAACATACAGTCAAGAAATGGATGAATGAGATGTTGAAAAATATGGAATTGTCAAAAATATGTATCTTTTTTGTCACATCCAGCAAAATAATAAGACACGATTGTGACAATGAGTTTTATGTATGTGAGAAAAATGTATGTGTTATGTGACATTGCTAATTGTCACTCCTCAAAAATTGTAGGAGCCTTAAATTTTGGGTTTCTGAATATGGTGAGTAATTTTGGAACGATGAGTTGGCATAAATTGACGACCTTTTTCCTTATGAGTGTGAAAATTATGAGATTTTAATGGATGTCATAAGGGGAATTGGAGTGAGTTTTGAGATCTTAATTTGTGATAAATTTTTGATAAATGATTTTTGGATAGACGTTAAATATTCGACAAAAATCTTATGTGAAATTAGGAGGTTATTGGTATCTAGTCTAATTGAACTTCGCCTTTTTATTCAATATGAGATCCAACAAAGCTCTATTTTATTTGGAGGCACTGAGATTCAATTTGTAAAGAATCTATTGCACCACACTCTTAAGACCTACAGTTTATATTGGGATCTGAACCACTTGCAAGCTCTGCATATTGCAAACACACGAGTATGTCATAAGATCTGATAAACATGAAGACCAAAGATACACAACTGTGCATTAAATGATGAAACTACTTTTAAATCTGGGCAGAATGGTCTAGAAAGGTGTTTATTCAAAACTTATAAAATTAATTTTCAAATTTTCGTACTGCTTTGCTCTGGTCGACTGAAATCGAATCTAACAGTCCATTCAATTTAAAGACGATGGTGAATATTAGAGTTCCTTTTTACCAGCATCTCCTCAAAAGTATGGTAAATTATGGAATGTAGTCTGGCTAGATCTTTGAACTCAAAACTTAGTAACGACTGCCTTCAAAAGAAAGCCATAAATAGTTGATTTAGACAATTTAAAATTATGAATCCCCTGCCAAGTCTTGACACTATGATCAAACCTTTTACATCACAATAATTAGCCATTAAAGCACATAATCACTGCGGCATTAAGTAACTTGAAATTATCATCTCAAAACTCACCGAAAATTCTTTTCTACAACAATTTAAATATGCCGACTTAACCTCATCAAACATCTTTAACCTTCCATTCATCGGCAAACAGTAGCTAGCATAAGGAGGCAAATCGAATTAAATCGTCTTTAAAATAATAATATTAATATTATTATTCCTTAAATTCTATGTCATTGCGACTTAAGAACTTCGACTTCCCAAAATAAATAAATGGGCTTAAAAAGTTAAATCACATTAAAGTTTTAAATGATTTGTTGTATGTAATCATATTTGACTTTATGGACTAAAAAAATCATCATCATTGTCGTCATAATAGCACTAAATGAAATCACTTGAAACAAAGCGACATAAAGTCTCTCATATTGCTCGTGATCGACGGCATGCATGAAAAGAGGAAGCAACACACAAACAAAAAAATAATTCGATACGCTGTTATGTGATTATCCGTGATTAGTGAGTGTCAAAATGCGCTCCGATTATTTTTTTGCTATAGAAAAAAAATGTAAATAAAATATTAAAAAGTTATTGAGACTCCTAGGCAGCACAACATTGTGATGTTTTGTATGTGTAAGGAAGAACATGAAATAAGTAGAAAACCTTGTTTTCGTAGCTCATGCTTCATAAGCTGAGGATAAAAATTAAATTCTTCTATTATTTCATCACATTGCATTACTTACTTCCTCCATTCTATTTCGACAAGGTCTAGTCTCTCCTGTTTTTTAGACACTCACTATGCTCCTCGACTATTGTCTCATAATAATGTGAATTTACCTTCTATAAATATATATAAATGTGAATATAACAAAAAGGGTATTAAAATAATAAAAAAAAGCTTATAGAAATTCATCACACAGCCGTTTTTTTTAAAGGGAATTCTAGTTTTTTGCCATCTGTAAAATTTTTCAATTTCCCTTCCATCATTCAATATTTGCTGCCGACCAATTGTCTAACTATAAAACTACTGCATATAACTTTTTTTGCCTATCTTTTGAGAGTTGATTTTTTAAGAGAGATAGAAAATATATTTTATTAAATTTATATGTATGAGTGTCACTCCTGTATCATGTCAGAAAAAAAATTTAATTTCAGACAAAAAAAATCAATTTAAACCCATTCGAATAGTTACCACTTGCTTGGTAATGCTTTTATGATACACATAAGGATTAGAATTTATAATTTTTTAAAAATAAACTTTAATTTGATTGGTAATGGAAACTATTTAAGTTTGATGAAGGATTGTCGGACTGTTTGAAGAAGTTTGAAAAAAAAAGTTGCTGTCATTGAAATTGACAAAACTACTTAGACTGGTTCCTAGAGCTAACCAGGTCACCATACTTTAGTATCAAATCAATCCAGGGGAGAACGAATGTTTGTAAAGTAAAATGCTTATTTTACACCATTTTACATCGATTTTACACCAATTTGCACTTTACAGTCTTTCTCTCCCTAGATCAATCTGATTTTCATTCCTACAGGACGGTAGCCCAAATAGCTCTAAATAACGGCTCCCTCTGATTTTTCAGTTGAGGAATTTCGATCAAAAACAAGAATAACTTATACTAAAACCACAAGAAAAATTTAAAACTAATTTTATTAATTTTTTATCATCAACAGGACATGTTAAAGCATAAAGTCTACTAAAATATACTTTAAAGCCACGTTAAGTGCCCTAGACTACCTCAATACATCCACTAAACACCTAAAACATCAATAAATGCGCTCTATCAACTCAACCCCCCTAAAATGCTCATTAAACTTAATAAAACTCATAAAATATCAAACATCAGTAGCATCATCATCATATGCATCATCTCTGCATGTCTCCTATGTTGATGTTTAATAAATATTTCATAATAGAATTTTTTCCAGATTAAAATTTATTTTTTTTGCATTTTTATTTGATATTCTGAATTAAAAATGAGACTAATTTGAGGAGGGAAAACTGGTATTGCATTTATAGTTTCAGTGAAGCATAACAAAAGTGCTACCGAATTTTGTTTAATTGCTTTAGCAGCAACCATACAATTTATCAATTTCCATATAATTCCCATAAATCATGAGCATTAATTTTATGATTATTTTGACAAAAAAAGAAGTTTTAAATGCTAAGAAAAGCCGCAATGACCTCATGAGTATGTGATTATTGAAAACAGAAATAACAAGTCACTGTTCATTGTGGCCACGTGGCTATTTTTAATAAAAATTGCAAATAAGGAAGAGAATTGAAAATTTATAAATTTTATTTCGAGGACTTCCAAGCACACAGCACGCAATTAATTATGATATTTTTTTCTTAAGCTCTTGTTTGGTAGGTGTTTATTGAGTCTCGCTTTCAAAATTTTTCCTATTGTTGCTTTTAATTCTTAATTCTGTTTCTGATAAATTGAATTTTGCAATTTGAGGCAATTTAAAATATATTTGAGAGGGATTCAAGGATTTCAATTTGAGCAATAATAATGAAATACTGATTGATGTTTCCTTAGAGTGATCCATATTTGTGTTTAATGTTTTGTTTTGATACCGAGTTGCATTAAATGAGGATTGTTTGAAGCGCATTTTATGGATACAACCAGTGATGTAGCTAGGAACTTAAAAAAGTCAGCTTTCTTTAAAGCAAAAATTAAACTTCAACGTTATTTAGGCTTTATAGCAACAAAATCAATTCCATTTAAGGTCTAGCATTCCATATTGCTGTCAATCGCAACCTTCTTCTAAGAAAACTTGCTCAAAAAATATTTTACAACAAAAGTGGAATTAAAAAAAAATTGCAACTTTATTTCTCTCTTCTCTATTTTTAAAAAAATAAAAAATAATAATAACAAAGTGCCTTCGATTCCCCACAGTTGAAATGCATCCATGCCCAAAAAATTAAATTTATTTTCCTTCAAATTCTTCCATGAAGTAAAAAACGTTCATACACACAAGAATGAATAAAAAAAATTCTTTAAAAGTAAATTTTTAAGTAAGGAACAATGAAGAAATTTCAATTCCATTCCTACCGAGTGGAAATAAAAAAATAAAAAGCTGAAAAAGCGGAACTCCATTCACGAAGCATTAGCGTCCTAATCTTGTGTGAATGATACTGCTCTCTCGCATCAAATGTGTACATAAATAAATTTTTTCAAAAAATAAAATCAAATGGAGGAATACAAATGTGTACATTTATGTAGGGTAGCTGGCACTTCCATTTGGTTCCATGAAAAATTTATTACGTAAAAAAATTGAAATACGAAATTTTATTCGTATTTGTGTGACATCGTAATGGCATACATGTGTATCCTCTCTAATGCATAAAAAATACCTTTTTTTCACCCCTAAGCAGAAGGACGACTTTTTTTGTTTCGTGATAAACGTCATCAAATGTCATAAATAAAAGAAATTGATGTTGCAGGCATGACATCCTCCATGACGGTGAAAAATGGAAGTTTTCTTGGATTATTTGCTCAAAATATTCATCAATTGTTCTCAATATGGATGGTTCGGCTTTCAATTCTACAGCATCAGCCCAACACTCTACAACAAAAAGTACTCTAAACAAAAATCAAAATTTTTATTGCAAAATCTCAAAAAGTGAATTTTTAGTGCTTCTCAACAATGTATTTAAGCATTTCCGCATGATTGAAATCAATCAAGTGGCGTTTGAAGAGCTCCGACTTTTGTGAGTCTGAAAATATACAAAAAATTATTCATTTTGACGTTTTACGCTAAAAAAAATCTTTTTTACTTCCAGAATGTGTGTAAATTTAATGTGAATCGACGAGGTGGAAAATGCTGAGTGTTCCCAAAAGAAGGAAGAAATTCACTTAAACAATTTCAACACTCAATTTGATGGAGGAGATGAGGATAATGGAGAATGGAGAATCTTTTTATCTTTCGGTAAATCGCTTTAAAGTGCAAGTTTGGACAGGTTTGTTTAGGCTGGGAAGGTTTTTTCGTATTGTTCATTTTGGATATGAATTTTGGAATGCAGAATTCAATTATTCGGAATACTTTTGTTTAAAACTGGTGCAAACTAAAATTTCGGGATGTCTAAAACTTCAATTTAAATTCTAAGGAATCAAAATTTAATTCTTCAAAATCAAAAGTTAAAAACTAATTTTGAACTTAATCACAAGCAATTAATCAGAACTAATCAACATATTATAATAAAACTGCGCTTCTCACACCTACGAGCATCAATCTGATTCCAAATTACTTCACATCCATTTCACAATCTCGCAAAAAAAGGCTCAATAAAGATCGATAATAATTAAGGATCAGATCATAATGATTTAGCGAACGTACACAGATCAAATCAAGAAGAAAAGAAGAAGAAGCTGATGATAGTTTGATGAGGATCGTAGAGATAAATAATGAAAATATTCGATGATCATGATGAAAGGTATAATCTTTTAAAAATAACATTTCTTCTTCTTTACTTACCTTCTTTTTCAATTACATGTTTTCATTTGAAATTTGCCGACAAAAATGAGCACATCGTAGTTAATCGAGCATTGAATTGAACTTATTTGTTGGTAATTTCATGTGCAACTGTTATTTACTCTAAATTTTCATCGCATGAATGGAAAAGTCTTAAGAAAAATATTTTTCTTTCTCCTTCATTCGTTTAACTTAAATGTTATTAAGAAAAGTTTTTATTTTGATTCTTTGCATCATCTTTAGTTTTTTTTTATTTGAGATTTGCCGAATATTTAAGCGATGATGAGAAACTTTAATTATCTATTTAATCAGTTTAATTACATTTTCTCCCGAGTAAGTTTTCGGAATTGTGGGAAGGAACTTTAAGTTTTTTTTAATTCTTCATTTGATTTTTTGAATTAAAAAGATTTGCGAGATTTTGTTTTCAATATTATAGATAATTTGTATGGAAATATTGAGTCAAGTACTTTCGTCAAACAAATGTCTATTCCTGACTATACCCAAAATTTATTCTATTTATTATCGACAAATTCACGACATACATAATCAGTGCTTTTTACATTTTTCATGACATTTTCTTCATCAATCTTTATTCTTAATCAAGTTTGAAATTTATTGTATTTAAATAATTTAAGGAACTATCTAGAAACTACCATTGCCTTGATTTGCCGCTTAGAATAGATGAATTAAGATCAGTTTTTAACTTTGTAGATCAATAAATTTTAAATATTTTAAAATATAATTTCAATAAATAATTTCAATAAATTCAGATAATTTCCATAAATTTTAAACATTTTAAAATTTATTAAATTAAAAACCAAACATTTTTCAATAATTTTGCATCCATTGGCAACATAATAATTAAATTTCCTTTCCATTTACTCCTGACAATAATTTCCAATTTCAGATCGTTTAAGTTTCTCAACAAAAAAAAACCTTTTAATAGAAAAATAAAAATAATTTTAATAAATGCAGGTGAAATGAAGCAAAAGAAGAAAGGAAGACAGCCAGAATCACACAAAGACACAGAAAAAGGAAAAGAAGCATTAAGAAGCATTGTAAAGAATATTTTGATTTGAATTCACTTGTTATTGTGTTCCAGAAATAGAAATGACAATAGATGAAGCGAGAAAAGAACACACGATCGCCGTGCTTCTATTTTTATGTCTCATATCCTTTCCACCGATCAACAAAAAAATTCTATTTATAAAATGACACATTCCATATGCATTCCATTTACACATTACAATTTGAGATGACATCAAATTTTTCATTTAATAATGGGTACAATAAATGCCGGCACTATTTTATGTCTCGGTGGTTACTAAAAGGATTTTCAATGCATGCATTGTTTGCAGTCAACCATTAAAATTTTGTTTAGAAAAAGAAATGTTTAAAAATTTATAATTTTATTTTCCCATTTAACAGTTACGAGACTGTCTGATCTAAAACATCATATGACTTTGTCAGTTTCTATGTGTGCAAGTAATAAATTTAAAATTTATAGAACATGATTAAAATAAACTGGATATTCAGCTTGTTAGCGGTTAATTTATTACAAAAATTAATTAATTTTCTCACACATATTTTTCCTTTATTCTCTTCCATCCGTGCTGCATATTTTTTTTAATGCCACATTTTATTCTGTTTCATAAAACCGTGAAACTCATTAATGGATTTTCTGCATTTTGCAATTAAAAGATTTCCTTTTTAACTTTGAATTATGAATGAGAAGTTCTTTTGTGACTGGATTTAATTAATTGAAATTATTTTTAATGTAATGGACAATGGAATAAGGTTGATTATCGGGTAGAATCTAGTGACTGCTTTGTGAATTAATGCAATTAAAATGGAGTTAATTGAGTGAGTTTTGTTAATTTTACATCAAAGTTTTGATTTCTTAATAATCTGTTGTGGCAAAAAGTAGGAACATTCACCTGGTATTGTTTTTTTCTTTTGGTTTTATAAAGACGTTATGTAGATATGGCTCGAAGAGCATATCTGTAGTAGATAGGCCTGATAGAGCTCGCAATGAAACTGGTTGTATGTGTATAAAAGACAGCCGAAGTAGGATAAGTACCTTGGTGGCATTGTGGCAGAGATCTCTAATCGAGTAGTCAGAGATCGCCTCTTTTGAGATCGTGGGTCGATTCCCATCAAACCCGTCTTGTTTTACATTTGTACACACATACAACGGTTATAAGGAGATCTACACTAATCTTTAAAGAGCAAGCATATTTGATGTTTTTGAAAAATATTTTGATAAAGATCTCAGTTTAACTCCTTATCAACAAATTTCGAAAAGATAAGACGATATTCCAGACTCACTCAGAAATCATCTAGGAAAAGATTTAAAACCAGTCAAATATTATACAAAATCTAATGAAAAATGTGCAATTTTGAATTTAATCTTTCAATAACTGGAGTAAGTTTACTATTAAATGCAAATTTTCAGTTACATTCATCAATCAATTACTTTAGATTCAACCAACTTATACCGAACAAAACTTTATCAAGAGTATCCAAAATTCAATCACCTAAATTGCTTGACCAATAATTAAATTTGTTCACCAACAAACGTCACAAAAAAAAAAAAATCCATGAAAAATGATCCTCAAATAAAACTTTGAAACATTAATTTTATTTCTCCTCATACACTTTTGGTTCCGTAAAGTCTAGCAGGATATTGATCGAGAATCATTAAAATACATACAAAAAATACTACCAAATAATAAAGAATATCGTGTGATATAAAAAGTATCAATAAATATAGAAAAAAAAAAAAATCTATTCAATGAATCACTGTAACTATGAACAATGGCAGTAAAAAAATTGATGAGATTTTCTAATAATAAAAAAGGCACATTACAATAAAGTAATAAAAAAATATTCATTCTGTGTGATCGCTTTTATTCCTAATGCAATGCATTGTGAAGGAACTTTTTTACGGACATGCATTTAATGAAATTATTTTATTTTCCTTCATTTCGTGTTTGTTCTTATTTGTACAGTAATGAATGGAAGTTGAAGGGTGAAATCGATTTGAATTTTGAATAAATTTGTGTTAATAACTCGTTTTTATAGCAATTATGTTTATTTGGGATAGCTAGGAGCTGTAAATTTAAAAAATATAGAAGTTTTTCTGTTGGTCATTTAGGTTTTAGATGAAATTTGACTTTAATTTTAACAAAATCAATGATTTTTATTTTTTACTATTTTAAACTTCGTAAAAATTGAAAAATTAATGTTTCAAATTTCATTTTAAAAGCTATAAAAATAATAAGATCATAATCCTAGTTACTAGGTTTCTCTTATACTTTTCATTTCTTTCCCGAATCACTTTAATCATCGTGGACCAGATAATCAAAAATTCCTTTTAGTTTCTTACAATTTATAGAAAATTTTTTTGTAAAAAAATATTTTAAAACATTAATTAACCTCAAAAAAATAAGCACAGTGACGAAAAATCAAACCATATGATAAACAATCAGTTCTGAAAAAGAAACAGAAGAAAAATTACTCACGGTATTTTGAGCAAAATAAAAGAAATATTCACAACAGCAGCTATCTCATTTCTATCTATTATCATTCAGTTCTGCTCATCATTATAATATAAAATATTTTCAATAATAGAATAAGTTGTGTGAGTTTCAAAATGTATATGGGGAGAATTCAGAACGCAATTTTAGGAGATTTAAATGAGTTTTAAATTTTTGTTTTTGAAGAAAAAATTATGGTGGATAATAAAATCTAGGAAAGTCGGGGTCTTGATACCCTTGCAGCGCCTATAGGATCCATATTAATATACACTATGAAT
This sequence comes from Chironomus riparius, assembly GCA_917627325.4. Classification (NCBI taxonomy): domain Eukaryota; kingdom Metazoa; phylum Arthropoda; class Insecta; order Diptera; family Chironomidae; genus Chironomus; species Chironomus riparius. The sequence goes on from OU895878.1 coordinate 23,400,988, forward strand.
ATTTATAAAATTTTTGTGACTTGTTGACTTATGCGAGAGTAGTGCTTCATTCAATCAGTTCCTTTAAAAAAATTTAAAAATCACTAGACAGTCACAGACTTTATCACATAAATCATCAAGTTTTCTACAAAACCTCGCTAAAAACTCTGTAACATTATATTTTTCATTGCCTTGCATCACATACAATCATAAACATATAAAGGGGTTCAACACAACATTTCGTAACAATTACACTTCAACAGCAAACAAGGCACCACATCGAGAGAGGGGTTGCGATTTAATCATTTACAAAAAGGCATTTTCTTCCGCTCGAATAAAAATTTGATGATGAAAAAAAGAAGTTTCACCTTCTGTAATCATTTTTTTGTGGTAAATGATGAAAATTTATACGTTTACGGTATTGTGCACTTTTGAGGATGTAAACATTTGGTTAAAAATTTATTTCATCCCTCCCACAATGTTTTGGTCTCTGGAGCATTCTTATCTCTTCCTTTATTATTAATTTTTGATTAGTTTTGATGCACAGACAGTAAGTAATTGTTGCATGTTTTCTATTAATTTTTCAGGACATACAATTCAATTTTCATTCGATGCACATGAAAAAAGTTAATAATAGTGACTGTGGTTAAATGAATAGAGAGCTCGTAGGGTTCATTCTGTTTACACAAACGATAATCTGTTAAGGATTATTCCTATGGTGCGTTAGTATGAACGATTTTCATGATTATCATATGCTAAAGTGTTTGTGGCTTCTGGGCACGAATGGAGTTATTGACTGTTTTTTGGGTGTATTATTAGCTTGTTGTCTTCAGAATTTTTGTGAGAATAATCGGGGTTGATAGAACTGGGATAATTATTTTGATGTTAATTGGAAGGTTTAATGGATTGTTCCTTGTTTCAAGCTACTGTTAGTATTGCCTTGTGTTTTAAAAGAAGTTTGTAGAAGTTATTGAGGAAAGATCGACTTTTAATAGGAATTGAACTCACAAAGTACCGAGTCTTCACAAATGAAGAATAAACAAAAATTAAAGTTGACTTTAAACTCTGCAGTGTCTAGTTCCCGAGTTCTAAGCTTCTTCAATTAATAAACTTGCAATATTAATAGACATGATTCTTATCCTCAACAAACTTTTAGTAAAACAAAGTCACAAGCTCATAATCAAGTCTAACAACACCTCAGCTTATTAATTATTCAATCAATCAACAAAAAAAAAATTGAAAACCGTTCATTAAAATTCAAAATATGTCAATAATTCTACACTAATTTTTAACTCCGCTTGAGTTTCGCCACATTAAGTCGCACAGTACGTCTTGACATTCTCACTTTTCATTTTCTTAAAAAAGTTTTTTTATTCAATTTATGAAATGAGAAGAAACAAAAAAATCACAGCGAAAAACTTTAAAAAATTTGCATAAACATTTCGCTAGTTTTAGAAGATTAGTCAGTAGGCACACTCCATAATCAAATTAACTTAATCCAATAATCACCTAAAAATTTCAGCATTTTCCCTTTCGAAAATATCTTTTTGCACACATTGTTTTGAGCGCACAAACAGTTTTGTAGATATTTAATGGATACTTAACAATAAAAATTAACACAATAACAAGATAGTAAAAGGAACGGAAAAACAGCATTTAATTCTCTGAAATATAAATCATCGTGCATAAATAAAATGTTTACAATCTTTAACACTTTCGTGTTGCAACCTGTCTTGAATCCAATTTTGTATGCGGCTCAAATTGACCTAACTTGAGTCATTCGTACACAGGAGGAAATAAAAATGAAAATTTCAAAAGATCTGCTGGTTGTGCTTAAATATGAGAGGTTTGGGATGTTAGATGGAAGCAGTATGTCTTGTGTTGAAGCAAGAGTAATTTTTGATCAGTTTTGATCATTTCATCAGTTCCGCATCCTTGAGTTGCAGGGATAAGATGTATTGGATGTTGTGTGCTATGGAACATGATCATTCCTATAGTATTGAAGCTGATTTCATGATAGATATCCATGCCTGTTGGATAAATCATAGAAATTTCTAACAAACCCACAATCCTAACCTCAAAATTTCAAAAATATCTCAATAGCTTCCAGAAAATGCGCCAAAACTCACCTCAACTAGTTCCAATCCCAAACAACTCATTATTCTCTTTTCACGTTTGATTGGAACAGAAAAGATATAAAAATCTCATACCGTAGATAATCTCATTTAAATAATTTAATTAAAAAATGTGAAAAAAATCATAAATAAATAAATTTTTGAGTGAAATGTTGCTGGCTACCACATTGCGAGATGAGATTGGCAAAGATATGCGAAAGTTAAAAAGCGATAAATGGAAATTATTGTACACAACGAGAATGCTTTTTTACAGGGATTCCTAAATGATTTTACACTGTATGCTGATCAGTATCAATTTTAGCATCTCATTTGAATATTTTGACACCCTGAAGAAATTTATGAATTGAATAAAAAAAGAGCAAAATAAGAAAAAGAAACGAAATCATCTTCAAGAACTTATTAGTTGATGAAGAAAATCTCCAGCAGCGAAATCTAATAAAAAATATAAATAAGAAGCGAGACATTAAGCGATAGGTAGGCAATATATGATGAAATTTAACAGCACTTCAAAAGCATCGCATGCGAAATAAAAGACACGACACTTTTATGAATTTTGTTTATAAATAAAGTTTTTTTTTGTAGTTTTGTGGCTTTTCGGGAATTGGGTATGAAAAATTTTGATTTGTGAGGATAGATCGGAATGTTGAAGTTGTGGGTGACAGGAATCATGTAGTCATGATTTTCAATACAAATTTGATGAACAACAGTTATAAATTCTGATGATTCGAAGAACCTATGCACTGAAAATTGGAAAGTGATACCCAGAAAAGCAGCCAGTTTCAGATGTCTTGTTAAATTAATTGTTTTATTTGATTCAGTTTGTAATTTGTCGATAAATTCGACATGTGTAAAAATAATTATATCTTCATATAAGATTAGATTAATATTTTATAAAATACAGATTGCTAGTTCAAATATTGTCTCTTCCTTCCTTTTTCCTAATTTTTTTAAATCCTAACATCAACATCCTACATCCTTCCTCACATTCAAACCTCACTTCCTAATCAGCACTATCAAATATGATAATAATTGATTATCACTATCTAAAATGCTATAAAGCTTAGTCCGATGCACACTTCCATAATTTTAATTAAAATGCTCACAATGTTAATTTATTCATGAAGACTGATGCAGGAACTATGCAAATTAGAAGATTTCATGTTGTTTTATGCGATTTTGATTTATGAAAATGTCTAATTCATGAAAATTGTTGCTTCACTTCATCTTATGGCTTATAATCTACTGCACATCATGTTGAAACTTTAACTTCCAATCTACTTCCGCATGCTTATCTATGCATCATATGCGGGTAGCCTCTAACCCCTAGATCAATAAACAAAGAAGTTTAATAAAGTTTAAAGATATGCCAATTTTTGTGATTTTTGAGAGTTGTTCTGATCACGAGGTTCTTGAAAACTTTTTGGCATATGTTAGCTAATTTTTTTTTATGCAAAACAAAATATTTTTATGTAGATATTCAAGAAATCAACAACGCCTTTTTTTCTATCTATTGATTATCATCACAATCAACTTCGAGCTTCTGATATGAAAATAGCAATAAAAAAGAATTTTAAAAGACACTGAATTTTTGAGGACAGGATTTTGTGGAAGAAATTCAGTTAATTGGGAATGTTGTCTGTAAAGTCTAATGATTTAAGAGATGATTTTTGTAAAGCTTTTGATATTTTATTTGATCCTTTTTTAGAATTTAATTATAGGGCGATTCCATGAGTGAATTTTTTTTTCTCAACTCAATTTTTTGTAAATATTTCCTTAATTAACTTCATTTAACGCCATATTTAAGATTTATTTTATTTGTTATTATGGTATATATGTATTTTAGTGCATAATCTTTTAGTTAAATCTGTCTGACAAAAGATATTTTAAAAAAACCAAACTTAATCGGTCAACTTTACGAAAAATTGATTTTTAAATTTTCATCAATATTTCTTCGAATATCCATTGTTGTGTTACAAATCTATGATAAACACACGTGAAATCGTCTGTGCTTTATAACAATATCTTATTTGTATGTCTTTCTACTGTAATTAAGGAGAAAATTGGGGAAAACACCACTTAATCGGTCAACTTTCAACCGATTATTGCAAAACATATTACATATTTTTGTCAAAATGCAGCATAATTAAGACTATTAAATGCTAATAACACATGAATTGATGAATAATAAGTCTTATTAAGTGAAAATATATGTTGAAATATGTATAATTAAGCAGAAAAATCTAAAAAAGTTTTTGAACAAAAAATTTTCAGTTCCATTTACTCATGGAATCGCCCTATATTTTATGCCAATAATTAAATTATAAAACAATAACTTAATAGAGAAGATGATAAAAGGTGCTGTAATGATTTGTCAGAGCGGTACTGAGTTCAAATCTCGTTAGTTTTAGAAAATCAAATTTGAAACTTCGTATGAAAATATAGCTTTTTTATTAATATTTTTTTTATCGGTAGCTCACGATTATATTTAAAAGTTTCAATAATTTTACTTTACATATTCGCATGTTCCCGGTTTTGAACCTGGTCATCATTGCAGACACAAATTTAACTACTCCTCAAAAAAGCGCTTCACAGCCAATAAAGTCTAGAATTTCTCTTTCAAAAAAAGTATTTTTTTTATCGTCGTTACACAAAAGACTTTTTATTCTTCTCCTTCGTCTTCATCTCCCTGACTCTTTCTCCTGTGGACAGTGAAAACGAAACAGAAGCGGTTTCTTCAGCATTCCGATGACATATAATTTATGATCTCTAATGGGACCATAATTTAAAATAAAGTTGATTTCATTACGGTTAAACGTAAAAAAGAAGAGATGAAGAAGGAAAAAAATACATATAAATTTTTGGTATTAATAAATTAGTGTTGCTGCCATTGCATGATGATCATGTAAACACTAATGATCACATCGGACATCCCTTAAAGACGATATCGGAGAGACGATAAAAAAAATCTTGATATTTCGACGTCGAGAACGATGTTATTAATAATTTTTAACTGATTTTATTCAAATTTTAAAACATAAAAAGAAACTTCTCATTTTTTAATATTCGGTAGCTGATTTTTTGATTTTTTGTTGTTTGTCAAATTTCCTCAACAGACACACAAAAAATATATTCATTTGAATATTCACAAAAAACAAAAATATTTGTAGCATTTCAATATCTTTTTAAATACAGAAAGAGATGAAAATTATTATTCTCAATAAAAACAGCATCATCAGGCCCAACAATGATCGTGCTACCACGATATATGTTGCTGCTTTTATCCATTTCATGAATGTTTGTTGTTGGTAGCAATGATGCTGTTTTGCTGCCTTATGATGAAGGGAGCTTTGGATGTTTTGCCGACATTCATTTTGAATGTGACAAGATAAAGTTCAAACGACCGATGCCGCATATCGAGAATTTAATGTGATCATAAAAAAAAGTTTTTTTTAACTCGTTCATTTTTTAATTTAATTTTTTTTTGCTATATGCTGATTTTGAAGTTAGAATGTATTTGGGTGTTAATAAAATTTTGGCTTGAGTCATGCTTTATATGGAAAACGAATTAATCATTTCGGTGAGTTAAAAAAATATTTTAATTTTTCATCTTTTTAATATTTTACAAGAGATTTTGGTAAGAATAATATTTGTTGTTGGAATGATACTAGTAGTCTGAATGGTAGAGCGTTGGCCTTAGAAGTCAAAGGTCATGAGTTCGATTCTTGATCTTAGTTGAATATCTTTGCAATATTTAATAATCTAGACAATCAAGTTCGATTCTTAAATGGCTTTTTCAAAATCATGTAGCTTTAAAATATTGAATTTTCTAAAATTTCTCAATTAATCTGAACCTATTCCCATGAAAATTATCACAGATTTTTCCCAGAGCATGGAACCTGCGTAGATAAACTACCGCCAGAGTTTTTCATGTTGACTTTTCTCAACAGTCTTCATTAAATTAACTAAAGAATCTCACGCATATCCACAGATTACACAACATACAGTTGAGGCGCTAAACTTCTTAATCTAATTAAAATCTTCCTATAAATGTTCATAGTTCTTATGGGAAATTCTGATCTTATAGAGTTATCAAAAACATTTCCGTTAATATTTCCAATAATTCACACAGAAGAATTCCAACAAATCAAAATACAGAGAACATTTATACATTCAGCAATTATGGTATGAAACATGAATATATATATTACTTTTTTTCACGAATTAGAATATATAAAAATAAGAGTATTGAACAGTTGTAAAACTAAAATACATAAATGAATCAATAAATTAAAAAAAAAAAAAAAAAAAAAAAACTGATAAGAATTTCATTCCCATAAGCAACAGCATGCTCATTGAAGAGTCTATGTTAATTAATATCGTGCCTTACTATTCAATATCCATCTCATAACTATGTGAATAAATAATTTCACATACAGGCGAACTAGAAATAATTAACAAGCAGGAGGCATAAAAAAAATTTCAGCAAATGTAAAAAAATTATTATGAAGAAATTTGAAAATTTTCCCATGCCAATAATAGTAATGAGGCAAAGTAAGCAATCATAGAGTGTAAGTAAGTAATAGATTATAAGTAATATAGTAGCCGAAAAGAAGAAATAACTCGGATGGAGAGAAAGAGAACGATTTTATTAATTAGTGAAGCTGAATAGAGAAGAAAAAATATACAGTTAATTATTCTCTATTCGCTTGGGGGCCTTTTGAAATAAGGAATGATAGTTAAAAAAGAGAAATAGATGCGCGACCGCGAAGCTCTATGGACGTGAATAACAAAAGAATCATAATCAATCAATGGCATATGTTGTATTTATTCATAATCATTGTGCCGCATTTCACAATTATAATACAATCATCTTTGAACAATTTTTGAGCTGGAATTTTTTAAGGTGGATGCAGGAGGGAATTTTGAGAATGTTTTGTGTCTTGTTGTCATAAAAGGGTTGGTTAAGTTTGTCATCTATTTGAGTTTTGAACTGCGTTTATTTTTCAGCAATTCAAGAACCTGATGGCATTCCGAACTCTAGCTAGAAACCACTTTCTAGGCCTTCCCAAATGCCCTACGTATTATATTTAGAACTAGAGACAAGCTTTGAAATTAACGATATCTAGGCAATTAAGAATTGTACCCAGATTGATTGAATCAAAAATGGGTTTGGAGATATCGACTAAACTCAATTTTAAAGTTGTTTTAAGTTTCTATTCAGTTCTATAGCTGGATACCTTTTAGCCTACAACAACCCCAAACGAATATCAAGTTACCTACTTCAAAACTCAACAAAACTGCGCTCCATCCACACATTTAACTCATTAATACAATCATCCCAACTGTCTCCTCTTCTTATCTCTCTCACTCTCTATTACCATCCATTTCAACTGAACTCCCAAGAAAAAAAAGAAGAGTTAAGCATAAAAAGAGATCGTTTCGTTCAACCTTAGAAAAACCAACAAACAAGAGATACCCATTGTGATCTATTGCGACGTAACTCAAACAGTAGTTGAATGTGAAGCTATTTAAGATTATTTTTAAGCATTAACAATTCAAACTATTTTTTCATTCTTTACAATTTCTTTTCATCATGATTATCGGTAGCAGTATGGTGATGGTTGTGTACTCACTTTTTTGTGTGTTTCTCTTTTTGAACATTTTTTTTTATAAAAAAGATTGAATTTTTCAATTAGTTCAAATGAATTTGAATTTAGTTCAATTGCCTTCCTCGACCCTTTTTGTGATGGAGATTGTGTAGAATTAGGAATTTTTGAGGATGAATGGAGTCGAGTGTTTTTTGAGAAATTTGGTGATTGTTGCAAAATGGTGTGAATTTTGGGTTCAATGAATTATAAAATTTGTAATTGAATATCTGCGCACTTTTATTCTACAACTAATTTGTGTTATATCATACAATCTAGGCAAATAATTAAGTCACATGATGAAATGATAAAACTCTGTTTATCGCGAAGATATGAGTTCGATTCTCAGTTATTGTACTAAGCGAGAAACTTAAAGTCAGATTATAAAAGGATCAAGCATAATATTAGTTTGGAAAATAAATCAAATCATTAAAGTACTCTCAAAGGACTGAGCTGTCAAGCCACTTACGAAATAAATATAATCTAAAAGCTCCTCTTAATTCACCAACATCACAATGTCAATAGAAAAATATCATGTTGACAGTTCTATTTCACAATTTATACAAAATGTCAAATAGTCTTGATAATATCCAAGGATCTAGAATCTCCATCAAGTACAATCACGACAGCTGCTCATAATTTCATTCAATCTTGTCCAATTTAAAATTAAAAGAACTCACGAACTTGTTTTTCTGCATGCATTCATATTTAAGTTTATATCCAAAGTAGCTTCTCGTCTGATACATTATTACTCAAGCTTCAGTATCTGACTGCAAAATTTTAATGAACAATCATTAATTAACTTGCACGACTAATTGCTAAATACTGATCCAGTTCCGTCATATTTCATGCACTGATTTTCTCAGTAAAAACAACAACAAAGACTTTTTAATTAATTTTTTTTCTTTGCTCCATATGTCGTGGTTATTTTTTTTGACAATCCATCAAATTGTCACCTTGAGTCATAAATACATTTTAGCGATAAAATGCTAACGACTGGATCTATAAATTATTGTGACATTTCGCATTTCTGACTCTTTTATTTTTAGCGTAGATTTTTTTCCTCGATCATAGCAAATAGTGCAAGCACAGTGACTGACAGATTGGTTGGGTGTGGCAGTTTGATAAAAATATACATAAATAAACTTGCTGAAAATTATGAGCAGTTTTGTGTCTTTTGATGTTTTTAACACTTTGGAGGTCTTTGATAGGAGAACAGCAATAAATGCAAATTTTTGAAAATGTTTTAAAATGCTTATGAATCTATTGAAGTATTTTTAGATACATAGGAATTTTTTTATGTTTAATAAATGTGATATGTGTTATGATGAAATGTAAGGAAGGGTGACTAGATGTACTTGATCATTAAGATCTTCTCTCCCCCTACAAGCTTGTAATCAACATGCAGGGGCGTAGCCAGGAAATTGAAGAGGAGGGGGGGGGGACAACTTTTTTTGTATGGAAAACTTTTGGGAGGAGTGGGAGGGATTTTTTGAGTTTTTAATAAAACTCTAGCAAAATGAAGAAATTTCTCAAGACGAAGGGGGATTTGTTCCCCAAATTCCCCCCTTCCCCTGGCTACGCACCTGTCAACATGCAAATAATTAAGAATTGAATTACTTCTCGATAGTTATGACTGAAAACTTAATTTTAAAATGATTTGAACCACAAATGGGCGATTCCATGAGTAAATGGAACTGAAAATTTTTTGTTCAAAAACTTTTTTAGATTTTTCTGCTTAATTATACATATTTCAACATATATTTTCACTTAATAAGACTTATTATTCATCAATTCATGTGTTATTAGCATTTAATAGTCTTAATTATGCTGCATTTTGACAAAAATATGTAATATGTTTTGCAATAATCGGTTGAAAGTTGACCGATTAAGTGGTGTTTTCCCCAATTTTCTCCTTAATTACAGTAGAAAGACATACAAATAAGATATTGTTATAAAGCACAGACGATTTCACGTGTGTTTATCATAGATTTGTAACACAACAATGGATATTCGAAGAAATATTGATGAAAATTTAAAAATCAATTTTTCGTAAAGTTGACCGATTAAGTTTGGTTTTTTTAAAATATCTTTTGTCAGACAGATTTAACTAAAAGATTATGCACTAAAATACATATATACCATAATAACAAATAAAATAAATCTTAAATATGGCGTTAAATGAAGTTAATTAAGGAAATATTTACAAAAAATTGAGTTGAGAAAAAAAAATTCACTCATGGAATCGCCCAAATGCGCATTAGACACAAAACCCAAGGCAAAAATAATCTACAAATCACTTTAAAAACAAGCTTTAAATTACATTTTCATAATTTCTGCTACTGCTCTAATTAATTCACAATCCATATTTTTCATAAAGCTTAAAAGCCAAGAGGCAAGGCAAGATAGTGTCAACACACAAGAGCAAATTCAGCATTATGAGATGTGATGAAATTTTTTTCCTGACTTCCATCAACACCGGAGGAAGATAATTAAAGGGCAAGGCATTAATAATAATTAGAGATAAAAAGTTGATGAGGTAGCAATGAATGAATTCTTGATTGCCATGCAGAGTAAAGAACAACAAAAGAAAAATTTTCAGAATCAAACAAAAAAATTGACGATAAATATTGATCCGGAAATTCCAAATTTTATGCGCTTATTTCAGTATCTTGGTGAAGAAATAAGAGAGAAAATCCCATGTGGTGTCCACGAGTCAAAAGAAGATAAAGAAAAGAACCTAAGAAAATTATTATTATTATTTTTACGATCGTCATCATTCGTTCCTAGTTCAAGTTGAAGAATCAAGAATGTAGTGCGGTGGTCCAAAATAAAATAAATATCTTATTTGAATGTCATAAATTTCTAATTTGATTTACTCATTATTGAAGTTAATCTTTTATACTGGCTGTGCCTTTATTTATTTTTTCGTATTCTTATTTTCATTTTTTACAGGTTTTATAGATGAAGAATAATGGAGTTAATTACAATAAATGGCAAATTAATTATTTTTGTGCGCCATGGCTTTTAAATCTGAATATAGTCAGTGATGTTTTGGATTTATTTTATGGTCAAAGAGCTTCAGCCGTCCGCTTTTCTGTCTAAAATCCAAGCTTCAATCTTATTTTGTGTTTAGAAGAAAGCTATTTTCCTTTTATTTTACTAATTTATTTAATTCAAGTAGCTCACTTTAAATGCAAAGCTGGAATGACTCTGGTCGAATAAAATCCAGCACCACGCCAGAGTCACACCGGCTTCGTGCAAAATTTTGATTAACCGACTTGTGCCATCCGAGGATAAGCTGTATTGAAGGCATTTGTACAGAATATTTCTTAATTTCTAGGTTTAATTCAAATATAGATTGATACTAAGGATAACTGGGTACTTTTACAACAGAATTGTCTTTAGTTTACAAACTGAACTATGTTTCACAATTCAGAATTTTTCAATAATTTTAAATGACGTGTCTTAGTCTAAAAAATATCTCAAAAAATGTCAATACATAATTAATATGTTTTATTTTTCAAAAATAAAACAATAACATTGAATACTATCAAATCTATACCTTTACATGCCTTTTTAAAAGTTATTTATGTATGCCTGTAAGAACAACAATTAAATATTTAAATCTCATCATTAAATGTGCTACAAAAGATAGTCTTTTTTGTTTGATAAGCATAAAGCCTTAATTATGAATTAATTATTTGAATAAAAAATGCTTAAGTGCCGCGCTATGTTTGTTTATTCTGTGGATTTTCAGTGTCTAAAGACATTTTTTTTTCGCCTCTTAAAATAAGCAACAGACATTCTTCTTCTATCTCATTCTAGTCATTAAAGCTTGGCTATCATGCGAACAGCTAAGAAATTAGACAATCATAAAGATTCAGTTCATTTTACTCCTCCCTTTTTAATTCTTCTTTTCTTTACAAAAAAATAAAACTCGCGCGGGCAGCAGCAACAGCAACTGAAATGATGATAACTTATTGGAATGAAGCATTAGAGAGAAAGATCTTATGCGGAGGAAGACTAATAAGAAGGTACAAAATTCATATAATGAAATATTTTCTTTCTCTTTTCATACCGTATGTGTATATATATGTGGATATTATTTTTCGGCTACTGTGCGACGCCGAATGTATACATCATCATCATGATCATCGTCACGATACAAAAGGACTGAAAATTTTCGAATAGCATTGAAATTTATTATTATTTTTTTTTGAGTTGGGGTTTTGGAGTTTGAAGATATTTTTGAGGGAGTAGGAAGGGTGGCAGTTTGGGTTGGCATGGTATTTTTGGAGGCAAAATGGACTATGATTTGGTTCTTTTGAATGAAATTAGAAGCAATAAGGGAAGCACATTAATATGTTTTACATTTGCCCAACTCCAAAATTAGCTTTAAAATAAAATCTCTGACAAAATACCCTTTATTTTCTCAATACTGGGGGTCCTCGATTTGAGTAGGTGTTTTGTTTCAGAAAAATCCTATTCAAATCGAATCTACTCAAATCGAATTATTTCCTTTTTGTATGAAAAATGTCCGTTACAAAAAAAAATTTAAATTTTCTTTTCATTAATTTTCGTTACTCAAATCGAACCATTCAAATCAAATCTACTCAAATCGAGGACCCATAGTAACTGTCTTTCCTTTGAAATCCTGAAATCCATTACGTGAATATTTTGTCGTAACCAACTTGATAATCTGCATAGTCATTTTGGGATCTTATCTATATCGTCATTTCCTCAGATTCACATTTATCACTTCAAACAAAAATGCGCTTTAGCCATCCATCCCACAATTTTCCATACTTTCACATTTCTTATGTATGAACCGACCGATGAAGCACACAAGCGATGGAAAAATTATAATATATGAGATAATGCTATAATAACAATGATACTAAAAATGTGTTATAAATTATCTCAGCATTCAGTTGCGCGGAGATGACATTTAACCATTGCGCTATAGTTTGGAGCCGAAATGAAGAGAATAAAGATCTTTTTTTCAGTGTCCATAATTTATTGCTGTTTATGGAGCCTCCGAAGAATTCTTCATTTGTTTTCATTCCAAGCGATTTTAATACAAAATGTGCAATAAAAAGTATATTTTTTACTAGTCGAGGTTATTGCTGTGAAGTGTTTTTTTGGGTGGATTTTATTGAAGATAAAATACTTTTTTAGCAGATGGTCGTACATTAAAATTGATTGACTGAAAATGGGAATTTCATCTGAAATTGTTAATTGAAGATTTTCAACGAGTTTTGCAATAAAATCGCTCAACAATTCAACACCGCAATTCAAAGCTCCTTAAAAACGCCCTACGTAGGGCAATAAAAATCCCCTGATGAGCTCTAAAATCAGCGCAAATCCAGTAAATCATTTTTGTTTATATTCACAAAACATGAACTTGTTGCTGTCAAATATCCGCTAGTAAAAATAATTTTATGAGCATAATCTGCGCTTAATTTAAGGAAATTATACTAATAAGCTTGCGACTTATGTCAGCAATAAATTTATATAAGAAGAATTTTTTTCACTTTTTCATCAAAAACTTTTTTTCATGCTGCATCAATTTAGAAAATAAAAATTATTTTAAACCTTTCAAATCATCATAAAGAGATCAATTTTTTAAAAAAATTATATTCTCGCATTGCTACCGGACTCTCATTAAATTCGAATTAGAAACATATCAATTGTACATTTTTCATCAAAATAGATAAATTTGTGGCTCTTTTGAGTTTTTACCGAACTGATTATTGGAATGCGATTGAAGGATTGTGAATTATGTATGGGACACTTTGTCTGCATGATGGCAATTACAGACTATACCAGTTCAGTCTTCTTTCATCATGCTTGCCATTAATCTGGATAAGATGAGCGATTATAAAGGATTGGTCTAAAATAGGAGTGAGTCATCTGGCAGAACCGATTGAATCCATGGAATCCATGGAACTTTGGTTGTTCTTCCAGATGACACAGACCCGTCTAAAATTAGACTACAGATACCAGAAATCGTGGAGACTTGTTTTTTTCGTATTCAATATTTCTTTGATATCAGAGAAAATTGAGTCAACTCGACTCAACTCTTAACCACTCCAAACTAGCATTTAACTAGGATGTACCAATTTTTTCCAAAAATTTAACAGCTTTTATTCTTGAATAATCGCTTTATTCACCCTTGAAACCCATCAAAGCCTTCCTTTACTTCCCATTTCTATCGATTACGATTGAATATTTCATTTGTGATTTCGCCGCAAATTTCATCAATGAATAATGAATTATATTTTGAAATTTTCTCTCTTTCCGTCTAATTATTATTCAATTACGAATATATTCGATATCTATAGATACTTGTGATACAAAATTCTAATGCCGACAATAATAATAATGGTAATGATGCTGATGATATATGGTAAACTTAGGGGAAACTCATGAAATTTAGATTTATTTGAAAATGCTTTGTTGCTACCGCTTCTATTTCTCTTTTAATTAATATATGTAAATTCCCCTTGAGATTGTCCGAAAATACTCAAATATGTATGCACTTTTTGGGTAATGGAGACGAGTGAGGATTGAAAAGCTTTCAATAAGTTTGTGAATTTTTCATTAACCTTCACCGTACATTTAATTTTATAAGGATTGCTTGTGAGCATTATAATGAAAGAATATATTTATATGGCATGATAAATTATTCAAAATTTAATTTCCTTTTTTTCTCCTTTTTGAAGCATTCTTGAAAATTTCCTCATACTGGTCCGGGTTCTTTAGTTCTGATGGTACAAATTATGCATTTTGGAGCGTTTGTAGCGTGAAAGACAAAGTGTCTGACTTAAAATAAGTTCGAGTGACGAAGATCGTCAGTTAAAATCTTGTCAGTCCTGAATTTGTGTTTTTTCAGATTTTTTGAATGCCAATAACACGAGATCAAGACAAAACTAGAGCTTTGAGAGTCTTTTTACCAAACAGTAAGTCCAAAACTTTATTTTTACAGACGTCACTAGTGAACGACTCCTAATGTGCTTCCTAAATGTGCATTTATAAATAAATTCATAATTGCCTCTACACCGTAAAGATTCAGACCGAACAGTAAGGTTTTCTTGTGGATGGAAGAAGAACGTATAAATCTTCCTGTGATTGCATTCACATCCAAACCCTTACATTCAATCATTCACTCGAGAGCTTCTTCAGTAGATCATTACGTTGTAAGAAAGACGAACAAGAAAATGATGATGATGTATGAAGAAGTCATTGTGCTGGTATATTTTGTGTATGTTATATAAAAAATATATGAAAATGAGGCAAGGCTTAAGCCAATTTTCATGCTAAAGTGGATCATCAATCAAAAATCTCGTTTCTGCTTGTTCCTTGTTGTTCCAACGGATGCGAATAAAAATTCTTTTAGCAGAAATTTTATTTTTTTTTGGAAAAGAATTTTAAATTTTATTCACAATAGGAACCAAAATATGTAGGAATTTTTAGGTGTTAATGTAAATGGAGCATATCCAATGTGTATGGGAAAATTCTATGCTTTTAGATCCCACAACTGATTAGCTTGTGAATTTTGAAAGAGAGGCTAGGGGAGGTTGATAGGGAAAATTAAGGTTTAATGTAATTTTTTAAGTGATTTAATCATTTACACCTTGGGGTTTGAGGGATTACAATTTACATAAACGTGAGAAATGTTAGATATTTGCTGAAAATTATTGCGAGATTAAATTTTGTAGATTTTTGAATGTTATCATCTTTATCTTGATTTGTCAATACAGTTAAGGTGTTCATCTACCCAGGGGATACCAAAAAAGTACAGACATGACACATGGTAAGCTTAACAGTTACACTGATGTCTTCACTATGCCAACCCTAGTGACACTGAATAATTATGATATAAACAGAAATAAAGTCAATTGATTTTTAAATCCCCGCTCCAAAAATTGACCAATTTTCCAATTAATTACCAATTCAACTTAACCTTATTGTCTTTGATTTGAGACATGAATTACATAATCCATACTAATAAGTATTTAAACAAAACTAAAATAAACTTAAGAAGGTACACAACAAAATAAATAGTAATAAAAAAAGTACGTGCGAAGAAATAATGAAGGAATTAAAGTGGCAATAAATAAATATACACACAATTTATTTCTTCATTCAATCCACCACAGCAGTAGTGTAATAACAGCAACAGCATTTAATTATTAATCGCATTGTAATACAGTATGTTTGTGTAATTAAGAAGTTAATACTGCGGCAATAACTTAAATACGCAGAATAATCGTATTCTTGTTTTCGCAAAGGATTTAGAACGGACTCACCGTCGTGCTAGCTAAAAAGAAATTTTTGTTTTAATGTTTTACATACTGTTCATAATTTATTTTACGGCATTATGTAATAATTTAAATAAGAATTCTGATCTTTTTTTTTTGCTATTTTGGCTCTATGGCCCGCTCCTCAATTTTTCATCATCGCTGTAGTCGACGTCGTCGCATGTTTTGAATTTCAAATTTTCCAATGGCGCTATCATAAAATTATAAGATTATTTTTTTATGTGTTTTTATTTCTCTCACTTAGTGCTCTAAGATTGAATAAGAACATAAAAAATATTGTATAAAATTTGTTTTTAGAATGTTTTTTTCTTCTAGTCTGCCAAAAATAAATAAATACATAAATATGAATAGATTCTTTGGTGGTAAAAGATTAAGTTTGATTTTTCGATTATTAATAAAAAACGAGGTTTGCTTGTTTTGTGAGGTCTGACTTTTTTGTGGTGTTGATTTGAAGAAGTGAAGATTTTTCACGTTGAAAATTAAGATTGATTTAAGGTTCAAGATTATTATCTGAAAATGACTATATTAGCTTGCAATGTCAACATATTGAAGGCTTTTTGTCAAACCTTACTTAAACTTTAACTTTTAACTTTCTTCTGCTTACAATATTTCCCACAACTTACAAGCAAACCTAAATCACACGATTCCATTTCGATCACTCATTAAATTAAATCTCACCTTTTAATCTTTCCAATTTTTCTTCTCTTTTTATTTTCCCCCAAAAAACCAAATGAAAAGAATTCCACAACCACAGCGAGTTAAAAACATGGACGAACAAATCGATAGATTGTTGATTTTTTTAGAATGAGACAAGATTAGAGAGACGATCACACATGCATGTGTATTGGAGGCGATGAAAGAGAAGAGAAATGATGTTGATGCATAAGTGCTCAAGTGGCGAAAAGAGGACAAAAAATGAGATGCTTTGTGGATGAATAACAATTGGCTTATGGTGCCGTAATTGTCTTACAATGAAAATTATGCGATGAAGACAATGAGCGGAGCTAATTAGGTATTCTATTGAGGAATAATTAATAATTGTTAATTAATGATGAAATTTATGGGAGAGAATTTACTTAATTTTGGGAAGAAGATGAAAGGAATTTTTTTGTAGGTAGGATGAATTGTTAATTTGTTTTATAAACCTAAAATTGATTATAATTTTATTTTTCAAACCAATCAGGAGTTAATTCAGTTGATAATCGTCTTTTAACAAATTAGTTTTTATTTTAATTTTAAAAATTATTTATTTTAAAACAGAAAATCCAAAACTTTAATGTTTGAGAATCACAGAAGTAGTCACCAAAGACACACCTTAAATTTATTCATGACACAGTTGCTGAAAACTTAAATAAATTTTTCATAGATGTCGCTACATGTAAAATATAAATTTATATTCAAACTTTTTTGAAATCTATTAAACTTTTTTTCTATTTGACATTTTAGTTTTAAAAGTGTCTAGATCGTCATTGATGTATGCACATGAACATAGTAAGTTTATTGTTTCAAGGGTCAAAAATCTCACTTTGTAAAATTGTTTTCTTAATCATTTTAAATTCATTTTCGAATCATTTTAAATTCAAGCCACAACTCTAGTCGATTTTTAATAAAATCATTTTAGATTCAAGCCATATTCATGGTTGATTTTTAAGGAAGCTGATTTATTATTAATAATAATTATTACTGATTAATGACTTGAAACTAAATTCGAAAACCTCAACCTTTCTTCCAATATGAATAATATAAGCTGCGTTAATTTCCAATTGCAGAATTGTAATTTTTCTCTGAAGATTCATTCTTGTCTGCATTAAATGAATTTTTTTTTCCAATTTTAAAAATATTCAATACCCATCAAAATCATAAGTCGCCATCAACATCGCATAGGTGTCATCAACAAACAATTAAAAACAGTAACAGCAAAGGAAAAATAATTTTCCATTGCATTTTTATTGTCGACTATAAAAAAAAAGTTGTTTTTATTTATGCTGTGCAAGTTGAAAATACTATTTTTCCCTAAAGGCATTGCTCAGTTAGTCTGGTTTGATTGGTTTCTTTTGACATTTTAATGTATTTTTTTGCTTTCAAATATATTTTTTTCTTCATATTTCAGTCTCTTTAGATGTCTTTCGTGGCTGCTGAAATAGTATTTTATCTATTTTTAATGCAAGTATATGAATAAGGCGTCTGTTTGTGAAGTTTTCTGTCAATTGTTGCAATATGCTTTAGAAATCAACAAACATTGATGTAGAATAGTCTATCAAGAAATTGAATATTCTGATTTCAGAAACATAATTTTTTAAAACTAAAATTCTGAATAATTTTTTTCAAAAATTCAGGGAGTCGTTGGAGTGAAGGGGGAGGGGAGGGTAGTACAGCTAAATTTGTCATTAGCTAATTTTGATTTTTGTTTGCTGAAATTAAATTTTACAAATATTGAAATCGTACATGGCATAAATATTTAAGCAAATAGGGACAACTGAACCCACCGATAAACATCTTCATCTTCAGCCATGAACTCAACTTAATCGACAATAATTGCGTCGATTCAAGATCATTAACTTTTCCCCCATTTGACTACGCACTGATGACTGCTTTCAATACGAACATTTAAAATTGTGCATAAATGCTAGTAATTTTCTATCTGACGTAAATAAAATCTATAGATTATTTTACTGCATCATTCTTACATGTCGCCATATCTTGGTGCCAAATGATGACACATATTCATAACAGAAATCTTGTTGTGCATGCTTTTATGTAGCAATCGTCAGTCAACTATTGAAAAAGTGCAACTAGAGAGAATTGTGTGATTGCTGCTTTATTTATCTCAAAAGAAATTCAGTAACCACACTTTCTCACACAATGTTGAAACAACTTTAAAGTTTTTGTATTCATTTTCAAGCAAACGAACTAAATAAATAGAAGAATATTCAACAAAATTCTTTCCTAAGTCGTAAAATTTCTCATTTAATTTTTTTTTGAGAAACGAGAAAGTTCACTTCATTTATCACATAAAAATGAAACTTAAAAAGTTTCTCATCTGAGGTGAAACAGCAACTTTCAAGTTCTTCTTCCAGTCTCATCATCAGATAGTCTACAAAAATCTCAGAATTAGTTTATTCCTCTTCATACTTCATAATTGTATTAATGGCATTAATCTACTTTTATGTGCGACATTGCTGTTATTTATGAGAAGATTTAGTATCGCAAATTCATTTATCTCATCTTCAACGTCCTCTCTGGTGCTCATACCGACGATATATCGATCTGTTCAATTATTCAAGTGTTTATCCACAGTACTACGATTATATTCATTAAAGCTTTTGCTTGTGCTTATTATTGGTTGCTTTTGCTCTGCTTTAAAGCGAGGAATAATTTGATGATTCATAATTTGCACTTTTGTGGGTAGCACTTGAACTTCAGGCTGATTTTTTCCATGCAAATTATCACTTAGCTATTCTTGTTTTGGAGAGGAGTGGGAAGAAGTTTAGACCCCATCAGATACCTCACCCACTTTAGCTCATTTGCAAATACCTCACTTAAACCACATGGCATTTATATTCAAGCATTCAACATGTTTGCCATTCATTCACAATTTGTAATAAAAATGTCATCAGTTTGACATCCCATCTTAACCCTCCACCTCTACAACCTCATCAAAACCCGATCAAAGTGTCAAAATGATTATCTCAATACTCCATCAAATTTATCGATTATTGTTGAAACATGAAGCTTATGCCCGCAATATAACCTATAAACATAAAGTTTCCATTTAATTGCACTCACTTTAATAACGGATTCTTAAATATTGATATGATCCCTTGTCAAGGGACATTTAAAGTCCGATGATTCGACCGTCATCAAACGATAATTAATTGTTCTTCACAAATTCAATTTCCGGGTATTCTGCAGTTTCTAATCTTCTCCTCAGCATCTGTTTGAACCAAATGTCCTTAAGATTTCCTTTTTTCGCAATAAACTTTCGACACGGAAACTCATTTATCATTTTCTTTATGATAACTAAGGGAGTTGGAGGCCTTTAGCGTCCTTTATGTTCATGACCATGGTAATACATGTAAATTGATCTGGGAAACTTTTTTACTGATGAGAAAAAAGAAGAAGTCTTTTTTTTTATTTTTGTCGCGGTCTTTAATGATGCGGGATGACAATTCTGTTTGTTCAATTGATGGTTTTGAATTTATTGATTTGTTTGAGGAACTTCAAGAGGAATTAGGAGAAAAATTGTCAATTATAGCATGATTCGTGAGTGGGATTTTTCTGTTGTCAGAGTTTTCTTTAGAAAAATGAAATAAAGAAAAGAAATGAGAAGGCTGAATTAGTCTGCAATTGCCCGCAATAGCATTGGAATTGTAGCTATAGTCGAATTTACTATTACGTTTGACTCGTATGGAAATGGTTTGTTTCAAAGAGACTTATCATTTTCTAAAGATAGATTTAAGCCCGAATGGCAAAAGTCGGTTAATCGATCAGAAATCCGGCACCAAACTGGTGTGACTCTGACATAGTGCTAGATTTAAATCGAAGCCAGAGTCATGCCGGCTTGACTCTGGATTTATATTCGATGAAAATTGAAATTTTTCCGAGAGGAAGTTAAGACTTGCAAGTGACAAGAAAGTTGCTAATCACTTAACGATACACAAGTATACAATTGCTGCTTCGATCTTATTAAACCATATCTCAAAGCCAATCCGGATCAACTCTATTTACATAGAATCGAATAATTGAGCAGTGTCAACTTCGAGCTCTACTTTTGAATAAACAGCCACAAAAACATCTAAAACATAAGCGCCAAGTCCACATCAACTCAAAATCCTACAAATGATTGTTTTCTCTATTTCATTTATAATGTCAAAATAAAGACCGTCTCAAGATCGTTTCTTGAAGAAAATACGATGAAATTGTCGATGTAGAAAATTTAACACAATTTTTCCACTTCGTTTATTTTCTTCACTCATGTTCATTGCACATTTTCTTTATTTTTATTCTATTTCTCGTCGCAATTCCTTTTTTTTTTTTGATATGAAAATTTGCTTCTTTTTATCTCATTTCAATTCATTCATTTATTTATTGAAGATGTCTTTATTTTTTATGAGAATAAAATATTTTCCTTTCTTGCTCATATTTTTGCTATAATTTTCTCTATTTGCATATTATTGCATTATTTAGATGAGTGGATATAAAGATGTGAGTTTATGGGTGAATATTCGTGACCTTGGACATGTGGAGGATGAATCCTTTTTAGGAAAAGATGATTTTAAGGATTAGAGTCAACAATATTTTACGACAAGAGAAGAACTAGGTTCACGACAGTTCTGTTTCGTTGAAACCCCAACAAAATCAAAAGGAGAGGCGTTGTTGATATTATACCAATGTTATAGCTTAAGTTCCATCCTAATACAACTCAGAAATCCCATTCAAAATAACCGCACTCAAACTCCTAGTAAAATAAAAGAAAAACATGATTAAGTCATACTAATCTCCCGCCACCAACAATAACATCATCAACAGTGAGCATCAAAGTTAATAAGTAGTGTAAGATAATAAAAAGTCTCCCCTTCATAATTTTTTTTCTGTGTTCATTCAATTGAATTAAGGGCAAATCTATGAATAAACGGTACTGTAGACTTAAAATTTTTCTCAACTTGATAAATTCAAAAAAGCCGTTGAGTTTTAAATAAAATTGGGTTTAATTTCCATGCTACATTAATTCATCTTTTAAAAAAATCAACAAATTACAAAGTAAAGACTTAATAATTGTATTAAGTTTAAATGTAGGTTTCAAAGCCCATATTTGATAAAATATATTTTGAGTATTGATAAAATTTAACGGAATTTTCAGTTTCAAACTAAATTGTGTTTTGCAATAAAGCTAATAGGAGTGAAAATTTGATGAGATCTATTTTGTGATATTAAAATGGCTACGAAGATAAAGAATAAAAAAATTCAGTTTTGATAATGTTGACAGGTAAACGCTCTTAAAACAGGATAAACTCATTAATTAATTAATGTACAAATGTTCTCATAGTTCAAAATAGTGATTATCAACTTTCTACACAATTTTAAAAGATTTTAAAAACAAAAAATAAATAAGCCAATTTCGAGAAATTTGCAAATATTTGATTTTTTTGACAAAAAAGTCTTTCGTAGATTTGCCCTTATTGAGAATGAGAAGAAAATTTCTTCTCTGTTGTAATTATCACGTTACAACGTTTTTCTTAACTTGCTTTCTTGTCTTTCTGTCTTTCTGTGCGTCTTGGTCAAATCTTGCGATCAATTTTTCGACCACTTCTACAGCTCTAATCGCTTATAAAGCTATATATAGATATAAAATCGATATTTTTCTGAAAATAGCCTACTATGATCCAAACCAAAAATGCTTTAAATTGCATTTTAATATATATCTAGGTATTATAAATGCCCACGTTTTTAGCTGTTGAGTTATACGATAAGATCAAAGTGTACTTATTCGAAATTGTGAGAACGATATTGACTAGTTTATAAAATTTTATCAAATATAATCTGAAAATTTGAAACCAATTTCTATGCAACCCAGAAAAAAAGGTTATTTTCTACTTTTTAGTCCACGGGATAAACGTGGTTTTTAAAAAGGTTTTTTTTGACAACAAAGACGCTTCGAGTGACAATCTCATGACATGTGTGTGCGTGTGAGTGTGTGGATGATAATCATTTCTTTACAATTCTCACATAAAAATATCATATGGTATGGTGTGATGATGGTTCATAAACCTGCATGAAAATCAATCCTTCTTTCCGTTTAATAATGGAATGATACGGTCTGTTGGCTATTATGGAATTTTTTAGGTACTCTTTTATAGCTGTCGAGGATTTAATGGAGTCATTTTGCATGGTTGGCTGGTTATTAAAGGTGGTATATTATAATAATGATGATGAGGTTTCAGATGAGGAAGGTTGTCGATCTTTTGAGTGTTTTTTTTGAAAAACTTTATTATTCCAAAACTATAAGTTTATTTTATTTTTTAGCATTGAACTTATAATTTTTTATATTTTTATTTAATTTACTAAAATTAAATCTCATGTGCAATATTGCGCGCGTTATTAAAATTCCACTATTTTAATTTTTTAAAAACTCACAAATTTTTTTAAAAAATAGTTTGATTAAAAATTTGCATTTCCAATTTTAAAAAATTCATTCAATTCTAATTTCAAGAACACATCAACCATATGTTACACTAACCATATCCATAACTTATACAAAACAACCAGCAAACACACAATTGACTAAACCCAAAAATGCGTTCCATATCCACAACCACAATAAAAACATAAGCCACCCCATCTCGTCCTCTTCAGTTCCATTCATTTCTTTGTTTTATGCATGCAGTCGAGAGTTTATTAAGAGTAAATATTTGAATGCATTAATTATGTTATTCAATTTTTGTGTTTTCAAGGGGAAATAGGATATAACACACAGAGTGTAGAGTGTGTGACATATGCTGGATATTTCATCAAATCATATTCCTAAAAATTTTCAAATTAAATTTATCACAAAAAATTATTCTTTTGTTTGAAAAAAAGCCATCAATAATAAATAGCTACAAAAGTTTCACATTCCTCCAATATGTTCTCTATGCTCATTTCCATTGCAATATACCCGGCATAAAATTTTTATGAATGAATAAGAAGGGATCCTGAGCGAATCGGTTCTTCGTTGTTGCGCTCTCAATTTTTTCATTTTTATTTTGTCTCAGGAGAAAAGGAACCGGTGAGAGGCACGATGAGAGTAGAAATTTTCCACTTCAGTTGTAGTTCAGTCGCTTAAGGAAACGGAAGTGAGAACAAAAAATTTCGTTGAATATTTTTCGTAACATTCAAAATCAAATAAATAAATAAATTGTGGAAATAATAAGAAATGAAAATCCATTTATGATAAGCATAAGAGTGAATTTGTACATAGATTAATGTGAATAGTTTCCAAAATGTATAGAATGAATGAAAATCAATTCAAGTCATTGTATTAGGCATGATAATACTAAGAAGGTGCTAAATAATAGCAAGGATATAAGTAAGAAGATTATAAAAGTGTTATAAATGGACCAGCAGCTCAAGTCCTTTTTTCTTAGCTGTAACAAACACTGTGTGCCGTAAAAATCGGAAATAATTTATCATCACACTCTCATTCATTCGTGTTTTGAGTCATATCATAAGGAATTCTCAATTTCTTCTCGTGTGGCAGTGCAAAAAAAAAAGAAAATATAAATAGATATAAAATAGCTAAGGTGTCCATAAATTCTTGTTACATGGATGTATGTATATTTGTGTCTTGTTATTTCTTACTCCATATAAGATTTTTATACTACTTGTACTTACTTGGATATGAAAAAAATGAAATCTTGAATCTTCATTGGAATGAAATCTTGTTCCTCTTTCATCCTCGCTGTATATTACTGATGATGGTGAAGAGAAGCTGAATTGTGGTCTTTTGAGGCGACTGACTTGATGTCTTTTTTGATACATTTGAGATGAAGTTGAATTATTTTGAATGAAATAATTCGTAAATTAACTTTAAATGCATAATTTTTTTTTGTAACTTTATGGCACGCCAAACTTGTGTTTAGTTGAAAAAACGGTGGTGTAAGAGGGTCTCGGCCCCATCACAGTAAAAATTTGTTTGGCAAAAAAAAATTCAAAGTTGCACAGTTTGAAATTTACTTTCGTATTCATTATTATTTAAAACGAACCCCTCGTGAAATTGAGCTCTTCAAACCCACTCAAAAATTCTGATTATAAACAATTTTCTCCTTATTTCTCGATTTGATCAATTTCAAATTGGATAAAAAAAGCTGAAATAGCAGCTTGATCTAGTTGTTTAAATCAGTGATAGCAAACTCATGTGGCACGGCTTAGTACTGTGCCATGAAAAAAAAAGGGATATCCTAAGAACCGTGTGATGTGTGTGGTCTTGGTCATGGCTTAGCGCTAAGTGTGCTATGGCACAAAAATGGTTGCACATTACTGGCTTAAAGTCTTCTATTGAGTACTCTACAAAAGTTTCCAGCTAGCTTCAAATAGTTCTATGAACATACAACATTCACAAAGCGAATGACCTTCCAAAAATTACCAGAAAAAGCCAAATAAGCTTCAACAAATATCCATTCAACCACTTCCTTCTTTAAATCCCCATAAAGTAAAGCCCCACAAAAGCGTACAATCCATAAAGAAATGTAAACCAAGAACGGAAGGAAGAAAACGAAATGTTGTGTACATTTATCATAAATAAAATTGTTTGTAACAGAAGTTATCTGAATATTTCATGAGACTCTCTCGTGTTCCTTTCTGAAAGTGCCATTGCATTGCATATTGTCCCTCCTTACAAAACAAATTGCTTGTGCAAAATCTTTGATAAAGGAAAAAAAAAGGAAGAAGACGTTTTTGGGGGGCGAACAGAAAATTTAACGTGAATTTTCATTCATAATTTAGATCATTTTATGTGATTGAATGTACACACGTTTATGTCCGTGCACAAAAGAAAGTAATATATTGCATTGAGTTAATATAAATTATTCCCTGGAAAAGCTAAGGTCCCCAAAGTTGTTTGCAGGGTAGCTGAAGATTGTTTGTTGGATTTTAAGGGGTAGAGGGAGGGAGGGGGGGGGGGGGGGGTTGAATCTCAAGATTAATAAAGTTTTTTTCGGATTCTTTTAAATCAACTTGGTTTTATTATTTTTAAAAAAAACCTGAATTAGCCTTCAAGTTCTGGGGTTGCTTGACCCATTCCCCTCCCTCAATTCACTTCTGGACACTTGATTGGCAATTTTTATATAGAAAATAACATGTTGATAACATTAACTGGTGATTGCCATTTTCTACCAGAAAATAAAAATATTTTTTTTTCCTTTTTGAGGGGAGAGGAATTGACAGGCGAGGAGCAACAACGGTTTGTGTGGCAGTGAAAAAAGGAATTTTTTGCAATCATCATTTTTTACGATATAGAACATGATCGGAATTTATGATTTTTTTTTTCTCCTTTTAGTTTCTCTTTTTTTTTGTTCTATGGGGATCCACATACGCTTTTTTTTATTCCTATGTGCTGTGCTGAATAAATGTTCGGCAACAATAATAGAGAGGCTTTCCTTTATTTCAATAATTCTTTTTTTTTGTTCGAAATCGATAACAACACTTTTTTATGGACAATCAATGATCGTTGTTTAATATTATAGTTCTTGTTGAGAGGGAAATGTGGAAAGTGAATGCTTAAAGACAGTTTTCGTGGCATTTAGAAAGACATTCGTGGATTATTGTTTTTGTCTGGGGTGAAAAAGTTAAGTTGGTATGGAATTTTTTTTTAGAATTATTTTAAGAAAAGTAAAGCTTAATTCAATTTTGAAAACTCATGAGATTTTGAATGCATTTTTGAAAACATGATTTCGAAAAGGGAGCTCAATAATTCAGTTTGTTCGTTCGTTCGCTCGGCAGGGTTAAAAATTGAGATCTGAGATCAACCAGACATCGTAGAGAGCTCGGATTTGTTTTAATTGCTCAGTTGCATCTAGTTATTTGCCTCCCGGTTGGTTTAAATTCTTAAATCATTGTTTTTGTCCTATAATTAATGATTTTTTTGTCTCTGATCACGTGTTCGATGAGTGCGTTCAGAAATATGAATTTTTCTACCGTTATAAAAAATTGCTCAGGTTAGAACGACTTCTTAAAATACAATCGTAAATTAACTTAATTCACAAAGAAAAACCAAAATCTTAAAAAAAAGCTTATCCAGCAAAAGTCTGACTCATCTCACATGTCCTCATAAAAGCATCATCATAGTCTAGAAGATTTCTTCTAAAACACCCTCAAGACGATACCATTTATAAGATTTCATATCATCTCATTTTTGTGTCTGCTAGGGTTATCCACTCACACTCTAATGTGTGTCTAGTGTAAATATTGTGCAATAAAATTAATTATATTTACAGAGCAATCAGCCAATGTGAAGTGTATGATGTGAAATTACAAAAAGTGCTTTTAAATGTTTATCAATAAAATTTTATTACAATTACAAATATCATAAAAAATATAAAGAATATAAAAAAATTCGAGTTAATAAAATAAAAATTATTACTCAAAAAAATTTCATAATATTCTTGTGGATATAACATTGGATTACATTATCATTATGTCAATGGGATTTTGTGAATAAAGGTAAGTACATAAACTCTCAAATGTAATTAATTAAATTGCAATTTAAGGAGATTAAAAAAGAAATGCAATTCAACTCGGGAAATGAAAAGTTTGCTAGTTCTTCATCCAAACTTTCCTGCATTGAGGATAAACTTTCTTAATTTTCCACTTAGAGAGCATTATCGTCCGTAATGTAATTAAATGTTTTCAAAGATTTATGCTTTTCAATACAAAACGAGCACAGCGAGAAATGCACACACAAAAAAAATCCCTTGCTGAACTTTTTTATATGCTGTGCGACTCGAAACTACTCTCATGATTAATGGAACTTTTGTACTCTTGTGACACGATGGATATTGAAAATGAAGAAAGATAATTTAAGTTTGTCTCTAATGAAATTTACTTGCTGATTTGATTTTGTTTTGGACTTCTTGGGAATCTTTTTTTATTGGTCGAATTGATTTAATTTTATTAGGAGCTATTTTAGTTGTAGTTTGATTTAATGTTGTTAAATGTTGTTGTAAGAAAGTTGAATGGCAATGACTGAGCTTATATTCTAAGAAAAGTATTATTTAATTTGCTGTGAAAAGTCCATAGAGAATATTTCATTACTTTTTTGGAAATTTGTGATTTATTTTGGGAAAAGAGATATTATTTCATAGGAAGTGAGTCTCAAGGGTTGCATTCATTTTTGCTTGTTAATTTTTTTAACGCATTTTTTAAATTTGCTTTGTTCGTTTGCTCGGATGCATGCAAAAACTTTTGATCTAAACATCGTAGAGAGCTCTAGTTTTTTGCGTTAGCTGTGTTCAATCGAGTTATTCCGGCGACGAATAGTTAAAAATCTTAAAACCATAGAGAAATACTATAATTAATGATTTTTTGATTTCAATACAATGTAGCCAACTTCAATCTATACTAGACACCTTCTGTTGTTAGTGAAGCGTCCTTCGTCTAGTCCCAACAACTAGAAATAAGGACAATCTTGAATTAAACTTTATCACAAGAGGAACAGGGGCTTAGTCAATGGGGTTTCACATTCAATGTTTGTGCTACAAAACTGCATTCTCTGAAGTAATAAACAGTTTCAATTGCAGCATACACCTTAATTTAAAAGCATTTGTATTCATTGTTTTAAAAAAAATCCAAATTTCACCCCTAAATTGTATCAATTTTATACTCTCATTCCATCAAATGATTTACCAGCATATAATAAAACTCCTCGAAGTTCTTTAATCTATTTCTTGTATCAACTTCTCCTTTATTTGATACCATTTCATAAGACTTTGATCCAATTCTCCGTATAGTTTCAAAATTATAAGCAAGCGATACCTTAATTACGTACAACAAAAATTTCAAGAATCCAATTTTGTGGCTTTTCTTTATTGTATTTCAAGAAAATTAATTTTGACATTTGAAAAGTTGTATTTCGATTTTCATTTGTGCTGAATTGAAGTTTTCGATTGTCTTGAACTCGTTGACTCGAGGGGAATGAGAAAAGTTTTGAGAGGAATTTTATTGAAGTTTTAAAGTTGAACGCATTTTGGTGAAGTTTTTTGAAACTTTTGTGCAGTAAATGTGGAATGTTTTGGAGTATTGTTGAGAAAAAGTCACATGAGACTGTAAAACTTTCCATAATCCACTCCACAAAAGCCACACAAGCCACCAGTCACAGCCAAATGACAATGCTCAGCAGGGGTGCAGTCAGAATTTTATGCATTTTAGTTTTTGTCAGAAATTTCAGGTTTTTTCTTCAATTTTTTTGTCACACTTTCAAGCTTCAATTGAACTAGTTCGTTCCTTAAATTCTCTTATTTTAATCCAAACACCCCCAACATCCCTCTACTGCCTAACGAAGCACATTCGAAAGTAAAATTTGTTTTACTTTTTGAAAATAAATATAAAAATTTTCCCCATAACTTATTAAGTTCGACAGATGAAATTGTTGTGTTGTTGCACGAAAAAAAAGTAAAAAATTTTCTTCCATTTTTATGTTACTTACGTAGATGTGTACATATTGAGGCGAACGAATGCAATAAATTTCAGAATCATGACACGTACAAAATTAAGAAAAGAAGATAAAATGAAGAAAAAAACTTTTTTTTGGCTTCAACTTCACTCACACTTTTCCCTCTATTACTCATTTTGATGTCGAAATTACAAAGGACAGGAGTCTGTGATTTTGTTCTTGATTGAATAAGAAATAGACGTGAGATGAAAGATCGGATGAATTTCTTTCAGGGGGCAATGTGAGTGAAATGACATTTAGAAGAAGAATCTTGGAATTTGTTGTTGAAAAGTTCAAGGGTAAAAATGTAAAGGAATTGATATTCTAGTCAGGTATTTAATAGTTTGACTGCTGAAATTTTTAATGACTGACAATTTGTCTGCGATTCGATGATTCAAGTGGTGAAGTTTGTTGGGATCATTTTCATAGAAAATTTTCTGAAAATTAGGTGTAAAGAGATTGAGAAGCTAGCTTAAGGGTCTAGGTGTTTAGCCATACTTTCTGCAAAAGGGGTTCTTTTTAAAAAAATCTTTAAAACCTTCTTATTTTTTAATATTCTGAATATCTTGGATTACGAACTTTGATTGATCAATTCTCACCTTAATCTAAATTTATTTAAATATCTTACAATAATATTTGCACTTTTAAACAAGACTTGACTCAACAATTTCCGATTGTGCTTAAAAATCAAACTAAAAGACACTCCGAATCTCATTTCCAATCAAAACAACTTGAAAACATGCCTTTTCATGCAAAGAATTTCCATATTTTTTGCTGAACAGATCCGATAAGTATAATGTCTATAATCTCAAAAAGGAACTTGAGTGGAGACACTTCAACAATTTGTCCTCGCATTTTCTCCTCTTTCTGTCTGTTGCATGACTCAATTTTTTTTTTGCTTCTGTTTACAGCAACTTTTATTTTTATGCATTTTTTTTATTATTAAAGTAATTTCTTTTATATATTCGCAAATAAAAACAAATCATCAACTTCCCCGGAGCCTTGTGACTCTCTTCGAAAACAATTTCACTCAGCGAAGTCATAGATCAAATAATAAAGTTTTTTTCGGGACTACACACGGGGCATGCAAACAAAACCAAAGATTATAATAATGAAATAAATTTTATGTGAAAATGATAACACAAAAAAAAATTAATTCCGAGACGAAATCTTGTTTATGTTTATGAGTCAAGAAGTGTGAGATTCATACACAAGTGTATGAAATTGTGATGAAGAATCTATCCGACTGATAAAAAGATACGTAAAAGGCAAATATTTTATATATAAATAAATCGTCAAGATCGCATCTGATAATAAATATTTGGCTGTTCAGATATGATGTTAATGCTTAATTAGGATTTTTGAGTCACTATTCTCAACCTGATTTGAAATAGCTGATGTTATTTACATGGTTTCTTTAAACGAAAGCTGAAGAGACTCAGTACCTAATTATTGCAATACCGACACAGCGATCATAGGTTCGAGACTGGGCATGAGAAATGTTTCATTTGTCCTTTTTCGAATCATATGTACTGGAAATAGGGCTCAAAGCCTTCATTTGTAGGCTACAGGTAGTAATGTCATCAAAGGAGTAGCTAGGATCCCACTATAAATTGTAGGTTTAGGTTTGAGTGCAGTGATTTGGCGCATCCTCACTCGTTAAACTCTCATTAGCTCCAAAATGCCCTAGCGCACCTCTAGATCACAATTGATCTGAATAGGTTAAGGTTTTTTTTTTCTTTAAACGAAAGACGATTTAGGATTCTATCCTTTAAAGGTAGAGCTTTTAACCTAAAAACTTCTCTGCTTACTTCTTAGACCTCATCGTTAGCCGCCTTTAAGCTCTCCCTTCTTTCCCCACCTTGTCACCTACCAAAGATCCCTCCTTTGACATCATACTTGACATCATACTTGACATCATATCTGAACAAACCCCAAAAAATGAATCTTTGTCTGAAAAAAGTGAAAAAAAATTAATTAAGTTTTAGGACAGAGAACAAAAAGATTGCGAGCAGTCATAGTTTACACTTCATTTAGTTGAGATGGTTTCGCCGTATCGTAAAAAATTCTCAACGACGTTTATTGATCGTGAATTGCGTCAGAGTGAGCTAGAAAAGCTTAATAGAATATATTATCTCCAATTGTTGAGCTCGGAAAAGCGAAAGTCAAATAAAGAGAATAAATTGATTGATAATTTAGTGTTAAATTTCGATTGCGTGCAGCGTGCGACTAAGACATATACACGAAGATGGTTTCTTTTTGCTATGATAACAATTTCATTAACTATATCCTCAACACAATTTCTACAGTTCTGTATTATATCCAATGTAATGCAGAAATATTTTGATACAACATCTGATGTTATTGACCTTACGTCCATCTTTTATATGCTGATCTATTTTCTTCTTTATATTCCGGTTACGTATTTTTTTTGTGAGAAGCAAGTGAGTTTATTTGGACGATGAAGGATTATGAAAGATACATTTGTAAATGAAATTAGGGGAGCGTGATTTTCTTGGATGTGGAAAATTAAAATTTTTGTGAACATTTTTTCCAACTTAGTTGAAATTTCAATTAAAATTCCGGAATCGAAATTAGGATTTAAATTTCATTCAATTTAAATTCCAATTCTAGAATCAGAGTCTGGTGTTAAGAAAGAAATTGAATGCAAAATGAAGGGAATGACTGTAGATATGGCTCGAATAGTAGGGATCTCTGATCGAGTGGTCTGAGATCGCCTCTTTTGATCTCGTGGGTTCGATTCCCATCGAACCCGACTTGTTTTACATTAGTATACACATATGGCAGTTATAGGGAGATCTACAATGACTGAATTATCAGGTTAAATATGAGCGTTTGGTCCTAAATGAATTAAAGGAACTAGTGGAACTATTTTTAATGACATTTTTGAATGAAAACCTTTGAATTATTTTTAATTTGAAAGAAAATTAAATAAATTGTTGAAGAGCTTAGGATTTTGACCCCACTTCCTCAAGCTATGCTCTGGAACCTGCTTTAATCAAAAGTCAAAGATTTTTAAAAGCGTTTAAAAATTATTGTGACAATTGGCATATGTACCTTTTAGCACTCACATGTTAAGGCAAGTTTATAGCATGATCGGTGCTAGAATAAAGTAAATCATGAAAACATAAACCACGATATCTTATTTATCAAGACAACCGACAAAAATTTACAACACCCACACAACATACAAACTACACATTTGTTTATCCACAAAGAAAATTGCGCTCAAAAAATAGAAAGTTTGCAAAATACATTCACTAAAAAGGAAACATTTTTTTTCTCTCTCTCTCATTTTTACATCCATATAACACAGTCGTTACATAAAGTGGCACTATATGGATCCGTTGGGCTTGTAATAACATCATGGCTTAAATATATTGGTGTTCTTATCCAAAATTTTGCCCTTATTTTGCTTGTTCAATGCTTTTGTGCATTATTCCATATATTCTTGTCATCAATTCCATCAAGAATTGCCACCGTATGGTTTCCAATTCAAGAAGAATATTTGACACAAGCAATAACCATTTTTGCCAACAACTTGGGCTTGATTATAAACTTCTTGTCATTGATTGTCATCAACAATTTAGATGACATGGAAATTTTGACGACAAATCTCACAGATTACATTCTACTGATAGCTTTGCTATCCACATTCAATGCTATCATCATGATGTTCGCATTTAAACAAGACGAACCAGAAATTCCACCGTCATGCATTGAGGCGTTGAGACGAGATAAAGTCATTCAAAATGAGGACTATGATAAGAGACGATTTTGGAAATCATTGAAAATTTTGATGTCAAATAAGAATTTCATCATGCTGTTTCTTGGATTTGGATTGAACATTGGAGTCTTTAATGCATTCTCGACCATTTTGAACTCTATTATTGTTCATTATTTTCCTGTAAGTATGAGTTGTGTCACGAGTGTGATAAGAATATTTAATCAGTGCCAAAAAAAGTGTCTTACTCGTGATTTTTGAGCAGATTTTGCCGGCGAAATCTTGATAATGATAATTAGATCACGCTGTTGATAGAATGTTGCAAATTTCAATAGACTTCTTCTTGATAGTCTAAAATATTCATGAATATTTACTGAGATGAGATAAAATTTTTTTGGAAGCATGTGCTTCATAATTTATGATGATTTTCAATGAACTTGATGTAAAGTATATAATTGAGTTTTTTATTTAATTTTTCATGATTATTTGACTCGGGCTCGGTTAAATGACTTAATTAGAAGTTATAATTGCTGAATAATTAAGGTTTACTTACCTATCAGGCATAGATACAAGAAGGGTATTTAGTTGTCAATCAAACCTTCTCGGCTCATATTGTAGTACAATTTTTCTTAAGCTACAAAATTAACAAGTCTTGTTTTTCACTTTATCGTTTAAGAATCGTTCATAAATGACTTTCAATTTTTTTTTTCGTTTTTAAAAAATTCACTTATGAGGTCCAGCATTTAGGAGAAAGGGGGCCTAAAAATCTGTGACACATTGTGACAGTAGAGGTAGGGAGGGTTAGGAAATTTGTGACATCCAATTGTTTTGTGAGCAAATTATATTTTTATGTCACAAAAGGTTAGGGGGGGGGGGGTATTGACATCGGTGACAGTTTTGTGAAGGAGGGGGGAGGGTGGGTCTGAAAATTATGTTTTGGATGGACTTCACAAGTGAACGGTGGGAAGTTTAATTGTTTCAGACCCTTTTCCCCATACTCTCTAATTGAGACTTCATTTACAAACGATCTTCACATGCATATTTACTTCCTTCCTCACAATGCTGCTAGTTATGCAGCTAAATATACCCTCAAGGATAAGAATAATTATACTGACAGCTAGGAAAGCCACTATGACATCTGAAGGGAAAATTCAATTTCTTTATTAGCTAACGAAGCTGATAAACAACGCTTATCTTTAGAACTTGAGACAGAAATATATAAAAATATAAATAGATGGACGATAATAGGAAAAAAGTTTGTATAGATTCGTTATTTATGATTATTTTTACGACAGAATAAGGTGACGATACTATTTTTAACTGATAATATTAAAGCTTTTATTAGTGACGAACTACAATGACTATCATGAAATAAATTTATAGTCTCAATAGTTCAATTAATATTCAGCTTCTCCTTAGTTTTTGATGTCATTCATTAAATCAGATGAATCAAGTGTTGCCTCTACCCAAGATCTCAACTAGTAAAAGATCACATTTTCCTAATTCTGTACCATAAATTCTATTCATCAAAATTCTAATACTTAAAAATTTATGATAACAATTTGAAGGTTAAAATCCCCAAATTAATAAAATACCTTCCCAAAAGGTCTGTCAAGAAAATTTTTATCACTCAAAAGTCTTATAAAATTTAAGAATTCTTCATTATCATAATTGTCTTAATTGAAACTAATCCATAAAGCCAAAAATACCAGAAGAAAAAAATTTGCAACATCCTTCATAATGTAAATCCATCAAGACACCTACAATCTGATTTTAATCGGGTCTCAAATCGCTAATTGACTTTTTTTTCCTTTTTTATGCTAATTTTATCCACTTTTCCATTTATTACCATCCATAATTAGACAGGTCAACTTGAAGCTGGTACATTATGCTTATCAACGACGCTATTAAGTGTATTTAGTCTGTTCGGATTTGCATTCATTTTGGCAAGATTCAAGCGCTTTAAATCAACAGCACTGTGGATATTAAGAATTCAGTCTATCGCCTTCATACTCTTCTCACTTTCTCTCGAGTCAACCTCATTTGTGATTATGTGCTTCTCGAGTATACTTCTAGGGTAATGAAAATAAATGTTGATTATAGCTGTAATGATTATGATGAGCATATAAATAAGCTCACTTATTATTATTATTTTCCTTTTCTTATATTTTGTTTTTATTCTAGAATATTTATGGTTGGATTTCAGCTTGTTGGTCAAGAATTGGCTGTTGAATTAACATATGACATGATGTGCGAAGATATTTCGGTCGGCATAATTAATACATTTGGATTCTTCTGTGGAATAATAATTACACTCGGCATTAAAAAGCTGCAAGACGTCTTCTCAATTTTATATGGAAATTTATGCTTCTCGCTGCTCATTACAGTCGGAACTATTTTTAATTCGTTAATTAGCTCATTAGAATTAAAGCGACAAGAGGTTGTTGACTTTATAGATTCAGCGACTGAAATAGAATTAGAAAGTAGAACTTATAGATTCTCAGACACGCCGAGAACATCACGACAATCGAGCATGAAATGAATAGAAAATAAAATGTTAATTAAAAACGGAAATGAGAGAGCTTTTTTTTTGTTATTTTTCGGAGCATTTGCTACGTTAGGTTAATTTTTAATTGCAGTTCTTTTGTTTCGTGTGCTTATTGTTTGTTGCTCGCATATATGAAGATTAAATTGAGGATGTTTAAACGGATGAAAATTAATCTAATTTTTAATTTATGGGTTTTCTGGAGTAGATTGTTTTGGGTATGGTCTTGTATAAAGGAAAGCAATTAAGGACCTTGCGAGATGTAGAAAAATTTTCATACAAACAAGCACCAAGTACCTTACAATGACAATGAAGCCAACATACTACCTTGAACGTAAATTTTTGAACTTTTAAATCCCCAATTTCCTTGACTTTCTATTAAAAAATTCCAAAAAAAAACATTTTGTTCTAAATTCCATGCGTCAGTTGTGAATAATGTGAAGCTTATTGCTATTAACATCTTAAGATCCTTATCATAAATTTTCCGCATCGTATCTCATTAGATTTTATGATTATTTTTAATGTTTTACATGATATCGTGTTTTAAGAACATTAAGTATCAACATGAAGCCTAGGATATTTGTGTTTGTGTATCATATGTTGTGTAATAATTCTTTAATGATGTTCTTTCTTCTTACAGTTTCTTTTTTAAACTTTAAAATTTTCTTTTTATTTTCTCTCAATTTTCATCATCATTATCAACAGACACGGAAGCTATTCTTCTCTATAAAATAATTTAAAGGGTTGCTATATCCTCAAAAATATATTTATTCCCATTTAATGTGCTTTATATGGGAGAGCTTACGTCTTTACGTAGTTACGCTCATGGGATGATGATGATGATGGTGATGGTAAAAAGCATTTTATTTTTATTACGTTTATCACTTTTAACTTGTGGATCTTAATTTAATTACATTACTCACATGGATTGTTTTTCTGTGGATGATGATGTTTTGGGGGGTTTTGGAACATTTAATTCGGGAAGTGGAAGTGACTATGAATTTTTATTTGCAGAAAGGAACATGAGAGGCAGTTTAGCAAAAAATAATTTCTAGAGATTTTTATGGTTTCAGGGATGAATCAAAAGAGTTGAAGGGTGGTCTGAATTTCCCATGTGAATGCTATACTTAGGTACTCCTAGGATATCAATGATATATCAAAAGGAGAAGACCACCATCTGTAGATATGGCTTGAAGAGCATCTGTAGTATATAAGCCTGAGCATAGGGCTCGCGTTGAACTGGTTATATGTGTATTACGTATAGCCGTAGTGAGATATGTACCTCGAGTGGCTGAGTGGCAGGGATCGCTGATCGAGTGATCAGATATCGCCTTTTTTAAGGTCGTGGGTTCGATTCCCATCGAATCCGACTTGATTACATTAGTAAATACATATGGCAGTTATAGGGTGATCTGCACCATCTATTGGTGATAAAAGCTGTGGTTGATTTCCAAATACTGAAAAATTACAAAAGATCAAAAGGCTGGCAAACCTCATTGCCATTGCCATCGATGTCTACTGATTCAACCGTGGTCCTCATTTCTAAGGCAGAAAATTGAAATGTTTAAAAATACCAAAATATATCCAACAGTTTGCATCAGTGACCGAAAAAATTCCCGTACAAGCACATCCACTTTAAGCTGCATATTCATTCACATATCCTCGAGTAAGCATTCGTTCCAGCTTCATCACTTATTAACGATTTAATTCACTTAAAATCTTCATCATTTATTTAAATGAAAATCCCCAACAAAAAAAAAAATAATATTTTATTTGGTTTGGGGGAAAATGCATGAAAAAATAATTTTCAGAAACACAAATGAGAATTAAAACAACTTTTTTAGAATGTTTAAAAAAAATTATTCTCGCAATTAAATTTTATTTTCTCAAATTATTTCCACTGTGGCAGATGCAAAATTGGATGGAGATAAGAAGACAAAAATAAAATCTTTAATTCTAGTCTTTACTTGTCAATAAATTTCAATTTTACACAAAAGAGAGAGAAACGAAAATGAAGCTGATTTCCCCAATTCTCCCTCGACAATAAGCCATACACTATTATGTATTATTGTATATGCACGATTCGTACAATAAGTAAATCTAAATGACATTTGTGTATTGCCATTTTGAATAAAGAATACAATTGAATGTAATTTATTGTCTGCTTACTGTACTGAGGAGGAATTCCTTTCCAAACTTATTCACAAATGGCATCAGTGGATGTTCAATCCTGATGATTTAATTATCACACTTCGATGAGCCTTTATGGCAATTTACAGAACATTACTGGACAAATTTTTGTTTATTTTTTATCCATGCTTGATGAGCCAAAATGTGAAGATATTTCCATTAAATTATTGATTTTTTTCATGTTCACTGCTGTTATAGATTTTTCTGCGATAGAATTTTCAAAAAATTTCTTCTTTCTGAGCGCTTTATTTGAGATTAAAGGAATATTTGAATGGAGGCGGAAAGAATCTTTTAATCTGAAAGTAAAGATTACATATGAAAATTACTTTTTGATGCTGTTGAAATGGAACTTCATTTTTATGGTTGATTTGAGATTATTTTTGGATTTTGAAGGAATTTTTGATTTTTGCGAAAGCTAGTCTTGATGATTCAAGTTAATTTATGGAATATATTACAAAGAAAATTGTTATGTCGAGAGGATTGTTATGCTCTATGTAATAACTGAGAGATCGGGCTCTAATGGGAATCGAACCTACGTCCATACAAAAGAAGCTTATCTGTCGCATAACGATTGAGCCACAGATGCCTTACTTTAGCAATGGTAGACTCGCCTAGTGTATCACAAAACACTTTTTAAAAATCCTTAAAAATCTTAAAATTCGGATAAAATATCAAACTTTAATTAACTTAAATCCACTCCCATTGTCCTCAAATAATAAAGAAAAATCACAAAACAACATGTTCAAGATGAAAAATTCCTCTTTAATTTAATAGCTCAACAAAAAAATCTATCAAAAGGCACATTAAGTATATTACATGTCAATTCCAGACGATGAAAAGTTTTTATGAAGAGATTTCTTTTTCTCCTGGCACTGAACAAAATGTTTTTACATCCACCATAAAACTTTTTCTTTGCTATTTATTTTTTTAATAAAAAAAAATATTTTCCTCATTTAAAAAGAATAAAAAAAAAGTAAATGTAGAACTTTATGAAATGACACATGCTTTCAATATTTTCACCTATGCCATTTCCTTTTCTTTTATATAAAATAAGGTTCTCGACATTCAACCGAGTCGCAATTTTGCCTCCGTAAAGTTTTGGTCATAAAAAAATTTTTACAGCAGATATCTTCAACCATGCCATGCCGTACAGAGTAAAATTTCCTTTTTTTCTTCACTATGAAATGGAAATGGATGTAAAATGAGGCACGCACGATAAGCTTCTTTCTCTCCTTGGTGTTTTCTTTTTCCTGTTTTATCACTTTAAGACGAGCAGCACAGAAGAAGAAGAAAAAAATTATCTTTTCATTCTTTTCCTGCAGGGCTATTGTTGTCTCTATGTTCTGGCATTTCCGTTTCTCTACGGTTTGCCTTTCTGCCAGTCGTCTTCTTTGTAACTCCAAGATTATAATTTA
This sequence comes from Chironomus riparius, assembly GCA_917627325.4. Classification (NCBI taxonomy): domain Eukaryota; kingdom Metazoa; phylum Arthropoda; class Insecta; order Diptera; family Chironomidae; genus Chironomus; species Chironomus riparius. Next base: position 23,440,152 of record OU895878.1, read on the forward strand.
ATTTAATGTTAAATGATGTTGTTATCCATGCAGAAGAGAAGAAAAAAAAAATTGTGTTTTATCCAACAGCTAACATGAAGTTTGCAGTCTCGCAAATTAAGCATTCAAGGTTGCTCAAATTGCACCAAATAAATTTTCAAGCTAGAAATGTAATCAAGAATATTTTTATTGATGTAGAAATGAAAGGATTAAGCGCATTTATATGATGTAAAGAATTTAGGTCGTCGCGTTTTGTGGATGAGAATTATAGGATTTCCTTTACTTGAATAAGCAAACGTGAACAATATGTTGGGGGATTTAATTCTAATACACGCATCTTCAATTTTTGCAGACATTTGCACGTAAAGTCAACGAGTGAAGTGAACATATTTTGGTACATGATGTTCAGTAAGAAGCAAGCTGTACAAAGAATTGAAGTCAAACATGCAAAGTATTGAGGTTTATTCCAGGGTTCCGATACAGGCACCAGTCACAGGTGAGAACTGTACAATTCCTTGATAATTTGTGAGGTTTTATTAGAACTTTTATGGTTTTGTTACAAAAACCTTATAAATTATCAAAAATTTTACGGTTCTCATCTGTGACAGGTGCCTGTGTCGCAACACTGGTTTATTCAAAGGATCGTGGCTAGTTAAATGTTATTTTGAGCCAGATTATATGGTAAGGAAATATGGAGATATTATTTCCTATGGTATAAGTTGTGTATCAGCCTTGATTAATGATCTATTATCTTAGGTTGTGAACAAATATTTTGAGACACACAGTTCAAAAAGCACTGCTCTAGTAAGTAAACATGCAAAAAATTTGCACAATCTACTCAAAACCCTTATTCACTCAATAAAATTCCCAATAATCTTGGTCAAAACTTCTTCATACACTTTAATCTCTAACTAGCCAATCTGCAAGTCAATAGTTCTCAACATCATCATCAGCACCACCCCAAACAATCTTGCAAATTTTTTTTGCGTCCGAAAAACTTTTCAAATTTATCCTTTTTATTGCACCATCAAGCAATAACAACAGCACTTTTAAACTTTAAACTTTGAAAGATAACAGAAGTATAATTAGACGGAAAAATTTAATTTCTTATAGAGCCAAAAAAAAATATTAAGAAGAGCAGGAAAACATCATGAAGTGTGAAATGGTGATAAATGGGAATAATTATAAGGGTTAGAATCGGATGTAACTATAGCTGGTCGTAATGTAATTAAAATTGTAATTTAAAAAATGAATGAGAAAAATTTCGACAACATAGATTCTTCTTGGGGTCGATGATGTGAAGCTTAAGGTTTTTAAAATTATAATTTTAGAGATGAAGAAGAAATTGGATGGAAAAGTCGAGTTTAATTTTCATGTGGAAGAAGATTTGAATGAGTTTCTGATTGTTGAAGGTAAATGAAAGGTCTTGTGGAAATTTCTGCTAGAATGGAAATGTCAAGTGGGGTTTAATGTTGGTGTTATCGTCGACTCTTTGTAGCAAATTGTCGAGTAAGTTTGTACAATTCAATTCTGGATACGACTCGGAAACATAAACTAAAGTTTTGAAGAAAATCCGTTGAATTATATTTTTCACTTCTATATTTGGACTTTATTAAACTGATGACATGTGTTAAGATTAGGAATGGTAACTAAATAGATGTTAGTCTTCCAAAAAGCAACCATTATGCTAAAGTCTCGTTCGTTAATTTCTGAGGCAAGTTTTAACGAAGATTTTCAATTCAGAAGTAGATTGTGCTTCATTTTAAACCAGCCTCAGTTCATGTATTTCTAAATGTTCCTCTATTTAAAGCCAAACTCTATGCTTATGACCCAAAATAAAATTAGTTTTAATTTCTATTCTTGCTGTCAATTCTGCAATATCCGTGCTTTAACTAGTAAAGAATCCACAACCCCTCTAAAAGCAATCATAAAACATCCACGCACAAGCGATTCAATTAACATTCAAGAGCTCAAACTCAAACACACCTACAATAATCTCTAAATTTGTACAAAAGTAAATTTCAATTGCTCGGAAGGGATTGTTAAACTGTCATTTAATATTGAAGGTAGTCATTACGGAGATATTCTTATCAGCAATTAATTTTTACTTTCGTGAATTGAGTTTAAAACTCCTTCTCGACCCCAAATCCTACCTTTTACATGACTTTTCTATCATTACATTCCCACACTCTGTAAGTAGAATTAAAACAATTTCCTACAGCAAACTCGCTTGTTTGTAAAACGATTCAATGATAATACTTTGATTTACAGACATAAAGTACCTTAATAAGGATTACATGACGCTTATGCTTTCCATTTTGAGTGTTATTATCCAATTGTGTACCTAATACAATTTTCCAACTTAAAGGAGTAATTTGTTCTAATTTAAGTTTTGAATTTTCATGCCACACTGAGGACAGAGGCACGAACCGACTTCATAGAAAACTTTTCTTCTTTAATTTTCCATTTGTATTCCACTTTATTGGATATTCTATCTCCATCTCATTCTTACTTACTATGCCTTTGTTTTTGTACGGCATATCAACAGCGTATATAGGAAATGTATTCAAATTTTACAACCTTAACCAATTTATGTACGGAACAAAGATATCGAAATAATTTCAAATTGACTTTTAAGGTCGATTTTTCTTCATTTCATTTTTCCTTCTGTTTTTCTAGCTTCTTGTTCTTCGCCTCTTTCCTCACTTTTTGAATATTTAATGAGAGAATTTGGAAAGGATTTTGAAGCCTTTCTTTTACCCCCGTAACACTTTTTTTGGATCCCCCTTCAACTAAAAATAAAAGAAATTGATATTGAACTTCGACAGGTTTATTGTCCTTTCCTTTTTTTAGTTGCCTTCTCTTTTGGTTTCGATTTCTATTATTTGAATTCTTTTTGTTGTAATGTTGAATTTTTTGTAGAACTGGTCACTTTCTTCCTGACAGTTTTACTAGCTTTCCTGTTTTGTATCACTTTACATTCACTTGAATGTTTTTAGCAATTTTTGTGGACATATAGAGCTGACTTTTGGGATTGTTGACTTGTTTCAACTGTTTACAGCAGTAATGTCCAAACTGTGTGCCGCGGTACGCTGGTGTTCCGTAGATTTATTTGTAAATGATGCGAGGTGCATGTTGTGTGCGACTTTGGTAATGGCTTACTCCTAAGGTGTACCGTGGCTCAAAAAAGTTTGGACAACACTGGTTTACAGCTTTATATCGAGTTCAAAATAAGGAACACTAGTATTTAATTTGGGTATTGGAGTTTGGGATATCGAGCCATATGTAAGCTAAACTACCAGTAAGAAGTTAAAGCTTTTGTGATCGAATGGTTTGGAAACAAAATTATAAGGACGCAGGTTCGATTCCCACTTTAGTCCAATTTTTCAATTATTACCTCGAACGCTATCAATCTGACAAGGATACATACAACGCACACGACATTAAAGGCATCAGAAAATAAACCCTCCAACTTATCCAGTATACACTTGATTAGTCTGCAGGTTGCTCATTATTACCTTCTATTGAAAATATTTCAATCGAAAATCTATAAAACCGTTCAGTCCATTGTACCTTTGATTCAATAATAATAACCATACAGCCATCCACCTTCAGTAACTTATTTTACTCGTTCTTTCTCTTCTTTTCTCTTTTGATTCCGGTTGACGAATTTATTTATTTTTTGTTATGTTGCTGAAAAAAGGACGACAGAAAAAAAAGTATTTCAAGGGTCGTACCTTACTTTTACTCATGTTTTTTTCTATGTTTATTTAAATTATAATAAGTAACATATCACACACATATGATAGGGTTGAGTTGAGTTACTGAACTGATATATGAACAAGAAAAAAAATCACTTTACAGTGAATGGAATATTCGTGTCTGTATGTATGTGGTGGCTAGACGTGTGCCACATTAGAAAGGAAATGCCTGTATAATAAGCACATGTGCGGCACAACGTACATGAAAGTGAAATGTATGCTCGATAACATCCTGTCCAGGTGTCTAACAATATTTTAAATAACGTGATAGCTGAAATTTGCTGTATTTTAATTCAGAGTTGTTATTTGTGATGTTTGGGTTGACAAATCTAAAGACTAGGCTAGGAAACTCTAGAACACTTGGGATACTTCATACAAAATACGGTATACTTTCATATAAAAGTGGGATATTTTGGGATATATCTCAGAGTTTCTAGGACTGATCTATAGATTTATAAGGGAGCTGGTGTAATTAGCTCATAAGAGATGTAATTATATTTGCTAGGACCGAAGGGGCTTCTTGAGTAGAGAGAAGATAACTCAGTTTTGGGACTAGTTTATGCATCTAAGTGGGTCCTAGTGCTTGACTAAACGTGTGGCTATAGAGGGTCTTTGAAGGCTCTGCAAACTTTAATTTTTTTAAAAATAACATTTATATCCCAAACAACAACACTGACTTTAATTTATAGTTTGAATTATTTTTTTACTCCAAAGTAAATTTCATGCAAAATAATTTTCCGAGCACATGTGTTTGCATATCAAAATACACGATATGTCGATGACACTTTCCATTGTTCTCCATAACATTATGTTGTTATAGAAATTGAACTTAAGGGATTATGATACACAGAAGAAAAAAAAGTTATAAAAATTTCTTTTTTTTGTTCACTGACTTGCTGATAATAATAAAATTCATGATGTAGAAAATTTTTTTACGGAGTGAAAAGCAAATAAAATGTAAAGATATTTTTCTCATGGATGAATGGATGAATTTGATGAACTTATTGACTTATTGGTTCTTCTTTTATTGTCGAATTTTTATTACACTGAATGATCTTGAAAATTCAATTCAAGTGGAAATTGGATATAATTTCAACATTGTCATTGTCTGACAATAAACTCAGCTTGATTAAGGATGACGTGCAATTCATGTTAAAGTCGTTCAACTTGCTTGTGAGGTGACAATTTATGAACAACATGTCTCAATGTTCATTAACTGCCCACAAGCAATAATTATTGTTAATGTGTTCTCTTGTTAATTGGACATAAGTTGACATTAATGCGTGTATAGCTCAGCTTTCTTTAGTATTTATGTAGCATGGCTTATAATTTGTGATATTTGATTGAACGCACCAGAATGTCGCATGTAATTTGTGGGTTAAGTGATTTATTAATTTTCGATAATTTTGAGGATTGGTTGGATGTGAGCATTGAAGATATTTAGGATATGGGAATTGAGATTCGATATATTGATTTGGAAAGGAAGGTTAGCTGGGCCAATATGACATGCTTTTTGTTGCTAAACTCACTCAAATTCAACCTTAACAAGTCTTTAAAGCCATTGCAAAAATATTTCATTTAAAAAATTTAATTTAAACCCACGAGCGCAAAAAAAAGTCCCATAAAATCTGGAAACTAATGTTCTACCAAAAATTTATGAAAATTATCCTCCATCCGCATATAATTTACGGAAAATTTATGTCTAATTTAACATTTAATATTGTACAAACTCAAATATGAGAATGGCAAACATTATTTTGACGCCATAATAATATCGCATACAACATTTGCTCGTTAAGTCATCTATAATTTTCGTTAATATGATACCATTAACATTTCTCATCCATAAAGCTACACATTAAGTGTTAATATAAACTCGAGTGAAGATTATAAAATGAAAATAAAATAAGCGTATAAGTAGGTGTCGAAAATATTACTTCCTTATTTCTTGCTATGCCGCAATGCAATTAAAATTTTTTTTTCTCGTTCGATATTAAAAGTTGTTGAGTGCGCCTTTTTTTCTTTTGCCTTAATAACAACATAATATTCCCATTTCTTGCCTTGAAACTTCCTTGAAATTACATCGCTACGTTTCAATTAAGTTTATGCTTCTCAGCGCGAAACATAATACATAAAAGCATACATTCACATAAGATACGGTGGCAGAAAAAAAAATTATTTAAGCGGTGTGGGGTGCTGAAATGCCATTGCACATCACCCACAAAATATCCAAAGTTAATGAATGTCATAAAAATAATTTGTAGCATAAAAATACCGAAAGTAGGATTTTTAATGAAGCATAAAGAGAAAGTGAAATTTACGCAAGTTTATGTTATAATACAATCTACACACTAAAGTATCATTCATGCTGCTTTTCTTTTTCCCTTTAGTTGCGTGGTATAAATGTAGGGGAACCCCTCTTTTTTGTGTCTTACCTTAAAATAAATGTGAATGTCGAAAATAAGAAGAGTAAGAATTTTTGAGTTTAAATGACTGGGATAAATTAAAGTAGCGCATTTTCAACTTTTTAAGGAAAAGGAAGAACTTAATATTCTAAAAGGTAAAATTAAAATAATGTTGTTTCCATAATAACTCAAAATATGTAAAATCGAATCTTAAATAATGATGAAGTGTTCTTAAAACTATTCCCCAGAATTTGTCTCCCCATTTTTAAATTTTTTCCTTCACCTCACAAAGACGCAATGTAATTGAAATTCCAGAGACGACAACGACGATGGTATAGGAATGAATGAAATGTTAGTTCCTTTTTTAAAGGAGCACATACAAACAAGTACATAATGGAGAGTTTTATAAATTTATTTTGCACCTGAGCAATTAATTAACGATTTATTTTTGTTGTAGGGAAGGTTTGCCATATTCTTATCATGAAATGAATATCAAAATTAGCATTTCTAAGACATACTTCTCCTTCATATTTATTCCTCTATGCTTATTAATGCGAAGCCAAAAATATATAATAAGTAAGGAAGCGTAAATTTTCCTCTTTTTTTGTACATTCAGGAAAAGAAAATCCTTCGAAAAATATTTGTGTATGTACACAGTTATTTTATTCCTTACTGTAAAGAGTTTTCTTGTGCTCAACTCTTGCGGAAGTTTGTGAGCTCCCTCACATAACTTGTTGAGAAATTATGACTTTACTTTAATTCATTTCCTCACAACATGCACTCGCCTTCACTTAAATTTATCATATTTCAAATGTTTGGGTCAATTTTTGTTTGAACGGTTGACTTTTTTGAGAGGGTTGGAGTGGGGATGGGGTGCATTTTAGGCGAAGGTTTGAGAAAAGCTAGGAATAGATGATTTTATGTCAAATTAAATGAGTTGGTTTGTAACTTGAATGTTTGATAAAGTGACTTAACATTAGGGTGACCATCTGCGTAGTTTTACAACGGACAGTGCTGTGTTTCAAAACCCTGTCCTGTATAAATTTGAAAATTTTGTTCCAGGTCCTGTATTTTAGGAGTTTATCAAATGTCCTGTATTTTCATAAAAATTAGATGGTCACCCTACTTCAAAATTTAATTACAATACTCAAAATTCAAGATGTTTAAAGGCGTATATACTCAGAATCTATCCTTAAAAATCCCCGCATTTCTAAAACTTTTAATCTCAATTATTTTATCAAACAAAGTCGCGAGACAAGTCGCCTGTCAACAGGCACAGGGAATAGATCTGTCATGCAAACTGCCTGTCACAGGCAAAGCAATCTCTTTGTCACAGGCAACTGCAAGCCACAGACAAAATACAGATCGCAACTCTGATATCAAAAACATTCAACATGTATGTAAAATGCGTCCACTTCCCCACCTAATAAACTCACAACTCTTTCCAAAATATTTATTCCTTGCTGTGCCAAACTCCCACCCCATAAAATATTTTTATTGTGTATAGCATAATCAAATTACGATCATAAAGTGCCTTTTTTTCTATACTGTGAATATGAGATTATCATTATTATTAATATTTTTATTGTTCCTCTATCCCCTCAATGAATTTTTTGTTCCATTCCTTTCTATGTATTTTTTTTTCGTTGCTCATTCACTTTTTCATTTAATATGCATACAATAAACTATCGTAAGTGAACTATCGTATTGAAAACAAATAGAAAGAAGAAGGAATAAAATTCACATAAAGCATTCATGCTTCAATGAAATAAGACGATAATGATGGAAAGTCACGAACATTGTGTCCTTTTGCCCCACATACCTATCAATTTATTTTGTCGCTTTAGTTTCCGAAATGCTATAAATAAACGAGTGCAAGTTTAGGTCGATTTACAGGTCGAGTTTTATTTATAGAATCGGAAGCAGATGGAAAAAAGCTATTTGATTTGAACTTTTTTTCTTTTGCCACTCATACCATTGAATAGAGACATAGAGAGGAAGCATAATATTATTTGAATTTTAGGCTCAAATGATGAATAAATAATGTTGTGAGAATACAAATGAGTGACATTCAATATTTAAGACATTGATGTAGAAACTTTCATTATGATGGATGGAATGGCATACATAATGAAGTAGAAATTATTATTATTTTGGTATTGTAGTCATCTATACTATTGTAGATATGGACTTATGAGGATTACAGATTCTTGATGAATATTTTTGGATTTATCAAAAAGACAATGTGTTTCATTTGTAGAATCGAAATTAGGCTTTATTCATTGGATATTTGAGGACTGAGAATTTCATGTTGGTAACGAACATCCATTGAGCATTAGCTTTATTATTGATTTTGCAGTTTTAATGAGAACCTTTGGAAAGAGTATTTGATGTTTAAATCTAAATGTGTGCCTCTTAAGCTAGGTACTCATGGAAAGAGGCTGTTGATAGAGACAGTATTGCATTTGGTATAGGAAATTGGCAAGCGGTTCCCAGTGAAAGAGCTAGTTTTAGGCGGCATCTGAGTAAGGCCATGATTTATAATTGATCTGTAAGGTCATCGAAGTAAGAAAGCAGTTGAGTGCCTTGCTGGTCGAATAGGTAAGGCGCTTGGCTCAAATTTTGTATGGTAAGTCGAAGGTCGTCAGTTCGAATCCAGTCATTTCCAAAATTGTTCTTTTTCAGAAGTTTAGATACTTCGACTGCTTAATGTACGAGATCAAGCCATAAGTTGGCATTTTGGGCAACGTTGGATTAAGGAACGGATCAGGAACTTGAAGTGTAGCGGGAGAAATAGGAACGAGAGCTACAAGATTACCTTATAATGGAATATTGTCAGAACGGACCTGAAATGTATCACGTCACGCCCACAGAAAATTGAAACGAGAGCCTGAATTTAATCAAAACCTAGATTTGAAAATTAGAAGCTTGATTCTACGTCACCCATAGTGATATGAAATGTATCACTAGTCAATGTAAAAAAGTAAAACATGTATAAATACCAATTCTTCCGGACGGTAACGTCGACAAATAAACAATAATATTGCTCTCTGTACTACATCAGAATCCTCAAAAAAATTTACTAGAAAATTCACACTTCCTCAACACAATCCACCCCAACAAAACCCTAAATAATGCACATTTCAATATGCCGCAGCCCTTAAAAAAATTTAACGACATAACATTTACTAAAACAAAGCTTGATTCAATTAAAAATCCTCATAAAAATTCGAACAGTCATAAATTCCCATTACCTACCACAAAATACAGCCTTAATGATTTTGTTCGGTTATTAACATTGAGTTAAACGTGTTATTTTCATTCTCATTCAACTTTGAAGTTCACTGCTCTCTTTCTGCTATTTTTTAATGTTTTCTTCTTTTTCTCCTTTCTCACTTGTATTTTTTATGACATGCTATTTCGACAAACATTAAGGAAAGTCTCATGCTACTCAATAAACACAATAAAAATAAATTTGATAATTTTTCTTCGTAGTAAAGTTCTCTGGTGTGTCTCTTGACTTCTTTGGAAGAAGGATTTTGAGTTTTTGTTGTCAATTCTATTGATGATCGCATCACGATGTCTCGAGGATGAAGGAAGAGATGGAAAATAAACTGAAATCAATTCATCTGTCTCAGACTCAACAGAGTTGGGCTTGCTTGTTGATGGTATCTTGGTTGGTGATAAAGAAGAAAGTGAAGGTTGCCTGCTGAATATTTAAGCAAACCTTTAAGGCATAACCACATATATAAATTCAAAATACCGCAAGTTCCCTAACGATGCAACGGCAAAATAGTGGTTATTTCCATGGATATCCTAAGCGAGATTTTTAATTGAGAAGATATATATGTATACAAAGCTTTCCCTTCTAAGCTATGGTAACAAAGCACACAAAGAGGTCTATCCTGCACATTTTGCTTCAAAACTTTCAATTCAATTCATATCACATAAACTTTCATTCTCAATATCTCGTAATCTCCTTAAAAAAAAATCATTCCGAATTCAAACAACAGAAAAGAGAACTTAAATAAACAGCAACTCTGCTGAATCTCAAAAAATTCGATTATGCATAAAAAATTGAATTCACTTTGAGGAGATTCAGAAAGAAAAACTTTTCACTTATTCTACTCAATTTGTTTAAGCAGAATTGAGGAGAAAAAAAAGAATCTTTTTCCTCCTTCATCTCCTGACAAGAGGAAAATAGAATCATTGATGCTTCCACTCTTTTTTATTCTCATAAAAAATTGAACATACGTCGATATTTATTTAAGAGCTGAAATTTTGTTTCGTTATCTCCATGAACCAAGCCACTATAGGATGTACGTGTACATAGTATCGAAATACTTATGAGACTCAACTTCCTCATCGTATAAAGGAAAAGTTATTATGCAAATGTCAGGCTATAAAAGAAGCTTTATTGCCACAAAAAAGAAATGTATAAATATTTATTTGCGTAAGGGGAGTTTTGAGCTCGAGCCGCAATTTTATATGCACAAAAAATTATTTTTTTTTTAAATTTTGTTTTTCTTCTTTTTTGAAACTGAAACACACAAAAAAAAAAAAGAACTTTTGAATCGGATGAGTTGAAGGAATTTTCCACAATTTTACACTCCCCAACAATAATAATATTTTGCCTTGATATTCTGTTCACGTAACTGATTCTCCCTTCTTTCATGTCAATGTATCAAAAGCTCATTTACAGCTCCCCATGTTTCCTTTCTTTTCTGTTTTTTTTTTTATATTATTACTTCGAACTCATCTCTTCTTGTCGTTTTTGCATTCATGAAAATGTGCGAATGTAATTGTTTGGATGCTGAGCATGAAAGAGAGATAGAGAAAAAAATAACAAAAAAAGATTTTTATTGCAGTTGAATTTCTGGCACTTTTGACAGTTAAAATTTCACAATTGTCTACTCACGGAGAAAGAAGAAAGTCTGGGGGGAATGCGGAAAATCTCACGGATTAAAGTTATTGTTTTGCGAGTGAAAACAAGGAGTTAGGGAGGGTTGAGGTTCACATTTTTATTTGGATTTTTTAAGATTTTGTTGAATAATTTTTAAATCAAATTTTCTAATATAAGTGGTTAAAACTTTCGAATGTTCAAATAATAGTGCTGTACCGTATTTAAGCATCTGCGAATTTTAAAAAAAAATCTTTAAAAATTCCTTGACACACCCCAACACAACCGGTACACTCTTTTAATCATATTTAAATCTTTAATAAAATCCAGTGAGAACTTTACAGGGAAATTGTCAGAAATTTTATGTTTGGGGTTATAGTCTTTTTAGGGGGGGGGGGGGGGGGGGGGGGGGGGGGGGGTGGTTGAGGTGGAATTATTTTCTAAAAAAACCATAGAAAATAAAACAAAATATTAGAATAGAATGAAAAGTAGGGGTTTGCTTAGAGCAAAAACAGCACTGCGATCGTTGATCTGTTGTACCATCCCAAGTTCCCTATACAAAGTATATAAATGGTTGTTTCCCCATTCACATTCTAAAGTTTGCAAATTTTACTGTTAGTCAAATTTAACTTAAAAAGAAAACTATTGATACTCATGTGTCCTGTCAAAGCACCAATTAAGATTCTAAGTTCTTTCCTTGAAAATAAAAGAAGTTCTTCAAAATAATAAGGGTTTCTCACTGCAAAAACTTCTCCCTGGTTACGCCCATGGATCTGTTGGCTGTACACTAATGGAGAAAATTTCATTTCCTTATGGGTATAAGTGTCTATTCAGATGCTTAAGAACCAGGGGCGTAGCCAGGAATTTGAAGAGGGGGGGAGGGGCAAAAAATTTTTTGCATGGAAAAATTTAAGGGGGGTGGGGGATTTTTTTGATTTTTAAATAAAAACCCTAGCAAAATGAAGAAATTTTTACGTCGGGAGATTTGTCCCCCAAATCACCCCCTGGCTACGCGCCTGTTAAGAACTCAACCAAAAATGAACTTTCAACCCCTCACCACTTTTTCCTTGATTCAATTTAAAAACAATTAAATTCACAATAAAAATATTTTACTATCAGATTCTTGATGTTGTTGTTTGATAATCCATCAAATCCAATAATCAGAAACAACAATCAAACCAATAGAATTAACAGACTAAGTGAGGATTACAGTCCACCACAGCGCTAAAAAATGCATGAATATCCTTGCCTCACTGAATGTTTAGCATGAATAAAATATAATTTAACGCTTTTACAGGCTTTTACGAACGGGATTAACGAATAAATGAAATGAAAATAAAACACCATCAAAATTTAAAATTGCTTTCATCATAAAAATCAAGCTTTAAACTTTTTTTTGTTGTTGTTTCTCGACACTGAGATGAACAGCAAAAAAAAGTTTTTATAATAAAATTTATAAACATTGTTTTGTATATGTGTGTGGTGTTGAGAACCGCAAAAATTTAATGCGTATACAGAAGCACATTATGAACATACCGTAACACGAAACTTTATTAGAAACAAAATGCCAAAAAAAAAAAGTTCCAAAAGTAGAAAACTGTAATAAATTTTATTATTTTCTCACACTCTAAACAGTCATACAACCCGGGGATTAAAAATATTTTTATTTTCTTCTTTTCTTCATCTCGAGGAATTACAATTTCGTGATATCTAGGCGAGTTGAATGTGAGAATAGATTGAGAATGTTGGGAGTAGAATGGAGCAGAATTTTTTTTTTCTATGTACAGAAATGGAAAACGAAGAAGAAGTAATGAACTAATAAATCACAATGTCGATACCCTCGAGAGAGTTAGAGTAAGAGAAAAAAAAATTCGGGAATAAAGCGGAAGATACCAAAAATAACTTCACTTTTGAATTTACGCTAACATTTCGATGTTGTAATTTTAACATCCAGCTTTAAATGTTACTTTTTTTATGTGTGTGCATTTAAAGCTGGTTGGGTGGAAATTTTATGCTGTGGGGTGAAAAGACATTAGTGGATTAATTGGAGGAAATATGGGTTTGATATTTCATCCTTAATATAAATTGTGGATTAAATTTTGTAATTGGGATTTTTGAGGGTACCAAAAAGGTTTTTTTGTTTTTTAATTTGCAACTTATTGCGAACGTAAAAATGGAACTTTTGAAAGTTGGATAAAGTTCGATAAAATTTGATTTCTTGAAACTACAGCGAAATTCTGAAATTTTGTAGATGGTACCTACTTAGCCTTACTCATTCTGTGTCGAGTTCAACTTAAACGACTTTGAGCTTTGCTTTTTAGTACTTTGGATGTGAAGTTTAGATTAGGCAAGTTTGTTGTTGGTTCACTACTCAAATACGGCCCTAATCTTGTTTAAACTTTAGCATTCAGACCTTAAGATCTATAGCTGCGCATTTTATGCGTTACAAGGCTAATGATAGTTTAACTTGTTAAACTTTATCGAGAGAGGGTTTGCCAGAACTCCCGCTCAAACCTAGACCTACAGTTTTAAAGCGGAATCCGAACCACTCCTTTGATGACATTTCTGCCTGTACAAAGAAAGGCTGTGAGCCTCATTTTCAGTACATATGATTTGAAAAAGGACAAATGATATTTTCTGTAAACTGAGAATTACAGAATCTCAAATAAATGATCACCAAATTCATAATCGAGCTTGGGGCATTCACAAAATCTTCGCTACCTCACTTTGCAGTATTTTAATCAAACCCTTTGTGTCAAAATTTGCCCATATCCCAACAGCTTTAAGATAGTAAATTTAAAAAAACTACCGACATGTTCACGGTCAATCTAATTTAAAATTCTACACACATAACTCCACCTCCTTCTACAATTAACACAATTAATTCCCAAAAGTACACTTGGATCAATAAATTCAAGCTCGTAGATCAACACAAAATAAATTTCATGTGCCCGAAAAACATTACAAGCACAAAATTTATCACAATCGACAATAACAAGGATCCACATATGTTAAAAAAGCATCTCTAATGGCACTTTATGTGAAAGTCATTTATCATTTTATCCAGAAGCTTTATTTTTCATCATTATCGTTTTGTATCCAAGCACTGAGGGTCAATTTTAATTATGGAAATTTTATTATTATGCAACAGGGAGCCAAAAAATAAATACAAATTCAAAGCAATAATTTTTAATGAAGATTCATTAGCTAGAATATTTTTGATGAATTTGAAATGAGATTAGATTGGAATTTGAAATTTAACCCTGTCTGAGATTCCCTGTTAGATGTTTTATGCAAATATTTAAATTTTTGAAATTGAGTTCTGGAAAAATGATGAAAATCAATCTTAATTAACACAAATTATGCACTGCAAACAAATCATAATTGAGATCATATCTGGAGGGCTTTTGAGTTTTGTATGCATTAGTTCTATGTTTTTGTAATGTTAATAATATTTCAGTTTCATTAAATTCATTTGATTTGAAATGTGGTGGATTTTATGAATGTAGAATTGGAAATACGAATTAAATCCAGAAATGCTTAATTGAGTTTGTTTGAATTTAGATTTGTGCGGTTTTAGTCTGTTCAATTAATTTGAAATACGATCAATTATTCGATTTGGAAATGACCTATAATTAGGTTGACTATATTCCAATTCATGATTTGTTTAATCTCGGCATGGTAACAAAAAGTTGATTCTGATTTTATTAAGATTATTCAAGCTCAAAATATGTTTTTGAATCAAGGTTCTTATTAACACCTAGAAAGTGGATTTCAAGTTGGACTCAAATCCAAGATCTACGAAATTTGAGCGTATGTTTCTACCACTGAGCTGTAGGAGGTTATTTGACATGTATTATACTGCCATATATAAGTTACTTTCATTGTCAGTCAACATTAACTGGATATTGAATGAAATTTTCAATCTAAATGGTCTTAACTTCATTGTTGCCAATTTACTAATTTAAATGATAAATTAGAAGCCACGATGTCCTTAATACCAAGAATATCTGAGAAAATTCAGATGCATACAAGAATTTCTAATGTTGCAAGGTTCAGTAAACAATGCTGTAACAAATTAATGCCATCACATTACACAACTGAATTTCCCATAAAATTCCAAACCAATTTTATACAGTGCATCCCACAAATACCCACAAAACATTCAAATTAAGCTTCCACCTAAATTCCATCAATAACAAATCACCACAAACTGCACAAATCCCATCAAAAACCAACAAAAAAAGTTCAACAAATGAGCTTTAAAAGTCAAGCGCTCATCAACGCACATAACATGCCAAACATAGACACACAATCACAAAAATAATATTTCAAGTGCGAGACGAGTGAAAAATATTCCAAATCCACACAATTTAATACAATCTGACATTAAAATAACCATAAAATGAGCTCAATTTATCATTCACACCATCACAAATTTTCATTCGAATTGACTTTCACCGTAGAAAAAGCACTGAGCTCGTCTCCATTTATATCCCATTATTATCCTCCACCAGGAAAATACATTTTTTTTTGTGTGTCTCTCTTGAACGAGAATGAAAAACATGAAATTTGTCAAAATTAATTAGAGTTGACAACCGTGCAAGTGAAGCTCTCTGTGTAATTCTATGACGCTAACTGTTACAGTGGCTGTGAAGCGTAACATTACAACATATCCGGTTAGGATGTAAATTATAGACCCAAGAGATGTGTCAAAAGTGCACAGAGACACAAAATGAACATTGTAGTTTTTTTACAGTCGCTAAACTTGTTACTTTCGATTCAATTTATGGGATACAATGATGTACAAAATTTTGGGGTCGTTTAGTTATGATATCAAGGATTAATATTGAAGGAGAGGGCGTCTGGAGCTATTTTAATGAGATTGAGTGCTAAAGCTCTCATAGACATCACATGCGATTGCCCCCTAAAATTCAACTATCACGAGACAGCATGTGCTATACAAAACTTATATTGCACCGTAAATAAACATAAATATTTTTGTGTCTCTTTTTTCGGAAACATTTTTTTATGTCAAAAATCCTCAAAAAAATGTGCACGACTAGGCACATTTTATGCTCTCCAATTTTTATGTTGGCTTTTGAATGCCACGAAAAGAAAGGAACGACAGAAAAAGGAAAAGCATAAATTTTTTATATTTTTTTTTCTTCCAACATTTATTCTTCATTTCAATCACTCGAGTTGAAGTTGGCATGATTTTTTGTGATGAGTTTTGATGAAATTTTTGATGAGATGGGACAAAATCAGGGCAAGAGATCAGGTGTCAAGAGATTTTTGTTGGTGGCTTGGGAGCAAAGTGAGGAAATGATATTCTGAGAGACAATTGTTGGCTAAAATCAAGGTTAAAGACATGGTAGCTTTATATAAATATATAAACAAGTATTTAAGCTCCCAACAGTCTCTTTTGCAGCCATAAATCCTTGATTTTATCTAAATGCATGCTTATTAAGTTAGTCTTGTGCATGCTAGTCATTTAAGTTCAATTCTTTAATTAAACCTTAGTAAGTTGAGGTTCTATCAAAATTACATCCTTAAATTGCATCAAAGCTGTAAACATCTTCATGCCTTTTCATTTAATTCTAACTTTACATCAATCTCCCATTCACTTTTCATTCCTCCTTACATATACACATTTTTTATCCCCGTCCAAAATAAGAAGACATGAATGCAACATACTGCGATGAAATTATGCAAATGAACTTTTCATTGATTTTCCATTTTCTTTTCTTTCCAGCTTTTACAACTCAAAATGTTATGCAATATCAATATTTTGAGAGCGAGAATGATGATGATATGTAATTGCTATTGGATCAGAATATAATACGTTAACGATATAAAGTCATTCAGGAAGGAATTGACAATGTTGGTGAATGAAAGTTTATGTGTTTATACAGAAGTGAAGGAGCAGTGACGAGAGCCGAGTGCGAGAAGGATAACAAAGAAAAAATGTCAACAGAGAAAAAATTAACAGCAGATGAAACCATTCAGGTGAGTCATTTCCCCCATACACAACTTGTTTGTCATGTCAAATCGTTTTGTCACACACACAAAAATTTGGAACAAGAAACATTGGTTCCAACACTCAAGATAAGGACATTAAGTGAAGTTGATATCATCTAAATCTAAATCATTTACTAATACACAAGCAAATCCCCTTACACGTGGTTTTCATTACATTTTCTCTCACTTCCTTTACATCTTTTTCTTTTGAATTCTTTCTTTTTTTTTTGTTCATTCGAGTTGCTCGCATTTCACTGTGTCCCATGGGAAATGCATGGAATATCCCATTCGAATGAATGAATGAAATGAAGAAAGATGAAAATGTGTGATTGGGATTGAGGTGGATTTGACGCATTTCTTTTTTTTTTTTTTTTTTGATCGAGGGGTGTGAGAATTTCACGATGTAGATTGCTTGTGGACTGATAGTGCTGACACTATAGCGTCAAGTATGTTTTTGTGAATCTGAAAATTTTGAGAGGATATTAGAGAAAAATCGAATGAATATTTTAAACAAAAGTGCTGACAACATAATCGGCCTGTTTCACTAAAGTATATTATCCTCGATTTCGGATTATCTACTTCAGTTTTGTGGAAATTTCTCCAGACGCTCAAGCCCACGTAACCAAAATCGCCGTCAATGAAAAAATCGACTTAAATGTACAATTTTTTGGATGATCCAATAGACGTCGATTTTTCATCCATTACATTCGTTTTTCTTGAGCCGCTATATACTTCACAAGTGCAATCAGAAATCACTTATATAAGGCACAGCCAAATTTTCATACAAAGTGTGATTAATTAATTAAATTAATTACAAGCGAACTATTCATCTAAATGAAGACTTCGACTCTTTTTTTCAAAGACAAAATCCTTAATTAATTTTTTTTGGGTTTTGTCTACAAATTATAGTATAATTAATAAAAAATATTTTCATACAAAAAAAATTCAAAATTTTTCCGTTAATCGGTTTTTATATTGTAACGGTCAAAAAAAATTTGATTTTGGTTCAAAAAAAAAATCGACGTGAAATCGACGTAAAATCGACTAAAAATCGTCCCTTTTCATATTAGCATAATGTCCAATGTACGATACATGGAATGTACATATGGAACATACATGGAAGATTTTGATGTAATACATAAAATCTTCCATTCGTCGACTTATGGTTACGTGGGAGGCTATTAAGAGATCTATCTAGAGAATGATTAGTTTGAGAATTATAACAAAAATCGAAGTTAATCCACTAGATTTGGCTAGAAAATTGAATGATAAATACTTCTTACCGAAAATCAAAAGTTTAAAGTATACAGGAATTTCAGGCATAATTCACTCTATTATAATCCAAAATTAGAAATACCATACCTCCCATAAAGTTTAAGATATTTACAAAAAACTGAAGTGGATAGTCCAAAATTGAGGAAAATCCACTTTAGTGAAACAGGCCGAATATTTTAGGAGGGAGGATAAGGATGTTGACTTTTTTTATTTAAATTCAAGTAGTAGAACTCAAACTTGAAAGTCTACCAACTTTATAATTAAAATTCAAATTAATTCTTAACAACGCAAAAAATTCCAAACAATCAATGCCAAAATGCCAGCACTTGACTCCTCAATCTCCTAATTATTTCAGTCAATAAGTGAGCCAAAAATGAGGAAAAAAAGGAGAGAAAAATGAATTTTTTTTTCTCACTTCAAATGACTTTCACTTTGCAGCATTTGAAGATGAACAAAAAAAATTTTTTTTCCATTCTTTCTGCTGGTTGCTCCTTACTTATTACTTGTTCTCCTAAATGGAATGTAATTTAATGAATTTTTAAAGACAAGTTGGAATTTTTTTTTGTTCTCCTGCTTCAAAAAAAAAAAGTTTTGTTCTTTTCTTTCGTGTTCACGCTTGGAGTTGAAGTGATGCTGAAAATTTTAACACTAAAAGTGTTTTTTTGCCTTGTTTTCGTTCATTTTTAATGGATGTTTAATTTATTTATAAAATTCTTCAGGAAAAATATTTTTGAAAAAAAAATTGAGAGTGAATAATTGAAAGTTTTTTGAATTTTTTACAAATTTTTTAAATTAGAAAATTAAAAGTTTTTGGAAGTTTGAAGGTAATAAAGTTTGATGATAAAAGATTTTGTAAGAGCTAGATATTATAGCATGTAGAAGACATCAATCACCAGTAGTTTTTAAATTTAGAAAGTATTTGTTTTACATGATTGTTGATCTTATCGACTCTTTCTATTTTCACTATTTTTTATCTCTCGAGTAAAAAAAAATTCCAATAAGTATCCCAAATATCACATGTATTTCCTTTATTTCACGTCCAATTCAACCATTAGCAGAATTCACTTAAATTTTTCTTTATCATTATTCCACGTAAACCTTCAAAATAGCAGCTCAATTCGACACCCCTTGAGCAATCATCCCAAAAGATTCATTGAAATGAAGATATTTCAGCTACTTCAATCAATAAATTTCTTCAATTCTAAAAATGTAATTGACTGGAAAATTTTTGTTCCAGGGCACAATTTTTGTAAAAAAAAATTCACGGCACACCTGAACACTCTGGCGGTGGTTTGACTGATGAATGATTTTCATAACCTTTTTCAAGTCATAAAACATAAAAATAAAGGATGAATTTCAGCAATCAACTTTTTTCGCAGTGTGCCCCGGCACATAGTTTAAAAACCACTGATTTAGATCAATAGAAATTCACTTGCAATTTGGAAAGAACTTGTTAATTAGTCCTCATCCATTATTTATATGTTTTGTCAATAAATTTTAGATCTATGTTGTAACTGTTGTAAGTATTGTACAAAATCTGTCCTAAAAATGGAGATCCTTGTCATTTTGACAAGAGTAAATAATAATGATTAGGATATCGAAATCAAGAAAGATTTAAACTCACGTTTTGATTATTCAGAGAATCATGGAAAGATTCATGGTATTTTTTGCCTGCTTTTTTTGGTCAAAGAATCCTTACTTTCGTATTAGCATTGCTTAATATGGTTCGAAAGTGAACCTTACTAGAATATTTTTAAAGAAAATCTTTCAAAAAACTCTAGAAAAATTTAAAACTCAACTGATTTTTAAAATTCATTTTTTTATTCACAGGGGGGGGGGGGGGGTACGTTTTTACACGTAACATTGTAACATTTTTGCGTTTTTTTTCTTAACAATTTTTGTTTTGTCCCTCCTCTGAAACTATTTAAATTCAAATTTGGATTTGATCCCGCAATTTTATTCAACTACACATGTGTAACTGCTTGGTAAAAATCTCTTAGTCTCTAGAAGAAAAAAAATATTCCGTGATTTCTTTTTACTCTTTAAAAAATATCTTCCTTTCTTCTATTTGTCTTTCAAATTAAGCTTTGCCATAAAAATGACAGGCTTTGCAAAAAATATTTTTTGCTGAATTTAGAAAAATCCAATTTTTCCATTCGATTTCTTGAAAATAAAATTCTTAAATTGAAAAAAAATAAGAAAAAATTCTCAGCTGGAAAATTTTTATCGCTTTTGAAAATACAGTGGGGGAAATAATTATAAACGAGTTGGTATTTTCAAAATTCTCGAAAATATAAACAGTTTCAAAAAATATGTTCTATGTGAAAGTTATGCAGTTTTTAATGAGAAATAAAACGGTAAAAAAATTTTTTAATTATATTAACCAGGAAAAAAATAACGGTCATTTTTTGAAAAATATGCCTTTCGCAAGAGGAAATAATTATAAACGAATTTGGAAAAAATTAAAAAAAATAATTTTAAACTTGAAATTCACACGAGTTTTCAATTGATTTAGGTATTTTAAGATTATATGGATTTAATTTGACATAATACGCACAAAAAGTAATGGTTTAAATACATAAAATTTATTCACAAAATTGGCAAGGAATGAGATGGAAAAAATCAATGTTTTATGATAATCTAGACATAATAACTCCTCAATTGCATATGAAAACGATAGATTTTATTGCAATTAACGGAAAACAACAAAGAATTTGTAAAAATATAGCCAGAATAAGTAAAAATGAAGAAAAATTTGAATGACTCAGCCAATATAAAATGAAAATTTTTTAAAAAATTCTATCAAACAGATGTTAAGACCACAAATTAAGGACGATTCCTTCTTTATTTTATCATATTTACGATTTAAATAAGATATTAGAATGATTAAACAAGAAATATTTGCAAAAAATTGTAAAAACTTTAATCAAAAGCAACACATGAAGTTGCAAAACTATACTTTGTTAAAAAAGTTATAGGAACCAGAAGTAAACGCTACAAACAGACATGCAATGAATACAATAAGATAAATTGTGAAAGAACTGATAGTTTTGGGTAGTAATAGGATCATTTTAGCAAAAATTTAAAACTTGCATTGGTTGAATATTTCAAAGTCACGCGCTTATTATTTATTCACATTTTTTTTGCAAATATTTCTTGATTAATCATTCTAATATCTTATTTAAATCGTAAATATGATAAAATAAAGAAGGAATCGTCCTTAATTTGTGGTCTTAACTTCTGTTTGATAGAATTTTTTAAAAATTTTTCATTTTATATTGGCTGAGTCATTCAAATTTTTCTTCATTTTTACTTATTCTGGCTATATTTTTACAAATTCTTTGTTGTTTTCCGTTAATTGCAATAAAATCTATCGTTTTCATATGCAATTGAGGAGTTATTATGTCTAGATTATCATAAAACATTGATTTTTTCCATCTCATTCCTTGCCAATTTTGTGAATAAATTTTATGTATTTAAACCATTAATTATTGTGCGTATTATGTCAAATTAAATCCATATAATCTTAAAATACCTAAATCAATTGAAAACTCTTGTGAATTTCAAGTCTAAAATTATTTTTTTTAATTTTTTCCAAATTCGTTTATAATTATTTCCTCTTGCGAAAGGCATATTTTTCAAAAAATGACCGTTATTTTTTTCCTGGTTAATATAATTAAAAAATTTTTTTACCGTTTTATTTCTCATTAAAAACTGCATAACTTTCACATAGAACATATTTTTTGAAACTGTTTATATTTTCGAGAATTTTGAAAATACCAACTCGTTTATAATTATTTCCCCCACTGTATTTTTTTTTTCAATAAAAAGTAATTGGATAATAAGCTCTGCTAGATTTCCTCTTGTCTCATAGCACAAATGATAATTATGTTAATGATCCTTTACATTTTCTTAATAATAAGTTTTATTCATAAATATTTAAGGCACTTCCCCTTAAATGATTTTCCCTCAAAATCTGCTTTATCGACAAACATGAAGTTGGCTGCAAGATCAAAACTCGTCTAAAACTTCCCCTCATTTGCGGCTCTTCTTTTCACAAGACATCAAAGGAACATAAAAATTCATCATATTTTCCTCATTTACTTTAAAGCGGAAAGCATCATAAAAATGTCATAAAAAGATTTTTTACGGCTTTTCACCGACATCAATAAAATATTGTTAAACTAATGCAGGTGGTTGACTTATTTACGCAAACAAAAAAGTGCAGTCTTTTGATCTGAATGAAAATAATTTTTTCCGCTGTTCTGCTCGTAAAAAAATATTAGAAAAAAATTTATGACTTTTTATCCAACAAAGCCACTGATGTCGGTTGTAAATAATTTCATTCATCGCGATTCCATTTGAAAATGTAAAGAATTTCTTTGGGGAATTCGACAAAGAAGCGAAAAGAGCACAGTGTCGGAAATAATTCGAAGGGAAGCTGTAAAATCGATACCTAATTATTCCATTCAATGAATTCTATTTACAATCGAAATGAGAGGATGGAGATAGGATGTTAAAATTTAAAGATGAAGAAAATTAGGAAATCAGGTCAAGGGAGATGAGAGTTTTTTTTTTGAAGAAAATGCAAGGGATGGAAATTTTATGCTGTATTTTTTTTAAAACTGTTGTGAAACCAGGGAAGAGCTAAGGGTTGAGAGCATAGGGAATATTTGAAGAAAAGTAACTTGAGTGACCTACAGAAGCGTAGCTAGAAGGGGTTGACCTTAACCTCCCTGACTAAGCCTTTGATGACCCAGTTTATCTGAGAATTTCGATTTTTGAAAAAAAGTCGCTTTAAAAGTCTTTAATAGATTGAGACCTCGTTCGAAATTTTTCGATCTTTTCTATAAAATTGTCTCAAGCTTCACTGTTGAACTGGATATCAAATCTTTAAAAATGAAGGTTTGTAAAAGAAAATACTTACTTACTTCTTTGGCTAGGGTGCACGTGGGCCCATTGCCACGTTCAGAGATCGTCTAAAGACAGCTCTATCCTTCGAAACCTTCTGCCAGTTCGCGATATTAAGGACTCTAGCGTCCTTATCAACACATCCAATCCAGGTGTTCTTTGGTCTTCCTCTAGATCTCTTGTCATCTACAAAATCTGCAACAGTCTAAAATAATCAATAGGATGCATTTGGAAGTAGAACATCCTAAAACTCCTCAGAAACCAGCATGATGTTCTACTCTAATTATGCCTATCCCTTGCTTAATCCCCAAACCTCTCTAAATTTTTACATATCTACCAATTCCTCCCACAAAACAACTTTCATTGATACCTTCGAGAAATCTTCAAAATTATGTAGAGACATTCAAATTCTTTCTAAAAAGCACCCCATGTTTTCACATCCACACGACAAAAACAGCAACATCTCCAAGGTACTTACTTAAGCTATTCAAAATATCTTTAAAATGTATTCATTCCAGGCATTTTTTTGTGTGTCAATTCACCTCCGATGTTTATCATCGAGGGAATTTTTCTTTTCAATTTTCACTTTATCAGTTAATAATCTACTTTTGTTTGCCTTGCTTCTATTGGAGCATGATGATGAATTTACACTTTTTAGTGCTGTAACAGAAAATTTCATAAAGATGAGTCACCAGAAAAAATTATTACGAGGTGAAAATGAAAATGTTTTCCCAGTTTTTCATTTACATGCAAGGATGACGAATAATTTGCTATTTTTTAAAAAAAATTACTGTTAGGCGTGAAGATTCACTTTTTTGTAACCTCCAGTCAATCGTGTAATATCCTGCCATGCAATATTTTCCACCCTCTATCAATAATGTTCCTCTGTGTGGCATCATCATGATGAATTTTCAATTGCGAGAATTTTTTTTTTAATCTCACATAAAGAGGAAAAAGTCACGCATTACAAACACAATTTTCGGTGTAAGTAGAAGGTCAAATTATGTCAAAGGAAAATAAATCAGTGAATAAATTTTTTGACATTCATTAAAATTATTTTTGTTGGTTATTTAGGGCTGGTATGGTGGAGATATAGACTTAGTATTCGCAATACTTACTAGGTGCGCCTTATTAGCTTTTCAATAGTTTTTAAAAAAATAATTTTCACTATTCTAGATAAGTGATAGCTAACCCATGTGCCACGGCACACTACTGTGCCGCAAAAATCAAGAAATCGCACAAGTGGTCATTCACTTATGACATCCAGGGGTGGGGGGGGGGGGGGGGGGGGGTCAGGAAGCAAAGAACAATTCTTTTTTGAAAAGGGCCCATTATTCTTAGACGTCATAAGTGAATGACCCCCAAGCCGTTTCAGTCAAGGTATACCACCAAGGCGTGCCGTGACCTTAAAAATGGTGGACATCACTGATCATAAGTAACACGAGCTCCTTTTACAATTCATCACTACAATTACATCCAATGTAAAAATCTCATAATCCCATCCTCACAACCCTGACCTCGAATAATGATTAAGACTTAAAAACGGCATAAAAAATGAGTTGACACTTACAAAAGGGTGTGATTGAAGAAATTTCGATCCATTTATGAGTCAAGCAACAGAATGAATTTCCATATTTACATGTTCATAAATTTATGACTGAAATAATGAAATCATAATTCTATTGCTATTCCATGTAGATGGAGAAAAATCAACATATCGCATTGCCCATTTGCATACTTAATTTCGCAAACTCTTTATGCGGGTGGATTTTTGTGTGTTGCTCTTTAAAAGGACTTTCATGTGTACATGATATCATTTGGAAGGGTGTAATGTTGGAAAATTGAAAAACTGAAGAATGTTCTCACTCATTTAGGGACGAATGAGCCACCGATTGCTCTTGAAAGTTTTTTTTTTGTGAAAACTCTTGAAAATTCTATTTTTTTTTCAACCCCTCCGAGTTAAAAATACACTCATTGCGTTCAGTTATGTAAACAATCAAACATGAAATCGTTTTCTATTCTTCTATCGTATTTTCGTAATGTTTATAGTTAGGGACGGACTCATTGTGCACTTTTTGAAATTGTTACGATTTAATCATATTCATGGAAATTTTTATGTTTTTTTATTCGATGTGTGTTGAAACAATAAAAATGAGAAATTGAACCCGAAAAATAAAATTGCTTTTGACCCTTTTTCATAAATTTTTATTTGTGTAATCGAGTGCTTTTTGATGTATTTTCTTGTAATGCAATGCAATGTCTGTCAATTATGGCACTTGCAGTAAAAGTATCTTATTTGATTGTTGGTGTGGGAAAAATAAAAAATATTTTTTTTTGTGAGGGTTTTGGAAATTTTGAGGGTAATTCACAAGGGTCAGACACTCCAACAGAATTTTAAGGATTGTACAATCCTTACAATCCTTCCATACGAATTGTGAGGATTGTACAATCCTTACAATCCCTACAATCCTTTTCATATAAGGATGATAGGATTATCTTTCTATGTGAGGATTGTAAGGATTGTACAATCCTTACTAAACAAAAAACAATGTCCATTTATTTTTAAAAAATAAGATAAAATACAAAAAATGAAGAAAGTCAGAAATTTCTTTGAAAACAATTATATTTAAAATGCAATAATTTACCGTGAATCAATTCGAATGATTTTTTATACATTTCAACTCATTAAAAAGTTGTAAAAAGTATAATTTTTACACCGGTGAACAGGGTGAGTGATTTAAATCAAAAATCAAAATCAAAATCTTTTTGCAATGATTTTTAAAAGAAATTTTGATTTAAATCATTTTTGTATGGGGATTTTTTTTTTTTTGGATTTTGATTTAAATCTCTTGTATGAACGATTTTATTGGGATTTTAAAATCCCTCGATGTAAAATTTTTGTATTCAATTTTTCAAATTATTACTATTACTACGTTTTTCTTAACTTGCTTTCTTATCTGTTTGATTGATTGATTGTCCGCAAAATTTCGTACTTTTGTAATCGATTTTTCGACCACTTCTACTGCTCCAAACGAGCTTAAATTTTTAATGCACACGTATTCCCGGTGACAATACAATATTTTAACACTTTGGAAACACAAAAATGCTTAATTATAGTACAATTTATGTAAAACTTTTTTATATGGGAAAAAATCCAATGTCAATGATATAAAATTTTGATTTGTGTTAAATATTATACTTTTGATGCTCTAAAGTCATTTATATGATTCATTATAGTTTAATTAATATTACTAATTATTAATTATACCATAAATTTGAGCAGCTAAAGATATTCTGGTAAGACAAAAAAATTGACAAGTAATTTTTTCATGAATATTCGTAAGTGAATATTTGAATTTTCAAAAAAACCGTTAAGCACAAGTCCGTTACGAATTAATACAAAATAACTATTAATATGCGATGTACATTTAGCACACATAGTTTGAGCATAAATTTATGCTGTTTTAAATGTATTGCATTATTTATAACACTTCACCAACTTAATTAAATTGACTTTTCTTTTTATTAACGGCTTGACGTATTTTTGCATAACATATAAATGATATTCATTGAATTTAAATTTGAAAATCCGTTAAAAATACGTTACATATGTGATTTGCATCTTTATAGTAAGAATCCACACGTTATGAAGTAGAAATGGTACAGATAAACACAAAATCTTTACGAGTGATTTTTAATGTACTTTACTAATGAATGCTTTAAAAAAATTAAATTTTATAAAATGAATGAAAAATTTTGAAAGTCGTTACTAATTTCCCATTGAAAACTGGTAATTTATAAACAGTTGAACGTAACGAAGTGCAACGAAGTGGAGTAATTTATAAACAGTTGAACGTAACGAAGTGCAACGAAGTGGAGTTCAACACACCTGTAACCTATGAACCTACTGTAATCTATAAACAGTTGAACGTAACGAAGTGAAACGAAGTGGAGTTCAACACACCTGTAACCTATGAACCTACTGTAATCTATAAACAGTTGAACGTAACGAAGTGAAACGAAGTGGAGTTCAACACACCTGTAACCTATGAACCTACTGTAATCTATAAACAGTTGAACGTAACGAAGTGAAACGAAGTGGAGTTCAACACACCTGTAACCTATAAACCTACTGTAATCTATAAACAGTTGAACGTAACGAAGTGCAACGAAGTGAAGTTCAACACACCTGTAACCTATAAACCTCCTGTAATCTATAAACAGTTGAACGTAACGAAGTGCAACGAAGTGAAGTTCAACACACCTGTAACCTATAAACCTACTGTAATCTATAAACACTTGAACGTAACGAAGTGGAGTTCAACACACCTGTAACCTATAAACCTACTGTAATCTATAAACAGTTGAACGAAACGAAGTGCAACGAAGTGGAGTTCAACACACCTGTAACCTATAAACCTCCTGTAATCTATAAACAGTTGAACGTAACGAAGTGCAACGAAGTGGAGTTCAACACACCTGTAACCTATGAACCTACTGTAATCTATAAACACTTGAACGTAACGAAGTGGAGTTCAACACACCTGTAACCTATAAACCTACTGTAATCTATAAACAGTTGAACGAAACGAAGTGCAACGAAGTGGAGTTCAACACACCTGTAACCTATAAACCTACTGTAATCTATAAACAGTTGAACGTAACGAAGTGCAACGAAGTGAAGTTCAACACACCTGTAACCTATAAACCTCCTGTAATCTATAAACAGTTGAACGTAACGAAGTGCAACGAAGTGAAGTTCAACACACCTGTAACCTATAAACCTACTGTAATCTATAAACAGTTGAACGTAACGAAGTGCAACGAAGTGGAGTTCAACACACCTGTAACCTATGAACCTACTGTAATCTATAAACAGTTGAACGTAACGAAGTGCAACGAAGTGGAGTTCAACACACCTGTAACCTATAAACCTACTGTAATCTATAAACAGTTGAACGTAACGAAGTGCAACGAAGTGGAGTTCAACACACCTGTAACCTATGAACCTACTGTAATCTATAAACACTTGAACGTAACGAAGTGGAGTTCAACACACCTGTAACCTATAAACCTACTGTAATCTATAAACAGTTGAACGAAACGAAGTGCAACGAAGTGGAGTTCAACACACCTGTAACCTATAAACCTACTGTAATCTATAAACAGTTGAACGTAACGAAGTGCAACGAAGTGAAGTTCAACACACCTGTAACCTATAAACCTCCTGTAATCTATAAACAGTTGAACGTAACGAAGTGCAACGAAGTGAAGTTCAACACACCTGTAACCTATAAACCTACTGTAATCTATAAACAGTTGAACGTAACGAAGTGCAACGAAGTGGAGTTCAACACACCTGTAACCTATGAACCTACTGTAATCTATAAACAGTTGAACGTAACGAAGTGCAACGAAGTGGAGTTCAACACACCTGTAACCTATAAACCTACTGTAATCTATAAACAGTTGAACGTAACGAAGTGCAACGAAGTGAAGTTCAACACACCTGTAACCTATGAACCTACTGTAATCTATAAACACTTGAACGTAACGAAGTGGAGTTCAACACACCTGTAACCTATAAACCTACTGTAATCTATAAACAGTTGAACGAAACGAAGTGCAACGAAGTGGAGTTCAACACACCTGTAACCTATAAACCTACTGTAATCTATAAACAGTTGAACGTAACGAAGTGCAACGAAGTGAAGTTCAACACACCTGTAACCTATAAACCTCCTGTAATCTATAAACAGTTGAACGTAACGAAGTGAAACGAAGTGGAGTTCAACACACCTGTAACCTATGAACCCTCTATAATCTTTATTTCTCTATTTCATTAGAATAAAACTAAAAAGTAGAAAATAAAATACTTTATAAAAAAAACTTTTTAAAAAAAACTACGTTTTTCGCGTAGACTAAAAAGTAGAAAATAACTTTTATTCTTGGTTGTAAAGAATTTGGTTTTAAATTTTCAGATTATATTTAATAAATTTTTATATCCTAGTCAATATTGTTCACAAAGTTTCGAATAAGTGCACTTTGATCTTATCGTATAACTCAACAACTTAAAAACGTGGGCGCATTAATTTAAGTTTATCATAAAGTATTGATTTCACATAAACTTATTTCTTCTCTTATAATGCGCCCACGTTTTTAAGTTGTTGAGTTATACGATAAGATCAAAGTGCACTTATTCGAAACTTTGTGAACAATATTGACTAGGATATAAAAATTTATTAAATATAATCTGAAAATTTAAAACCAAATTCTTTACAACCAAGAATAAAAGTTATTTTCTACTTTTTAGTCTACGCGAAAAACGTAGTTTTTTTAAAAAGTTTTTTTTTTTTTCAAATCAACAGTTTTCAGTTGCAGTTCCTAAAGTAAGAATGCAGTTGATCATTTTTTGGCCAGAATCTTGCAACTGGATCTTTTAGATCCAAGCAGTTCTTAAAGAAAGGTTACAGCAACCAATGGTTCCATGCTGTTTGACTGAAACGAAATCCAATTCGTGATTTTTTATCTTCTGTGACTTGATGTACGAAAGGAACCGGCCATTTCCGCAAAAAAATTTTGATTTCAAGAGGTGAATCCTTGATGAAAAAGCAACAAAAAAAAAATTTTTTGTGGATGTAAAGGAACTAGGCAGTTCAAGTGCCTATTCTTGCTTATGACTCATTAAACTAATGTGGTGTAATAAAATATATTTAAGTTTTTTAAAGGATTTAAAGCATGTAAATCCTCATATAAAGAAAGATCCAGGCATGCTTGATGAAGTCCAGTTGTTTATATGCAAGCAGCAAGGCACAGAAGATAAAAAATCACAAATTGGATTTCGTTTAAGTCAAACAGCATGGAACCATTGCTGTAACCATTAATTAAGAAATATTTGGATCTAAAAGATCCAGTTGCAAGATTCAGGCCAAAAAAGGATCAACTGCATTCTTACTTATTAGGAACTGCAACTGAAAACTGTTGATTTGAAAAATAATTTGAAAAATTGAAAACAAAAATCTTACATGGAGGGATTTTAAAATCCCAATAAAATCTTTCATACAAGAGATTTAAATCAACCTTTAAAATCATTGCAAAAAGATTTTGATTTTGATTTTTGATTTAAATCACCCTGGTTTAGGGCGTCCGACCATCTGCGTAGTTTTACAACGGACAGAATTGATATATCAAGTTTATTTCGTTCTTTAAATTCAAACAAATAAATTTTTAATATTAAATTAATATTTCTTCTCTAATAACCAATGAAAAACATTTTTAAATGTTCCATACATTTATTTCATCCTTACAATCTTTATATGGAAAGGATTGTAAGAATTACAATCTTTACAATCCTTTCCATATAAGGATCCATATAAGGATATCTTCTCATATAAAGATTGTAAGGATTGTAAGGATTGTACAATCTTTACAATTCTTCCATATGGATTGTGAAGAATTGTACAATCTTTACAATTCTGTTGGAGTGTCTGACCCTTGGTAATTCATTGATGGAAAAAATTTATATTAATGAGATTTTGAAGAAACGATTTATTTTTTAAACGGAAAACTGCGAATTAGTCTTTTTTGAGCGTCTACATATATGAAACATATAAAATTAAGACTCTTTTATAGTCATACTCAGCTGAACATGCAGACACTTTAAAGAGTTTTTGAATCAGTTTTTGCATTGACTTAATAATAATAATATGTGAAGGGCCCAGCCTTTCAGCTGAAGGCACTGCGATTCAATTTGTAAAGAATCTATTGTACCATACCCTTTAGACCTATAGTTTAAAGTGAGATCCGAACCACTTGCATTTTATTTCTTTCAATTTATTTATTTATGTTACTTCTAATTATGCACTTTCCAAAAAGGTTTTTTATGCCTATTCAAATGGTTTAATTACCATTTGAAAAGGCTTTTTCCTTACTAAGGAAAGGAGCACAAAATACGGAAAAAATACCAATAAATTGAAAATGTTTAAACTTGCAAGCTCTGTACATTGCAAAGACACGAGTCCGTCATAAGACCTGATGTACCTTGCAATATATGTATCAAGTCACAATTCGTGTTCGCAAGATGCCATAAGAAAGTCATCCAGATGCTAGTATATCCTTGTGAACCTAGCAAAGGAGGCACATTCTGTGCCAAAGACATCAATACTACACCCAACACGCGAACCGAGCTTCATAACTAGAACGGTGAAAATGGAAAAAGAGCTTCGAAAAGTAGACATAGCCTGGGCCCAGATCCTCTGGCACGGAAGATCAACGTTCTACCATTTAAGCCACTGATGCCATTTCACCGGTAGACTTACTTAAAGGTAGTTTTGAAAATTGAAGAAAAACTTTTGTTCGACAGTATCGTGTCTTAGCAGAGTGGAATCTGGGATATTGAGCCATATGTAGGCGATTATGTCAGTGCGAGAGTTAAATGCCTTGTGGATTGGGATGGGATTAAGGATGCATAGCATCATCAATCCTTAACAAAAATCATAAAATAAGATCCACAAAATATTTGCAGCCAATCCCAAAATTTAATGTAAAAAGAATCAAATATTTTTAAAAGATAAATAAAAATTTTACTATGTTATCAAATTCATCTAACAAATGTGAAACTTTTCTTCCTTTCTGATTGTGTTACATTTTTTAAAAATCTTTTATTCATGAAACATTTGCTCACTTCTAAATTCTATGTCAGACTTTCGACAAAAGTAAAATAATAAAATTCATTTCACAGCAAATACAAATAAGAAAGTTGAATAAGAGAGTCAAAATTATGCAAATTTTCTGTTGACACATTTTCTTTTCTTCTGTCTTACTTCCTTAAATTTTTTTTCTATGTTCTATTTCTCGATCAAAATGAAAATTTTCACCATAAAAAAGTGAAAGGTTTTTTGCAAAAGAATTTCAAAAGTGTGCGCTTAGAATGTCAATTGAAAAAAGGAAGAAAAAATTTTTTTTTATGTCACTTTAAAATGGAACAGATGATGTTATGTGTCGGAGTATTTGGGACTAAAAATCAATATTGGGATGACATAAAATGTTGAAAAGTGAAAGTTTTCATTTTTAAAGCATCAACGAGAATTCTTGTGTAATAAAATTGAATTCTTTAAAGGCTTGATGGGAGTTGAAAAGGTAAATTGAATTATTGGGATAGAAAAAAATTTTCAGGCATTTTTGTTGATAGGAAAGACGTGTTGGAGGAGATACATGATAAAGTGTGAATTCGGTTAGGCATACGTTGATAGAAAAAAATGTAAACTAAGGCGATAGAGATGAACATGTTGATGATAACATTTCATACATCAAGATTAAAACTAGTACAAAAGTATAAGTCGGTTATTCGAATAGAAATCCAATGCCAAGCCGGCATGATTTTGGCATGGTGTTGGCTTCGATTTAAATCTAGCACTATGTCGGATTTCTTATCGAATAACCGACTTGTGCTATTCGGGGATGAACTCTATTTCTAGGATTGTTCATAAATGATGCAATTTTTGGGATGTAAGAGAGAGTCTTTCAAGTCTGTCGCAGCATAAAAGAAATTTCATGAATAGTTTGTGACAAATGGAGATGAAGGAAGTTGAGGAGAACTAATGATCCTAGTTTTGATTGTTATGCCCAATTTGGTGCTTAGCTATGTTCTTAACTTTTCTAGAAAATGAAGTTATGAATTAAAAAATATTTGGATATTTGATCGAGCCCCTCTCAGATCAGCTATCCACCAATTTGTACTCAATCACAACTAGTAAAGAATATAGAGGTACTATTGGATGATAAGCCATATTTTCGAAGAAAACCAACTCAATAAAGTAAATCAATCAAGTTAACAAAATTTCATTATTGATTGTTTCAAACAACGTCAAATGAAAGTTAATTAATGACGCAGGACGGCAAGCATTCTCAATTCATTGACTATTTTTCCAATTTCTATAATCAAATAAATTTCATTGTTATTTATAAGTTTGTTCTGTCCCATAAAAATCAATATTGATTTTTTCCTTCATCACATAAGGGGTCGTTCACTTATGACGTCCGAAATTAACGGTCATTTGTCAAAAAAGAACAATAGATTTCCAGGAATTGCTATTGTTCTTTTTTTGCTAACCCCCCCCCCCCCCCCCCCCCCCCCCCTGGAAGTCATAAGTGAACGGCCCCTAAAGTTAATTTTTCTCCTCCCTTCCCCTAAATGTTTGCCTTCCTTGGATGAAAAAAAAATATAAAATCTTAAATGAAATTTTCGAGGACTTTCTAGCTCCGTTGATATTCCTGCACGATTTCATTTTTCCATCAAATTTGTTTGCTTATTCAATCAAACTAAATAAATATATTATTATTATGATGATGAAAGAATAAATCTTGTCTTGAGAGATGGATGATTCTTATGTTTTTATTATTTTTTCATCTCTTATTTGGAGAAAGTAAGAGATTTATAGCGATTTTGGGGGAGTCGAGAGTGAGGAAATTGAAAGGAAAAAAAATCAAATTAAAATCCACATATTCAGTTTTAAATTGCGATTTTCTTATTTTGTTTTCAATTTTGTTGTTGGTAAGATTTTTGAGGAGTCCTTATGGTGAATTTGGTAGCAAACTTAGTACAAAAAGTTACATTTAAAGATAATCGGAAGCTATTCTTTTGCTTAGTTTAGAAAATATCCTTAAAGTTCTACAAAGATAACTCTATACACTACCTTCCAGGATTCTTCAGCTATTCTTCTTCCAAAACTTCATCTCATCTCCAATCCACCTTAAAATCAACACAAGGATCCCATCCACACCAAGCGAATTGACTCATAAAAATGCCTTTGCGGCGGGTATGGTGAGACGATTTTTACAACATTATAAGTACTTGGAAGCATGTGGAATTCCTTTCTGCCTACAAAAAAAAACTTTTTTATTTCATTCAGCGAGTGAAATTTGTTACCGTATTTTTATTGCCATGTGACTCCTGCCTTAGAAAAACCTTCTTTATGACTCTCATTTTTACATCGGCCATAAAATTGTTGTTGTAAATTGATTGACTTTGTGAATTGTTAATCTCTTAGCGGGAGAATGTGCTCGTAAAGTCAACTTCAATTTAGTATGAATTCCTGGAAGGAAAATGCAGCTTTTTGTCTAACAAAACTTATTATTAAATTACCATAATCGAATGGAATACGAAGTGACTATAAGGCACACTCCCGCAATAAATTATTTCCCGGTTCATGGCATTTCGACAATATGCCGTCAACTACTTACTATAAAAAAATATATTTTTTATGAACATCCGCAAATGAGGGGTGACTGGAAAATATTGAAATACTTGTTGTTATGATTATTTTGTACATTCACATACATTTATATAGACACACCACTACTGCCACTTGATATTATTATCGATTGTCAATCTTCCCTTAACGATGAAAAAAAAAATTATTATTGTTGCATATTTTCTATCCTTGATATCTTTGAGGAGTGAAATGAAGCAACAAAAAGCGGTAAATATAGCGACAAGGAATTTTCTTTCAGTTGGTAAACAAGGAAGAGATAAAATTTCTTAATGTGCTTATATCATGTATTTACTTCTATTTATCCTCGCATTATGTATACAATTTAATGCTATACTTATCGCCAAAATATAATGTTTCGATAAGAATGAAAATGATGCAAAGGGGTTTTGTCCATGAATGATGTGTGTTTAGTTTTTGGGGAGGAGGTGCTAAATTGAAAGAAAAAATATTTTTTGGATATTTTTGAAATTCTCATCATGAACGTCATTTGTGAACATTTGTTTTAAAGGGCCCCCTCAACTCTCTATGACGTCACTTATGTACAACCCCTAAGAAGGTTTTGACTTTTTGTTGTATTCATGCCTGGAAGAAAATCATAATACTAGGATTTTTATCAAGAATTCAAGAAATGACATTTATTCGAGCTTGTTATGCATACTACTGAATATGTTTTCCTTCTTGTTATTTTGTCGCATTGAATATTTAATCGCAGGTCTTGTTATCTTATCCCTCGTTGTTGTTATTTTTTTTTTGGTGTGCTAAATTTGAATATTTTTTGCAAAAACATTTTGTTATGAAAATTAAATGGGATTTGCGCTTGTTGACATACATATAGACTTATAATAAACCCGAAAAGCACAAGTCGGTTAATCGAATAGAAATTTGGCACTAAGCTGGGGTAACTATGGCATGGTGGTGGACTCGATTTGAGTCTAGTATCATGTCAGAGTCACTCCGGATTGGTGCCAGATTTCAATTCGATTAACCAACTTGTACTATTCGAGATAATACAGAGTTTAACATCGAGATTTCAAAATTAAAGCATGAACTATTTATCAACAAATAAATCTCTTGACATTAGCAATAGTTCAACAATCTCATTTAAAAAAAAAACCATAAACAATTGGCAAACCCAATAACCCAAATTTCATAACAATGCGAAATTACATAACAATTCTACTTAAAAATAATTTATCCTTTCTACCCACGCAAAATACACAAAAATAAATTCTTACGATTATTTAACAAAAGTATTCTGAGTCATACTCATTTGCGAAATCGAAATTGTTATCCAAGAAGCATGCCAAGCCCACAAGCTGGAAAAAACCAAAATAAGAAGCAGAATGAAAATTTTGCTTCGAATGATTCACAGTTTATGTCCTGATGACATTTAGCGTACGATACTCTAAAAATAGAATATTTATTTCCACATGCTTTTACGTTCAATGTTATCAAAATACAGAAATACCGAACCACGTGTAGGGATATTTTTCATCCTCACCCCCGCCTGCCTTTAACATTTGTAGACTTTCTCTTTCCTCACTTTCATGTTGAGGATCGTTCTGCGCAAAGGGAAATTTTTTTTATTCCTTCTTCTTCTTCCCTCTTTTTTTGTTGTAGAGAAAATTTCATTCAGTCTTCGTCGGTCGCTCATTCGTTGAGGTTTGATTTTCAGCATAACTTTAAATACCGCTTTTATTTAATAACAAAAACATTTCACAGCAAAAAGAAAGGAAGCAGAAAAAAAAATTTCTCCTCATTGCAAAAAGCTCATTTTTTCTCGTTTCCAGACAGTAGTTTTGTGTAGTGCTATAGATACATATAAAGGACTATATTCATGTCATAAAAAGTTATTGTTATTGTATTCACGAGGAATTGGATGAGGCAGAAAAATAATTTTTTTGTTTCGGTTGTCGTTGCCGCACACATTTGAGTCGTGTGTGGATTTTTGTTTCCTTTTTTTAATAAAAATGAAATTTGTGAAAAAAGATGAAAAATAATTTTTGTGTGCATAAAAAATGACTCAAGAGTTTTTCAGTGGCACGTGATACGATGATATCTAAGGAGTGAATAAATTGGAAATTCCTAATGTTTTTGTGATGAATTTTCTTTCTAAATTGTGAGAAAAATTCATAAAAATTCCGAAAGTGTCAAAAAAAATCCTATGAAATTGTCAAAATTGAATAATTCAATTTAAGTTTCGAAAATTTAAAAAGAAAATTTTTAAAATCTTAAGAATCAAAAATTCAAAACATAAAAAAATCAAAAAGTGCAATAAAAGATCTCAAAAAAGTGCTGAAAAAGTGAAAAGTAAATTAATTTTAAAAAGCGATGATTCATTCAAAAAGCTTACACTAGCCTCAGCTTGGAATAAAATAGAAATAAAACCATTGTGGATTATTGTGCAAATAAATAACTTGAAAAGGACATCAAGCTATCTACAAAGTCTTCTAAATCTTTTGGAATAATTCATTTTTATGTGAATTTAGAGAAAATAAAAGTAGCTCTTTGTTGTGGATAAATATTTACAATTACATAAATTTTACTTCCTCTCTCTACTCAGTTGTCGGTTGGCGGGAATGGTTTCCTTTTTTTGTTATGCTTACTGTTGTTTTTTGTGCATTAAATGTAATGTTGTTGGATGAGATTTGAAGAAGAAAGTATCATACAAGATTAGAGGATGTGGTGCGTCAGGCATGGCAGGGACTTTTTGGGGAAATATTAAAAAAAAAATTGAAAAATTTTGAATTTATTTTATAAGTTTAAAAAGTCTGCAACGTGAAAATTTCAACATTAGAATTTTTTAATTTTGTAAAATTTCAAAAATAAGAAATTTTAAAATTTTTAAATTTTTAAAATATTAAAGTCAAAAATTTAAAACGAATCAAAATAAAATTTATCCTGACAATTTCTAGTACAAATGTTGAAAATTATACTTACAATCTCCCTCGTCATATCCAAGATAAAGAACAATCCAAATATACCTTTTAGCCCTAAAAAGGATCAAACCTTAATATCTGTCTATATCCACATCCAATGTTGTTTGTCGCATGCTGATATAAAATTCAGCAACGGTATCCATATATTCGCAGAAATGTAAACCACAAAATTTAATGTATATGTTATGGAAGAAGAGCAACAACAATATTTTATATGCCCGGAGGTCATAGATTGTATGCTCATCTAATTAATAGCAAATTTCCTCCGAGAACTTCCCCAAAAATTACAAATTTTCATCTCATCGGATGTGATAATTTTGTGCGTACATGAACAATGAAAATTTTGCTCTGATGTGGCTTTTTTATGTTCATTCTCGACATATATTGAGCATAGAAAACTAATGTGCATCCATTATTCATCTCAATGGCTTCATAATAAACAATAACCGGACCGAAGACTCATACATATAGTCATTTATCAAAATTTATGGAAAAAAGCTGTTAAATGGTTTTACACTCGATAACATGCTGAATAAGTCGTTGAGGATAGGAAAATAATAAAATAAAATTATTTTCGAGAGTCGAGAAAATGTGTTGATTATAAAGCATGGAAAACTTTTACTATGCTGAAAAGCTGCTTCAATTATGTGTATCATATTGTTTTTTTGAGTCGTTCGTAAATGACGTCCTTCAAAAATTCAATTTTAAAACTCACAACTTCCACAATGCCACAAAAATGTCAGTTATCTTGTTAAATCCAGCTCTAGATTACAAACCATCTAATCAGAACACATCATTTATGAATGACCCCCCAAAAAATAAAATTTCCCAAAAAAGGCAACGTTCATAAATTTTGGTTGGATAGTTTTTTGATTCAATCCAATAGATTTTTGATTCCATTCTGAATTTTCAAATTAGGATGAAAGCATTTTGTGGGTGTCTCGTAAAATTTCTCGTTTTATTATTTTTGAGCTGTTTCATTCATGATGGGATTTAGTAGATAGGCTTAAATTTTCATTTTAGATAACGAAGCCTTTTTTAGATGCTTGATGGGAAAATGATGAAGCCTTAATATGGTGGATGTATGGAAGATTTTTGAACTTTAATGTGAAATTAAGGGGAATGTAGGATTTATGCGATGAAATGTTGCTTTATTTCGAGTAAATTAATATTGGATTCTGTGATTATGAAGGATTTGATTATATAATATCACATTTGACATGATGGAGAAGCACTGAGTTCGTGATTCTGCTCATAAGCTTTTAAATCAAACTTTTTAATCAATAAATAAATAAATTATACAACATCCATAAAGTGTCTCATCCTAATAAACTGCTCACTCTTAAAATCCCACAAAAAAGCAATCACCTCTACCGAAAAATTATCACAGAACAATTAAAACTCATTAATAACAAGCAATAGACAAAATTTTACAATAAAATAAACCAACCAAAAGTCCTCCACATTCAAGCATCACAAAACATACAAATTTTATATTCCACTCTACACTAAAAGTGCTTCATTTACATGACTTTCCATAGTTTTATAGCCAGACACATAAAGCCATTTTAGTATTCAACTGATAAAAAAATTGTAGAATAAATACAAAATGCAACAGTGGATGTGGATGCAAAAATAATTACGAAAATCACAAAATTTCACTTTCAAATGAACTGTTATCTCAGCACTGCCCCGCATACTGTTGCTAGTCACTAATTTAACAATGCAAATTGCTTTTGATAATAGAGCTTTTAAGAAGAAGCTTGTTTTGCTGTTGGAAGGTTGAGTGTTGAATTGGAGAGCAGTTTGGGTTGATTATTGAGCTTTTGAGTTTGTGGTGCTAAAATTCATTTCTAAGGAATAATTCAGGGATTTCTTTATATTTTCTCAGTCTTAACATCCTCAAAAGTTGCATCCTAACTTCCATCAACCCGAGAAAAGCGCATCAGAAAACAGAAGAAATCTCAAAACTCTCTCAAACTTTATTTTAATTTTAACGAGGAATTAAGAGAGCTTTCCTCCTCCTCTCTAGCCAGTAATAATCTACACAGCAACTTTTAAGATTTATATTCGATTTGGGAGGCGGATGGAATGATGAAATTTGTGGTGTAAAATAAAATTTGCGAGTAGTTAAACATTAGCATTAAAGAAGTTAAAGTTTATGTACAATTTACGTCTGTACAGTTTCAGTTTTTCTCTGCTTTTGTTAATTTATGTTCTTGTTTTTGTTACTTTTTGGACTAAATCGTTTAATTTTTTTGTACATGCACGTAATTTATGTGTTCATTTATGCACATTAACAACATTTACAACGGGAAATATTCATAGAATCTCGTCTCGTACATAAA
This sequence comes from Chironomus riparius, assembly GCA_917627325.4. NCBI lineage: Eukaryota > Metazoa > Arthropoda > Insecta > Diptera > Chironomidae > Chironomus > Chironomus riparius. The sequence goes on from OU895878.1 coordinate 23,479,964, forward strand.
ATTTTTTTTCTCTGTGCTGTTATGAGAATTTCATTAAATTAATCATGTTACACCTTTTGAGCCTTTGAGAGTCATCTTTATTAATTAAAATGGAAACTTTTTCATCACCAAATGCATGGAAAAAAAGAGTCGTGTTTTTGGCATGTTGGGATTTTTTTCTCATTTTGATATTCATTGGAGATGAAATAAAGTTTTTCTCTTGCTGCCAATACTGGTGGGAAGTTAGCATTTGGTTTGGGGATGCAAACGGGATAATGAGGAATATTTGTAATTCTAAGTCTCTAATCAACTAGAAGCTAGCCTGATTTCACTCTAAAGTTCAGTTCTAGTCAGTCTTCACTCATTTGAGCCAGTCTAGAGTCAGTTGAATTAGTTTTGAATCATTCGAGTTGATCTTAAAGTAATCTAAAATTAAGTCTTTAATCAACTAAGTCAATCATGTCAGTTCTGACAGTTTCTACCTTTAAATTTTGTAAAGCGTGGAAACGTGACTCACTATCCCCAAACTCCCTATTAATCTTACAAAAATCTTCAAAGCCCATCATCAAAACCGACCCTAAGGCAATTCTGTCAATCCAATTTTACAAAAGTTTCACTCATCTACCGAGTCATCTCTTACCAATTATAATGAGCTTCCGAAAACAGATAGAAAGCAAGCACATTTGTTGAAATGAAATTCATTTTCACGCGTAGAATATTAATTCAATGTCTCTCTGTGTAGCTGTAACCAAAGCATCTGATAGATAAAATGCCTTCAATTTCTCTTTTTGAAATGTAACTTGATGTAAGGTATTTATTATAGCTTTATGTTTTCCTCCATCCTCCTTTATGATGATGCCACAGAGACAGAAATAAGGAAAAGCAGGAATGAGAAGATATCGCAATGCGGTTGTTTTTCCATATAATACAATCTCGCTATGTTATGGATTAAGATAGCAAATAGAACTTTTCATGCAACTTTTTTTTAGACATTTTGTTGTTATCCTTTCCACCCCACTAACGTGTGCTTGTTTCTTTGTGATAAAGTTTCGAATATTTTCCACTTTTATGTGCTGCGTTTTGCGGTTAAAATTTGTTTTGATGCTACATAATCTCTGATATGGAAAATATAACTAGTGAATGTGAATCTGACATTTAAAACAGCGATATGCTTTAAGGGCAATTGGTTTACACCTCAAATTTATTGTTAGAATATTGTGTTGAGGTAATGAAAAACTAACAAATATTGACGGGGAAGTGTTTAAATTCTTGTTGGATGGAGATTTTTAATTTTATGTGGAATTTTGGATGTGTTGAGCATATTGAAAGTTTTTTGACATGTTTGTGAATATTTGTGTAATAAAGTTTTGTTCGTTTGAAGGTCTGAGTTGCATTGACTATCAATTGCTGAGGGATCACTTTTATGTTCCTTTATTAGCACTATGTAGTAGACTTAACATTATTACATGGAACATTGATAGAGTGATTCCTATTGTGCATGGAAAACATTTTATTTCAAACTCTAGTTCCAAGTCATATGATGCCTTAAATTCAAAGTTCCAACCTAAGCCTCTCAAACCATAACAGCTTTACCTTATTTTCATCCCAAAAATCATCCTTCCATTCTTCAAAACTTATCCCGAATGGCATAAGTCGGTTAATTCAATCAGAAATCCGGTAACAATCCAGTGTGACGCTGGCATGGTGCTGGATTTAAATCAAAGCCAGCATCATGCCAGAGTCATGCCAACTTGGTACCGGATTTCTATTCGATTAACCGACTTGTGCTGTTCGGGTATTCATCAGCACCATTTTGCAAAAACTAAATTTTCTTCGCGAATTTCTCGCAGAGTTTCCATCAATTCCTCATTAAAAAAAATTCAAATTCCAAAAAAAGAAAATATTTCGATCTCATTCCACGTTCTTACTAATAACCTTAACACATCGTACGTGTATATTGCCAATTTTTTCCATTCACATCCTCAAACTTTGAATAACAAATACGGCCTCTAAATTGCATAAGCAGCAGCTGAGTGTAAGCATGAAAGTTGTAATTTTATCATCAATGGTACACAACAATGCCAATATAATGGAAACAACACAATAATAAGATAGAACAGGATGGAAAAAAGTAGAAATATATTGAACAATATGACTGAAATGTGTTTGATTTTCATTCGATTCTCCTTTTTTTTCGTTTGTCTTGAAGACTGTAGAGAAATTAGGAAAGTTTTTGGCTGAGGATTGTTATGGATAAAACGCTTGGGATGCAAGTTTTAGTACTTAAAAGCATAACTTTTTAAATTTTTCACTAAAAGCTTTAGTTTGTGCTAAGTTTGTGACCAATTTCTAGGTCAATGTAGCTTAAAGAACCAGCTCCAGGTTTTGGTTGAGATGTTGCAATTGCTTAGTTTCGGGATTTAACAAGGTCAGCGTTGTCTAAAGTCCTCCCTTAATTAAATCTTAGAGGAAACATTTTAAAATAGTAAATAATCATCTTTTGAGTTGAATTTAAGTACGTTCCTTTTCATTATTCTTCCATAAAACTATTCACAGACCAATGTAGTCAAACATTTCCAAATTCCTAATCTCAATCAGCCAAACATCCAACCCAAATCCATTCCATAATCCCCAAAAAAATCTGCTAAAGAAAAAAGTATTCACATGCTGAATAAAGAAACAGACAAGCAAACAGCACATAAAAATTATTTCCGAAACAATGGCATAAAAGTAAAAGAGAAGGAAGCTAGTAAGCAAGCAAGCAAGGAACAAACTAAAAACAAGAAGAAGGAACAACAAAAAAAATTCAAACCACGTATTTCGTTAAACGTGAAATGAGAATAAGAAGAAAAGAATCAGCGGTATATAGGAGGGAAGGGCAGGAAAAAAGTAGAAAGTTCATGCACTATGTTAGGGATGAATGTTATAGGATGAGGGAATTGGATGAATAAAATGTAGATGTGTATTAGAGGGTGGCAGGATAAAGATTCATCGTACACAAAAAGGATAGAAAAAATAAGTTGTGAATCATGCCTTAGAATGTGTATTTTGAGCCAAAAAATTGACAGAATTATCATTTCAATGTGGGACCATCTTATACTTATTATTATTGTCTTGCCTTACTCAGCTTTAGTGTGTGTATTATAGATCGATGTCTTTTCGTAAGAATAATGGATGTACATCCTCAAAAACCTATTTTCCAATTACGTGATATTATTATCCCGTTGGCAAAGTACTTCCTCTTCTTCTGTGAGTTTCTGCCTAGTCAAATCGTCTTAGTGAAATCACTTGAATAATTTATTCCTTCACAAGGTGCTGAAAAGTGAATTTTCTTTGTTTAATTATGCGGTGACATTTCAATTTACTAACATCAAAACTTTATTTAAGAGGGTGAAGACATTTCGCGCGACATGAAATCCTTTAAGCGAAAACACAAAATTAATTATTTTTCAATTCTTAAGCTCCAATGAAGTCATTAAAATTTTAATTTTCCTTCTTCTTTTTTTTCGTCGACGACATAATCCGATTATCATTGCATTTGACAGTAATTCTTGTGTCTTTAGACTGAAAGACTTTATTTTGTACTTATTCTTTTGAATTGAATTTTCTGTCAGGCATATCATTTTTCATGTGAGATATGAAATGAATCGATCCCTCACATGAGGTTTTTTTTTTGATGATTTTGATCATTATATTTTTTTGTTTTGGAAAATGACAATGATAAGTTTGTAGTTTATACTGACTGTTGTAAGTATTCAAAGACTTATTTGAAAAAAAAATTCAACAGTTACTTTTTAACCCAACATTGACAAAAAATTGATCTTAAAAAGAATTTTTAAATAAAATTTATAACAGAATATGAACTTAACTTGCCACACACTTATAGGATTCGAACCTAGTATTACATTCAATACAAAATAATAAAGAGAATTTCCAAATACTTTACCAGAGCATTTCTAACGACATTTCGATTTTTGCAAACATCAAATTTAAATACAACAAAAGCTAATATTTCATTGCAACCACAAAAACATTTTAAATGCATAAAAACTCCTGTCAAAACTAATTACGATTATCTTCAGCATTATTCCCCACAGATTTGTTATAAATTGACGACATTCATTTCTCGTAGTCACATAATGAATTACATAGACACAGTGATTATTGATCCTATTTGATAAATTGTACGATTTATTGATGTCTGACTCACCACTAGAGGGGGACGAGTAGCAGCTAATCGCATTTTCACTCTCTTGGTCTTGCATTTGAGAAGGTTATTTAGAGATGAAATGACTGAAATTTAAAGAGCTGTGGGGGACGGGTTCTTATTTGACACTATTTAAAACTATTATTATTGAAATATTAAATACAAAGTAGAAATGGAAAAGACATCATTTATCAACAACCCTACAAAATTTATCCAACCAAAACTACTAATGCAATTCGATTTAATGGAAATAATTTTTTTGTACCTTAAAAATATCACATTACATAAAATATTTTAATGGTCATTGCATTTAATGCTATAGCAATTAATTTGATATTTGTAAATGTAAAATTTATGGCATGGGGTTTAAGTGTACAAAAAACAACAGTAGTAATAATTATTGAGGTTTAACCACCTGCTTTACATTGCATTTAAAATATAATGCTTATTAAGTTGAGAGGAAAGGAAATTTATGAGTGGTAATAATTAAACTTTATTTTTCGTGTAGGATAAGTTAATTCCTGTAATAGAGAATATAATCAAGTATAAAAGTGTAATTTTTACGATAATAAGCTACAGTGCTAAAGATTTTGTAAATAAAACTAGATAAAACTATGAAGTTATTGCCATCTTGACTAAAACCTTAGTCATTTTGGTTGAAAAGGTGAAAATTGTGTCATTCTCGTTAATTTTTTGACATCAAAGTTAATAAAAGTGAATCTTGGAAAAGTCAAAATTTAAAAGTGAAATTAAAACAATCATCTCAATGAGCCAGGAAAAATAAAATCTCATTATTAAATAAGAAATCGTTCCTAATCAAAAATGTGCAATTAAAAATTGAATTCTTACGTGAATTTAACCAATCATGAATTAAAAAAGAAGCTGAAAATTTGCCAAATCAAAAACAAATCAACTTAAAATAAAAATATAAAGCTACACCAAAAAAAAACCAGACATTCCAGACGATCACAACATTAAGAATCACATAAAAAAAATTATTCCTTCAAAAAAGGATGCAAAACAATAAAATTTAATCAGATGATTGCCGCGAGTGGAAAGAACTCAAAATCAGTAGCACAAAAAATAACACAAACCGATTGGGATTTAAGCAGTTCCATTACCGGTACAGTAAAAAGACGTCCAACATCACTCGAATCATGTAAATCAAATTCCCCCAACGACATCAAAGACAATATTGATTTCCCATCAGAGCACAATGGAAATGCAAAAGACATCGTTAGTCGTTCATGTAAAATTAATAAGCTAGATGATGATTCATATGAGAATGATGATTTGTGTAAGGAAATTGAGAAAGGAAATAAGACGAAACGAAAGGAGGAAAAAATCGATAATTCTTCAATAAAAAGGAGGATCTTGAAATTGCCGGAATCAGCAAGAAAATCATTCTCGTCGAAACTCAAACTGCCCCATTCATTAACTCTCTCGTCTCGTAATAAATTATCGCTATCGCAATTAGAACAGAAAAACAATTTATTCATTCGTGATGGGCAGCAGCAGCAGCATCAACAAAAACAAGAGAAAGGTCCTGAAAGTGGAAAGATAAACAAAGCAGTTGAGGGAGAAATGGCAAAAAATACAAATTTAATCTCGTCGGGAAGGAGCAGCAACAAAAACAATTCAATCGCTGTTGTCATGGATCATCAAAATGCCGAGGGAAATAATTCATCAAAAATGAGCAAAAAATCCTTAATTCCATCATTCTTAAGTACAAAAACACACAGCAATACTAATCACATAAAAATTCCATCAACGTCAAAAGCTCATTCAAATATCATAGCTGAGAAGTTGACAAAAACTGGCAATAAATTCAAGGAATTGTGTGCACAGAAAGAGAATCAAAATCATACGAAAAAACCACCTCCATATCGTCCACCACCTCCCATTCCGACAAGCAATGAAAGTAATAGTAAAAAAATTCGATTATCGGAAATTGTGGATAGAAATTACGAGGAAATTGATGAAAATTGTGGCAATAATGATAACATATCAACAACAATCAATACCCAAGCGATTATTCATGCTGAATGTGGGGAAGAATCAAATGATACGGAAATCAATAGTACGCTCGCCAAAGCAGAATATCCATCGAATATGTTTAAGAATATTCCCGTCCGTCCAAGAAAAGGCCAGATATCTCATATGGAGAATTATTGCCTATTCGATCCGTCTGTCGATTTCTGCAATGAAAAGGATTTAATGAAAATGACAAAAGTTCCGATTGAGATAAAGTCTAAGACAGATTCACCTCGACATAAGCCTGCACTTAATGTTGATGTGAACGAGGAGAAAATTGAAGATGTAATATTTGAGGATCAGACTTTATATGACATTACAGAGCATGATGAAAGAAGTTCTGAAGACAAATCCTTAGCACATCACAATTACTATGAAATTGATCCAGAATTGCTTGAAAAAGAAGAAGAAATTAATGTAAAAAGTTTGGCTGAGGAACTCGAAGAATCAAAACGACTCGAACAAAATAGAAAATCGAAAATTTATAGTAATTCTTTATCATCATCGTCCGAGTCAACGACATCAACAAGCAATTCTGTTGGTAATTCAAGTTCAACCCACACAAGTAGCTCCGACTATCCATCACTGTTCAATTCAGTCATTGAAACTACACATTCATCAACAGTGGAGTCAACAGACGAAAATGATTCAAATGGTTATGGAAAAGTGAAATGTACAGCAACAGCAGACTCTAATGAAAGCATAATTACTGTTCAAAATGCTGTTGTCACATGTGGTGATTCTAATGCTACATTACAGGGTAGTACGGGTGCGACAAAGAAGAAATCTCCACAACTCAATCGAATTACTCGTCCAACATCTCGAAATTCATCAAATAATAATAATAACATTAGTGCCAAACAGCAGCAGCCAAGCACAAAAACAACTAAATCAATATCAACAAAAAAATCACAATTTGATCCATTAAAACAGAGCCACTCATTGCCACATTTGCAAAATGTCAGTGTACAGAATAAATGTCGACAGCAGGGCAATAATGGTAACAAAAATGAATTTAATTTCGTAATTGACAACACGACAACATCCATTCAAATGCGACGCTCACATAATTCACGACAAATTCGACCTTTATCGACGCATAGTGATGATAGGGACAGTGGATTTTTGAGTCCCGCCACACCTCCTGATTGCCAAAATGTACATAATAATGTTATTGTTCCACACGGTGGACAAATTGAGGAAGGTAGAACAAAAACCGAATCGACACTACTAAATCAATGTGATAATATTCAACAAATGATTGAAGTGAGTGGATTTTAATGTAGATAAAGATGTTTGAAGGTTAATTGGGGATGTAGGTGGATTATTGGGTGGGATTGGATGTCTTTTTAATTTTTGTTGATTTCATGTGATGTTTTTCTTTTAAATGCAATCAATAATCGCTTTTATGCAGCTCTTTAATCAAAAATTTCGTTCACTGAATCTATTTCTTTTTAAACTTTGAACTCTAGTAACCAAAATTCTTTGACTTCATGTCTTTATGAACTCTAAATCATTTATTCCATCAATTATTGACCCTTTTCTTTCCAATTTTCAATGACACTTTATTGATTCCTTTATAATCCTTGATAATATTCCAATACAAAACAATTTCAACATCCCAAAGACTCTATTTACAAGAGATTCCAGAAATATTTCTGAGAACACTTCATCCCCTATCCAAAATATTTCACATTCAGTCAAATAACTTTCACATTTATAATGCTAAATGATTCATCATATCATCACAACACTTTCTGGAGATAGGAACGTATGACACATACCCATAAATTGAATATGTTGAGCACTACCGAAATATGTTCTTTGTTGTGTCCATCCACGCCTTTTCTTGTTGTACAATTTGACTCCCTCCTTTTCTGTATTAAAAAAAATTCTATCGTTATTATTTTGGAATCGCCTGCTATGCTGAAATAAATAAGCATGAAACAGTAGCAGGCGAAAATAATATAAAATAAAATTAAATCCATAAATCATGTCATTAATAACCTCAAAAAAGATATGAAATGCAATTGTAGTTTTATTTTTGAACAAAGATTACATTTTATGTCGCATATGGAACATACAGTAAATCCCGTACATCCATCTTTTATAACTCCCACATCAAATTCGTGCATTCATAAAAATTTCATCCCCTGGATTTTGATGAATTTTTAGTGTTTTTGTAGGGAGAATAAAAATGTGTTTTTATTTGTTTACTTTTGATTTTGGCTGGCTGAATAGGAATTAAAATTGCTTAAAAATTGAGAATTTTTGAGGTTATTTTAAGCGCGGGTTTTGACAGTGGATTATTGCCAATTTATTGGTTCAATATTTGTATAAATTTTATTTATATTCACTCTGAAATGCTGAAAATATTGAAATTAATTTGCGAAGTGAGATAAAAGTTTCAAAAAACGTTAAATAAATTCTTTGAATTTTAAAAAACCGTTGAACTTTTGAAAGTTATAAAATGAAACAATTTAAAAGTTTTACATTTTTTCCATGCGTTTAATGCCTCAGCAAGCAAAAATTCCATTTCTTACGACCATCCCCACTAACATAGCCTCAACTGCAGTAAAGAGAAATTTTTCCTTGAGTTAGGGAAGTGTTTCGATTAAAATTCTTCGTTTTTTTTTCCCTATTCAAAAATGATTTTAACACTTCTTCCCCCTTTTGTAGGCTTTTTTTCTCGTAAACTCTCAACAATTTTCCAAAGTGAGAAAATTTTTCATTACCGCTAGGCTGATTCAAGGAATTAGATATGTGATAAAAATGGGAAAATAGCAATACATTGCATTACAAAAATATATAAATTACATTACATTTTTAAAGCATGCACCATAAAAATATTCTCTAAGCATAGGGGTTGGGATTAAATGATTGTAAGAGAGCAGCCAGTGAGGTGATGAGGAAAATTGCATCATCATCATCCCTTTCTTATTTAGTTTTCACCCTCATGCAATTTTGATCTTGAATCCCTCTCGAATTTTTGAAACTGAAACAAAAAATCGTTTTGTCTTGAAAAAATTTTTATGAGCTTCTGTATTTTTGTTGTTGCTACACTTTACAATATGTTGAGTCAGGTAGTGCATGAATGATGGATGTCGGTGCACTGGCAAGAAGAAAGTTATGATGTGGAAGTTTTATGACTTTGTCACGTGCTTAAATAATGAGTGAGCGTTGATGGTATTTTTAATTAGGTAATTGAAGGTTCTTGTTGATTTTTGAGTAATTTTTCCTGCTTATAAACTCAACTCTATTTTTCAGAACAATAAAAATTATTTGTAGGGGGGGGGGAGAGAAGGGGGGGAGAAGGGGGTCTCTTACACCAATGTTGATGAAATTCTTGATATTTTTGTAGATACTTTGCATATTAAATAACAAACTCCTCAATTCCATATTAAACCTCCTGAATCAGCTCTTAAAAAATTGCCAAACTCTATTTATTCCGTAAAATTCAAGGCGTGGAAACTATCCCAAATATCATATTTATCCCACATATCCCAAAAAAATTCAAAAAATTACTGAGCATGTGTGCACGATAGTAAAGATATCCCAACGTATCCTTAGTGTATTGGACGTGTAATTTCAGGATATGATGGGATATCTCAATTCTAATGCATACAGGCTCAGGGATTATTTTGAATATTTTTGGGATACCTGGGATAAATGGGATATTTGGGATAAATTCCACGCCTTGGTAAAATTTCACATTATTCATTCTAAAACTCCATCGACACCCCCATCAGAAAAATTTTAAAATTATTTCAGAAGTGATATCCCGAGGCAATCATGCAGAATGAGCATTTAAATTATTTTTCTGCTCTAAAATTTCCCAAAAACAAGCAAAATACAAAAAAAATTCCCCTGCGACATTTCCCTTTCATATTCATTCCGATATTGAAATGAGGAGTCATCGGTGGCAACAAAGGAGAACAATTCGTTAAGGGAGATATTAATTGTCTTTAAAAATCACCCTTAAACAAACAACTTTCACTTTGGGTAATTGCAATATTGCTGAAACACAGTAATAAAAACGTAAAGTATCAGGGATGTGGAAGTAAGATTCATTTCAAACCCTAATGACAAATGTAAAACTATGCAAATAAATTTAGTGAAGGGGAAAGACACCCTCAACAGAAATATTTTTCAATTCCATTCCACGTATCGAAATTTTTTTTAATATTTTCATTTTAAATTTTTATTCCCTTAAAAAATATTTTTTTATCGTCGGAATCTCATTATAATAAATTACACAAGATTTCAATGCATTGATGCGTTAAGAGGACAAGTGCTGCATTATAACAGATTGCTTTTTGTTTCATTTAAGATTAGCTGGGTATTTGTGGAATGAAATGGGAAGGATTAATGTTATTTTATCATTTTGAGAAATGAAAATTTTCTGATAGTTTTGAGTGTGTGATGAAATGGAAGATTTTGTTGCTGGATTTTGGATCTGTTTGAATTGTTCCCTGAAGGATTGTTGTTTGATGAATTTAAGACCGTTTGGAGAGATGTGCAGAAACTGTTGTTTGAGTAAATATTGGAGATTTTTTTTGTCTGAATGGTTGGATAACTGTTAATTGAATTTGGATAAAAGTGGAGTAATTTTGATAAACCAAAACTTTCTACAGATTTAAGTCAGGATCCGTCAATTATGTTCTGGAAAAATTTTAATTTTATCTGACTCGTCTTTCATATTTGCCTGTCTTATGCTTGCTTTTATTAAAATTTGAAGTGTCAAAGATGTTTTCTTGTGATTATTAATTGGACTTCGTTCACAGGAGCGTTTATAGGAGATGTGAAAACTCGACTAGCTGCGCCCATGACTGATCTTGTTTATAAAGCTGAAAAATAATTTTTTTGCTAAACTGTCTAAAATTCTTAATCTAATTGATCTAGGCGCGTAACCAGGTGGGGATTTGGGGGACAAATCCCCCGACGTTAACAGAAATTTCTTCATTTTGCTAGGAGTTTTTTCATTTTTTTTTAATTTTTAATTGCACTTTATTGCATTTATTGACGACATACTGTCCGGAAACAATTCACATTTTACACTTTTGTATTTGTATACATATGAATTAGTATTATGTAGGATCAAACTTCTAATCTTCATATCTAGGTTTCAAATAAACTAAGGCTCTCGTTTCGATCTTTTGTGGGCGTGACGTGATACTTTTCAGGTCCGTTCTAACAATATTCCATTCGTGGGTAATCTTGTAGCTCTCGTTCCTATTTCTCCCGCTACACTTCAAGTTCCTGACCCGTTCCTTAATCCAACGTTGCCCAAATGCCCAATTAAGGCTTGATCTCGTACATTAAGCAGTCGAAGTATCTAAACTTCCGAAAAAGAACAAATTTGGAAATGGCTGGATTCGAACCGACGACCTTCGAGTTACCATCCCAAATTTGAGCCAAGCGCCTCATGAAAAAAGCATAAAAATCCCCCCTTACTCTGAATTTTCCATATAAATTCCCCCCCCCCCCCCCTCTTCAAATTCCTGGCTACGCCCATGAATTGATCCAATAAACCAAATTTCTTATCAACCTTATTTGAAAGATCTACATTTCTGAATATTCAAAAATTTCGAATTTAATCAGATCCAACACAAAACATTACACTTGTCGCACATTTATTCTTAAAATAGTTTTGGACATACCATTTCGTGATGTAATCCTTTAGATCCAACAGCAAATATTAAAACAACTTGAATTAATCTTGAAATTCTCTTCAATTTTATTTTGGAGTCAAAATCTTTCTTCTTTTCTCCTTCTTTCTTAGCGAACCTTTGCAGGATTATTACACCTAATTTATTTTATTTAAAAAGTTACAAAATGTTTAATTCAATTATTATTTTTCTTACTTTTAGTCCTCTTTTGTGCTACACGTTCTTCTTTTTTTTTTGATTAAATTCTTTTTTAGGGGTAGGAAAAAACTCCCAGTAAATTTCGAAAATTGATATGAATTTAAAAAGAACGTTTAATATTTCAAAATTAAGAAAAATGATGAAACTAATGAATTTGTATATGTTAAATAAAGAAAAATATGTATTTTTCTTTACACTCGCCACCACAAAAAAAAAGTGATGATTCTTCAACTTAAATTCTAATGCATAATTCAAATAATTAAATTTTTCATTTCATGTGCTTCAATTTTTTGGAACAAAAACAATATTATGAGTTAACGGATCTACATTTGCTGGAACACTAATGCTGACATTACGACCGAATTGATTATGCTGTTGTTGTTGATAATTATTTCGTTGAATGAAGAAATTACGACGATGATTTCCGAAGTTTTCGCGATGATTATTTAGTCCTTGACGTAAATCTTGTCTACGATTATTGTTTGGGTAATTATGTCTACGATTAGCAATTCCTCTTCGTCCTGACCTATTATTGTTATGATGTACTGTATTCTGTCTAAATTGCACTATGGGATTAGCTTGGTGACCAACTTGTCTTGCTCTTACATTGTTCTGTGTGATAATTCGATTCATACGAATAGCTTCTTCATCAATATATTCAACGTACGCTGTTGATTTGCTATAATTAGCCATAACTTGATTTAATCTTAATAAATCAATTGCAAGAACTGCATCTGTTCCTTGCTTAAAACATATGTACGTTTTGTCACGATTACACACTATGTAGTGTATAGGATGTTTGACGACGTCAATAAGCAGCAATACATCAATGATGGTACGGTTCAATCCAGTTGAGAATTGTATAACTTTCTCGTGAAATTCATCCGAATTTGTCATTAGTTTGACCTTATAAATGGAGTTGTTGAATGGAGGTGTAACAAAAAGCGCATTACTTTTGCAAATTTCGATTGTCTTGTAGTTTTCGTCAGCTGATGGTTTCGCAATTGCATTCAATTGTGCAGTAAAGTTTGCGTCACGAGAATACAGATGTAAATGATATCGAGTTGTTGCTAATTCTTCAATAAAAATCCCGTTGATATCCTTAAAATTGGACTTAGTAAACTTCAGCTGCTTTCCGAGATCCACAATCACATCCTTAATATTCTTCTTAGGATGAATGCTGATGAACTTTATTAACTGCTTGCTTGAAGTCTGAAAAATATTTAAATAATAATTTTAATTGATCTATGTCAATAAAATGTGTCATGTGCACATTATTAATTATTTTTTTTTTTTTTTTAAATTTCTTGTTGAAAATGTTGGGGCTTTTTCTTTGATTTTTAATTTGTTTAACTTGTCATTTCTTGACTCACTTGACTTTTAATTAAGTCAGTAATTATCGCTCATACGATAATGATTTTTATTATTTTTTTTTAAATGTCGCTCGCGTTCATGGTGGAGAACATAATGCGACGACCATAAATGGTCTATTTTAGTTTGTGGCCATCCAGACTAAAAGAAAATGTTTTGTTTTTTGTATCAAATTTATACTGGTACCAGTTCAACGAATTAAATTTTATATTTACTTTATGCCCAACTTAACGTATTTTTCAGATTTAAATTTCAATGTATTTTTCAGATTCAATTGTTGTGACTGTAGTAGTGCAAGTTATTATTTTGATGAATATATTTTTAACGTTAAAGCATAAATTTTGAATTGTTTTAAAGCCGTTAAATTTCTGAATGTCGTTCAAATGTATATCCAGCACTTTTAATCTATTATTTTTTACTAATATGTTAATATTGAATTATTTTAACTAATATTTTCTCTTTTATACATAGCAATTAACTTAAATTAATGTTTTGATGTCGGATGTTCTAATTATTTTTTAAATATCTAAATTGATTCTAGCTACTGCTGTTGCAGGTCTAGTAATTATTGTCACGTTCTCATTCAAATAGTCATTCATCAATTTCTGTGATGACATATTTGATGATTTTGGAATGATTTTATTTCTGCCTAATCTGACAGTTACTTTTCTGACTTGATTCTGACTTCCTAAAATCGTACTTTCTATAACTCCAAGACGCCATGAATTTGCAACTGACGGATCAACTGTTAAGACAATATCACCTACTTTTAATGGTTCAGTAAAGTCTGTCCATTTCTCTCTATGCAATAAATTAGGAAGATAACACTTTAACCATTTATTCCAAAGCCAGTTGCTGACCATCTTTAAATCTTCCCAGTTTTGAGTGAGTGTCTTTAATTCATCTAGAGAAGGAGGAACAGCTTGAGCATTAGGTCTGCCCATAATAAAGTGATTTGGTGTTAAGTAATCAGATTCACCATCCTCAATTGGTAAAATTTCAATTGGCCGACTGTTAAGGAGATTAACAATTTCATATAATATTGTCTTTAAGCCATAATCATCATAATGTGTATGCTTTCGTGTGGAGAATTTTGTGATTTGTCTAAGCGCATTTTTAACTAGTCCTACCATCCGTTCGACGGCTCCGTTCATGTGAGGAGCGCGTGGAGGAGAAAACTCCCATTGAATTGGATCCCACAACTTTCCCTCTTTTAGCATATTACGATTCCATTCATCGTAATGTAATTGGAGGATTTTTTGGCCACCTGTAAAGTTGGTGCCATTATCGGAACATATTCGTTTTGGGACACCTCTAAGATTAAAACAATTTTGAAGTGCACGAAGCGTAGCTTGTGCTTCAAGACTTTCTATTAGTTCAAGATGCAATGCTCGTGTTGTTAGACATGAATAAACTAAAACATATCGCTTAGCTGTGCCATATTTTGTAGTTTTGACAGTAATTGGACCTAGTAAATCAACCATAACATAACTAAATACTGGATTATGAATAGCTAAACGATAATTAGGTACATTGCCCATAATAGGTGCGATGGATTTAGATTTTGATATACGACAAATCAAGCATTCTTTTCGAACTGTATTATTTACTGTTCGTCTAATCTTATTAATGTAGTATTTTTGCAGTAAGTTTAGAACAACAATTTTCTCATTATGATGAGAACAAGCTTTATGAAATTTTAATATGATTAATGAGGTAATTTTATGCAGTCTTGGCAGAATTATCGGATTGATCTTGTCCTTTCCGAACTTTAAAAGATTTTCTGGGGTGTCATTTATACGAGTTCTTACTCTCATTAGACCTTCTTCGTCGATATAAGGCAACAATTTTTTTATAGTACTGGATTTTGGCAATTCTTTCTTTTCGATTATCAGCTTGTATTCTTTTTGGTATGATTCTTTTTGCGCAATTATTATTATCGCATTTTCGATTTGTTGATATTTAAAATCTTTTTGCTGCATTAATTTTCTATTCTGCTTAATACGATCTTGTAAGCTTTTGATCTTTTTATTTATTTTGGAATTTAATCTAGGACTTTTACTGGCTCGATGGATCTTAAATCGTAAGTTATATGAATTGGTTGGTGCAGTTTTAGACTTAAGGTCTCGAATTTGTTTTGCGATTTTTTTATTCTCAGTATGAAATTTCCATATTAAGCATTTTTGAGCGATACTAATTAAACGATCGAGCGAAGAGAAATCATCTAAATTAAAAATAGAGTCTATCTTTTGATTTTGAATAACATGATTAGTAAGGTATGTAATAACTTGATCTCTATTGGGCTCTTTTGGCCAATTCCCTTCTGGCAACGACAAAATTTCAGGATTATACCAGTTATTTGCAATAGTCATGTCAGGTAATGAGCTTATTTTTGTACCAAAATCGGCAGGTTGCATATTTGTTGGAATCCAATGCCATTCATGGGGTTTTGTTATTTTATTAATTTTGTCTAGTCTTCTTCTGACATATATCTTAGGATCTTTTGCGTCATTTTTTATCCACTCTTTTACCGCGATGTTGTCAGTAAAATACACAAATTCACTGAACTTTATTTCATGACATTGATTAACTTTTTGCATTAGATGTGCTAATTTGCATGCTATATCTAATTCTAAATCAGGAATTGTTCTAGACTCTTTTAAAGGTACAATGTAAGATTTTGCGCAGATAAATTGATGACTTAAGTAATTACGTGACGCATCTAAAAGTCTCATATAAACCACAGCACATAGAATTTCAGTTCCAGCATCTCCAAATCCCACCAACTGAATGATTTTTGCATCACTAAGTCTTTTAGAATAAAGTCTAGGGATTTTAATGTCTTCAACTTGTTTTAAGAGTGACACACATTTCTTCCAGATGGAAAAATATTTTAAGTCAATTAGATCGTCCCATTTATATTCTTCCTTTATGATCCAGTGAAATATTAACTTAAATTTTGACAACAAGAACTCAACAAATCCAACTGGATCATAAATTGACATACATAGCTGTAAAACTTGTCTTTTAGTGGGTCTTATGTTACATGACAGAATTTCTTCTGGAATCTTTTCTAATGTGAGAGCTATTTGCATATAATCATTCTCAAAATTTAAAAGATAGCCAAGCAACTTTTCTTGTGCTTCTTTACTAAATAATTTGCTGTCATTTAATTCAGTTTCTGTGCAAGTTTGTCTTATAACATCAAACATTCTTTCATCATTGCTTTTTAATTTTACTAGATTAAAACCAGCTGAACTCAAAATATCTCTTATTTGTTTAATTAGCTGTTGTCCTTCTTTGAAATCGTCGACCGAAAAGACTACGTCGTCAACATAAGTTTTATTAACGATTATGTTGCAAGCTTCAGGATATTGTGATTTGTGCTCTAAAGCGACTTTATTCTTAACATATTGAGATGTCGTGGGAGAAGATTTACTACCAAAAATCATTACTTTCATACGTAAAACTTTAATTGCATCATTTGGGGATTTTCTGAACAAGAATCTTAGAGAATCACGATCTTCTTTCCTCATAAAAATTCTATGGAACATTTCTGAGATGTCTCCCTTAATCAAGAACTTCCCTTCTCTCATATTAAACAAAAGTTTTAAGCAATTCGTATAAAGATTGGGGCCAGATAGTAAAAAGTCATTTAATGACTTTCCTTCCACTTTAGTCGCGGCATCCCATATGAAACGTGTACGTTTTTCTTTTGGTTGGATGAAAAATGTAGGGAGATAAAAGGTTCTTTCAGGATATGAATAGACCTCTTTACGTGGAACTTCCTCAGCGTATTCTTTATTCAATAAATTCTCCACTTGTTCAATGCATTCATCATAACGTCCATTCTTCATACACTTATTCTCAACTATTAATAAACGTCTAAGAGCTACTTTATAAGAAGCTTCTGTGGGAAGTTTAATATCTTCCTTTTCCCAGAGAAGTGGAGCTTCATAATTAATTCCATTCTCACTTCTTTTGACGTGCTTATCAAGTATTTCGATTGCTAAAGTATCTTTATATGATGCGTTTTCGTTTTGTGAAGGTTTCTTATAATCAACACCCATTAGTTCTGTTTCTAAAGTATCATATTCATGCTCTTCAGTTTCTGATAGAGTTTTGTATTGTTTAAAAGAATGGAACGTATTATATTGAGAATGTGATGGGAATTTGTTCTTTTCCATTTCAAAGTTGTAAACCTGT
The DNA here is from genome assembly GCA_917627325.4 of Chironomus riparius. Taxonomy (NCBI): domain Eukaryota; kingdom Metazoa; phylum Arthropoda; class Insecta; order Diptera; family Chironomidae; genus Chironomus; species Chironomus riparius. The sequence continues at coordinate 23,497,628 of OU895878.1, forward strand.
TCTAATTGATGGATATTTCCGACCACATAATCACCTAAAGGAGATCTTATTCCATAAGGGATATTGCTAGTCCAACTTGGAGGCTTAAAAACTTCGACTTGATCGAAACACCATAGATTATCGATCCCAATAATGCCTGAAATCTTCTGATAATTAGTTAAATGCAGTGGCATCAAATGTGGATAATTTAAATACATCTCATGTGCATCAAATGGTTGATCTTCCATTTTTAGATCTTTCACAGTTCTCATGTAAAGGTCATATGCTTTAGAATCATTATTCATTCCACATACTTTAGATTTAATAATTCGAGATCCATAATCGACTCGATTTAGGTTTCCAGACCACAATAGTTTAAGTGGTTGCCAAGCACCTTTTATTTCTAATCTATCGGCTAACTCTTGTTCAATTATTGACACTGCACTACCTGTGTCTAAAAGAAATGCTGCATTTGTGTCAGTGCCTACGAATTTAACTACAATGATGCCTAATATACATGGAGAACATACTTCGTCGAATTTTGAATTGTCAGAATTTTGACTGTAAGCATTACAAGCTTTAATGTGGTTGTTTTTATAAGTAGCATGTGAATTTTGATCAACTGATATTCTTTCAGGCGGATTATTGATATAAAAGTTACTTTTCGGGATATCAATTACTAAAGGAGGTGCCGAAGGAGTTTGTTCACGTCTTTCAGGTAAATCTTCCTTAGTCTTACAATTGTAATTGCGTTTAAATGTTCGTTGAGGTATTCTTGAGTCAGGTCTTTTATAATTATTATTATTATTCTGTGGGCTATTATGTTCAGGTCTTCCTTTACGTTTATAGCAAAAGAGAATATGGTGTTTGAAGTTGCATCCTTCAATCTTACATGGATTCTTGTAAGAACAACCTTTATGCTTTGGAACTCCGCAAAACGTACATATATTTCGCTTTTTAGCTAACTCAGACACTTCTTTACCCGATAGTGACCATAATTTAGAACATGAGAATGCCGAATGGCTATTAGAATCATGATACCAGCATTGCGTATTACCAGAACGAGCAGATTCAATGTTATTGACTGAATTAGAAGAAGAATGCTGATAACTACGTCTGTATGGGATTTGTGGTTTGTTAAAGCTCTTAAAATTGTTTGATTCCCTCCATGGATCTACTTCTTCTGCTGCCATTTTTGAATTAAGAAAAGATATCTGTTCCGATAAATATTTGGAAAGATGTTTTAGTGAAATCTCTTTATCTTTATCGTCACGTTTGGCTTTTAACTTATGCCATCCATTCATCATATTACTGGGCATTATATTAGCTATATGAGAAATAACTCTATCGTCTATCATATGCTTCTTTTTACCATACTTCTTTACTACTTGATGATAATTCACTATCTTATTAATAAAGTCTATAAGCTTGCTACTTTCTGTATCAAACTTAAATTTCTTCATGCTAATAATATCTTTGGTTTCATTTTTTAAAAGATTCATAGATCTAGACACACGTTTATTAATAATCTTTAATGTTTCCCAAGCAGTTAAAGGATTGAATAGATTCATTCCACCAATATCAATTAATTCTTTTGCCTTAATAGAACTTTGGATTCTTAGAACGTTCTCAGAGCGTGAAAATAACTTTCTGGATTTCTTAAACATGTCAAAGAAAACTGTCCATTTACTGTCTACTGTGTCAACTACAGGAAGTCTTTCGTACTTTGATTTTAAGCTTTCTTTATGACTTAATTTAAAAAGACCTAATAACAATTCAGTTTTAGACAACCCATCATCATCATCATCCTCGTCATCGTCACTTGAATTACTCGACTCTGAAGAAGAAGAGCTTGTTGAATCATCGCGCTTTCTATTAGATTTCTTTTTCCTACGTTTTGAATAATCATCGCTACTGGATGATGATGAGGAAGAATCAGAAAAATCAGAAAAAGAGGAAGATGAAGAGGAAGAGATATATTTATTATGGGATGATTTTCTTTTTGATTTACTTTTCTTTAATCTTTTATCTCGATCACTTTTTTGTGTCGATTTCTTATTTTTATTTTTGGATTTGGTTTGGGAGTAAGACATGTCAGTATTCTGATCACGCTTCATATCGATACGTTGTTTCTTTTTTAAATTTTCTATACGAATCGCGTCTGCTAAGCAATTTTGGCAGTAAAACTTTCCATTCTTAACTGCTGCCTGTTCCATGTCCGGAATACATTCATAATGATAAGTAGTTCTACATTGACTGCAATGAATACCTTTGGTCTCATCAGTAAATCCAGTATCACAAACATCGCAATTAAAATTTTTAAACAGTTCTTTTGCGTTTACATTTTTAGCATGAGGATTAACAAATTCCTCTGTATTTGATTTTTCATCAACTAATAATATGCTTACATTATCGTCTTTATTAGCTTTATTTGAGTCATTTGAATTTTCATTGACATTAGAATTAATGGAAGTGTTTGGATCTACTGAATTTATTTGGATGTTCTCAAATGATTTAGTTAAAGTATCCATTAGCTCATCAACAGGTTTAGCAGGTGTGGAAGTAGATTTGGAAGTAGTAACAGATTTTCGTAAAGGAAAATGAATCTCTTCTAAATGATTAATACAATACCATTGTCTTGTTTTACTTAAATGATGTTCATTGAAGCAATTCATATGTGTCCAAACTGAACAAGGACCTACTGTACATTTTAATCTAGTCTCATTTTGTGAATCATAAGGCTTACCACAATCAAAACAGTTTCTCATGCTTTAAATGCTTAATATTTAATATTTTATATTTAATTTTCAATAATTCAGGTTAAATTTTATATTTTTGTTCAAATTATTCAATTTTCTTTATATCCGACAACAAATCATATATCTTTACTGTTTAATGCTCAATGGAGCTATTATGAACACTAATTTATATATATATAAATATCGTATATGTCCTTACTGGATCATAAACGAAAACACATGGTGCTATATTTCACATTTCTCAAATTTACACTCATTAAAAGTGTAATAATTAATCGTGTAGCACAAAAGAGGACTAAAAGTGTAATAATTAATCGTGTCGCACATTTATTCTTAAAATAGTTTTGGACATACCATTTCGTGATGTAATCCTTTAGATCCAACAGCAAATATTAAAACAACTTGAATTAATCTTGAAATTCTCTTCAATTTTATTTTGGAGTCAAAATCTTTCTTCTTTTCTCCTTCTTTCTTAGCGAACCTTTGCAGGATTATTACACCTAATTTATTTTATTTAAAAAGTTACAAAATGTTTAATTCAATTATTATTTTTCTTACTTTTAGTCCTCTTTTGTGCTACACGTTCTTCTTTTTTTTTTGATTAAATTCTTTTTTAGGGGTAGGAAAAAACTCCCAGTAAATTTCGAAAATTGATATGAATTTAAAAAGAACGTTTAATATTTCAAAATTAAGAAAAATGATGAAACTAATGAATTTGTATATGTTAAATAAAGAAAAATATGTATTTTTCTTTACAACACTTAATATAGAATAAACAGCAAGCACTTCAAAGCATAATCTATTTCCAATCAACAATCAATAAAATTTATGCCCATAAAGTACCATCAATGCTCCCATTAAGCACAACATTTTATTCGATAATTATGGATATAAAAATAATCGATAAAGCATGAAAAACTTGAGGAACAAAGTTCAATAATAGACAATAAATTGAGTAAAACTCAATTACTCTTCAACTACCCATAAAAAAAGTTTCTTTATTGCTGAGCAAAAACCCGAACAAAGTATGCATAAACTTACATTATAAAGATAAATGTTTGATTAAAATTTTATAGAGCCAGAATAAAAAGTTTTATTTCTTCATCATGCTGGATACTTTTGTGGGGAATCAAGAGATTTTTGTGGGTGGAAATGAGAATTTTGAAGAGAGAATTTTAAGGATTTTAGAGACATTTTGATATGTTTGAGTAGTTGTAGTCAATCCTAAGATTGAATAGAATTTTTAAGAATGGATTAAAGGTTGTTCATGGAAAGCTTTCATGATTAGTTGGGGTTTATAAGGATTGTTAACTTCTTACTCACGAAAAACTGTCTGAATTGACACTATCTCACTGCCATTGACATTCATCAATGATGAAAACATCAAAAAATAATAATAATTAAAACAATCTAATAAAAAGTCTTGAAATTGTTTTTGAATTCTTCAAAATCTTCCTTATCTCCATCTCAAAATTCACATTTCCACCTCACAACACACCTTAATAATTTGTCTGCATCAATACTCCATACCCCCTCAAAAAAAAAGTCTACCATTCAAGAGCGCCAGGAGCATATTTGTCAATCAATCCCTGATAGTATGGCCACAGAGCATCAACGTCTGGAATGACTGTTGATTTTGTGTACAAATCATAACGACTAAAAATAAAAGAAAATGAAAAAAATAATTTTCATCATTAAGCACAGCAATTAATCGAATTAGAAATTAATGAAATGAGAAACATTAAGTTAATTAAGTTGGAACAAATTGCTTAATATGAATAAAAAAGAATCATCAATTTAATGACAAATCGATAATTTTTGAGAATGGGAAAGAAGGAAGGACTCACTTAAATATCAGAACCCAATTTTTTGTTTCTTCGTCCTCGGGTTTCATTAAATGTTCATAGTCGCCAAATGTATGCCATGGATAGAATGAATGGAAGCGAATAATGTTCAATGCTTGTTTAGGAAGTTTGCTTTTGTTGTGCTTAAGGACATTATACAAGTACTCGTCATGTCCCCAGCTTAAAAGGAGATTATCCAAGCCTGTATTCGGCTCATACATTCCATATTTTGTATTATACTTTGGATTACTTCCGTCGGGATTTCCCTCAAAGCTTTCATTTCGGTAGACAATATTTTCCGTCCATTCACATCCAACGACAAATGTGTCTCCGACAACAGCCCATTGGGGCACATCTAGATACACAAAGCTAAGAATCAGTAAATCCTACATAAAAATTTTCTCATATTATTTACCATAAAAAGCCATAACTTTTCCCATATCATGAATCAATGCAGTCAAATGAAGCCAATCGTGTTGAGGATATTCCTTACGGGCTCGTTCGGCTGTTTGAAAGGCATGAATCATATTGGGAAAGTCAGCATCCGGATCACTCTCGTCTATCAAGTCATTAAGCTTCTCCAAAGCCTCACGCACAGTCATCTTCGCATGATTGAATTTAAGCCATTCATCACGACATTCTGAAAATTATTAATATTCAGGAACTGATTAAATTGTTAATTTGACTTTAAAATAATTGAACCTATAAAATATAGTCTGGATTTTATCAGTCTGAATATAAAATGTAATTGTCATTGTGGTTTGTTCCTTGTAAAATTTTCATCATGTGTACCGAGTACATACGATTTTCAAGGTCAGATTATTAAAAGAAATTAATCTACTTTTTGACGTCTATCATCATCAAACATAAATACACGATGAAGGTCCTCAATTCAAAAAAGTTCTTTAACTCACTTTTTACGTAGTCAACCGTTTGATTAAGATGCATCAAGCGATAAGTTCGTCTCACTCTCTCCTTTACTGGATCCTTATCATCAATTGTGTAATCACGAAACTCGGAAACATCTTTCTGGACAAAGTCAAGTTGACCACTGAAAACAAAAACATTTTCATATCAAAAATCAAATTCTTTCCTTTTTTGTACACAAAAATATTGCGTCTGGGTCAAGATTACTGATTTTTCTTTTTCTTTCATCCTGTCATGTTATTATCTTGACAGTTGTAGAACAAATTTCTTTGATGTTTTGATTATGCGACATTTCTTATTTTTTACGATGTGCTAAAATTCTAATTTAGTCGTGTTTCCTCTCACGCAGACTCTGAATTATGAAATTTTTGGGATTGTGTCGACATGACTTGCTGAATTGAGGATGATAAAGATTTATTTAAATTTATAGTATAAGATTTAAATATTTTTGGAATACAAACTAAAGGCACTCATGAATCTAGTCAATTTATGGTGTTTAATTTTTTGGTGATGAATTACAAGCTAAGAATTGCGACTTTATCAAAAAACATTTAGAAGATATTCAGGCTTTAAATAAAAAGGAGTCATTGTAAACGAAGTTGCGAAAAGGAAATGGAACTGAATTGGCTAAACATTAAGGAAAGACCATACAGACATCGCGAGACAAGCGATTTTCTGGAATGTCCATGGAAATAGGACTAGGGGCCGACGGAGAATTACTTGGCGTACAACTGTTGAACGGAAAGCAGAACAACAGAAAAAGAAGCTACAGAAAATAGCAGCTTTGGCCCAGAATCGAGTGCGATTCAAATGCTTTGTGGACGCCCTACGCTTCATAGTGGAGTAATAGGAACCCATCATCATCATCATCATCAAGAATTGGGATTCTATCAAAAAACATTTAGAAGATATTTAGGCTTTAATTAGACGGAGCCAAGTGGTTCGGATTTCACTTTAAACTTTAGGTCTCATTGTAAGTGTAGTTTGGGAATTGTCCAGGTAAATTTATATAAATTGAATCGCATTACCCACGATTTATCTTTAAGTGCGATGACAGAAGGAAGTTATTGTGTATTGGGAAGGTCTCTACCCCACGAGTTTTCTAATAACACGAATTAAAATTATTCTAAGCATTAATAAACAATTCTCTTATAATCGCCAACATATCATTAGGATTGACATAATATTTTACACTTAAGCCGCAGAACTAAGCCGTAGAACTATTTTTGAAAATGACACGAGCCGGAAGTTATGTGCAACTTCGTTCATGGCTTACCTCTAAGTTTCAACAACTGTTAAACACTTAAATCTTTTTCGATTTTTTATAAATCAAAGAATTTCACTCATTTAATAAGAATATAATAAATCTAACGCTTAACTTCTGTCAACAAAATTCTTGACTTACTTAATTTTAAAATCTGATATGTCCATATTTCTGCACGTTTTAAAAACTTCACTGACGAATTTCTTTTCAATAAATTTATTTATTTTTCCACGATCAATTCACATCGAGTTCAGCAGAGAGACTGAATAAATTTCAAGTCCGCAACTTGGTCCTTTAATGATTAATTTTCATTTTTATAAGAATTCATTCTTATGTGCTGTCTTACACATAAGTACTTAAAATAATAATAATAATAATAATAATAAAAAAATGTATGATTGTAGCAAAAATAAAAATATGAGCTTTCTGAGAACATTGTAGAAATAGACAGTAAAAGAGATAAAAGCTGTCAGTCAATTCACGCTTTTAAATTCATGACAGACAATTAATAAAGTTTAAGCTGAAAGAAATTAGTCAAGATAAGTGATTTAAATTGTATTTATGAGGAGGTCAAACGATAGTGATGATAATGCTGTAATTAGTTTATTAATTTGTAAGTCTCGTGATTAAATTTTTGAAGCATTGCTATTTTGTTATCTGTGAAGTTATTGAGACACTTTTGATGAAGGTTTTGTTATTCTTAAAACGAAAGATTTTAAATTTTTTGTGTATTTAAAGTTTTCTGAAGGTTAAGGAGTTATTCATAAATGATATTTTAGTTTTAGTATAGGTTAAGGAAGTGCATTGCTCTGTGTGACACTTACACTTACATGATAGCTTCTTTCATTAATGTAAATTCGATTTCGACAGACTTTCCGAAGTCTAGGTTTATTAAAATATGCACATTCAAATATTTCAAATTGTCAAAAACCGTTGACATTTTCAAAGGAACTTTCGAATGCATTAATAGGCATTTAATTTTGTTCTGATTAAATATCACTAATCAAGAAGTCAAATTAGTAAATTTACACGTAATCGTGAATTATTGAAGATTTTGACTTTTCAAACTTTTTTAAAAAGGGTTTTTGAATTTCGAATTTCGCATATCAGACAGACAAATAAGCAATTTTTGAAAGTTTACTAGAGAACTTTAACAGTCACAATTTTTGAATTTTTACTACCTATGAGATTAATTTTTCAATTTATTGAATCAGGTTCATTTTACTTTAAGAACCCACAAATTCTACCAAAAATTTCAACACATCCTAAAATAAAAAGAAACAAAAAATCAAGAATATAAAATAATGCAAAATTCATTCAAATCTTTTTCCATCTTGGAGCATCATAACAATAAACATAAACTTTAACATATAATAATATGAAAAACTATCTCTCATATATTGAATTTAACAGACGTCTATCTATTGTTCCCCATGGCATTCATCCTCATTTTCATAGACAATTTTTCTGTGTTGTTATTTTTGAATGAATTTTTTTTGGGTTTTTTCATGAGTGATAAAGTATCCTCATTATAAGAATAAATTTTTAATGAATATGACATTTCTCTACAGCAAAAATATAGACAATAAATGAAAGAGATAAAAAAGTTGAAAATTCAAATTTTGTGTGAATTTTAAATATTCTATTTTTGAATTTTAAATAGTTTCAAAAATTTTTATGATTATTATTGTGAAGTGGAGGGATTATTTTAGTTGAACATAAAATAAAGCCACACTCGAAGTGGACTCTTAAAATATTCAACAAATAACATTTTATGATAAATATTTTGTTCAACTATTGAAAAATATACTAATTGGAATCGATGCTTCAGCAAAGCCACATAATATCATTTACTAAAATTTTGTTGAAATTATTTTGCATTAAATTATTTTCTATTAAATTAAAATAAAACCTCTGTTATAGAATGAAGCCATCCCCATACATGATTTACAATTAAATGAAGCTTTTTGATGCAGTAAATTAATTTTTTGAAATTTTAATTAAGTTTATAAAAAGTTAAATTTTTTGTTTTCAAAAATAAATGGAGAATATATTTTAATTAAAAAATATGATAATGAGAAATGATGATATGTTGGTGGTTTAGAAATTAAATTGGATGGAATGTGGTCACTAGATAAGCAGGATGTGACTAAAGCTGGTGAGGTTAACATTTTATATCTCCATGCTGATTAGTAAAAGGAAATAAACAACTAAAGCTTAAAAACAGAGATAGTGAAATAAAATGCTCAATAATGAACAACAGTTACTGAATTTGGCTTTTAAGATGTGTAATTGAACCTTTTTGACTGTTCTTGACTTAGTCAAGTAAACCAAGTTAAGCTATAGTGTATTATAAATCCCTAGGAGTCCATAAAGTATCCGAAAATCACCTAAACTAAAATTCAAGAGATTTTCAAATCCACAACAGCATTAAATGTCTTAAAATAACACCAACTTACCAGAGTTGCGATACAGGTTGCCTGTCACAGGCACAGGTGACAGATTTGTCACAGATATTGTCTGTTAAAAGGCAGTGCCTGTGACAGGCAATTTGTTTTTGCCTGTCACACGCACAGACCATTCATATCTGTGGGCAAATTTAATGTTAGTGCTTGTGACTGGTGATTGCCTCTGACAGATCGCAACCCTGCAACTTCCTCATTTTAATCCAACAAATCATTTAATTCAATTCCTTTCTCTTGATCTCAAACATTGTTAATTCAATTCTATTTTAAATACTCAAAACTTTTTAACAACATCATGTTTCCATAACTTCCATAATCCCTCATTTTCATTTTATCATAAATTCCAGAATAAGGAATAACAAGGAAAATGCTGATCCTCTTAATTGAACGGATAAAAGCTCCATTTTAAACTTTTGTTAAATGAGAATTTCATAGCTCAAAATTTCTTTAACATAAAATTTTCCTCATTTAACAAAATTTTCCTCTAAATGGAATATTTTCATCAAAAAGAAAATGTAAAATGAATTTTCCTCATCAAAATGAAACAAAATTCTTAATTGCAGTTCCATTCAAAAAGAAATTTAATCACGACAATGTGATTTCTTGACTTTATAGAGATGCCATTGAAGGATTGAAGATGGAAAACTTTTTGAGCTGTAATTTGACATCGTTTGACTGCTTTTAAAAGTTCCTAAATGAAAAACTTTTGGGGGTTTTCCTTAAGAAGATTTTAATCTCATAAAATGTCATAATATAAATAGATTGACGGCAAAAGCTGGATCTGAATGACAATGAATTGGAATGGAAGGAATTAGCGCGATTTTATCTGTCGAATTTAAAGGGTTTGAATGTGAAACAAGGCTCTTCTTGAGTCTTAGCTGGAAGACGAGATTTTCTTGGAAGAAACCAAGCTACTAAAATCTACAAAAAGCGAAATTCTAGAAATTTCTTCAAAACTTGTTGAGAAAACCGCACTACAACTAAATTTCCATGTAAAATACAATTGGAAACAACAATCGTAATCTACCCATAGGCCGCATTACTCATTTTATTTCTTATCTATCTTTCCTCATCCATTCATTGTCATTGTGTTGCCTCAAGTACCATAAAAAGAGTCCTCTCACTCTGTTTTAGCCTCACTCATTCTCTATTTAAATGTTTGGAATTTAAATTCATATTTCCCTCTCGACTCCATTCCAATATGCTTTCACGACTCGACTGCTTGCCATTATGTTGTTGTTTGTGAATGTAAATTTATTCAACGGACAACTTTTCATGTTCATTCATTATTAGCTTTTTACTTCTATTCTTCTAAAGGAGTCGTTCGTAAATGACGTAGGGCAGGAATTAAGATTTTCAGACTCCATATTTTATTTTGATGTGGAATGTCACTTATCTTGAGCCCTAAAAATTGAACATCATTTCTGAATCATCCCATCCCCACCAACTGACTGCAGAGTAGACTCAACGATGAAGGAAGGAATGTCTAATTTGATTCTCTGTATTTTTATATTTCTTTATGATGACGATGACAATAAAGACTCGAATAGAATACGTTAAAAATGGAATAAACAGCTTTTATGATTTTGATCTGTGCTTTTCTTTTGTTTCATCCTCGACATCGTGTTTTTATTCTGTTGAGAAGCTCTCATTATTTCGATACTCGTAGTCGTTGAGTGATAAGCATAAAAAAAGTTTATTTTCATAATAGGATCATAGATGAATGGATGTTATAAGAGCGAAAAATATGGATGAAATTGAGATAGGGAAAGGAATCTGAAGGAGTAATAAAAATTTATTGTTAATGATGATTGGGAAAATCTTCTGTGTATGAAAGGAATTGCCATGATTTTACAGATCTTGAGATGAATATAAAATTGGAGAAATGAATACGAGATTAAGTGGATTTTGTGAGAGGTGGGAAAATGAGATAATTAATGATAATTCGAATGATTTTCGTTGTTGGAATCGATAATGGAGAGATATAGTAATTTTGGTATGGAAATCGATTTAGTGATGCTTAGTTGTAGTTCACTTTATACTCAGAAAATGTTTAAAGCTACTTAATCAGGTTCGTAGCCACGGTAGGAATTTGAGGGACAACTTCCTTTCGTCATCAGAAATTTCTTCATTTTGCTAGGGTCCCCCCTCCCTCAAACATTACATACAAAATATCCTTCTTCTCTTTAAATTCTTGGCTACGCCCCTGAGCTTTACTTACTTGTTTACTTCGATGACTTTACAGATCAATTGTGATCCATGGCTTTTCTCAGATGCCGCCTAAAACTGGCTCTATCACTGGCTACCGCTTGACAATTTCCTATACCAAATACTGTACTATCTTTTTTATATGAGTTTTTGGTCTTCCACGTGCTCTTTTTCCATCCACAAAGTCCGGCTTAAAGACCTTACTTAATGAAGCTTCCACAGGTCTCCTTTTAACATGTTCAGCCCATGGGAGCCTGATGTTTTTAATACGTTTAATGATATCTGCTTCTGTAAAGAGCTGATACAACTCTGCATTGCTAATGCACTTATAAAAATTTCCTTCAATCTTTGATCCAAACATGCCTCTGAGCTTAATAATGTTTATTTTCGTTAAAGTAGGTTTTGACGCTATTAGTTTGCAATATTAAAACAGGAACACTGAATTTCTTGTTCATTAAACGTTAATGCACCCCTAGGATAAGTACAAATTTGTTTAAAATTTAACATTTTCTAATCATGTCATAAAAACTGAAACTTCAAAGCATCAAAAACCCCATTAAAATAACTTCTGATTATGAAAATATTTTCAACACAATTATGAAGAAGTTATAAAGAAGCGACAGAAACTTAAGTAGTTTTTGCTGTCAGTTGCACTCTGATGCAATCTCTTTTCGAAAAATGTTAATTGAAATAATAAAGTTTTTGAGATTCTTTTTTGCATTTAAAATGAGGGAAGAATTTTCTTTCATTTTTATTATTCATGAAAGTGTTTTGTTAAGCGGGGATATACATGAATGTTGATGATGATAATGTATTCATAATTCACCACCCATCTTCAATCTCCTCTCATACTAAGCACATTTTCATATTTAAAATTAAAGCACTTAATGTTGGTTTTTATAATAATAGAAAAAAATCTCAAAAAAGAAGAATAACAATCAACAGCTGTAAAGCAGTAATTCTACTGTATGCCTTTAAGCTTTTACTCCAAACACAACAAAGGAAAATTGTTTCATATTTTTCCCTCAGGTGAGGTGATTTACTCTTACATCCATTTCCATATACAACATCATATTACTACTAAATATGATGTAAGACAAATATTTGCACCTGCATACGCTCTCATCATTTTTTCCTATTATTCATTCCTTCTGCCTTTTTCGTCTTCTTTTCATTCATCTTATTTTTATGGCTTGTGATGTGATGCATTATTTAGATGGATGGGAAAATATGTGGAAAACATGATTGGTGTGCAAAAAGTAACTTCCATGCAGATTTCAGGGCAATAATTTGTTAAAAAATGTCAAAAATTTAACATTTTCATCAAAAAACTTAAAAATTTACATAAAAATAAAGTTTAATTCCAAAAAATTCAAATTTCCATCAAAAAAATATTTGTCAGCGGTGGGATTCGAACCCACGCCTTCAGAAGAAGACTAGAATTCTCAGAACCGATTTTCATATAACTTTTGTTACTAATCGGAAGTTTGCACTTGAGTCTAGCGCCTTAGACCGCTCGGCCACACTGACATTGATATTTGATGTTGGCGATAGGAACAATTTAAATTTGAAATGTGAAATGATTATAAATAGAAAACTTTTTTTTTGCATGCGGAACAAAAATTTTATGAATAAACTGTGCGTGAGAAAAAAAATCAGGAATAAGAAGAAGAAACAAAAGAAGATTTTTAAAGATGAATGAAACTATTTTTAATCACTTATTGACAATTTTTTATGTTTTGTAAAAATGAGAAATAATTGACGTTACAAAATGTATTCGGGTACTCAGAAAATGACGTCAAAATCTGAATTTTGGCACCATTTTTTACAATGTTTGATTAAAAAGTAGCTTTTTATTGAGATTTAATAGCTTTATACATTTATAATGTACAACATTTTTCAAAGGCCTGAGTCTGAAATCAACTAGGTACCACATACCAGACATCATGATAAACATCCTCTAATTATTGATCCCCTAAATGCTGCTTGCTCAAAAAATTTTAAGCGTGGAAGTAATTTGAGAAATTTTATCAAAACCAGTATAATTTGAGATGTTAGTGCGCATTTGTGGTGCTTGACTGTAAGCATATTGTGAATATCAGCTCTTAACTGAAAGTTTTTAAACATTTTCAAGCACCTGTCAAAATTTATTCTTCCAAATCGCAACACAGCCCCAATATATGTCAATCTAGTTCAAAAATTTCAGACAACCCGACATCACAGTCTCAATCAAACATCAAAAAAAAAATCAGCATCCGACAAAAATCTCTGACAATGAGTATCATGTGAATTACCATCACATAATGATACTTCACTTCTTACATTCTTCTCTTACTTGAGTGATGACAGTGCATGTTTGCCTTTTAATTTAATTGAATGTAATCAGTGATAATGGTCAGAATGACTTAATGGATGGAAGTTCATTGCATGCAAAAAAAAAGAGGAAAAAGCAGCAACAGGCAAATCAATTTCCATGAAAAAGTTTCAATTTTTTTTGCTCTCTCTGTGCTGTGGCAAGCTTAAATCTTTCTCTTATTGGTCATGAGACATAAAAAAAGTTTAGTCGACTTTTCAATAACATTTCAAATGAGAATTCTTTTTTTCCGGAACTAGAGAAAGTTTTTTTTTTATGGAAGTATCATGGGGAAACTATCAAATGCCGAGTCGATTGAATTACTGTAACATGAAAACTGAGAGAGAAAAAAAAGTTCAATAATGTTAATGGCAAATGTTTTTCGACATAGAAAAAAAAAGAATTTGTGGAAGTGAAGAAGTTTTATTTGCTGGTGAAATTTCATCAAATCGATATGTTTGTTGAAAATGTTTCTTGTATGAGAACAGGATGATTTTGATATAAAAATCTTGTTCAAGTTTTTTTTCTACAAAGTTTGATTTTGAACACGTGAGTCGTTTTGGTGGGGTGCAGAATGTCTAAGATAATATTAAGCGATACTATATCCAATTTAAAGTTAATCTAGGAAGTGATTTGTCGCTCACTTCACCGGATACATGCTTACACACCTTTCTAATCAAGACAGCTAGTATAACAGAAATAAGCAAAACAAAAAATGGATCTAATAAAGTACAAACCAAGGCGTGGAAACTATCCCAAATATCCCATTTATCCCATATATCCCAAAAATATTCAAAATAATCCTTAAGCCTGCATGCATTAGAATTGAGATATCCTAAAATTACACGTTCAATACACTAAGGATACGTTGGCAGGGGCGTAGTCAGAAAATTTTTAAAGGGGGGCCCATTTTCGAAAATTAAAAAACCGTTATTTTGTATCCTTAAATCTATATTCACTTTTTACCTGGCTACGCCCCTGTACGTTGGGATATCTTTGTTATCGTGCATATATACTCAGGAATTTTTTTGAATATTTTTGGGATATGTGGGATAAAAATGATATTTGGGATAGTTTCCACGCCTTGGTACAAACATTAAATCCATGTTAAAGCCCCCTAAAGTGTCGTTTAAAAATTAAAATTATTAAAATTGTGTATTTGACTCATCTTTTAGAAATGCGCTTCTAATCCCCATACATCAACTCTCCTCAATCACATTCCAACTTCACTTACAGAAAATAAAAATCCATCTCATATCAACCCAATAGCAATAAAAAGCTTTTGTAGTTTTTTTTTTTCTCAATCTTACGTGTGTTTGTGTGCATTTGAAATGTGAAGTAGCGAAAATATTGAAAACGTATTAAGTTCAGTTTTCACTTCAGGCAACAGTCGTAAAATGAGAAGAGAAGATGAGGAATAGTAGCTAGATCTACGATTTCTTTTATGGATTATTCAATGCACAAATCCTTCATGAATTACATTTTTCGTCTTGCTTTCTTTTATTCGAATGCGATTATTTGATATTGAATGGAGAAAAGTGAGTGAAGGATGGGGAATATTAGGGTCTAGGGGTGTGTTTGTTTTGGCTTATCTTGCAATTGATTTTCAACTAATAGAATTAAAGTTTTAAGGTTGTATTTTGGAAAACTAGTTTTTGCTTATTGGTGGTGTGAATGGACCAATTGGGGATATTCAGAACCTTTTAACTTTACTAAAACATACTGAAATCTATGAACTCTTCTTAAAAATATGAAGAAACCTTAAAATAATTAATAAAAGTTTACAGTTTTTAATTAAACATTTCTTTAATTTTTTTTTCAATTTCTCATCATTTTTATTAAAAATCTCAAACAAAAAGGTTTGTACACTAAGAAAAAAATTAATTATCTGACCCTTAAGATCAAGCCTCATGCCCCTTTATTCCTTTTACTATTCGCGAGATAGAAAGGTACAGAAAAAAAGGAATTTTTAAAATAAATGAAAAACTTTGTTACATTTATCGAATGAATGAGATCAAAGCGGTGTATAGAGACGATGTTGATGATGATTATGGTGCAGGTGGATGTAAAAGGAAGAAATCTCGCTTGAGATAATGGAAAAAATATTACCTCATCCATAATATTCTTTATCTTCTTCCTTTATTTCTTCCTGGATGAGAAAAAAAAGAGTCTCAAAGAAAAGCAAATCTTATTGCACGATTGCAAAATAAACGTAAATAATGAGAATGAGAGGCACAGGCATTTAATAGAACGAGTTTTTTTTCTTTTGATTTTTTTTTTGAATTTTCTATTACTTCAATATTTATCTATTGAAAGAGGATAATTTCATTTTTATTTGATGTGGCATGAAGTTATGATAAAAAATTTAACAGAATAATAAAAAATGTGGAGGGAAATAAAGAATGGAAAATGCGATTTAAGTCAAAGAAGATTATGCGTGAAGTTTTCTTTTATTATTTTGGATTTAAAATTTTTCAAGTGGATTTTTAAATTTCGCATATTTTTACTTTTTGGGGATGTTTGAAATTTATTGAAAAAAATTAGATTTCTATAAAGAAAGTGAAATTTATGAAGAATCTCAAAACCATTTTGAATTGACATAGCTTAAATCTTAACGTCGACAAATTTGTAGCCAGGATGGGCTACAGAGGCTTCCAGGAAATTCAATTTTTGTTTGAATTCACTTTTTAAAATTTAATTTCAAAACAATTGAAAACATTAAAATAAATAAATCAAGGGGGAGGGGAGGGGGTCATAAAATCTCTGTCTACGCATCCACATTCAAAACTTAAAATCTCCACAAAAACAAATAAATTTATTATTAACAAAAATTTTAAAAGACAAGGCACACAAAACATTCTTCAACCAGAACCGAAAATTTTCTTTCCTTAAAATTACAAAAATTTCCATTTCAACTTGAAAAGTTTAAACTTCTTAAAAAAAAATCTAAAACTTTCTCTGAAGCATAAAGAAACATAAATTCATGGAAATTTATTTTTATCGACATGTGTAAAGTTTATAGACGGCATTACCAATGTTATCTGTTATTTATGTATTCAAAAACTCCACGATAAACTCCATCTACGTCTTCAATTGCCATTTAAATGTTAAAATTGAACATTAAAAATAAGGAGCAACTTCACAGCGTATTTTATTGTTGTAAGGAAGAATCTCCTTCACTTGCATTAACCTAATTTTAACAACTGTTTACATTTCTGAATTAACGTCATTGATTTTTATCGTCCCTTCTTATTTTTTAATGGAATGTATATACTTATATCGCAATCAAGACATGGAACATGAAGATGCGAAATTATGAGGCTGTTAAATGAATTTTAAGAATTTTTTATTTTGCCATTTTTTCCACTACATTGCTTATGATGTCTATGGTGTCTTTTGGAGCTGAAATTTTGGAGGTTTCGGTTGACATTCTGTCGATATGTCTTAATATTAATTACAATAATTTAAATGCTTTTCAAATTTAGAAAAAATTGAAATAATTTCTTAAAAAAATCTAAAATTTAAAAAACACTTTAAAAACAAGCAAAATCAAGATTTTACATGAAAAACTGTTTGATTAGAAAATTCTTTAATATAAATTTTATCTAATTTTTTTCTTTCTTTTTCTTTCTAGGTAAGTGAACATATAAGAAACAAAAATCACAAATTAATCTCAGATAAGTACTAGACAATTTATGAATTATTTTAAATCAAAGTTTTGACAAACTTAAATCCAACAAAAAATCAAAAGTGCCAAAATATTTAAAAAATGCGCCTTAATGCGCCACACAATTATCATTTCAAACTTAATTTTTTGTTATTATTATTCTTCCAAAAGATATGCTTTTGGCTCCCCATCTTTATAGTATTTTTAAATGAAATTTTATAATGAAAATGAAATTATGTTGCTATTGTAAATTAACAAGTATGATCTATGTGTACAATGAAATTCATATCAAAGAAAAATACAATTAAATTAGGGGAGACTATCCCTTACATTTATGGGCACAATCTATGTCTACCAAAAGCATTTCGACGATAAAAATGTTCATATTGTGTTAAAATTAAATTTTTGTGGGTGCTAAAATGAATTTTTTATGATTTTTATGTTCATTTATGTATGAGCATGCGGTAAGGGTCTCCGGTATCAATTATTGTGTAATTTTTATTACAAATTTAAATGAACATAAAATTGCTGTAAAGTTTATTTTTAATTCATGATATTATTCATGTCAATTTTCATGTAATGTTGGGAAGATTTTTGGGACATTTATTTTAAGGCTTGGTTAATTATTTTATTCGAAATTATTAATTCTGTTTTGGGTTTATTATGTGATAATAATTGCAATTTATGAATCAATTCTGATTAGATAATAAGTTGCTCGTATTTTTCAAGAACCCTCCCCCCCCCCTTCCTACTCTCCCTCAAAGTTCTTCCAATCATACATTAATTTCAACCCCTTAAATTTATGCAAACTCACATATCAGTTTCAAGTTCATTCCCAACAATTTAAGATTTTTTTTATCTATTTTGATAAAACTTCCAAGATTAACTTTACGAATCATATGAAAAAAAAAAAAACATTTAACTCATTCACGAGCACATTACTTGTAATATTCATAAACTTTTATCAACATTTTTATCATTTAATCAGGTGTAGCAATGGAACAATGCATGATGTTCCGTCACTTTTTATATCGCTTAATTATTTTTCCAAAACATTTGTTTCAAAGGTTTCTGGTTCGAGTTCGCTTCATTTCTCCAGTATTATTAAAATAATAATCAAATGCATTTATTGACTTTTTCTGTATCAAATTTCTTTTCTAAGAATTTTTTTCTAGAATCACTTTTTTTATTTGAAATATCCATCATTAAAGTCAATGAAATGTAATCGAAATGCACATTGTGGCATAAGTAAAGTCAGTAAAATAAGAATAATAAACTATTAAATAACATTTGCCTTGCGTCTTAATGTTCTAACTACATAGATGTTCTAAAACAGTAAACGTAATAAAATGCAGAATAAACAAATTTAAAGATAAAACCAGACTGAAATGAAAAAGAAAGAAGCATAAACAAGTTGGAAATTAGAATTTGAATTGATTTTTTGAGAGCGATGTTGGATGGTAAACGGAGAAAAATTTGATGCTGCAAATCAAGCCTGAATGTAAGATTAGATCAACAACACAACAGTCTCAAATAGTTTCTTGAGCGACACCCCCCATCCATCCTACCTGTGGATTCTTCTGTTTGTAGTTTATGATGGGGGGCGTTCACTTATTACGTAACGCTTTTAGGGGGTAGGGGGGTCTAAGATTTTGTTACGGTTCAAACAAAAGAATTTTTTTTCATACAAATTTTGGAACGAGGGGGGAGGGGGGGGGGTCTAAAAAGTCGCTTTTTTGCGTTACGTAATAAGTGAACTACCCCATGAATAATTTACAAAAAGAGTTTTAAGTTCGATGAAATCAATCATGAGGCTAATTCTGCAATACTAATGCAATCCTGGTGTCTAAAATTAAAGGACTGATTTCCAGAATATTACCTGAAAAGCACAAGTTGGTTAATCAAATAGAAATTCAGCCCTAAGCCAACATGACTCTGACATGGTGCTAGCTTTAATTTTTCAGAGTGACACCCGCTTGGAGCCAGATTTCTGATCCATTCGGAATAAGACAAACCGAACCTAATCCACCAGTATACCTTAGAAACCTGTACAAAAGAAGATTTCCCAACTACTTTTTTTTCTTTCAACAATATCAAGTAAACTGATTGTAACTGACATTACTTGACCATTCATTTCTTCCTCCTTTCATTTTTATTCTTTAGATTATTTTAGAAAAATTCCATACAATAAATAGAAAATGAAATTGTTTGAACAGATATTTGAAATGTGCATTTAGAAAAAAAGTCTTTTCTTATTCATGAAAACATGCCGGAAATTGTGGAACCAAGTAAAAAATGCTCAGTAAACTGTGCAAACATAAAATGGAATGTAAATTTATTGAATTTTTTGTTGGACTCAATTTGAATTTCTTTCAATAGTTGTTTTTTATGCTCAGGAATTTTAAATCGTGCCATAAAAATTTTTCAATTCATGACGAAAAAAAAATGTCTTCCTTCTTTTTGTCAGCAATTTAAGATTCAACTGCAAAAAAATGGAATATATTTCAGTATCAAGAAAAGAGAAAATTTGATTCATTTTTGGAAATTGTTGCCGTTCGAATGAAAAATTCGATCACGTTTTTCAGACTCCAATTTTTGAGAAGATTTCTGATTTACTTCCGAAGTCTAGAGATGATGATGATTGCTCTCGGTCTGATTAAATAAGAAGAAATAAAATTGAAACTTTTTGGCTTGAAAAATGGATTTTTTCTGATGTTGTGTTGTGCGATGAAGAATGAATTACAATTTTCGATTTGATAAGATTGGATGTAAGATTTCTTTTGGCAGATATTGAGACTTGTAAGAAATTTACAGATGATTTTCTGATGGAATAAATTAATGATTTCAAATAATCGATGCATTTAAGCTTTAGATTCTTTTAAAGTTTAGAATTTAAGATTTTTAAGCCATTTGAGATTCACACAAAAAATAAATTTTTGACCTTTCACAAAAATAAGGAACAATTGATGTCAAACAAGCGCACTAAGTGCATTCACTGAAAATTTGCCAAAAAATGTTCAAATTCCACCATCCAAAAATATGCAAATCCCTCCAAACTGTCTATAAATATTTCATTTTCCACTTCCAATTCTCTCACAATATCAAATTCCCTTTTCATCTGATTGAAAAATTTATGATAAATTATAAAAAAAAATTCTGAAAAACAAATTCAATCAAAAATAAAATTAAAATCGCATGCGAAAGGGTTCAATGACATTTTTTTCCATTGAAGTTCCTACGAAAAAAAAATTATCCACTCCTTAAATTATCGATTTTCCTGTTTCTTTAAATTATTAAAACCACAATCTGACATTTCGTTCCTTTCATAATATGTATTGCAGCTCGTCATCGACCGCAATTCTGAAAACAAAATTGCAAATTGAAATATTCAAAACTCTATTAATGAGCATCGCGTGATATGTCTTCGTATCGAGCATAAAGTGCAGAATTTCTTGCATTATATTCGATTATGTTGAGTACATTTCTGATAGTCTGTTTGTTTTTCCGAGTTTTATGCCAAAATGTGAGGTTTTTCATAAAACAAACGATTTAGTGTCAATATTAATAAAGTTTCGCATGACGTGTGAAAATATATATAAAAATGAAAATGTCGAAAATTTAATTTCATCGATGAGGTTTTTTTAAGTTTCAGACTTCTGAGAATTTGTTCCGCTATAACATCAAGTGACGTATTTTTGATGTCAGTTCTTAAAATTGGATATACGTAAATTTGCACGCTGGATTCTAAAATTTAAAAAAATTCGTAGATTGAGACATTAGTGCAGTTGTGTTCAACCTTTTTTGGGCCACAGCACGCTTGGTGATAGGTCATCACTGTTTAGGGGATGTTTACTTTTGACGCGTAATATTTAAATTTAAATCTGACGTTTTCACAACGGTGACACTTTATCATCAAACATTTCCATGGTTATTGAACTAGACAGCGACAAGAAAATATTAATCTTACAGACAAAAAACCACAACGATTTAATTTTAGATTATTTTGAGCAAAACAACTAAAAGTAGATTTCTTATCAATTAATCAGCCCATAGCTCGAAGTCGATAAATTTTATAGAATCAACTTCGTTTCTCCAAATCGATTAAATGAAGTAAATGTTGACTTCAAAAAAATGAAGTCAACTCGAGTCGAAACAAAAAAATGAACTCGACTCAAAGAAAAGTTGAACCCTTTCAACTTCGAGCTCTGATCAGCCCTGATCCTGTTAAGCTCGGTTTTGTTTTAAATTATTTGACAGTTGCTTGATTTTGGTTTTTATCTAAAGCTCATGAAATCATAGCAGTTGGCAGTGAAATGATTTATCAAAGTTCATTGAATCGTTAAGACTTAAAAAATCACCTTGAAAAATATAAAAACTTGTTTTATGTCATAAAACACCTTAAAAGTTCATTTTAACCAATAAACATTTTATTTCATCTACAAAAAGTCCATTGAGTATTTTTAACTCATACAAAGTTTTAAATTCATGCTTTCTACACAACATAACGTCACCGAGTCAGTGTTAAGCACGAAAGATGATTTCATTTTGTAAACAGACACTAATCTTGTCGGATCAAACTTAATCCCTTAATTTTAATTAAAATATTGTCTGATGACTTCAAGTGCTAAAGATTTTCAGACTTAAATGCAATCTAATTAAATTTAATCCTTTCAGTACTTCCGTATCGCTTGTAAATGATTAATATTGGATACTCTTGAGGTGATAAGGGTTGAAAAATGTTTGAAGAAATTTTTCTGATGAAAAAAATAATTTTTTTAAAGGTTAAAGTTCGGGTAAAGACGGATTGCAGGTTTAAGTGAACTAAATGAGAAAATGGGATTATGCTTTATAGACGTCTAAGCTGTTACAACAGTTTTATTTGTAAAATTTTTAATGATTTTGAACTCGACAATCAGCTAATAAGGTGATAAAAAAAATTGTATTATTGCTTATTGCACAGAATTTGCGTTTTTTTGAAGAAAATTAGCAAAAGTTGATAAGAACTGAAAAGTTGGACCTGCTTGTTGTTAATCAGTATCATCTAACTCTTGTTCACATTTCGATATACATTTGATGTTTTTTTATTATTTTAATGGGGAGGGGTGGGGGGGGTGTGTTTGTATCAAATCAGAATGATTTGTTTAAATTTTAGCCACAAATTACACCTGACAAGACTTTGGCCAAGACAAGATCCCAAGACCTCCAATTTTTTAAAAACGAAGCTTTTCATTAAAAATGTTTAGAACCTCAAAAAATTCATCATAAAACTCAGCATCAATCAAACTTATCAAGCAGAAAAATTTTATGCAACAAATTTGAGTTTCATCATAAAACAGACAAAAAATCTCCCATAAAATGAAACTCTTTGTTTACCATAAACAAACGTGAACGACGAGAATACAAAAAAAAATCCACTTAATTCTCACAACAATTTTCTTTTGATGAGTTTCACAGTTGACACGTATGCATCGCGTTATTGCACTTGGCAAAATGATGAAAATCTAAATTTAACTTCATCATCATCATAATCTTGTGTATATACAATTTTCAGGATTCATAAATAAAGGAGAGGAAAAAATAACAATTTTTTGGCTTATGTCACAGGAAATGCAGAAAATCTCATTTTAATCCGCCGTGATGTTTCACGTTTCATTGTTGTTGTTACTACTTGTAAGGCAGTCTGCGAAGGGAATTAAATTTGTAATCAGAATTTTGAACGAGAAATTCAATTTGGTTGAGATTGAAGATTTTTTCATTAACTTAAAAGTATTTGAAAAAATTATTTAAAATTCACCATAAATTAATTTTTCAAAAATTTGTCATGCTTAAAAATCCAATTTGCTAGTAAAAAAAATCAAAATTTTGTCGCGTATCGTGTTATGAAAAAAAGAAAAAACAAGAAAATTTTATTCTGCATTCACACATTTTTGTATATGCTCAACATATACACAATGACTGTAAAGGAGTATTACATCCAACTTATGTTCATCGTATGACAATAAATCATTGAAAGTGAGTCGCGAAAAGAATTGCAAAAGCAGCATATAAATTTTCTTAATGGCCCATTTTTTTACGCGACACAATCTGTTATAAGAACTTTTTTTAATCAAGTGTTATAGCTGCAAAAAAGCCTTTTAATATATCGGATGAGAAATTGTTCAACGAACTTTTTTTTTGGCGATGAAAAACTCTTTCCTTCCACTTTTTTCATCACTGCTGTTTATATTTTATCGCAAAAAATTAAGCTACATAAATCTGAAAAATTCTTAAACTTCATATATATTTTTTTTCAAGCATATATGATTTACTCTCATATAAATATTGGATTTTTCCCAGGCAATATTTCAGCATAGAAGATGAGTTACTCCGACCAACTTGTGTGTACTTTTTAAATTTATGTTGATTTTGAAATTAATTAAAGTGAGAAGAGAGAAAATAGAAGAAAAAGTTTTCTTTTTCACATGTGATGCTGTTCATTTACTTCTTTTCGATTTATTTTTACCTTCAAATGATCATAGAGGGGACGATATACAGGGGCGTAGCTAAGATTTTTTTATGAATAAAACTCACTTTGTTGGTTGGAAAATTATATTTATTTTGAAAAGCTTTTGTCTGAAAAGCCCCCCCCCCCCCCCCTTCCAGACACCCCTGTCAGAGTAACAAATTTAAAAACACAAAACAAATAATTTAATTAGAAAGAGATTGAAACATTTACTTTTAAAAATATAAATTGACTTAAATGTCAACTTTTTTTTACGTATCACTGCGGTGCTATTCTCAGAGAGTTCATAAAAATCCTAAAATAACGACATGAATGAAGACAACCATCTGATGAATCACTTTAGTTTATGTTGTTTTTTGTGGATATAAAGTCACTTAACTGACGATGATTTTATCTCATCATCATCATCAAAACTTTGGTGTAATCATAACATATGACGGTGAGTTAAGAGGAAAAGTCTGTTTAGCAAAAAATTGAGAAATTCTATAGTGACGGAGCTAGCTCGGATTCTAAAGAATTGTGAGGAGTTAAAAAGTATCAATCAAAGGTCCAAGGTCTCCTCTCGAAAAATTGTTTTTAAGAAAGTCAAAATTCAAAATTTTTTACTCCTTTGCCTTTTTAATTTATTTTTATTTTAACTATGCGACCGGGGGAGCAAGAAAACAAATGTTCAAGCATCTTTTTTATTTAATAAAAAACAGTTTTTTTCGGCTAGGGTAGTTTTTAAAATTTATTAAATTACCTTGAATTTTACAAAACACTTAAAATCTATATAAGATCAGCTATAAACTGGTAGCAAAATACTCTTTCATTCCCATCAAAATAGTCAACTATAAATACAATTAACTTAAATCTACGCTATTCATTTAAATTTTTGAAAATTACCTTGAACTCTTGTATTACTGAATGATGGATAAAGAGTTGAAATTAGCATTTCTATTACAAGCATATATTGAGTATTTGGAATCGTCGGACACCCTGCTTGTGTACCATTTGTAAAAAGAATCAAATTACACCTAAGTTAAAAGTTTTAAAAATTACTTTAAGGTTCGAAGAATACAAATTTAAAACTTACTGGTTATCAAAAGGTGGATCGACTGGAATATTAACTCCTGAAAAGTTTTTACACAAAATATTTAAGAGAAAATTAAATAACAGGTTTTAATAAATCAGCACCTATTCCAAAAATGAAGGCAGTCACTCTTGATCGAAGCTCTTGATGAGCTTCTTGAAAAGTCATTCGAAGAGTTCCATAAAATACTTCACCACGTACTGCACGACATCTGTCTGTGCAGCTAGGTGACTCCATAGAGTCTAATGATGGAAGAGTCGTTCCAGGACATGCTGACCAAAATGCATGACTGTATCCAAAAAGAATAACAATTGTTAATACAAAAATGAACTTCATTGCTTGGTTGTTATTTGGAAACTAAAGTCGATAATTTTGTTTATCTTTGCAATGCACATAAATTTAAGTTTACAAGATACAATATCAATTCTTACACACGTGAAGCGTTGATTATTTTTTAAAGGATTATAACTTTGTAAAAAATTTGTTGACGCAAAACTGATCAAACCTTTTTATCTTCAATGTATACAAAAAGCTACTTCATTTGTTGATGTATAACAAGACTGTAAGAGATGATGTAAAGTCAGAAGCATCTGAAAAGTGTCAGGCTAAGCGCTAAAGTGCATTTCATGATGACAAGCATATTATCATTTTGAATGATGTGATAAAATGCACTAAGATTGAAGATTATTGACTCTATAAAATGTGATCTTAAGCTCTTTCCATAGCTAAAAGCTTTTTAAAAGGTAATTTTGTCTGTTTGAAGGCAATGTCACAATCCCGAACACCACAAGTTGGATAATCGAGACGAAATCATAAGCCAGAAGGATATCACGCTGACTTCGGAGCCTTCAAGTCAACCTTGCGCGATCCTAGGATTTCGTCTCGATTATCCAACTTGTGCTTTTCGGGAATTTTCAATAGAAATTTCAATTTCAAGTTGTGATCTAGGACCCCCTTCCAGAAATCTTAACTGTTAAAGTTACTTTAAATGGAATTCGAGTTAAATTACTGATTAAAATATCGAATCTTAAAAAAATTCTCTTCAATATGCTATCTACTCATTTAAAGGTAAGGTTTACTTTTCTCTCGCTTGAACTCATTTCATTAGTTTATGAAATGTAAAAAATAGACATGAATCAAAAAGTAGGGAGAGACGTGATGAAAACTATAAATAAAAAGATGTTGAAAAATTGTGAAAAAGAGAGACGAGAATCTAAAGGGAATAAATGAAAAGACTCAGTTCTTCATTATTAATTTATTTCTATCTCATATTTTATGTTGTTTTGATTTATTTAATGTTTATAAAGGTAGATGAAATATAAAAGTGATGTTTTAGGATTTTTAAATCAAGAATATGACGTATTATGATAAGTTATGATAGAAATGTACTATTTGATATTAAGTCGAATTAAAGGACATTAGGAGTAAAACAACTGCTACCCGATAAGTGGAAGATTTTGTTCTTGCATCATCTACACAATTTATGAAGCTTATCAGCAAAGGAATGTATTAAAAAGTTGTTAATAATGCGACCTTGATTAAAAATTGAAAATGTCAAGTTAAGCTTCCATAAAGATATATTTATTTACAATTTAGAATCGTCATGAAAGAAATCCAACAAGAAACAATTCAAATTTTATCTTGCAAGTCATAGCTACAAGAGATCTGCTAGAATTTGTAAACATATAACTCTGTCATTTCCATTGAATAAATCACCTGAAATTAAAATTGAAATTAGTAATAAGAATTACAAATAATTTCAAAAGGTTAACCTTGTACTCTTGTGTTTCTCATCGTAGGGAATATTTGTGGTATTTCCATTATAAATTCAACTAAATATTGCTGATTCGGAATCGTTGGACAGCTTGTCAATGTTCCATTTGGGAACTGAATTAAATTGCACCTAAGTTTGCGTAAATTGACATTTCATTTTATTTTCTAATTGAAATTTTCAAAACTTACAAATCATCGTGGGGTGGAGTCATAGGCAGATTTACTCCTAAATTGGCAAGCATAATAAACATTATGCAGCTTAATAAACATTATGCAGCTTAATAATAAAGCAAACTTACCAATTCCAAAAATAAATGCCGTAGCCCTACTACGAAGCTCATTATACGCTCCAGCAGTATGAAACCAAAATTTTCCATAAAAAATTTCACCACGCGTTGCTCGACATCGATCGCCTGAACATTGTGGTGATTCAAATAAATCTAATCCTGGAACACCTGGACAATCTGTCCAAAATGCTTGACTTGCTCCAAAAACAAAGGTTAGGAGAAATACGAACTTCATCGTTGAATTGAAAGTTTCTGACTGATTTGTGTATTGGAAATTCTCCAGTCTTATCATATCTTGGTTACTTTTTTTAGCAAAACCTTCATATAATTCTTTTGTTTTATCAGGTATTATCTTAAAAATTGATTTATATACTTGATTCGGGGCACACAAATAACAATTGGAAAGGTCATTAACAAATATTATATTTTTTTTTTGATCCAAATATCCAATTATGTTTAGAACAATTAATATAATTTAATTAAAAATTTAAGTTACAATTCTCATCAATTTTGTCAATAAATTTTAAACTTTCACAGCAATAAGTAGTCCAAACAAATGATTCGCATAAAACCTTACATATGTACTGATTATTATGAAAGGATTATTTACTTTTAAAATATTTTTGGTCGCAAAACTGATCAAACTTTTTATCGTCAATTTCTCCAAAAAGCTGCTTCATTTGTTGAAATACAAAAATAAAGGACCTGAAAGTAGATCTCACGTATCTATCAATTTTATTCTTTTTCTGGGCGAATTAAAACAAATCAAAACTATTTTATTTTTGAAAAATTAAAAAATAGAAGACCGTCCTCTAAGATACCAGAGTGACTTTACCAGAGCTCGAAATCGATTTGGTTCGAGTCGACTCGAGTTGACAGTTGTTTCTCTCGCTTGAACTCATTTCATTAGTTTATAATGTAAAAAATAGACATGAATCAAAAAGTAGGGAGAGACGTGATGAAAACTATAAATAAATGAGATGCTGAAAAATTATGAAAAAGTGAGACAAGAATCTGAAGGGAATAATTGAAAAGTCTCAGAAGTTTTTCAATATTAATTTATTTCAATCTCATCTTTTATATGTTGTTTTGATCTCTTTAGTTTATGAAGGTAGATGAAATATTTAAGTGATGTTTTAGGATTTTTAGATCAAGAATATGACGTATTATGATAAGTTATTATGGAATTGTATTATTTGATATATAGTCAAATTAAAGGGTTGCACTCTTACAACAACTGTTTACCGATAAGTGGAAGATTTTGTTCTTCCATCATCTACACAATTTATGGCTCTTATCAGCAAAATGTATGAAAAAGTTATTAATAACGCGACCTTGATTAAAAATTGAAAGGAACATGTTAAGATTCCATAAAGATATTTTTATTTTTATTCGTCATGAACGAAATCCATCAAGAAACAATTCAAATTTAGCTACAACAGATCAACAGATGGAATTTGTATACATAAAACCCTGTCATTTCCATTGAATAAATCACCTGAAATTAAAATTGAAATTAGTAATAAGAATTACAAATAATTTCAAAAGGTTAACCTTGTACTCTTGTGTTTCTCATCGTAGGGAATATTTGTGGTATTTCCATTACAAATTCAACGAGATATTGCTGATTCGGAATCGTTGGACAGCTTGTCAATGTTCCATTTGGGAACTGCATAAAGTTGCAACTAAGTTTGCGTAAGTTGCCATTTTAAATTTTTTTCGTTTTCTCATTAAAATTTCAAAAACTTACAAATCATCGTGGGGTGGAGTCAAAGGCAGATTTACTCCTAAATTGGCAAGCTAAATAAACATCATAGCATAATAATAAAACAAACTTACCAATTCCAAAGATAAATGCCGTAGCCCTAACACCAAGCTCATTATACACTCCAGCAGTATGAAATAAAAACTTTCCATTAAAAATATCACCACGCGTGGCTCGACATCGATCGCCTGAACATTGTGGTGATTCAAATAAATCAAATCCTGGAACATTTGGACAGTCTGTCCAAAATGCTTGACTTACTCCAAAAACTTAAACAAAGGTAAATAAAAATACGAACTTCATCGTTGAATTGAAAGTTTCTGACTGATTTTTGTATTGGAAATACTTCAGTCTTATCAAATCTTGGTTACTTGTTTTGGCAAAACCTTCATATAATTCTTTTAAATTATCAAGTATTATCTTAAAAAATTGATATAACTTTAGTAAGATCAGTGTTTCTCAAACTGCTTTGACTCGAGGCACATTAAAAATAAATGGCGAAGTCAACAACACACTTATAAAATATTTTATTGATTGAAATATTCAATTATGCTTTAAACAATTAATATAATTTTATTAAAAATTCAATTCTCATCAAAATTCAACAAATTTCAAACTTTACAAAATATCAACAGCAGTAAGTAGTCCACAGGCTACTCTTTCTGATCCATCAAAGAAGTCAACTACAAAAAAGGATTTAATCAAAAACTTAGTAAAATTGATTAAAAATCTTAAAGTTCTTGAAGCAGTACAAATAAGTTTATAAAGTAATAGCTACATTTCTGCCATAGCTTCATTTCTGTATAATATTCCATTTATTAACATTCTCACCTTGAACTCGAGCATTATTCATTGCTGGATATGCTGAAGATATCAGCATTTCAAGTGGTATTCTATTTTGAACATTTGGAACTGTTGGGCAGCTTAAAGAAGAACCATCGGGGAGCATGAGAACGTTGCATCTATAAGCAATATAATATTTAAATTCAAAAAACTGTTGTGATGTGGAAATTTCAGCAATACTTACACATTATCAAACGGATAATCAATAGGAAGATTAATGCCTGCAAATAATTAAAATGCGTTAAAGTTTATTAAAAAAACTCTTTCAAGGCCAAAAAGAAAAATCTAATTTCTGGATAAGCTGTCCATTTTTCTTGAAAAATGCTTGAAAATTTGGTCTGTCAGAGCTCAAATCGAGATATGTCCTGCTTTTTGCCCAAAAATCTAATTATGGATCATGTCGCTATTCATAAATTGCACTTAGTTTCTAACATTTAATCATTTGTCTTACCGATGCCCAACAAAAATGCAGTGATTCTAGTGCGTAACTCACTGTGACTTCCAGACCATGTAACAAGGATATCTGCACTCAATAGTTGTCCTCGAGTCACCCTGCATCTGTCAATAGTGCAATTGGGTGACGTAATTGAATCTGGTCCAATAACGCCTGATCCAGGACACTCAGTCCAAAATGCTTGGTATAAACCGAATGAAAGAGCAATTATAAGGCAGAATAAGTACTTCATTGTTCAAAATTAAATTAATGACTGAATGAATGAAAAAGTAAAATTTGAAGTGGTCTTATCACAGCTGATTCATTAGACGTAATAGGTCTAATATGTTTTTGATTTCATTCTTTATCCGGTAGTATTGATAAGCTATCTGGGAAAAAATAATTGGAAAGAGATTGTTTTAATAATAATGCACTAGATATAAGTTTTAAATGTTTAAAGCATCCTTTTATGTTTCTCATAGTATTGCGAATATTTTAATGAGCGTTATTTATTTACGACCTTCAAGATTCCTTATTTTAAAACTGCATATATGATACCATCCAAACAAAAATAATGTCATACTATGACTTTTTAACTTACGGAAGGAGTAAAGAACGTGGAAGCTGATTGTCATAAGATTCTTTTCCTCGAGAACATCCGACTTGTGTTTTAATAACGTAAAGAAAAACTTACTTCGAAAACTCTTTGCTTTTATTTCGTTTACTCAGAGCTCGAAGTTGACTTGAGATTTTCATCGACTTTGTTTGACGACTCCATACAAAATTTCATCGACTTCGAGCTCTGAGTTCACTTAAAGTATTTGCTAGCATGATTTGAGATCGGTATATTGATTCATAAGTAAACATTTTGTCTAGCATCAAGAGCAGATCTCAAAATTGAAAAGCTTTTTGACAAATTTTGGTCGGAAAATTCTTTATTCAGTTTGCAACAGTAAGAACCTTTTTGTGACGATTCCGAACAAAAATTCCAGAAATCTAAAAAAATGCGCTTTAGTTTTTCAACTCCTCATATAAAACCTAATTTAATTTCTAACTTTCAGTCTTCATTTGTTCACCTCACTCTACATCCACTGCTCCATATTCATTTAATTTCAAATCAAAAAAAAAAGTAGATGAAAAGACACGACTCTAGTTGACTCGACTGTTGTTGATTTTTTTTACAATTTTTTCATTTCTGTAAATAATACGAATGTGTGTCTACATTGCTATAGATTCCTCTTCTTACTTCCATTTCCATTTCGAAAGTATGAGAGAGTGAGAAGAAAAAAATATATTCTAAAGAAAGAACATTTAAACAGAAATAAAGTCAGTTGCTTAGAAATGTTTACAATACGAAAAATAAAAGATTGTTTTTGGGGATAACAGCAGTTGCAGTCTTTGAGCACGGCAATCATATCATATCATGTGTATTATTGTGTATACATTTTAATGTTCCTTGAGTTTCTCATTCATATGAGACATTTTCACAAATGAAAAATAGAAGTAAAAAGTCAAAAGATGCGAGAATGAAAATGAGACGAGGAAAAACCCAAATGGATGAGGAAGAAAAAAGTTAAATAAATATTGAAGAGAATATGATGATGATGATAATGATGATGACGAGAAACTTATGCTCATTTTATGATATAGATGCAGATATTCATACACAAACTAATTATCGTGCCACAAGCAACTTTTCTTCTTGCTTTTGTTGACTTTTTATTTTTAATGAATTTTTTTTCTTGACGTAAAATTTTTGATATGCAGAGAAAGTTGCTTGAGGCATTGTCTGGGTTTGTTTTGTTCTTTTTGGTGTCTATCATATAAAGGGCTCGTAGGAGTAAAATGAATTAGCAGATTTATAATTTTAGATTCGCTCATTTATGAGGATTTTTAATAGATTTGAGTTTATATGACACTTAAGTGCTCTTAGGTCTGAATATAAATTTTAATGTAGAATTTATCTCTCACATGTAAAAGAAAATTTAGAAACCAATTAGTAGTTTAGACAAACCAAACTAGTAGTAATTGGACAAATCAAGTCTCCAATTCCGACAACTTTTAAAAATTATTAAAAATATTTTGTTGTAATTATTGTTTAAAAAATATTTTAGGACACCCCCAAGATACCCCAAGATACCCCAGGATATCCTGCAAAAAATGTCTTTAATTTTTCCATAAATTACAAGGGTGTGGAACTGATCATTTTTGATCATTTCATCAGTACCGCACCCTTAATATTTTTTTTTTTTTTTTTTTTTTTAAACTTTTTATTTATTTACATTTAAATTTAAGTATGTACAAAGTTTCTATACATTTTGTTGCTTTTTGTTTTAAGGTTTCAGGCATTCAATTTGCCTTTTGTCTCTTAATTTTGATTTCATTTACGGATTTTACTTTCTTTTGTATTTCTTTTGATTTATTCGGTGTTTTGAGATGCAAGACGACTGTTGAAGTTCGCTTGCAACTTTCCGACGTAGTCTTCGATGGACGGTATTTTCGCTTCTGTATGAAGATCGGTGATCCTTTCATATCTTGTTTTATTGAGAACAATTCTCAAGAATTTGTTTTGCAGTACTTGAAGTTTTTGAAGATGGGTTTTTGCCATGCTTCCAAACGCTGGACAACCATATGTGAATATTGGTCTGATGGCTAGCTTGTAGATGAGAAGTTTGTTTCGTACGTCGAGTTGTGAGTTCCTGCTGATGAGCGGATAAAGCTGTCTTAATGCGGTGTGAGCCCTATTGGTCACATACTCCACATGCGGCTTTAATGTCACTCTCTTGTCGATCACCATTCCCAGATATTTAGCTTCTGTTTCCCATTTGATGTTTTCGTTGAGAAATTTGATGTTATTTCCTGGTAGTTGCCTGGAGTGCCTGTTTGTGATGAATAAGGCTTGAGTCTTCTGTTTGTTGAGGTTGATCTTCCATTTGTTCATGTATTGTTGAACTTTTCTTCCTGTGTGCTGTAGATGTGTCACAATATCGGCCGAGTTCTCTGCAGAATGATACAGTGCTGTATCATCTGCGAAAAGACCGATGTTGTTGGTTGTCTCTCTTACAACATCATACGTGAAGATGTTGTAGAGAGTTGGTGAAAGCACTGCTCCTTGTGGCACTCCGAATTTGATTACCTTGATTTCTGAGAACTGACCTTTAATAAAAACTGCAAAAGATCTTTCACTGAGGAAAGATCTTACAGTTTTTATAAGTGGCAGTGGAAATCTCAGTTTGAGCATTTTGTACAAGAGTCCGTTATGCCAGACTCTGTCAAATGCTTTTTCTACATCCAGGAAGATCATGCCTGTTGACTTTTTGTTGTTTAAGTTTTCTTTTGCTGATTTGATCACTTTGATGAGCTGGTGAGATGTTGATCTTCCAGTCCGGAAGCCGCACTGCTGGTTTGGGATGATGTTGTTATCCTCAAGATGATCGTTGATTCTATTCAGTAATACTCTCTCCAGTATTTTGCTTATTGAGCTGAGTAGACTTATTGGCCTGTAGCTGCTTAGCTCATTTGCTGGTTTTCCAGGTTTTGGAATAGGAATCACTTTTGCATGTTTCCAAACTTTGGGGAAGTGGTTGAGTTTCAGACACGAATTGATGATGAATTTCAAGTATTCGAAACCTTTTTCAGGAAGATTTTTGATGAGTATGTTGTTGACTTCATCTAGTCCCGGAGCTTTTGGATTTTTCAGATTTCTTATGATGCTCACGATTTCGTTTACATCTGTTAGTTCTGGATTCTCATCATTGTCTTGTTCCAATGCTTCTTTGACTGTGTTGTTTACTTCCTGTGTATGTTGTGGATCGTTTTGTTCCAAAGGATTTTCGTGAGCTTCACGAAAATACTCGCTGAGTGCGCTGGCTTTTTCTTTGTTGGTGATGAACGTTTTACCCAGATTTGTCAATGGAGGCATTGTTTTTGAACCTTTTTTGCAAAATTTTGTTATTCTCCAAACTGTTTGGTTTGACGGTTGAATCTCTGAGAGACGCTTATTCCAGTTTTTGTTTTTGAGTTCTTTAATTTTCTCATTGATGACTCTCTGCAGATAATTCAATTCAGATTTGAGTTGATTATCTCTGCTTCTCTGCCATCTTCGACGAAGACTCCTTTTTGTGTTGATTAGATCTTTAATCTCCGGTGTGAGTTTAGTTGATTCGAACTTGATCTTTTTCATTTTTACACTTGAGTTCCTCGCTTCCATGATGAGTTCAGAGAGAATCTTAATGTGATTCTCGATCTCATCTGTTGTATTGCAAGAATTTTCTCCAATGTTGTCTTCAATGCGGCGTGAAATTTGTGCTTTGAACTTTTTCCAGTTTGCGTTTTTGTAGTCATATCTGTAGACTGTATTTTCAGTTCTGTCGATTTTTGATGTTTTGATTTGGAAATACACAGCGCAGTGATCACTCATTGCCTCTGTGCATTGAAGTTCTGTTGTTTCGAGGTTGGAATTCGAGAGCATCAGGTCAATTGTTGACACTGATTTGTTTCGATCTTCTGGGTAGTACGTTGGCGAGTCAGGAAAGTAGATCATGAACTCTCCTGACATTTCCTGAAGAATATTTCCTGATTTATTTGCAACGTTGCAGTTCCATTCTCGATGTTTTGCATTGAAGTCTCCACAGATGTAGTAATTTCCTCTCAGATTTGTTATTTTGTTGATGTCATCTCTCAGATGTAGATCTATTTCCCCTCCTTTGCTTCCTCCTGGGAGATAGACTGAGAGGATGTGACAACTATCCGTGTCATTGATGAAGACTTTGATTCCAATGCATTCGATTAGTTTTGTGTTGTAGCTTGGTTGAAGCTGATGTTTTAGATTTCTTTTGACGATGATTGCAACACCACCCTTTGGTCTATCCACGCGATCCAATCGATGAATTACGTAGTCTGGATGCGAGTCAATTTTTGAGTTTGGTTTTAGGAATGTTTCTGAGATGCAAGCAACATCGACGTTTTGCTTGCTTAGGTAGTCGAGAAATGCTAACATTTTGTCAGTGAGGCCGTTAGCATTCCAGTAGAGGACGTTGATACTTTGTTGTCTACAATCCATTATTGTATGCGGTGTTTTTGGCACTTGAGCCGATTGCTTGGAGTATTTCGTCGATGAACTCTGGATTTTTGGCGATTAATTTGAGAAGCTCGCTGATAAGGTACTTGCACTTTGATTCCTCTATTTCTGAGATGTTTTTATCTCTTGTGCTGGTGCTTTGAGCTTGTTGATTAGTTGTTATGTTTCGATTCACTACCTCAACACTGAATGAAGGTTCTGGGAAGACTTCATTCGAGGTCTGACTTGTTGCACTGATGTCTTCTGAGTCCATAAGCTCAACATCTTGCTTTGGTTTTTGATGTTGATTGTTATTAATGCGCTCGTTTTGCTTTTTTCTTTGATTCTTTTTCCAATGTTTTCCTCTTTCTTTATTGTTTTGTTGGTTGTTCAAGTTATTTTTATTTCCCTGATTTGAGGGTTTGTGATTTGGAGGAGGATTTGTGTTCCTTGGTTTGTGGTTGAC
Organism: Chironomus riparius; assembly: GCA_917627325.4. Lineage (NCBI taxonomy): Eukaryota > Metazoa > Arthropoda > Insecta > Diptera > Chironomidae > Chironomus > Chironomus riparius. The sequence goes on from OU895878.1 coordinate 23,533,294, forward strand.
TGGAACTTGTTTTTGATGAACAGGCTTTTGTGTACCAGATGTTGATGGTTCCATATACTCCTTTCTCCATTGAGGTTTTGGTGCATGTTGGACGTTTCTGGTTGATCTCTCAGGACGATGCGGTGTTGGAGGATTGTTTCTCCGTTGTCCATATGAATAATGGCCTGCTGTTTTGTTTTGATTTTGGTTGTTTCCATTCTGTGATTTTGATTTCCATTTTTCAATTATTTCTTGTCTGGTTTTACAACCTGTGAAAATTGCTGTATGTTTTTCACCGCAGAAGAAACATTTGAGTTTTCCGAGTGGAACCTTGTTGGTCTCTTTCGATATGTACTGGCACGTTTTCGAGTCATGTTGCTCAGAGCATCTGAAGCAAACGGACGGTTTGTTACAACCGTTTTGTCCATGACCAAACTGCAGACATTTCGAACATTGAGATGGTCCAGCTTGTCTATTTTTGTAGTCAGCCCATTTAATTTTGAAACTGCTGACAATTTTGATTTTTCTGAGGAATTCCAGGAAATTTCCACCTTGTTCTACATCTTTTTTGAAGTACACGAGGTAGTTCTGGTCGTCGTCTTGTTCGTGTCTTTTGTGTTTCATTGTCATTTTGACAATTTTTACTGGTGTGATTTTTACGGTTTGAAGTTCCTTCTCCAACTCACTGATTTCCATATCTGGCAGTCCATAGAGTACGTACTTCTTCAGTGGTTCTTGGCTGGAGTATGTGTGGAAGTGATGCTTTTTGTCTTTGAGTAGTTGGATGAATTTCTCGTAGTAATCCCAACTCTCCGTTGTTACCGTTTTTGTTCCTTGTTTGCCCTTTTTGGTCTCAATTAAGAAACTTCCAGGTTGATTGTTTATTTCATTCGTCAATCTCTTGATTTCACCAGCTCCTCCTGTGCTGATGACAATTGGAGGTGGTTTTGATTTTTGTTGAGATTTGTTGTTGTTGCTTTCCGTGTTTACGGAAATTGTCTTTTGTTGCTCTGATGTTTTGCTGTTTTCTCCCCAGTACGAAGAAGTTGTCGATCTTTTTTTCTCCTGTTCTGGTGAACCAAATAGATACGGTACTCCAGAAGACGAAGCTTTCTTCATTAGTGGGAGTACGAACAGTGGTTTGTTCCCATCTTTTGGTTTGCTTTCGTTTGCTACTCTTTTTAAAAGAGCGTTGGGAACTATCACTTCTCGAGGGCGTTTTTCTGCTTTACTTGCTTCATTGAGAAACTTCTTTATTGATATTTGTTTTTTTGGTTTGAGATTTGTCATCTCAATGTCGGCTGCTTGTGAAACATCTTCACTGAAAATTTCCTCAATATTGAGAATTGTCACTGAAGATGAATGTTGTTGTTGAGAACTATTAAGTCCATGCTGATTTTGAGAAAGATTTTCTTCGTTGTTGGTAGTTTTTGGTGATGCTACCATTTTGATGTTTTGAGAATCAAACTGAGATTTTGAAACTTTTTGCAAACAAAAAGCTTCTCAGGTAGTCTCTGTTTTGTTTCTTTTGAGATTTTTGAATAATTTGCGGAGCGATTTGTAAACACGTCTATTCACGTTGAGATCTAGTTTGCGCACCCTTAATAAATTATATGAGTTATCATTAGTTGGAAAATGGGTTTTATATGCTTTATTTGTAATTATTTTCAACCAAAAATTTTTAACACAAAAAATAAAATTCCAAAATTTTCCTCCATTTCATAGACCCCTAAAAGGTAGATGAATAACGATAAAACGATTAAACCCTTTTCATAACCCTGCCTTCAGATTGACTCTATAATCTCAGCAAAAAAGATCAAAAAGCATTCACACATTACATCACAAGCTGCATTCGAAACGATTGCACAAAATCATCACAAAACATGATCTTATCTAATTTTCTTCACCCAATACATCACAACATCTCTTCCATCATCGTCATCGTCATCGATGACTCTCGCTTATAGTGAGCAGCAATTAATTTAAAAATAACAAGTTAAAACGAATTGATTTTCATTTTTCATTTAAAAAACTCTCAACATCGTGAATGAGAAGAAAAGAAGATGAAAAAGTGCACAGAACGCTGAGAGTTCAGCATATGAGATTTTTTTAAAGCCTCTCCTCAATTTTTATTTTCTTATTCTCAAGAATTAATTTTTTTTTTTCTCAAATCTATTAAGCTGCTACCCGCTGCTACAATTTTTTTTCTCTGAACATGTTAGTCGTGTGCCAGCTGTCTCGTTGAAAAGTGTGAATATGCGGCGACTTAAATTGCGTGCGTGAAACAACAAAATAAAAAGTGGAGAAAATAAAAAAAAAGTAAAAAAAATAATAATAATTTCATTCATGTGGAAAATATAGTAAAATGACCACTTAAGTGGGCAATAAAAATGCATAAGGCATAAGGGGAGGTGACTTAATTACAGTCATAATCAAATAAATGAAAATCATATCAGTGTAATGAGTGAAATTAGAATTTCCAGTGCATTTTAATTACACATTAAAAGTGGAAATGAAAAAGTCAACGTCGACTCACGGGGCTGTTGATTAGTTCCACTTACATATTAGATGAAGAGAGAAAGAAGAAAATTTTCTTTCTTTTTATACACGGCAGTTAGTCAATCGCTCCTGCTTGTTTATTTATATAGAAAGAAAATTAGACGAAAAAAAATGGAGCAAATGAAAATTGAGAAAGAAAAAGTGCAGTTGGGATAGAAAAGATTTTTTTTTCTCATTTTCATTTTCAATTTACCTGTCTTCGTGGATAATTAAAAGAAATTATAATTGCATTAGGAAATTAAAAAGAGAACCGAGTAGATAGAAAACCTGAAGGTGACTTCAAGATGAAGTTTCTGCTTTTCTTGTTCTGCAAAATTGAAAAACTTAATTTATGTAATTAAGGAACTGTTTTAAAATAAAATTTTCTCTGTGGATTTTTCGCAATAAAATGAATATTGTGTTTACGAAACATTTTAGTCATGCTTTTTTCGTCTGAAATTTTTTTCATCATAGCTTCTGTCGTTTTTAAGTAATTTTGTGTAAATATTGACGAGGATTTGTGATTTTGCATGGCAAAAACTTGGCATGATTTATAAACTTTTCTTTAAATGTTCCAATGATTCTTCAGGATCCCTTTCTTGGGCATGATATTAGATTTTCAAAGTATGGATTCTTCATATGGCTGTTTATTGGTTACCTTTAAATTTTGATCAAATTTGATCCACAACTCGTCGCTATCATATAGCTATACAAGTGATGTTTGCCGCTCAAACCTATACTCATAGTTTAAAATCAGATCCGACCCATTCCTTTGATGACTAAACCACCCAGGTAGCGTTGGGACCAGTAAACGATTTCCCTTATTAATTATCGATCTTATGATTCTTATGTTACAATAAGTAGCTTCAAAAATAATAAACCACTACGCCAACGAGCCATTTCAGCTCATAGACAAAGACAAAACTATCCGTCGTTTTAGTAAAATTATGTTAACTTCAAGCGGAACTGTAGTGTTCAGATATGATGTTTTATAGTAAGCTAGGCAATTAAAACCTTTGCTACAAGTATCATAATTTTGTATTGTTCATTATCCAATAGGTGTCGTTCACTTATGACGTTGTTGGGGTGAGGGGGAATTCCTGGAATTCCTTTGTTCTTTTTTTACAAAAGTACCGTTGAAATCGGGTGTCATAAGTGAACGACCCCTTACATTATCTGAATTCATCCAGATCAATTTTATAATAATCATTTAATTTACACAAATCGATATCAAATGTCAGTTCCCTTAAAAAATGACAGGCTGTCTAAACTTTCGAAAAATTCCCAAATGTTAAGCACAAACATATCTTCACGTTCATATTCTCCCAACACATCCAATAACAATAATCGTTTGGAAAATTCCATCGAAAACCCTTTGAACTCCAAAATCGGAAAATTTTCCAACAAAAATTCTATAAAATAAACACAGAAAAAAAGACATTAAAAATATCTACTTGAAAATAAATCAAAAAATATGATACACAACGTGCCATAAATAAGGCATTCTATTCGTATTGTGAAGGGCAATTTCATGCTCCGATAATTGTGCTATGAGTGAATTATCTTAAAAGTATTTTACTCAAAATAGTAAATGATATCAAAACACAATTCATTAAATTCTTACAACAATAAACAATAAGTGCTTACGATTAATATTTTTTCCCTTTAATGACGAAAATGACGACAACTGTTGTGCGCTTCCGAGTTTTGTGTAGACACGTCTAATGAAGTCGTATTGTTCAATGTGAATTATTAAAATTATTATGGCGATTATTTAAGTCAGTAGATCGATTAAGGTTTATTAACGTTGTCTTTTATGGTTTCATTAGAATTGTTCTGTTTTTTTATGAGGAGAATTATTGTCTGTTAAAGTGATTAGAGGTTTAAGTAGGAAGTGAATTTGATCTGTTGATTTGAGGGGTGATTAGGCACTCCATAAATCCTGAATGCATTCCTGGTTCAAGTATGACAAAAATTGACCAATTTACATAAAATCATAACATAATTGAGCATAATGGCTTCGAATTTTTGCAATTATCATACTTTAAGTACTTCAAGTTCAGTCATTTAAATTCTATTCCTTGAACCTTGAAAAATCAATCAAAATTATAAATATTCCATTGATTTTTCCAGCCTGCCCTTCAAATTCTCAACAAAAAATATTTTTCTCATCAAACTTCATCTTCCCTCAGCAGTCACGTCATGAACAGTTCCCGAAAAAAATTCAAGTATCAATGAACTTCATAATAATATTTCCATTCTAAAATAAAAGTACTCACATCGGATATGAAACATCTGTGCAAACAAATGCTCCACACAAAATAATGCATAAAAATTGAACTTCATAGCTTTTATTTATTTTCCATGCTGCTGAGCTAGGGATAGTTCGGATGTTACGTAGAGCTAAGGGAGTTAAGTTGTTAAAGTTTAATGTTATGTGTGGATTTAAGGATGTGGGGGCTGTAAAGATCTAAACAGGTTCAGTTCAATGACTTTAAAGTGTTGCATCGTAATTTATGAAATTTTAGTACCTCCTGCTGAATGACTCGTTAGGAAGCGAGTGAGTCATGAATTAAAACTTTGCATAGACGCCAACGCAGAATGAAATTTTTACGTAACTTCAAAACATCCCCCAACTTACACTTAAATGAAAACATAATAACAATAATGAAAAGATAACTTCAATGTCAAATAATTTATGTGCATGTAGGCAGACGAAAATAAAAGTAGTGGTTTTGAATGCACAAAATTACATGAATTAAAATTGTGAATCGATTCTGTTCTGCTTGAGTTTAGAGAGCATGAGGGATAGAAATGACTGTAAAAATTTACAGTGCTAATAAAACTAATCGATCGCACGATGAAAATATATATTTTAATAAATTGTCGCGACTTATTCAGACTTGGTTCTCTTTAAAAAAATTTTCCTATGTGCTGCTGCTCTTTTTAATTTTTTTTGTCGATGGCAATAAAATATCCAACATTGCATTTTGCCATAAATTTCATTCTCGTTTCGCGCGTTCAACTGTTCAATATTTATTTTTTATATGAGCATGAGCATATAATATGCAGGAAGTAGTGGAATTGAGACGATTTGTTAAACATATTTAGTGAAATGTGAATATAGAGCTTCAAACCTCACACACAGTAGCTCAATGAATAAGCCATAAATGTGTCAATTAAACTTTTTTTTATGAGTCTTATAAGCGATTTATTTGGACCCAATGTATTGGACGGTTGTGATGATGATGTAAATGTGGATGTGTGTGAAAAAATTAGAGAACAAGGAATTAAGTCAATGAACAGCAACTTTAATTGAAAGAGCTTATGATTTGATTTTTGGGTTTTCGGGTTTTGTGGAAATTTGAAATTTTACATTTTGAGATTAAAGATTTTGAAATTTCCTGGGCTTCTTACTAGCTCCTAATAATAAAATTATAATTTTAAATCAGAACTAAAATATTGTCAGATTAGAGGGAGGAAAGGGAACGAAGGGCAGAGGTTCTTATTAAAAAAAAATTTAAATGATTAATTTTATAGAAACAAGATCATACAAAAAATGCTTATCTCTCTCTAGAATCTTAGTTATGCTCCTTGTTGAGAAGTTATGTCACCTTGCTTTTATGTCTTACAACTCCTAGAAAGTAGCCCTAAATAGTAGTAAAATTTCCACAAAACCAAGAAACATCCTAACCTCAAAATTACTCAAACACAGACACTTTACAAACCTCAAATTATCTGTCACAAAATGCAAAAGAACCTCTTCCCTCTTATAAACCTACTTAAACCACATAAAAATGTGCTACAAAAATTAAATTAAAAAACCACAAAAATTGATTTTTCCTCAACTTAAGTGAAAAAATTTTTACTTGTTTATGACATCGAAAGAAATGGAGAAATTATGAATGATAAATGCTCCTCAATCACGCAAAGTGCCTTACGGCAACCTTTTTGAACTCTTTTGAAGAAGAAAATATATTTTCAAATGAATCTTCCAGCAACAAAAAATAAGTTTTGAATGAAAACAAAAAACAAAAAATAATTTTTGCATGAATGGATTCACCAACATGTTTATTGTTTTTGCTGTTGATTTCAAATGTCCCAAGGGCTAAACAAATTGTTCAAAAGAAACAAGACGAAGGAAAAAGGGGAGAAAAAAATATATTCAAATTCTGATACAACCCCGTGAAATGTGCTGTATGGGGACGCTCCATAAGCATAAATAGTGAATTGAAAAAATAAGAAGAAATAAAAAATAAAAATATTGTGGATAAAAAAGGAAACCCGAGAGAATAAAATATTAAACAAAATGTTGGGTCGATGTGTTAATGGTCAAGGATCAAATGACGATGTGTCGAATTTTCCAGAGGTAAATGTCATGTTTTTGAAGTCTCATTTACTAACTTTGGACATCTACTAACAATAGTAATTAAAGAGGATTAAATTTCTATTTTATGGACTTGATGTTAGGTTGAAAATGTCTTAATTTTTTAGTGGCAATCAAGGCGTATACGCTCAAAAATGATTCCAAAAATCCAACAAACAATCCCAGCTGAAATCTATTCCCAACTCTATTTCTTTTGTGTTACTATCCCGAATGGCACAAGTAGGTTAATTGAACAGAAATTCGTCACTAAGCCTGCGTGACTCTGTCATACTTCTGTATTTAAATCGAAGTGAAATCGAATGACAGTGTCATGCTGACTTGACTCCAAATTTCTATTCGGTTAACCGACTTGTGCTATTTGGGTACGCTTCTTACTGAACGAAATTGTTTTGATCAATTTATTTTTCAAATTTGTAGCTTTACGAAGTTGTTTTGAATCTGTCTAGTTAATCCTTGCTTCACTCCTACTCCTGCCAAATAAAATCTAAGTTTACAAAAAAAGTATCCAAAATCTACCGAAAATTCAATTCTTAAGTCTTTATTAAACAAAATATATTCCTGCAGTCAACTTACATCCTAATCCTTAGTCTCTATTTCGCCCAACATGTTCATCATAAATCAATTTGATTAACAAGACATGTATTGAATTTACTCTATAACTTTACATCTATTTTATTCATCAATTCATCCATAAAATTACAACCAGTCCATTTTATCAACAAAAAATTCTTACATTTACTTTTAACCTTTCCTGTTTATTCATTCCATCACAAAATGAAACTTTCTTCCCTAATTTTTCTATACAAATTTAAGTTATCAGTATAAAGTTTCTATAAATGGGGAAATTTATCATTATTTATACTTTATCTGTTTTATTTTTGATTTTTCAATGAAACACGTCTTTATGTTTTTGTTCGAGATATTCAACTGATTTATTGTTTTTCTCTGATTACTCAGATCATTATTTTACATCTCCCTTCTCTTATCAATTCCCATATCTTTGTACTGGTTTAGGAATTCTTGATGATCGTCGGAACGGTTGTTGGTTCGAATTACTCTCTGTTGAGGTTGCAGTTGGTTGGTGATGAACGGGAGATGCGGCATTTGCATTAGAATTCAGAGGAGGTTCATGCAGTGAGTTGTCAGCGAAGAAGTTATCGAGATTGATTCTGTATCGACTAGACTCATTGCATTTCTTTTGATCAATTTGATTGGATACTGTTGACCTATCAGGTCGAATGAATTTAGAGTTTCGTCTAATAACCCTATTATTATCCATACAAATCTCATATGATCTAGGCTCTGAACATTTCTTAACTATTGATCCTTTAGACCAAGTGTTATCAGGCAATTGTACCCACACCTTCTGATTTAAATCGAACTCATTACGTTTATATGAATTTCGATTGTAATAAACTTTGGTTTTAGTTTGCTTCTTTTCGAATTTTTCACCTAAATTGTGATTTAACTTTGGTTCAAGCAAGCTATCTTTCATAATAATTTTAGTTCTCATTCTTCTATTATTAAGCAATTGACTAGGAGACAAGTCAATATCCGTTAACGGAATATTATTGTAATTATAAATTGCTATTAAAACTTTATTGAAATTATCGCATTTCTTCATCATATTTTTAACTATTCCTACAGCTTTCTCTGCAAGACCATTCGACTGTGCATAACGAGGACTTGAAGTGACTATTTTAATATCCCACTCCTGGGCAAAACTTCTACATTCAAATGAATTAAACGGCATGTTGTCTGCAATAATAGTCTTTGGAAAGCCGTGTTCTGTAAAAATCTCAATGTATTTCGAAATTACAGCGTTCGAATTCTTCGAACTTAAATATTTACACGAAATCCATTTTGAAAAGTAATCAATAACAACAAGATAACTCTTTCCACTGTATTCAAGGATGTCACATCCGACTTTCTCAAATGATCGAAAAGGAATCTCGTGTTGAATTATTGGTTCCTTTCTATTCGATTTCTGAAACTTGTTGCACTCTTCGCAACTCTTAATTAAATTCTCTATACTAACATTTAGTGAAGGCCAATAAACTGATTCTTTCGCGAAACGTAAGGTTTTAGTAATTCCCATGTGACCTTCATGAAGATCTTTAAGAACATTTTCTCTCAATGATTTGGGAACTATTATTTTATCCTGATAAAATACTAAATCATCCGAAACATAAATTTCATTTCGCAAATTATAAAAGAATTTTATTTCATCAGGTACTTTTGATTTGTCTGACGGCCAGCCCTCAGCAAAGTATTTCTTTAACAACGAGCATTCTTTATCTTTATCTGTCTCAGCTTGATAGATTTTTAGTTTATCATCACTAATATTCACTGAATGAATCATTTGTTTCATGAAATTCTCTTCAAAATCTACAGCTATCAAATTATTTGAAACGTATCGAGATAAGTAATCTGCTACAGGAATGCTTTTACCGGGCTTGTACTTCAAATCTAAATCATATTTGTGTAACTTTAATCGAATACGCTGCAAGCGTTTTGATCCTATCTTACTAATATCTTTATTAATTATGCTTTCTAAAGGACGATGGTCAGATATTATAGTAACTTTCCTACCATAAATATAATTGTGAAACTTTTTGCACGCAAAGAAAACGGCTAAAAATTCTTTTTCAATCTGACCGTACTCCTTTTCTGTTTCAGAAAGACAACGTGAAGCAAAGCTAATAATTTTATCTCCTTGTTTTAAACATGCACCTAAACCGTATGACGAGGCATCGGTTTCTAAAATTATTGGCATATTTTCATCAAATGTAGTACATGAGGTGACGTTTCTTATTACTTCTTTAATGCTGTCAAACTCAGCTTGATGATTATCAAGCCATAAAAATTCACTATCCTTCTTTAACAAATTACGTATATTGACTGTTAAAGAAGGTAAATTGGGAATGAAGTCCCTTATATAATTAACTATTCCTAAAAACTTTTGTACGTCTTCCAGATTTTTAGGATTTGGAATACTATTAATTGCTGAAATCCTTTCTGGATCAACATCTACTTTATTCTTAGAAAAGATATGGCCAAAGAATTTTACTGAACTTTGTGTGAATTGTAATTTCTTCTGATTGAATTTCACACCAGACTTTAATGCCCTGACCATTAATCTTCCTAAATTCTCATCATGTTCTCTGAGCGTTTTACCAGTAACAATAATATCGTCAATATAAAATTTGACTCCAGGTAAATCGCCAAAAGTATCCGTCATGTACTTTTGAAAGATTTCTGATGCAATGTTTATACCAAAAGGCATTCTATTAAATTGCCACAAGCCAAAAGGAGAACTAAACGTGCACAATTTTTTGGATTCTTCGTCCAACTCTATGTGCCAAAAACCATCCTTGAGGTCTAAAACCGTAAAGTATTGAGAATCTTTCAAATCTTGCTTTAATTCATCAAGGGATGGAATCGGAAAATGAAACTTATTTAATGCTTGATTCAAATGTTTTGGATCGATACAAATTCTAATTTTGTCTCCTTTTTCAACAATTACTATACTATTAATCCATTCACGTTGTTCATTGACACGTGAAATAATTCCTATCTTTTCCATTTCATTTAATTTATTCTGAAGCTTATTCTTCAACTTGAATGGAATTCGACGATTCTGATTTGCCACCGGAATTGCATTATCGTTTAATTTCAATTTAAGAGGTCTATTAAACTTGCCAAGACCTGTAAAAGCTTTTTTTACACGCTTTTTATTGAGTTGCTCTGTTGGTTTCTTTGTATGTCACGTTCAAATCTTGCAATCGATTTTTCGACCACTTCTATTACTCCAATCGAGCTCAAATTTTGTATACACACGTATTCCCGGTGACAATACAATATTTTAACACTTTAGAACCACACAAATGCTTAATTATAGTACAATTTTAATAAAACTTTTTTATATGGGAGAAAAATCCAATGTCAATGATATAAAATTTTGATTTGTTTAAAATATTATACTTGAAATGCTCAAAAGTCATTTATATGATTCACTATAGTTTAATTAATATTACTAATTATTAATAATACTAATAATTGGAGAAGCTGAAGATTTTCTGGGAGGATGAAAAAATTGACAAGTAATTTTTTCATGAATATCCGTAAGTGAAAATTTGAATTTTCAAAAAAACCGTTAATCACAAGTCCGTTACGAATTAATGCAAAATAACTATCAATATGTGATGTGCATTTAGCACACATAATTTGAGCATAAACGTATGCTGTTTTAAATGTATTACAATATTTATAGCACTTCACCAATTTAATTAAATTGACTTCTATTTATTATCGGCTTAACGTAATTTTGCATAACATATGAATGACATTCATTGAATTTAAATTTGAAAAATCCGTTATAAATACGTTACATATAGATGTGATTTGCATCTTTATGTTAAGAATCCACACGTTTTGTAATAGGAATGGTACGGATAAACACAAAATCTTTACGATTGATTATTAATGTTCTTTACTCATGAATGTTTTAAAAAACACAGAAAACGCACATAATTGAAGTTCAGGACATTTTTTGGAAGAGTTTTATGTGTTTCCAGGTATGACTTAAATTATAAAAACGAATGAAAAATCCTGACAGTCGTTACTAATTACCCACTAAAAAATGGGAATATATTAAAAGTTGAACGAAACGAAGTGGAGTTGAATTTGAATTGTTGTGGTCAAAATTCGATTAAAAGATTGAGACTAAAAAGTAGCAAATAAAAAAACAGAAAAAAACGTTAAAAAAACTTTTTAAAAAACACGCTTTTTTCCCGAAGACTAAAAAACAAATAACATTTTTTTCTTGAAGTTAAGTCTGTTGTTGAGAATAAAAACGAAGCGACCAAAAAAGGAGCAAATAAAAAAATGTTAAAAAAACTTTTTAAAAAACACGCTTTTATCAAAAAGACTAAAAATCAAAAAGTTCAAAATAAAATAAGGTCACACTTTTAGCGAATCAGGATTTTAAAAATTTTCTTGTGACAACTAGAAATGTAACATAAATTTTTTTCAAAATATTGTGATTAAGTCCAAGAACACAATGACTCGAAAAGCGTGGGGCTTTGAGATTTGACGCTTCTCTTACTTAAGAACTTAGTTGAACTAAGAAATGCATCCTTAAATTACGCCCCACGCTTATAGAGTCATTGTGTTCTTGGACTTAATCACAATATTTTGAAAAAAATTTATGTTACATTTCTAGTTGTCACAAGAAAATTTTTAAAATCCTGATTCGCTAAAAGTGTGACCTTATTTTATTTTGAACTTTTTGATTTTTAGTCTTTTTGATAAAAGCGTGTTTTTTAAAAAGTTTTTTTAACATTTTTTTATATAAAAATCTACAAACTTATTCTTTTGCTGTTCTGAACACAACATTTGATTTAATTGCAAGGAATCTATACGAGATATAAGTTTTAGATTTACACATGTCTCTAAACCTAATAAAGGTACCGTATGTTTATCAATGATTATGAATTCTTCAAGGTAAACATTATTATTGAAATTAATTGGAAGAATCGTCTTCCCTAAAGGGTGATTGATTTCACCAAAATATCCTTGTAATTTTAAATTACTTTTCTCAATCTTAAATTTCTTTCCTAAACTTTTGAACATATTTATGCTTAAAGTATTAACCTGCGATCCAGTATCCAACTTAAAATTGATCATTTTATCATGCACGAGTAATTTTTTACTCCAAACATTGCCTATTGCATGTTCTTTTAGTTCATCACAATTGATTACTACATTAGACTCACTGCTTTTGCGTTCATCATCTGCACAGACCTTCTCCTTCTTCTTTTTGCTTATTGAATTCTCAAATTTTTTGCTCTTAATTTGAGAACTTTCACGTTTATATGACGTCGGTTTGTGAGGAACACGTTGGTCAACTGCTGCTATTTGATTCGCTTTAACACTGTCTGATGCTAGTTGATTCAATTGTTGTTGATTGTAGTAGAAAATTTTGATTTTGCTAATCAACGTACGTAATGACTTTTCTTCAGATAAAATGAGCTTTTCTCTCAAATTGTTGTTATGCAGACCGAAAATTATTTGATCACGAATGGCTTCTTCTTTGAACTCATTAAATGCACAGCTATCGGCTTGGGTTTGAACGTCACTAATGAACTTGTCGACAGATTCGTCTTCTTGTTGAATTCGACCACGTAATTTCATTCGTTCAATTAAAAAATTTGATAACGGTAAAAAATGATTCTCGAGAGCCTCAAACACTTTTTCGTAGTTCTGCTTCTCTGGATCTGTTAATTGCAGATTCTTGATGATATCCACTGACTTATATCCCATCAATAGTGTTAATAAATTGAGTTTGATGTTGTCGGATTTCTCATCAAGTTGGTTGATTACCAAATATGAGTTGAATTCTTTTGAAAATCGTTTCCATTCAATTTCTAACGTCGAAGCTTCAAAATTGAACTTTTCAATACTTAAATACGACTGCGCCATGTTTTATTTTTGATTTTTCAATGAAACACGTCTTTATGTTTTTGTTCGAGATATTCAACTGATTTATTGTTTTTCTCTGATTACTCAGATCATTATTTTACATTATCCACATGAAAAATAATTCATTCTCACATAAAGGAACTCCGCTCATAAATAAAAATATCAAATTACTCTATTTTGACACTTTTTTCCACTTGACATATTTCCATGTTTGTTGAGTGGACGTCTAACAGGAAGAAAATTGTCGACTTAAAATGTATTCATAAATAATCACACAGTAGCTGTACAATTTTCTTTGCATATTCATGCTTTTATTTATTCTCTCATTCTTATTTTTTTCATTCACAGATTTACACTCAATGGGCAAATTACTATTTGGAGCGTGCCAAGTCAAAGCGTAAAGTTGTTGACTTGTCGACAGATTGTCGCGATGGATTACTACTTGCTGAAGTTATTGAGGCTGTTACTAATTTCAAAGTACCTGATTTGATAAAGAAACCTAAAACGCAACAGCAAATGGTGAGTTTATAATTGGAATTATGAATTTTGAGGGTTTTTAATGGATATCTTGGTTAAATTGGGAATTGTTATTGATATTTGTGTACAAACTAAGGTTGTAGTCATGTAATCATCTAAAATAATGATGCTCAACACAGGGATTTTTTGAATTTGCATTCACAATTAATAGTCAATGTTTAAACATAGACAAGTGTCGTGGATGATCCATCTAGAGCAGAAGATTAATTTTGATGCAGTTCATGCGATTCTAATTGATAAACTAATTACAAACCTATAATTAGGAAGAAACACTGCATCAATTCAACCTAATGACCTCAATTGCATCATCAATGAAATGATAAACATTTTACCAAATTACATTATGATTTATAAACACACAGAAACCCACATGTGCATTATATCCACAACATAATTGCGGTTTAAACATTGAATAACATAATTAATAGAGAATTTTCTCAAAGCTGATAACAGAAGTAATAATAATAGTGTTGCAATACATCTTAATTAAAATTTCCCTTTAATTGCATTGCAATATTCCCCAACCATAGAATTATGAAGTGCAGTAAAATGGAAATGAAAAATTGATTTTCATTTTCCATCAGTGATTAAAGTTTCTCATCTATCAAATATTTAATGGAATTAAAGAACTTGAGAGAACTGCTTGCAAAATGGGAATGGACGACTCGAGATAATTAATTAATGAAGAAATTTTTTTTTCTGGCATAAATAAAAAATTATGAAGCTGGTCTGATGATAGATGGAAATGCTAAATGAAAATTATGTGTGGATGCCTTATTATGATGGTCATTGATGTTGTATTCATGTAATTACTTTAATTATGTTTGAAATTGCGTTGGAGCTTGTAGATAAAGTTTGAATGAATGGATGAGAATTGTTTAAGTAATGAGATGAATGCAAATTTGATGCGGCTTCTTGGTTGAGAGTTGATGTATTTGGATATGATTGGAATTTTGTTAAATAAAAGCTGAATTTCTCAGTTGTTTAAAATTGCTGAAATCTTGTTGAATTCAGAGATTTTTGCATGTTCATAGACAATTTTGCAGGCAAGAGGGGGTTAATTACTAAAACATTCGACGTCTTTGTGGATAGGGCTCACCTGAGCATAAGGCTCATTGTGAAACTCGTTGTGTATGACAGATAGCCGATGTGAGATAAGTACTAGTGGAAGAGTCGTAGGGATCTCTGATCGAGTGGTAAGAGAATGCCTCTTTTTAGCTCATGGATTCGATTCTCATCAAACCTGACTTGTTTTACATTAGGATAAACATGCATCAGTTTTAGGGTGATCACAGTCTTTAGTCTCGACTTTCAGAATCATCAAAAAAATTCTCTAAAACGACCCAAAACAAATTCCATAACTCAATCAAAAATTCCCTTTAAATCACAATTCTTCATTACATTCACAATTGCATCGCAAAAAGCATTTCCTTCATTTTTTTCTACAAATCGATAGCAAAAATTATAGCACAAAAAGAAAAAGAAAATCGACTTAAGTGCATAGCAAAAGAGAGTGAGAATTGCAATAAAAAAATTGATATTTATTTCTTCACAAAAAAGCATGTTCATTGTGAGCAGGGAAAATGCAATTTTTATAAGCATTCAATTTGTTCGATCGAAGGAAAAAGCAAGGGTCAGACACTCCAAAAGTATTGTAATGTATTGTACAATACTTTACAATACATATGAAAGTATTGTAAGTATTGTAGGTATTGTACAATACTTGTAATATGACAAGTATGACAAGTATTGTAGGATTGTACAATACTTACAATTCTTACAATACTTGTATGGAAAGTATTGTAAGTATTGTAGTTTTTACAAGACAGTTTGAGAAACATTTGTCATATGAATTTGATTATAATTTACGGTTTTTGTGTAGTTTCTCGTGTTTCTTTACATTCTTTGAATCAAAATTTGATAAAAATACATGATTAGCAATTTTGAACTGGATATTTTTAAGTTTTAATTGAAATTTTATAGTTCTCCAAAAATATTCAGTCTAAAACATATACAAATATTGTAAAAATATTTCTATACAAAATTTTTGGTAATAAAGTCATTTTTCAAAATTGTCAATAGCAAAAAAGTATTCTGGCTCGAAACAAAGGCGATATAACGCCATATGCAGCCAAAAATATCAAACATTTTTAAAGAAAATAAGATAAGATGAGAATATTAGACATTAGTCTCCTCATATTAGAGGAATTTTAACGTTTGCTTCAATTTTATAGAGGTAACACCGAGGTTTAGTTTTTTTATAGCGCTTTAAGTCATATCATAACATTACTATGCCTCGATTTAAGTTTGTTTCTTTAAAGTTTACTTTGTTTTTAGTAAGGACATTTTACATCAGAAATTTTCAGTGAATCTTCCTATAATGATATATTTTTTTGTATTAACTAGGCATTCACGATTTCCCGGACCCAAAAAATTGTCGGGAACTGGACAAAAATTTAAACTAAAATATCAAACATGCTCCTGAAAATTTGGAAGATTTTTTTGTGTTTAAATGATGAAACTTTTCAATTGAGATAATTTGACATTAAAATTTTTTGGATAACTATTTTTATTCATCGAGTTTCTGTTCCAAAAATTTCGGGAACAGGAAATCGTGAAAGTCTAGTATCAATCATAAGAAATAAAAAAAAAAGAATAATTTTGGCAAAGAAAGAAGAAAATATACAGTTTTATACTGTCTTAGAGATGCAGTTGTTGACAATATGTATTTTCAAAAAAAAAAGAAAAAGATATAAAAACCATTTGATAAGTTTGTTAAATTAGATTACTTCTTAATCGCCTTCTTGTCAGAGGTAAAAAAATTCAAATCGTCAAAGTAATGTTTGAATACACTTAAAACCTTATACTTTGATCAAAAAATTTGTATAAAACGTAATGCAGTTTGCTATAAAGAGTGATAAATCTTGTGAAAATGAAACCAATCTATTTAATTTTGATTCCTTATTGACATTTAATAATAGTTTACATAATAAACTTCGTACCTGTACGGTTTTATGCATGAGAATTGTATGAAATCAATTCTTGATTTGCATCAGTCTAGCTTTACAAAAGAATTTTGAACTTTTTATCATTTTTATAGCCATTACATAATCAGAAATTCTCTCTTTTATTGGAAAACTGAAATTTGTGCTAGTTTTTCATAAACTACCCCTGCTAATTTTCAATAATAATGTTAATTTATCAAAAAAAATTGTTATTTATTTAATTTACTAAATTTGGTTTTACAAATTGTTGAAAACAAAAAAATATGTAATTTCTTTTAAAATTTGGTTCTTAAATAATTAAATTTCAGTATTGTAAGTATTGTAAAGTATTGTAAATTTATATGAAAAGTATTTGTATTGTACAATACTTACAATACTTACAATACTTATATGGCAAGTATTGTAAGTATTGTAGGTATTGTACAATACTTACAATACTTACAATACTTATATGGCAAGTATTGTAAGTATTGTAGGTATTGTACAATACCGTACAATACTTTGGAGTGTCTGACCCTTGGGAAAAAGTAGAAAAATTTATTAGATTTCGAGTAAATATTGAAGCTGTTAATGTAAAAAATTCAATAAAGACGAAACATTTTTCAGTTCTGGAAGTTTATGATTGTGAGTTATTGGATGGAGTAAGTTGGTATGTGAACTTGTTGTTGACTAAAAATAGATTTTTACAATAAAGAATTGTTTGAGATATTCGAGCTTATTGTGAAATTTTAAGTAGGTTCATTAGACAAGGTCACGTCTAATGAATGATATAAAAACTTTGGAATAAAGTTAAAGAAATTTTGAATTTCTCTATTTTGAACCACCCATGCACTTCGACATTCCAACTCAACAATTTCTCATTTTTATTTAACATCAACTCAAGCTTGCTCACAATAACATTAACACAAACTTCACATGTATGACTCTTTTTTGAGCAAATATACAACTTATTTTACAACTTGTTCAACATGTCTCAAAATAAACTAAGCGAAAGACTTAATTTAATTGGATAATAAATGTCAATTTAAAGTAAAAATATTTTTATTTAAATGACAAAGTTTTTTTATTTGCATTATTGAGGAACTTATTTGAATGTGATGAAGAAATGGCAACAAAAAAGTTTCTCATGCAACTTGGAGACTGCTGGATGATTAAGTTACTAGATTTAAAACTGAAATGTGTGTCATGAAAAGTCCTAGAATAAAATAGCAAGCACTTGAAATAGTTTTTTAATTACAGTTTTTAATGGACGATTTTTGTGAGCTTAAATGGAAAATGAGTAGTTTTGTGTACTATTATAATTTACTATGACACGCTACTTACAAAGTGTGACTAATAAATTATAGGAATTTACGTTTTGGTGGTATAAATCAAAATTCTTAGTATGGGTATTTTTGTAATTATTATTTTGATTTGAGGGTTTGTGGATGAATTTTGTAATTAAATTAAATTTGATAGAATCTGTCTTTCGTGAAAATCTAGTTGTCAAAAATCTCCAAAAAACTAATCCATTCTAGACTTTTAAATAGTTAAAATCAAATCACCATTTCATATCCAACAACAACTTCCCCCTTATTTATAAAATCCCGATCAAAAACAACTCTCAATAGTCGCTTATAAGTAAAAGAGAAATAATTATATCCACAAACAAAAATCTTTATTTCCCATCATACTTAAAGTGAAACCAGGCAATCTCAGTAAATGGATCTAATTCTCTCTTTTTTTATTCATCCACACATATGAATGATAAAATTAGAATAAATGTCGCGACACGAGGCAGACACAATGGATATGTCTTACTTGAAAAGAATAAAAAATGAGTAAATAAACAATAAATGCTCAACAGATCTCGTTCTTTAGATTCTTTTGTATTGTTTACGTTACGGGCTGTCAAGAAATAAGAAGAACTGCAGGTTCTGGTGTGTTTGGATGGTTTGTGGCTTATTGATAACGCATTTATAGCAGAATTTGAACGCTGAAGTAGATCTTAAGTTGTGGTCGAGTTCCAGAAACCTGAATTCCTTATAGAGTCCCTAGTGCTGCTGAGTATTTCAGCATTTAATAAAAGGTTTTTTTATATTCACACCGTTTTCACGTGTGAATGTTTTTTTTATTAAATAAATTCATTATTAAGTCCCAAAACTAACCTCTAAGTCCCAACAAAAACAGCAAATCTGCCAATAATCCCATCAATAGTCAACTCTACACCCACATGCTCATTATTTTCGCTAAATAAATGTCCTAAACAAATGATACAGTAAAACTATTCAAACCACCCACGAGCTATACATTGACTATAAGACAGCAAAATTAAAATTAAAATGTTTAAAGTCAGCAATCATATTTATGACTATTATTAATGTCAATGACACAAAATAATTTGATTTATCATAAATGATTTGCAACTTTTATGTAACTTCATATTTTTATGGATGTGCACAGTGTTGCAAATGTAGATGTCTACACTAGATGAAGAATGTAGATTCTTCAATAGTTTTCGTCTAGCTAAGAAACTTTCTTCATAAAGATCGATTCTACATGTAGAAAGAAAAAAACCATCTACATGTAGATTGTGTCTACATGTAGAATCTGTCTACATGTAGATTCGATGTAGATGTCTATAATTCTACATTTTTTCCAGGTCTACATCAGAGAAGAATGTAGAATCGTAGACATCTACATTAAATCTACATGTAGACAGATCCTACATGTCGACACAATCTACATGTAGATGGTTTATTTCTTTCTACATGTAGAATCGATTTTATGAAGAAATTTCTGTCTCAGAATTTATCTGATCCAGACAAATAGCCAGAATGCAACACTGGATGTGCATGCACAGATTCATCACAATGAGAGTAGATTTACAACTGAATATGTCAAAACAATATGTTGACAGTCACTTTAATTAAAAGTCATGAGTGTAAAGTATCTTTAATTTACGAGCAAATGTAGAATTGAAAATTAATCGGCTCATTTTACAAGCTCAATACAAACGAGATTTCGCGTCTTGCACACTGACTTTTTTTCCTACAACGGATCAGATTATTGCTTAGTTTTAGTGTAAATATTATTAAAAAGCTATAACCAACAAGGGGATTAAGTTGTAATAAAAAAGATTATTGAAATTGTGTAATTGAAATATTAAGTTACGGCTAGTTAAGTAAGCTATTAAAACGTAAGGGAAAAAAGAAGATTTGGAATTTTAATTTAGTATTTTTTGTGGTTATTCCGGTTATTCATTGACTATCAAGGCATCTTAGTAATTATTTTGGAGAATTCGAAAGAGATCGAAATTTTGTCAATTCTTAAAAAGTTTTGAAATCAAAATTCGATTTAAATTAAATTGTAAAAATCGATGGAAGGTTCAAATCCTTTCACGGCTTTTCACATAAAAATATTTTAATTCCTGATTTAATTTTATTCTTTTTTGATTATCTTAATTAAAATAATTTGGTTTGGAACTTATTATTTAATCACCCATGCTAAAGTGCCACCTATGAAATAAAGAGATTCAAACTCCATTCGTTGTTTGTTTGAAATTCAGTTCCTCAAAGATGGCTTATACCCTTATAATCACATTTTAATTTTTTTTTGCATACACATCCGCAATTACAATTTTTTCGATCATTTCTTTCCAAATACTGGGGGTCCTCGATTTGAGCAGGAATTTCTTTTCAAAAAATCGAATCTACTCAAATCGAGGACCCCCCAAATTAAAATTAATATCAATACATGATAGCTCACCGACTTGTTGATTTTTGCTGGTCATTGCTCAAAAAATTTATTCTAGTTGTTTTGACTTTTAAATGCTCGCTTTTATTCCACGTTCATATAAATTTGCTATACCTTTTGATTTGCTGTATAAAACATGAGGAAATTGACATTTAAAATAGCAAAAAATCAGTGCGTGAAAGACAACAAAAAAATTTGCAATGTCAGCTTGAATTTCAATTTTATCTCACAGAAAAAAATATGCGAAAATGTTGCTGATTGATTTGAAATTTCACACTGTTTCATTATAAATTAATCAGCTATTGAAACTTATTTAAAATTACTTCACATTAACTTGTGTGCGATATTGCCATGGATAATGCCAATACGTACTTTAAAAATCGATCTGTATCGAGTTAGAGAATAATAAACTGACCTAAATTTACTTAATCAAAACATTTTCTTTCATGTTCATTTACATCTTTTAGGTATGTGCGCGGGGTTTCCTAGATGAAACGTGAAATTTGGTGGGTTTTTTGTTGTTTTGGGTGTTTTTGAGATGATTTTGAAGGTGAATGATTGGAAGTTTGGACTTTTAGGATAAATTTTAAAACATACAGTAGAATTAAGACTTCTAGGATTACTCCTAAATATCTTCTAACTCTGAACGATATTTAAGATCTTAATTTGTTTGCTCTTAAGTTGCTCTTTCACACTTTGACTAAGTTTTTGCTCAAATTCTCAAAAAATGCGCTTTATACTCACCTCATAAGCATCCAATAATACTTAAAAAACACCTTCCAATACCTTTTTCACTCTCGTTTCATCATTTTCGCTATAAATATTTAAAAATTTCATCATCATGATCCAGAGTGCCTCACTTATGCTCACTACGCTATGTTCAATACACAAATTCTTTTGAAAAAACTTAAGCACGTGCACGTTCATAATTTTTATTTTCTTCTTCTTTTTTTCATGCCTCAAAAAACTTTAAGTTAAAGATAGAATTTCAAAAAATGATTTTCAAAGTCATTAATTGATGTTTATCGCATACTTAGATGAGAAAAAATGTGAAAAAAATATATTTTTGGAGTTGGGAAATAAAAATCAACAAAATTATCAAGCCAATTGAGATGTTTTAGGCATGAACTACATGTATGTTCCTTTTTTGTAGGGGATTATGAGAAATTTTCAATTAAATGATTTTATTTGGTGATAATTTGAGAGTTGAATGGGTTTTTAGAAGGATTTTATGGGAAATAATTGATGAATTTTTGATTGGTTTCGGAGATAATTTTAAATAAGATAATCTTGTATGTTATAGCTTGGTTATAGCTTTTGTAAAAAGTGTGTTAAAAAATGTGTTAAATTATGCAATTATTTGGGATTAAAAAACATTACAATCATGCTTTATGAGGGAGAGGGGGGGGGGGGGTCGGCTTGATATGAGTTAAAAAATGTTTTGAAATTTTTTATTTTAATTGAAGTTCAAAAATTAAATTAAAATTGAATCCGATTGGAACCCACGTCATCAAATTGTAAAGTCATCTCAGTTGTAATCATGCACATGATAAACCCAAGTGTCTTTAAATTCTGCATCATAAAATAATCCGATTCAAAAACATCCTCAACTACACCAGATGACTCTCAATCGTCATTAAATAAGGCCAAAAATATTCGTTGAATTTAAAAATAAATACCAATAAAATCCGTTCGTTCATCCATTTACAACTTTTTGATTCTTCCAATCTTTAACATCGTCTATAACAAGGCACGTTTCACTCAGAAAAAGAATTTCCATCTCTCACACATGTGACGTCATTAATTCAATTAAGATAAGGGAATTGACTTGATTTTCAGAGACCGAGTTGTTGAGATGAAATGAATTTTCCACTCATTCTTTTAATTACTCTGCGCTCAGTAAATTGCCTACAATCGGATATTCATTCCGAAACTCCAACTGCTGTTCTGATTATCCATTTGATTTATGTTCGTTCTAAATTTTACGTGCAGTGAATAAAATTGAAATGCATTGTAAATCATTTCAGATGTATATATTGGATAGATAGTCGAGTGTGTAATTTTAGTGCTGACAATTTTACATTTTCATTTCTCGCAATTAATGCAAACCAATTTTGAAGTGCAATTCCCATAAGACTCGACAATGCAATAAATAATTGGAAGTGCCCAATTGAGACTGCAATTTTCAATAATTCTTAATTAGTAGGAGTGATTTGAGATGTGCATGGATTGCTGTCCGTGTTGCATAGTTGGAATGTTTTATATTGAATGATTCTGGAGATTCCAATGTTCTGGTGTCTGGAATCTAATGCTTTGATGCTTAATCTCAATGTTTTATAGATGTTTCCAATGTTTTCTGACAATGTTTTACTCAATTCCACTGGAATATTTGTTGACAATAACAATGCAAAAAAATCCATGAACAGCAACAACATGAATGATCGATTTACGAGAATCTCCATGTTCATGGATGACTAATGCCTTTTTACTACGGAATTAAATCATTTCATGTATCTAAAAATAATTTTTTTCTCAGAAATCAAACAATTGCCTCAACATTTTTGATTCATAAATTCCGATAAACACATGATTGAATTATGCATTCATACATAACATTGAAGAAAGAAAAAGAAGCCACAAAAAACAAAATAAAGAAAAGTACGAGAAGCCCACAAGAAAAGAAAAAGATCACAACAAGTCAGTTGTTCAGTCATGAAATGATCGCTGCTCGGTGCGTATCGCATTCAATAAATCGAAAGTTTAAAGTTTATCAGTGGTTAAAAAATCGCGGAATGCTGAAAATAAATGATTTTTTAATATTTTCAGTTCTGTGTGTGACTAATCATATTAGCGAGTGAAAAATAAGCAATTTAATTAAAATTGTCTATACAATTTAGCCATAATAATAATAATAATAACAGTCTATAGAAATAAAAATATTTTTTATGGAATAAAGGAGGTGATCGTTCTAAGTGATTGAAAGTGATATGGGAACGAATTTTTGACTAGATTGGTTCTTGTAGATAAGGATCACAAACAACAATATAAGTGGCGGCTAAACTTGCTTTAAGGCATTTTTGTGGAGAAGTATGTGATGTTTTCTTTTTGTGCAACAAATATGGATGAGTTTGGAAATTTTGCTAGAGTTTTGGGATGCTTAAGGCGCATTTTTTGTTGAGAAGGGCTACTTTTTAAAAGAAATTGTGATTAAACTTCTGGAAGTGTACTTTAAGTGTACCTTAAAAAACCATATAATCATAATTATTACTAAGTATTACATTTCCTGAATAGCACAAGCTGGTTAATCGAATAAAAATCCAGCACCAAGCCGACATGGCTCTGTCATGGTGCTGGATTGGATTTAAAATCCAGCACCATGCCAGAGTTACGCTTAATCGTTTTATGCCATTCGGGTTTATTGTATTAAATGTTGATAAGAAGCTTCAATGGAATAGAA
The DNA here is from genome assembly GCA_917627325.4 of Chironomus riparius. Taxonomy (NCBI): domain Eukaryota; kingdom Metazoa; phylum Arthropoda; class Insecta; order Diptera; family Chironomidae; genus Chironomus; species Chironomus riparius. The sequence continues at coordinate 23,557,415 of OU895878.1, forward strand.
TATTAGCTACATTTGGAAGCACTATCATTTCAAGATCCCCCTTTCCCCCATGCCCTTTAAAAATTTTATTTAAAATTTTTGTAAGTTGAAATCTCTTAAAACCCTTCAATTTGGAATTAAGATTCAAATCTTCTCAAAATTCATACACACTTAAATATTGAAAATCAACAATTCAAATCAACACGTCAAAAATATTCAGACAAACTGTCCTTAAACCCTCAATAATCCCCTCAACAATCCTGCCATCTCCAAAAAAAGGCCAAACAACAGTAATCTTTTCAGACTCATCCGTCATATTATGAAATGAACAGAAAGAGAATCTGACATGTGAAGGATTTTTTTAATCGATCCATCAACACATAACAAAATAAGTTCTAAATTACGTTGTTGTCTGCATTTTTGTGTGTAAACATTGACTGCGATACTCAACATAAATAAATCAAAAGCATTTAGGAATTTTACCTGGAATATTTTTGAGGTAGAACTTTTTCTTATTCACATAAATTAAATTGCTTGCTAAAAATAAAATTGAATTGCTTCCTATTTCCACAACAGCTTGTTAATGTCAATGACTCAACGAACATATGATCGCAAATTAATTGGAACTTTTCAATTGAATGTGGGAGCAACTGAAAAAAAAATTTTACGACCATAAAATTAAATCTATGACTAAATAGATGCTCGCGTAATTTAAAGTTTCACAAATTCTCGAAAATTGAATATTTTTTATAGGCTTAAACAAAGGAGAAAAAGAAGAATTTTGAGACATTGTTGTACAAAAGTATGTACAATAAAATTGGCGACATCGAAAACATTGACTTGTTGCGTTATTTATTAAACTGTTTTAGATACTCTGTAAATTATCATTTCGTCTTTATTTTTTTTTTTTCTTCTGTTTGTATTCGCTTAATATGGAAGTTTATTGAAAAAAGAGCCACAGCGTGACTATAGACGAAAACTGAATTTTATTATGAAACATTTTTTTCGGTGATGTTTGCAAGTGCTCGGGCCAAAAATGAATGGAATTCTTGAATGAGTGACGATTTAGCATGTTTAAAGGAGATAAGGAAAGATGATATTTTGTTTTGACCGGAAATTCCAATGTGCACACTACAAGTTTTGTCAAAATTTTATTGTTGTGTATTTTTAAATGCTTTCTTATTTTTCGATTAACCTAAAAATTCATTTTTTTATCAATTGATAAAAAATTAATCCTTTCGATAAATATCTTATCTTATGATAATCTGAGACGCAATCTAATTACCTTACTATGCTTTTTTTGGAAGCTTAAATAACAGTCATCTAGATTGTGAATTCCAACGTGATATCGAACGCTAACCTTAATTTTTGGAGAACTTTTTACGTCAAAATAATTTTTTTTAAACTCGTGTGCCTTTAGAAACAGACGTTTAGGTTAACAAGATCGAATACTCATCTAATGATTTCCCCTTCCTCTTTCCATCTTAAGAGTGCAGGGAGAGATCCTTGATTTGCATCACTATTTGTGACTGGATAAATTGTGGCAAATCAATTTAAATGCAGATAGAATCGATAGAAATTGAGGACCGCAATGCTAAGTTTACAAACCTGAATGATCAAGGCGTCAAAACTTAGGATTGATCCTGAAAAATCCTAAAAATCCCTGAGCTTCTTCTGAATAAACATGAAAAAGTGAAATCCCTTTTAAATCCCTGATGCATTTGATGAATACGTTAATGGCTCAGAGATTTTTCAAGGATTTTTGGCATTTTTCGTGATTAATCCTGAGTTTCCACGCCTTGTGAATAATCAAATCGATTTAAAATGCGCTTTTGTCATCCAAACCAACACCATTTATTACTTGTTTCTTCCCAAATCAATATCAAGTTCCACAGAACACACAAAAGCATTGCCTTTTGTGCAAATCGCATTAACACAAACAATCAAACAAAAATATTTCCTTTTTTTTCTCATCAAAAAGTAAATTTGATATCAAATTTCATCAATCGTCTTAGATTACCTATATAAAGTACGCAATAGTCTCTATCCGCCTAAGGTAGCCTCGTGTATTCATGAACACTGAAGCGCTACACCATGATAAATTGTTTATCTTTTGATGAATGAATATTTATGTTAATTGATATTTCTTTCTGCTGCTCTCCAACTTCCATTGATGTCATTTTTTCTGATGCATAAAAATATATCAAGATTAATGATCAAGCGCTACTTAGAGATATGTTTATCGAGATGCAATCCATGATTTCATGTCCATCTTCATTTAAAGTAGATTTACTCGTACTGCACGGAGTTGCCCAGGAGCTATTAACAGTAAATTTTATATGATAATAGTCAATAACCTGTGAATGATCAACTCATCAATTGATTACTTTATTATAGAAGGTAGATAGGGAAATTCAAGATAAGATAGCTATGTAATAATGATGATAATGAAGTATGTAGAGTTGATTCAAGTTTAATTAAATAAGGAGCCTGAGCATGACTTAATATGGACGTGATAATATGCATATTTGTGATGGAATTTATTATTAATTGATGACGGATTGTACAGTTGATTTGTTGCAATACTGAGGAGGTCAATCACTTGAAGCATGTAAGATGAATCAGGCTCAAGATTTGAAAATCAGACTTAAAATCATAAAATGTCCAGAATTTTACAAAAATGTTTTAAAAATCACTTCCAAAAATCAATAAAATCCCAAAAAATAACCTAAAATAAACCCATCAACAAAACAGTCTTTAATCAACCATCTGAATCAATTCATCATTTCCTTTCGAATCCGCCCATTTAAAGTCAATCAAAAAACACATCGCTTAACATCTTAATTAATTTAAAATTCATTTAAAAAATAACTTCGTAATTAATTGCACGTTTCAATCAACAACAATTGACGATGTCAGCTGTTGAAAATTAATATCAAAATTCCCTTTCAATTTCGCCTTAATCGTGTCCTATAAATCTCACGTAAACAAATTATTCATCAAAAGAGAATCGCTGTAAAAATTGGAATTGAATATTGTTTTGATTAATAAAATTAACCAGCGACATTTAAAATTCATCATTCCAGCAAAGCGCGACAGAAAAAAAAGTTTTTTTTATTTTACTTTTATTTTGTGAGAGAATGTGACTTGAATATTCAAAATTTGTACAGAAATTAATTTCACATTCAGGGCCAAGAGCGGGGCAAAACTTTTTTATATTTTATTTTTATTATCTCATAAAACTCATTATAATCAAATTAAAAATTATTCTCCTCATGTACAAAGTTCGCAATCGTTTAATCGCATCAATCTCGATTGAATGGAATGCAAACATTTATTTCTTATGTTTTGCTGACTAAAAGGTATATGTTTAAGGAATTAAAGTCATATATCGTGTACCTGAGGTATTGCTTGTGCCAAAATAATTGTCCTAAAGGTGTGATTAAGTAGTAAATTTATTGGGGTACACGTACTCAATGTAGTGTTACTGACAAATGGTGTATTGAACTTGAACGCATGTTGGCAATTGAATGATCGACGGTTTTAGGTAGACGATGTATTAAGTTAGCAAATCATTTAAGCATTTATGGTAAAATCATCCTGGAGCCGGTTTCTAGGGCTACTCGGGGCAACTACCTACTCTACTCTGGGTAGGTGGATCATCCTAGGATACCCTACTCTATAGGAAAACTTAGGAAAACCTAACCCAATGTTGTTCTAAGAAAACCTAGGTGGAGGGTAGATTAGGGTATCCTAGGATGAACCACATACCCGCAGTAGAGTAGGTAGGTGCCTCGGAGCCTTGGAAACCGGCCCCTAGAATATTTAAAGACTACCAACAATTTTCAATGGATGTTTATCACAGTTTAGGTGAGAATTGAACCATCTTGTCTAGAAAAGTGTAATTTATATGCCATTGCTTTGCTGTTTTACTTGAAAAAGTTCTTTTATTTTCCTAGCACAGTCACATGACTTAATACCCCTCATATCCCATTTTGCATCGACAAAACTAAAGTGGTTTCAAAACTTACCATTAATTTCAACAGCACCATGATTGTGTTCTATGTATTAATCTCAACTTTATACTATTACAAATCTTTTAATATCACCTGAAATATTATTTGTACCCATCCAAAAAACACATCTGTCTATCTTCCATCATATGTCATCATTTCCCATAAAAAATCATGCATCAACAAATCCATTAATTATGTATAACGTGTGAATGTGGCAATTATTTGAACATTAAAAAAAATGTTTAAGAATTGCGAAGAATGACCATCGACAAGCACAAATACCTCATTAACCGATTCATTCACATAACTTTTCTCTTTTTTTTCGGTGTGGGTAAATATTATGTAGACATGCGATGTGAGCTTTTAATAAAAGATATTAACTGATTCTGATACCTGGTTGGTAGAATTGTTATTGTTGTTATCATGTTTGTTGGGTTTGGGGTATTTTTTATAGAATGTTTTTTGGTATTTTTAATGAACTCTTGGTATGGCGAGGATGGCTTAATGGTTTTAAATGTTTTGGTCAAGTTAAACATGATTTTATGCATCATTTATGAATGTTTCAAATATACAGAACTAGAAACTAGATTCAAGATTTGAATACGACTTCCTTTAAAAAATTTCAAATCAATTGAAAGCACAGAACCCACAACTTTCGTAAAAACCAAAATGAACAGCCCATAAGCCTTCCAAAACCCCCAAAGTACATGTCAAACCACAAAACACATCAACTTAATAACCAATTTGCACAACAAATTTCTTTACATCAGCAAAAAATTAAATTATCACGTCCATAAAATTTATAACTTTTAATCTCCATTACGACTGAAATCGCCTGTATCAATTCCAGGCTGTTGGGTTAAATGAACTTTTCATTAACATAATCAATTATTAATTATTTTGAAGCGAAAAAAGTTTCATTTTTGTTATCAATTTTTTTTTATTTTAAAATTCTCATTTCAATAATTCTTAAATAATTTTTTTTGCATTGCCAAAAAGCATCATTTATCAATAAATGCATCCTCATTTGCTCATCAAATTTAATTGCATTAAAGTACAGGTTTTAACAGCAATCGATTTTGATGTATTTTTATCCATTCATCATTCACTGTGTAATTACTCCATCAGTGTTGATCAATAAGCAGTGAAAAGAATTAATTTTATTATACGATACATGATGAGAAATTGAAGTTCTTGCACGTAATTTGCATAGTTTAAGTTGATGGTGTTTTGTTGTGGATTTTGTATGTGGAGATCAAGGTGGTTGAACTTAAAGCTATGCGGCTTAATGTGTCATATTTAAATAAAATACGCACTTGAACTTGACGCTTTACATTATACTAAGTATCGTACGGTACCTATGTAGCGGCATCTAGTGAACCCCCGCTGATACCAATAAACAACATTGAACCTATCTCCACACAAGTCCTCTTGCACTGTAACAAAGTAAAAATCTCAAAATTGATTGAAGATGTAAAATAATAAGAAGACAAAAATTTATTAAAAATAATAAAAGTTGCGTCTGAAAGCGGAGACAAAACAGTAATAATTTATGCCTCGTGGTCAGCAACAATATCGATAGCCATATAAAGCATGCAGAAAAATGCCTGAGCATTCTCACTCTCTTTTGTTATGATGGGAAAAATAATGTTTAAAAAAGGAATTCCATCAACACTCGTTCATTGGAATCGAAAGTTAAGGTCGCAGTAAAGCATGCAAAATATTATGATAAAGATGAGTTTCATGCTGAAGAATTTTCGGGGAAGCTCATTATTATCTTTTATTCTTTAACGTTGATATTCTTATTTATTAAGAATGTCTTGAAATTTTTATTCGTAAAGAAGGAGGAATTTATGTGTGCATTTTAATATGCGAGGAAGTCCATTTATTTTTCGGGGTTTAATTTGTTGTGAAATTTTCTGAATAATGGATCGTAAAATTGTTAATGCTGCCTTTAAATTATAATAAATGATTATAATTTAAGGGTTGAGTGGATTTAAATTGAGTTTGATGAGTTATAAAATTGTTTAAAGGATTAAAATTTTGCTTAAAATGTCATTTTTGGTTTGATGATTAAGTTTCAATTTTAAAGAATTTTTGTAATGTTCTGTGAGTGTTCTGGCAATGTTATGCTAGACTCTGGTGAGCTTTCATTGACTTTACACTATCAGGTACCTACATATGAGCTGTATGTATACATAGCTTAAGGGTGGATCTGATTTCTAATCAGATGGATGGTTTCTGAAAACCACTATATCCATCCAACATGAGATTTCGTTCCTGAACATTATTGAAACAGATCTAAGCTCTTAAGAATCTTTTAAGACAAAACCTTCAAATCATATCCTGTAATGTCTCAATCATATCCAATAAATCATCATCATATTCACCCAGATATTTCCGTTTGACATTCAAATTCTTTAAGGTTATCATTAGTCAATGACAAATTTGAATTGATATTCTCGGAAGGATTCTTTGTGGTTTGATTTTCAATTCTACTTTGAATAATAATGCTGCGGAGGTTCTTAATAAGCCATGCGACGTCTTTCTTGATAAAAAATGACGAGCTTCTTTTATTAAGAAGAATTTATTTGTTTGTTATGAATGTTATGTATTCGAGGAATGGCTTTCATCATTTGTAATAAAAATTAAAATATTTATTTTGATTAGAAGTTATGGTTGAGCTGATGTTGGGTTATTGAAGGATATTAAGTCAAGCACGTGTCGAAAAATGAGACATTTTTCATAATCTTTGCAACATCTATGGTTCTTTGTGTTCTACAATCTGAAAAATGGCACCAGGCTGGTACGAATTTTATGTAAATCAGATTTGACGAATTACTTAGACAAGATTAATATGACACTGTTTTCATGCCACATTTTAGGTACTGCGAACGTCATGTGCTGTTTAGTAGCTTCAAGTCTAGATCTAGAAACAGATTATTACAAAACCAAAAAATTGTTACCTTTAATCCAAATTTGTTCTATTTCGTCTTGTCTCCATACACAAGATAATATTCAATTATATCATTAAGTTAATTCTTATATTACATTTTACTTCATTCACAAAATTATAAATGCTTTTGTGAGAACTTTGGCAACATTATAGTTTGAACAAAGATCTGAAATGTAAAACATAAGCTCAACAATTATCCATGAAATTATGTCTGTCATAATAAAAAGTTTTTTTTTTGTTTAAAACATTCAATTACCATTTCTCATGCGAAATTTGTTCCACTTCAAATCCAATCACATCTCATGTGAACCTTTCCCTCATGGGGAGCATCATAAAAGTTTAAGTATATCCATAATTTTATTTTCAGTAGCAAAATCTGTAACTTTTAAAAATTGATAATAAAAAAATTTTATTGCACAGAAAAGAGAATAATTTGCAGTCATTTGCAGAAAGTTTTCATCTTTTTAGTTTCTTTTGTTTCATTGAATCTTCATTCATAAGCAGAAGAGCTAAAAAGAAAGATTTCATTTCTATTCTTCAAAAACATTCCTGCAGAAGACATCATCATTATTATTATCATTCATTATCATCATTTTCGTTTTATTTAAAGATGAATAAGAAGCATTAAGCTGTGATTTGTCTTATTATGGATTTTCGTTCACTGAATTAAAAAAGACAATTTTCAAGCTCAGCAATTTTTATGTCAATCGATTTGGAATTATTGTTGGGAAGTGCAGAGTTGTTGAATTAGTGAATGGTTGGGCTAGAAAATTTAACATACACGATAGAGGTCGTTAAAAACTAGTTCATTTATACAGTCGCTTATCAACCATTATATCCCATAATAAAATCTTATCCTATCTGATTTAGATGCACTTAATGTGACCCCTTGTCTGTCTGCCCATGAAGTAAAATTCACAAAAAATGATCACATGAACATCAACTCTCATTGGATTTACTAAAAGATTTTAAGTACAAATTTGAATACATCAGTATCATCCGTTAATTGCTTTGTTTTCCTTTCATTATGCTAAGAAGATTTGCAAATTCTTAAGTTACTTAATAGAATTAGACTCAATTACGGTTTTAGTGTGGACTTAAAATACGAAAGTATCTTTCATGACCTCAAATTAAAAACTCAATGAATTTCCCATGAAAAAATACGTCATCAACATAACGTCACACAAGAAAACGATGACTCAAAATTCTTCAAGAGAAATCCCTTAGTATCAAGCATACCACGCACATCCATTATGTCGAATAATTGTGCATAAACATACTTTTTATTATTCCTCTCTTTTCTCTTCGTTATTAAACATTTAATTCGCGAATGAGTCACAACATCTTCCAATTATCAGCCCACAACAATTGTTTCTCATTTCTATTCACATTGAAATTGCATCACATAAACACTTCAGTAAACTCCACAGTGAAAATCATATGCAGTAATCGATTTCTATGGAAATTTTTATCGACACAGAAGTAGTGTCGTGCTGGCTCGAGTGAAAATGAATGAATAGTAAGAAAATAATAGCATCAGTAGGAGTTTATTTGTAATTCATATGGAGATAAGTGCTACAGAATGTGTGGTTAGAGAATGGATTTAAATCTGCATCAATCATGTTTACATGCTGTTTATTTGAAGCAACTACTGAAGTTTGGATGTTTAGGTTGTAGATTCGAAGATGTTGAGATAGATAATGACTTAGTAAGATTGAATTTGTAAGGGTTTTTCTCGTTAAGTTCATAATAACTGGAGTGTCTATTTGCATTGTAGTTTGGGGGTGTGCAACTTTATACAACTCTTCCTTTAATTTGTAATAATTATACAACCAACTTTTACTCCAAAAAGTTCACTGACACAACCTCTAATTTACATAGTTTCAATTAATCTATCAATAATTGATGCAATTCCTTTTATCATGAGACTATAAATTATTCATTAAGTTTCTTCCATTGCATGATTAATAACAAACTCAAAGCTTCATGACTCCAAAGTAAATTGCATACAATAAGTCATATATACAGCTTCCAATTCTAATTAATTTTCAATTTTCCAATATTCAATCTTGATATCAATAAATTAATTTGAAAATCACGAGAGACAAAGTTTTATGTTGCATCCCACTCGAGAGTCTTTAGTCATTCATTTGCTTCTTGTTCTGATGATGATTCTTTTTATAACAATTGAATTAAATACATAAAATATAATGAACAATACAAACTGTAATCAATATTATGAAAATTCAATGATATTTCATCTTATTTATTTGAATGGGTCTTTAAATATTGTAAATGTATGGGAAGATTAATAACGAAGAAAAAAGAAGAGAAACGCAATTCATGTCATGAACAATTTTTAATGCAACTCATCATTTTCAGCTTCTTGAATATTTTCATTTTAATTCGTGATTATTTTTTCGATGCATTTTGGTTGGATTTTTTTATTATTATTGGAAGTTATGCAAGAATTTGGACTTGATCCGGGTATTTAATGTTGCTGGATGTATTAAGCTGTAAATCTCACGTTGAAATAGCTTGTTGAAGCAATGCTTTGGTTTAATGTCGGTTTTATATCCCAATAGGTAGACTCTAGTAGACTCTACCAAAAATTAGAAATTTTTGACAACCTAATAGCTTTTAAGACTGTACATTACAATCATGAGCTCAATGGAGTATGATACAGACTCAAATTCATGTGTTATAAGTCACTGGTGCCTAATATCTCAAACTGACAACTACCATCAAAAATGCGCCTTATTCCTACACTCCAAAATAATTTCCTTACTTACATCTCCCCGTTAAAAACCATAACATTTAAACAGAATAAAAAATTACGATAAAATTAATTCAATGTACCAAAACAATTGTTTTTGTTCTTCTTCTTCATCAATCCATCTTCTTAAGCCGTTTACGTTGCATTCATGCTGTACATATACATACATGTATGATACATAAAAAAAAGTATGAAGAAGTGTCATGAAAAGGATGTTGTCTCAGGTGTGAGCTCTTTATATTAGTCATTACCTTTTGTTGTCATTACATCAGCTTATGGTGTGCCATGCCACCCATGTGTTTTTTTGTACATTTAAGCATGTTCCATATAAAGACACACACAACCGTGGATGCTGCTATTAATCCTGTTATAAAAATTATGTAAATTTTATTATTTTTTCACTTTACTCTCTCGTGTGTGTTACTTCCAAAAAAAATTTCTTCATCTTCTTCCTTTCGTCTTTCCTTTCACGCAGTGTCAAAGAAGTTAAATAAATGAAAGAATTATGTGAGCTCTATGTGCGCTTACAACGATGATGATGATGCTGATGAGCTCATTTGCATAACTGAGAATGTAGAATTTTTTATGTTGAGGCGATATGAGAGAATGGCAAGGATGTGGAGCTGAGATTTTTTGGGAAGGAGTTTCGTGTTATGTCAATTTAGAAATCTAGCTGGAAAATTTTGTTTTTTGGGGTGATCAATTTCAGAGGTGAGGCTAAAATGTTGATGTCAAACCTAGAAAAGTCATTAACCCCACCCGACTTAGTCCCCTTCTTCTTATTACAATTAATGATTGCGGAACTGTGAAAGAGATTTTATGGTAATGGCGATTATTGAATATTGAGTAATTTTTTTATTGCCAAAAATTTATGAGGTATAAAAATCTGAATGATTGAAAACGATGTTTTATAGCCAAAAAATTAATAGTATTTTTTATCTTTTTCGTTCTAATTTCTCAATGATCATTTCTGTATAAGATATATCTTCAACTTAGAGTGCCTATGGGACACTATCGGATATAAGCGATAAAATTATAAAAAACTAGAAAACTTACAAGCTGTGAGATGGAATTGATTGGTGGTATTTTGTTTGATTATTGTGTAAGCTCCTATGTGGAGCTTAGGTTACAACAAAAGACCTTCCATCTGACTCTGTTGCTGGTTCTGTCACCTAGTTTGTTCAATTTGTCGTTAACTTTAACTTTGTCATTAAGCTAATATTTTTTTATCACTGTTCTGCGACATGTAGCTTTTAGAGCTCCAGAGCGTCTTTTCTCTTGCGGATTCCAACCAGACACGGTGTAACAAACTTGTGTTTATGTCCCATCAATGACATTCTCCTGTTCGTACGTACTTCCTCATTTGAATCTCCTTGTTGATGTCTTGTTGACCTGCTTTTACTAGAAGCTTTTTGAACAATATGTTAAGCTTTAAATCAAATTTTCACCCTCATTAAACGTAGTGTCTCATTTACAGGTCAGTCAGCTCTTAATCGCAAACTCCTTTCATAAGTCTAGACTCTAAATAGCTCAAACTCAGTTGCACAACTTAAAATCCTAATCTATCATCATCCACAGTGTACAATCCCTTGCATAATTTACATCTCTTACATAAAAAAATGCATGAGTGACACTCGACAAACGAATAAACAATGCAATTCATAAAAATAGCAGCGAAAAAAAAAATTTTTGGAAGAAATAAATTTTCACTTACATGAGAACAACAGAGGAAACCATATGTCATAATCATAGCATTTAATTTCCATTGTAAATGTTTTCATTCACACTTTAAAAAGCACAAGAAATGAGAATAAATTATTTATTCACGACTTGACATTGAAAGTTATAAAATCACGAGTGATTTTATTTTTGGAGAATTTATTAGAATGATTTGCAATTTTTATTATCAACCGTCCATGACATGTGTATGCGTGATGCTTTGAAATTAAATTAAGTAATAGGAAAAGGTCAAAATTATCGCAAATGATCTAATTTTCCATATTAATTTACAGAATAAATGTGGAATAATGATTTAAATTCAAGCGTGCGGCAAATTATTTAAGATTTATGAGTTTATTGCCGGTACTGAATGTGAGAACAAAAGAATATTTAAGTATTTTAGATTTTTTTGAGATTAAAGTTTGTTGAGAATCTTGAAAATTTGTGAATTTAATCTTGAAGAGCTTGTGGTCGACACAAATGTTGTCTAAAGTCAACATAATCCAAATTAATTGAAAAATCGTCATATCCACAAATAATTAATTATACAAGCCATGCAAAACCCGCATGATCAAGAAGAATCAATAAATCTCAAAAAGGTCTTAAAATTGTTTTTGACGTCAAATTAATTAAATCAATATTACTCCCAAATATAATAGCAATCTTTTTATAATTCATAACGAAAATAAGCAAAAAAATAAGCACGGAAATGGTAAATGAGTCTGGGGATGTCAAGAACAAAAAAGAGTTTTATTTCGTGCTTACGATTCCATGACTATAACCTTCAAATAAAATTATATGAACAGCAAATAAAACAAATTGTAACATTAAAACACCTCAACAGGTCATCAAATACTAATCCAATATTATTTTCATTCTCTCATTGCAGTACGATAATGTTGAGGCATGCCTTGCAGTTTTAAGACAAAATCAAGTTGGTGGCTTAGAAACAATAACGACAAATGATATCTGCGCTGGACGTTTAAAAGCAGTTTTATCGCTATTCTTTAGTTTAAGTAGATATAAACAGGCATCAAAACTTAGAACACCGACAAAAGGACCACAACAGCTCACACATCAAGCACAAATTCATCATCAGTCTGTACAGAGTCTAAACTCGTCGCAAGGAGATATGACGAAAGAAAGGTAAGTGAACGTTGTGGTTGAAGATTTTATATTATAGGGATGAATTAGAGTCTACATATATATGCATTTAAGTGATCTAATTAAAAATTGAAGTTTAAGTTTCACTCTAATGAGCGGAAAAAGCTCAATAGCTGAGTGATTGGATATATAAGTACTTCAACAAAGACATAGATGCTATTAATACTTGCTACTCAATTTCTTTAGTACATTTCAAATGCTTTCTAAAATGTGGGCAAAACTACTGAAAAGCAGATCCATGTCTTAGTTTGCTACTCACTGATTATCATTTCAATGACTTTAAGTAGAACTTTTCAATAAAACGCCATCTATTGTTGCTACTCAATCTACTGATGGCTATTTTGATACTCGTGTCGATATCTGCTGGAATTTAAATCAATGTCTCTATTTTTTGGCAATCTAGATTAGCATGAGTAGCTTGAGCTTTGAAATTTTGTCGCAAGAGTGCCAGAAAGGTTGCTTTTAAATAGAATTTTGAGGAGAATGACTTTTGAATGGCTTTAAATGGAGTCAATCGAGTAGATTGTCTACCAAAATTATTAATAGGGATATGTTATATTTGTACTGGATAGAACTAGTATCTGATGTGTTTTTAATTTTGAAATATTATAAATTTTTCTATCATCCTTTAATTCCTGAAGTAAAGTCTTTAAATTTTCACAAATATATTAAATTCTAATTTATGTCTGCTCTAAGGCACACAAAAAAAAATCAAATAATTACACCTCCTTGAAAATTCCATTAATTTATCTCAAGTATCAACATACTCGAACAATCCCCACTCTGTTTATTCTTGATCCCTTCCAACATCATTCATTATTCATAGAAAGTAAACTTAATTTTAATCGAAAATGCTCTTTTTGTTATGTGGAAGTCAATTTTGCAATACAGCATATACATACAATAAGATAAATCTTCAATCACCAAAAATTGATGCAAACAATGAAGAAACGAGACAGAAAAGTAAGAAAAAAGTTTTATATCCGAATTTGATAAATGTTTTGGGGATGACTTTTAAAACATTGTGATACGACACGAAAGTTTACGTGCAAATCTAGTTGATGGCGGGAAAAGTAGTGTGTGTGAATGGGTGGATGTGTACGATATGAAGCTAATTTATGGATGTTTTATGATATTTGTATGATTATGGATAAAGTTTTGAATATTTTAATGAGAAATCGACACAATTCATCTAATTCTAGTAGATTCATATCCATTAAAATCAGATCCCTTAATTCATTTTCATTGTTTACCCAATTTTTAACTACTTTGAAACACATCCTTCAGATTTTCATTATCACTTTACAGCTCTCGTACTCTCGATAAAAATAAAACAAAAAGTTTTTTAAGGTCAACAAGATTATAAAATTTATGATTTTGGGAAGGGTTGATGCTGTAACATGAAACGATAATTACTAGTTAGACTGAGATTTTTAATGTGTGAGCATAAAGTTTTTTTTTGTTTGTTCTTCACATTTGGATAGTGTAGACTTGTTATGGATTTTGTAAATTGAGTTGAAATGTGCTGTGATTGCAAGGGTTGGAGGTTTAAGGATTAATTTTTAAAGATACTTACTTACTTCGCTGGCCGTACAGATCAATTGTGATCCATGGCCTCCCTTAGATGGCGCCTGAAGCTGACTCTGTCGCTGGCTTCCGTTTGCCAATTAACCATACCAAATGCAATACTGTCTCTGTCAACAGCTTCTTTCCAAGAGTTCTTGGGTCGCCCGCGTGTTCTTTTGCCATCTACAAAAACATTCTTAAAGACTTTATTAATGGGAGCTTCAACAGGTCTCCTAACGACATGTCCAGCCCAACGGAGTCTGTTGACTTTGATTCGTCGTACGATATCAGCTTCATTGAAAAGCTGATATAATTCTGCGTTACTCCTGCTTTTGTAAAAGTCACCTTCTCTCTTCGGTCCAAATATAATTCGCAAGACCCTACGCTCAAATACACCAATTGCGTTCTCATCTGCGATAGTCATATTCCATGACTCAGAACCGTACAACACTACTGGGCGTATTAGTGTCTTGTACATCACTAGTTTGGCATTTCTCGCTATTCTCTTCGATGTTAGTAAATGTCTAATTGCAAAATATGCACGCTGCGCAGCCAAGATCCTTCGCTTAATCTCCACTTGTGTGTCAAAATTGTTGCTAATAATCGACCCTAGGTAGACAAAATCATTTACCACTTCGAATCTTTTATTGCCAATTGACAAATGAGACCCAACAAACTTCCTCGTTCTTTCAGATGCTGCCACCATGAGAAACTTTGTTTTGTCTTCATTCACACGAAGCCCGATCTTGTTAGCTTCTCTTTCCATTTTGGAGTAAGCGTCGGTAACGGATCTGATGTTACGTCCAACAATGTCTACGTCGTCGGCAAAACCAAGAAGCTGAGTTGACTTTGTGAAGATTGTACCATTTAATTCCAAACCAGCTTTCCTGAAAACTCCTTCAAGCGCAATGTTAAAAAGCTTAGTTGACAGTTCATCTCCCTGCCTCAGACCAATCCTGCATTCAAACAAACTTGATGTTGAGCCTTGTACTTTGACACTTTTAAAGATATTTTTAAAGATATTACTCATTATATAGCTAAAGGAACAAGGAGGCGTAGTTAATAGGAATGCAGTGTCTTTGGGTCCAAAAATAACTTAAATCACCCCAGGCATGTCTTTATGAAAGAGATTATTAAGATATTTAATTATAAAAATCATTCTTTCATGAGAATCAAACCAAAGTTCAAAGAGAGGCTAATAAATTTCTAACGTCCCAAGAACTCTTAGAATGAAGCTGTTGACAGACACAGCATTTTATTTGGTATGGGTAATTGGCAAACGGTATCCAGCGATAGAGCCAGCTTCAGAAACCATCTAAGGAAGAACATGGATCACAATTGATCTGTACGGCCAGCAAAGTCAGTAAGTGACCAATTTCTAATGTTCAGCCTTACTAGAGACATTACTCTATGACTATCTAATTCGCCTCAATATTCCTTGATTGCCTGGAGTCTTAAATATATTTTAAATGCAAGAAATATAGAAATTCGTTCCATATTTTTTTATTATTTGAAAAAATAAGTTCCACAAAAAGGAAACAATTTAATAATAACAATCCCTTGAAAATCAACATCCGACATCGACCCTTCAGTTATATAACAAAACAACATTTCACATCCACAACTTTTCAACTCATAGTTCATGCTACATTCAGTTCCATTTGTGAGTTTATCAAATTTCAAATCATAATGATAAGTTTTACTACAATTTGTATTTTTAAAATACAATTTCTGACTTTAAACTTCCCTCTTGATATTTTATTTTGTCGATAAATTTTTACACAACATGACCCTTGAAAAATTATTTTTAAGTTCCGTTTTATGAAAATTGCGATATGCGAAAAACAAATATGCTGAAACATTTGTGAAGCACTCGAAAAATCTCACACATTGCCACTCAACGGCTTAAAAATATAAATTTCTGTGAATATGCTATTTTCTCTCCTTTTTCTATCAAACGTCCATTCATCCTATGTACACACACGAGAAACGGCTTGTTCAAGATGTCGAGTGCTATTAAATACAGTATATGCCATAAAATATATTAAATTTTATCCAATGTTCAATTTCTTTGCACAATTTTTAACGCGCACGATATGTGTGAGTGTGTACGCCATAAAGTTGTCGACCGACTGAATTAATTCAATATGCATCTCTGAGTTTTTACTGTTTTCTGTGTACTTTGCATGCGATGCAAAATAATTCAATGTTAAGAATGCCAACACACAAGCATGTAGACCAACAAAACCGACAAATTTCATTGCATGTTGAAGAACATCATCATCAAGCATAATTTTAAATTCTTCTAGATAAATGGAATGTGAAGTGTCCTGGCGGTGACATTTTGCGGGGTTGTTTCAAAAGGATGCGAGGTTTTAAAGTTTTTAAGCAATAGATCCGAGATTTTAAACAAAAATGCGAAATTTAAGGCAAAAGATGCGAGATTTTAAGGAAAAAAAGCAAAGTTCTAAGCACAAGATGCGAAATTTTAAGCAAAAGATGCAAGAATTTAAGCAAAAATAGTGAGATTTTAAGCAAAGGATGCAAAATTTTGAGGCAAAGGTGCGAGATTTTATACAAAAAATGCGAACTTTTGATAAAAGATGCAAGGATTGTAAATATTTTGTACAGTTTTGTACAAAACTAACACGTTAATTGCCCACAAAACATCCACAAGGATCAACAAACCTCAACCATGCATGCGGCAGCCTCAAAGTTAACAGTAGTAGCATGAAAATTACTCAATTTCCACAATTACGCTCATTCAGAATGTTTAAATCACTTGACTATCTGTGCATCGAGCTAAATGAATGAACATAAAATACACACATGAACACAAAATAGTAGGCAGACGTCGCACACTCACTCTCACTATCTCGTTCTAATCAATTTAATTTTCATCAGTGGATGAGGATGAAGTTGGCAGATAAAAAAATGTTTAAACAAATGTTTGGTCAGCTTGAAGCCATTCATGATTTAAAATGTATTTATCCGATACAAAATATATTAATAGGGAAAGTAAATCTCAATCAAATCCACTTCTCAATTTTCGTTTCATTGAACTTGACATGAGAATTTTGTGTGTACAATTAAGCACGTTTAAAATTTGCATTTTTGACTAGAATGAATTTGTTTATTTGTTCAATTACGGGTTCTTCTTGCCCACACAATACATAATGCAACCAGATGTCAAACAACTTTCAATATAATTATAATGCCAGGCTAAATTTAAATATGAATAAACATTGCAAATTTTGTGCAATTCTGTTTTAATGAACTTCAATTCATATCAAATGATTTACCATTCTTTCTTTTAATTTTTTGTTTATGAATGGAACTGCGATTGTTTGTGTAATGTACGGGTTACAGTGAATATAAGTGAAATTGGATTAAAAATCTTTGTTGAATTTAAATTGTGCGAGAATTTTTATTTATTGGGGTTTAAATTGAGCTTCATATTTTTGAGAAGTGGAATGTAAACAAATTTTTGTGGATTGTGGATTTTTTTGACATTTTCGTATACAATTGGCGATTCTATTTGAGCTTAAAATGACAAATTATAGTTACGTTTTCAGTCAGACAACCATACTAGCTGGATTCTCTTAATACCTTACATAGACACAACATACTGACCAAAATTTAAGAACAACGCTCTAGTTTTGTCAGTTTAAGGCCAACAACCACACAACACTCGATATAAATGCTTCCTATCCACTCATTCCTACCATCAGCAACAAAACTTACAAAGACATATTTCATCAATTCTATTCTCATTAATGACAGCCGTAAGTAATTTCTATCAACTGATAAAATCTAAATACACCAATTATTCCACATCCACACAACCTACAAACATCAAAAAGAGAATGAAAATCTAATTTAAGGCAAAATTTTTATCTTCAAAAGAACTGCGTCTCCCTTTCCAATTTCATTTCATTTCTTAATTCAATGAGTGAGACACACCCACCAGATTCTCATTGCAACTCAAGTTGGTTTGATTAGAAAAAGTAAAGAAACTTAGTCTTTTATGTGTCATTTTCTTCGTCTAAAGACACGAATGAGATGGTTTATTGTGATCATTTTGTGCAATGAGACGAATGTGTCTAATTTATTTGAGATTTGTAAATGGTTTTAGGGGTTAAATTTTGATAATTTTACATCAGATGCCAACATATTATTATTATTTATTTGTCGACGTTACCGTCCGGAAGAATTAGTATTTATACATGTTTTACTTTTTACATTGATTAGTGATACATTTCATATCACTATGGGTGACGTAGAATCAAGCTTCTAATCTTCAAATCTAGGTTTCGATTAAATTCAGGCTCTCGTTTCAATCTTCTGTGGGCGTGACGTGATACTTTTCAGGTCCGTTCTGACAATATTCCATTATAAGGTAATCTTGTAGCTCTCGTTCCTATTTCTCCCGCTACACTTCAAGTACCTGATCCGTTCCTTAATCCAACGTTGCCCAAAATGCCCAATTATGGCTTGATCTCGTACATTAAGCAGTCGAAGTATCTAAACTTCTGAAAAAGAACAAATTTGGAAATGGCTGGATTCGAACCGACGACCTTTGAGTTACCATACAAAATTTTGAGCCAAGCGCCTTACCTATTCGACCAGCAAGGCACTTAACTTTAATATCATGAAAATCATTTGAATCCTGGGACTGTCTGTTGCATGACTTCTAAGCTACATAACAACTACACTCGAACCAACAGATTCACAAAAATATACTTGATCCTTCGAAATTCGTTGTGCCTCAACACTAAAATAATGAAATTAGTGCTTTAAAATCAAATTTTGGTTCTACTACATCGAATCCCGTTCTAAATACCCTTAAGTTGTAAGCCCTAAACAACCAGTCAGTCTAAAAAAAACTTTGTACAAATATAACTGTATCTTAAGTAAGCTCATTGATGATGTCTGGATGCAGTGATTTTATTTTATGCGATCAAAATTGCTCTTTTAATTTCTATTGAGCAGCAAAAGAAGGAAGGAAAAAAATGTCTCGCAGAAAAATTGAATTAAATTTATTTCTCGTCTTTTGCTTTTTACTGCTCTTCTTGGCAATATTATGGCGTTCATATAAAAAATGCCACGATATTCAGATGAATGGATATTAAAAAAATATTATATGAGTCTTTCTTTTCATGGATGCATATTGAAAAACGAGGAAAAGATGAGACGACTGGGAGTGTTAATTGGATTTCCGTAAGATTGATTGAGACATTAATGAAGATGTGCATTTTTATGTGCGATGAATTTAATGACTGCTTATTCATGGCTGTAGTTTAAGTTGCAGAAATTAGTTGAATGCAAATTTGTAGACTGGATTGAAATGATATTGAAGGTTTGGATCATTTAGTAGCAATTTTGGCAATAAATATGCAAAGCTTTTAGCTAACGTTGTCAGTCTCCAAAGATATATTCAATCTGCCAATTCTCTGCAACCAAGTCAGTGTACAGCCAATACATGTAAACTTCAAGTCATGCAGACTCAGAAATAGATTTTCAATCAGCATTTTCAACCCAATTTCTTTAATTTCCATTCACTTCCAAGAAGTCCACAAAAAACTTCACCTCCGCCCACAAAAACCATCAATAACCTAAAAATAAAAATTCAGTCACAATATCAGTTATCAACACACCTGAGTTATTTACTAAGGCTCCATCACTTTGACCGATTTTTGAGTACACTGGAATGACTTCATCATCAATACATGTCAAAAAAAAATCAATTCCTCTTTCATATATTTTTAATGCTATGATTTTAACATTTAAGTGAATGTACAAAGTACTAATGGATAAGTAATTCGCCTGCAAATCCACAGAATTTTGATTACGGATTTCTTCGAACATAGTTGCTTGACATGCCATTCATGCTATAACATTTATTCAATTTAATGATGTGAAATTATATATAGCAGGAAATCTGAGAACCAAAATAATAAAGTGAGTGCCTCAATCTCGAGAGGGTTTTTCTTACAGTCACCACCCGTAGCAAATTACATTGATATGATGGTGGGGCAATCTATATAGTCCATGATATCTAATGATGCAATAATATTTGGTTTTAATGTTCACAATATTTCTTCGTGTAATGTCTTCCTTCTTTTCCATAGGAATCTTTTGTTCAAGTAGATTTATTGATGTGTGTGGGTTGGTCTCCCCTTCAAAAACTGCACTTTCGCTTTCTTTTTCTGTATTTTTGTGTTGTTATCGGTGAATTGTAAAGTGCACGCACACAAATGAAAAATGCCATGAAATTTATTTTAATAGGACTTTTTGAGGGGTGAATTTTTTTGAGGTTATGTTGCTGTTTTGTCTGACTGAAAATATGTTTTTGGTTGACTTTTGAAGAACGTTGTTCCTGCCACTTTTTTAAACAATAATTGGCAGGAAGAATTCAAAAAAATTGCTAATGCTGCTGTAACACTGCAAAAAACTTTTCGAGGTGGAAGAAAGACGCCATTTTGAAATTAATGAAATTTTATTTTTCCAATCCCATTAAAAATATACTATTTCATTATTTTTTTAATATTCGGCCTATGCTTAAGTCTCTAAAAGCGCCTTTATCCTCAAAATCACAAATTTAATTATTAAACTTTTTATTTTCTCCCTCAATTTTTATTTCTTCTTTTTAGCTATATTTTAAATCCAACGAATTTCTTGCATTTCATTCCTTTATCCTCGTCTTCTTCTTATTCCCTTCGCAAAAATCTGTTTATACAGCACAACACAGACATAAATTATTGCGTTTGAGGGGCATTTTTTACATAATGTCAAGCGTAAATCATCATATTCGAGTGCGTCACATGTGCAATCCTAGAAATTTGTATTTATCTACTATTATGAATATTTTCTGGCTTTCTTTATTTATTTATTAGTGCGTGCAGCCTTTGTGTGTGAGGGTTATTTATTTTCATTTCTATCTATCCTTATTTGGGGGGTGCCAGTTGGACAAAACGCGAGCATAAAACATAAAACAGAGAGAAATAAATTTTAATGGCAACATTGCCCTCATTTTCTCGATTAGTCGAAATAGCACAGAAATATTTGAAGAAAAATATTCGGGAATGAGGTTGAAAGGTAGGCATAACTTGTTGGATAAATTTAAATGGAACTTCAACATGTAAAGGAATTTATGTTTTGTCGTGGTTTGACATCTAAAAATAAGTTACAAATCTTCAGGCAAGAATGTTTTATGAATGTCCTAAATTAAGTTAAATCTGCTTGACTTTATGTTCCGCATACCCAATAATACAATCGTGGAAAACCTTGACGTGACATCAAGTGCTTCAAAAATCAAACTGTGACTCTCATAATTAACAGTCAATGAGCTTGGAGAAGGAAAAAAAATGAAATTTAAACATGAAAGAAATTTTTTTTTGATGCCTCGCATTTTTTAAGGTGGTTTGGCGGTTATCTTTTGTAACTGAATAAAAACTTTTGCCTTATTTATTTTTGCATGTGGATAAAGAACGAACAGAAATTTCCTTTGAAGATAAGGAAGAAGAAAAAAAAATTGTGAAAAAGATCTGTAATGGGCGGAAGCTTATTTAGTAAAGGTTTATGACCTTTAATTACCTTTGATGAGTTTCTGGTATTTTATTTTGGGTCGAAAGAAATTCTTTTGGTGGGAATTTTGAGACAGACTTAAAGTCTGTGGACATTTTTTAAAATATTTAAAAAAGTGGGGGGTGGGGTGGAGTTCCATCTTACTCCTCATAGCCAACCTTTCCAGTCAAAACCAAAAGCCTTCTTCTAAAACTTAAGATATCGAATATATTTTAATTACATACAATTTTCCTCTCGCAACCTCTAATTTCAAAGGGATCATCCCAAAGTATAATATTTCCTATCCTTCTATAAATTAAGTTTAATTATTCATGAAAATTACGCCTACCTTTTAATTAGTCAAACAATCCTTAAAGAAATTCTTTTAAATGCCAAACTTCTTCAACACAGCCGATCGATTTCACATCCAAAAATATTCAACTTATTTTGCTTATCGACGAAAAAAAATTATCAATTAAGGATATAGGATATACGATGATGTGAAATTCAGCAGGAAGTGTGCTCAGGAAGTACCAGTAAATATTTGGATAAATTATTAATATACGAAAATAATTTTATATGGCCTAGATATTCGATGTTGTAATTAGCTTGGAGGTTTATTTTGTTAAGGATATTGATTAAGGTTCGATGTACTGATGGAGTTAATGACATTGAGATTGGATGTGAATTTTTGGTGTTTTACGAACTTTTTGTTTGAAATTTAATTATTTTTTTCATTTTGAATTTATAAGATGATTTTAAGACATTTGTATGGTTCAGATGAATAATTGCTTAATAGTTGCATACATAAAATGCAAAGTGAATATCCTGCATTATTCCAAACCAATCAACCCACACTTTACACGACAGCAACTCAAAAAAATTCACGTTCCAACAAAGAAACTTCATGTAAAGCTTGAAATTTCCCAGTTAATGTAAAAAATTTATAATCAGCAGAATCGGTTTGACCTAATTTCAAAAGCAGGACCAGCGGTTATCCTGAAGAAATAGAACACATTCCCCATGAAAAAGTAACACGAAATGCTGAAAACACAATTTTCATTCTTAAACCTGTGAAAAATTGGATTGAATTTGTCACACTTTAAAGGCTCTTGCTGCATGCTTTAAAGAAGACCTTTCAAAAAAAATCTTTGAAACATTTATTTGGAAATCCATTTATTTGTACTGCAAATGTCAGAAAATAAATAAAAAGACTCTTGAAGAAATATCATTTTCGAATAAGTAAACAACATGAATTCTTCATTGAGGACATTCGTCAAGAAGAAGATAACAAAAAACCTTCCATTTTTCGACATCAACCAGCAGCAACAGCAGCGTTAGCATGAAAATATAACAAGCATACAAAAAAGAAGTAAGAAGAATATGAGATATAAATGAAATCCATATAAGAAATGATTGTCGTTTATGATTGTTATATGCAAAGTAAGGCACTTTCACTTTTTCCCCCCTCAAAGATGGATGAAATAATACGAAAAAGCAGTCACAAAATGGGGTGGAATTTATAAAAAAAAAAATAATCAATTCCAAAAAGTGCTGTCAGTGTCAGTGGATTTATGTAAGCCTACACTGTAGAGCCTTCTGTCTGTCAACTTTTTTGAAATTTTTCTGTCATCTGGTTGAGATGGTTGTGAGGCTTGGATAATGGATTGTGAAAAGAAGATGTGAAATATGGCATGAAAATTTTATTTGAGTTTGTTTTGAATTTGACGGTCGATTTGGAAGTTTTAAAGGTTATGTTTGAGTATAATTGAATGTAAAGGCTCTAACCTTTGTGGATTAATGCATGAAATATTAATGGCATAGCTTCATGGAAGACAACCAAGTTCAGTTTTGTCTCAAAAACGGGTCGTAGGGCTCCAGGGACCTTAAACGTCTTACAAAGAGAAATGAAATTTTAAGCTTTTTGCTCAAATAATCATTCATAACCTAAACATATATATCACAACTTCTACTATACCTCCCAACTTTGTCTTTATTTAACTCCGTACCGAAAATAAAGCAAAGGCATCAAAGCATATTTTCCATCTCATTTTAAATCAAGATCAACAAAGAAAGTTTTATTATTCATTAAGATCCTTCTACCTTCCTCAAAGGTAGCGAAAAGCTTCAAAAAGGGGTTCAATGTTCCTTCATTAGTAGCCCAATTTTTTTTCAAGCTGTAAATTATGCGACACTTCATTTCCGTCAAACCAGCTCCTTTCATTTAAAATGTAAATGTACAACATAAAAATATTCACTTTCTATTTCCTGTAAGTTGGGGATATTCATGAATATAGAGAAGGCTTAACTACATGCTCATATCCATACGGAGTAATAAAATTACCATAAGAAAAATGAATTATTGACAATAATATGAGCATGCATGGGGTGTGAGGAGGAAGGTTCGACTATTACAAGGAAAATTATTTGTAAAACTGGTGCAATGGAACAAAATGTTATGATCCTGTTCCAATCTCAAAACAGTACCTAAGAAGATTCCGTAACTTTTATTACAATTGTAACTATAAACTACGAAATAATTGTAAATTTTCCTTTTTATTGTCAATTGGATGTTGCAATGTTGCACAACAGTTGCAAGAAACATTTACAATGTTGCACAACAATGCAACATGAAAACATTCAACATGAACATTTAATCGACATTTAACTCATTCAGTCATTCACGGTGTTTCATAATACCAACAGCTCATCGCGATTTATTTTATAATTTCGATAATTTTTTATGTGTTTTTTCATAATTTTTAAAAAAATTTGTGTTTTCGGTGCAAAAAAAAATGTTTTTAATGGATTTTTTTAAACTTTATTACTTGTGTAAAATAATTTAATTATATTTTAATAATTAATTATTATAGTGCTGTATCAGTTCATGTATCCCCTTTATAAAAGTTATTATCATTATATTATTTTGTGCCTGTTTATTTTTATGCTGTTACAAATACCATTGACTGAAAATTTATGTCATGAAGATACGAAAATTATGATAAGAGCAATTTGAGACTGCTGTACGTAGTAAAAAAAGAAAAGGAAAGATGAATGTCATGATTTAGGGCATGACACGACCTACAAGGATTTTCATCTCTAACCTCCGGACAGATGCTTTAATGTTGCTCTGTTCCTATATCACACATACACATTTAACCCTTAGAAATTTTCTTTATTCTTCATTGTCATTCTTATAGCCCTCTAAACGGGTTGTTAAATTATACCTTTTATAGCAGATGGAGGAGCTTTTTAATGTTCAAAGCATGTCAAAATTAGAATACACGAGGAGAAAGCTCCCAGGCAGTAACTAATTAAAAATTAAAATTTTCTTCTCTGTTTTGCGTTTACATTTAATTTCCTTTTTGGGAAGAATAATGTAGCAAATTGGCAATTAGTTGGAATAAGAATGTCGAAATATGTATGTGAATTATTCTATGTAAATCGTGTAACAAGGGCGTTTTGGAATTATAAGGGATGAATACAGGAAGCGCATTTTTGGAATGACACTTTTTTTGAATTATTTTAATGACTTTAAGATTGAAATCTAGTCTCCATCATAACGCCTACGTGGGAGAGTTATTAATTCTTAAAATATGATTTAGTGGGAATCGAACTTTTGTCTTTATAATTGTACAGTCAAGAAGCTTTGTTCTACTTACTTATTTATTTGCTCCATTTTCCATAGAGATCCAGTAGCTGAATCTATCTCTAGCAACCCACTATTAGAGCTATTAGAGCTATTAAAGGTGATATCCCCTTAACCCCAGAACATTGTCCATTTTACATCCCATTGAAAATCCTAAATCCCACTTCCAGTAATAAATTTCTCTCAATTCACTGCTCATTCACCTTTAAAATATCAATAAAAATTGAACCACATCAAGAATATTCAAATATTTACATTAGCTTACTAGAAACTTGAATCCATTACATATATCCCATATTCAAATGGATTTATTTCTGATACATGCAAACCCAAACGCTCGCTGCTCACACAACTCGGTTAGTTTTCTGTAAGAATAACTTTGCTAAAATGAATGTTGAGGTGAAACAAAACGATAGAATGAATAATTAAGCCCATAGAGGAAACAAACTTTTACTTCCTCGTGCTTTCTTAAACACCAATAAAAAAGGATTAAATATGTTAATTCAAGTGGAATAAATAAATGAAGAAATTCTCCTTTTCTCTCTCATTCACATCCTTTCGTATTCGTATTCAAAGCTCGAGCACATGCCGAATAATAGATATACAGCTTTCCAGATGATTAACTGTTACTACTGCTATCGGGGACTTTATCTTCATTCTTATGGATTATCTGACTATGTTTGAATTGATTCAATGAACTAAACTATGATAGAGTTTGAATACTTTATTGAGATGTAGCTAGATAGATAATTTTGGCTTGCTGCAGAGAGGATTTCATTTTTTTTTTAAGGGGGCAGATTCATGTGACCTCTCATGAGGCTATAAAAGTTTCTCCGTACCAAAAGTTTTAGAATTTATTGCATAATTTTCTTCTATTTCTTTGTTATGCCAAAAAGTTTTCTTTCTCATTTACCTAATTTTCTGGTTCATGAAAATCATTTTTATTCATATAAGGATCTGTGTGCCTTTATTAAGGCAAGAGATTATTTAAGGTATACTTTGTACGATAAGCTTTTATTCTTTTTTAATACAATGAGGAACTAATTTTGAAGCTAGCTTGAAGGATTGTTTGGGTGAAAATAAGTGTCGAATTGTGCTTTTTGGGAAGGAAATGGAAGCTTGTGACTGTCTATTTAGTTAATTTTATAGCTGAATTATTTCATACTGTGGAACAATAATGGCAGAAGTTCTTATTTAAAACGATTAGTCACCTATCAGGGACATTATCTAAATAGCACCACATATGAAATAGGTGGGGGGGTCAATGAGGTTCCTCAAAAATAGAAACTATTATGTGAATAAATTCTAAAAATCTCTCCTTCAACTCAACCCAAGCCTCTAATAATCCATGACACTCTAATTTCTCCACAAATCACAAAAATTTTATTCCACATAATGTCTTTTAATTCTTAAACATTCATCTTCTGCTGTATCTCATTTCATGCCTTTATTGGCTAATAAAATACACATATTTGCAAAATACTAAGTAAATAAGTCATTAATTTAGTAGAAAGCAAAAAATGAGTTCACTTAGCTGTTTCGTCCGATCATAAAGTTTAAACAAAATAAAAATCATTTTCTAGACTGAAATTCTTGTAACCTCTGTGCATCTTCTTGTTGATTTTCTGGTTTATTTTTCTATGGAGATCTGTGAGTCATTAATGATTCTTGGAAGGAACTGGTTTTGCATTTATGTTTGTGAATATGCATATTGACTATAGACAACTGTAAAGATAGGAAGAAATTTTGTAGGAGTTTGCTAAGATGCAATATGCTGTAGAAAATAATTTTTAATTGTAAAATATGAATACAGTTAGAATTAGACATGAATGAAGTTTATGGCCTAATTTGCAGCATGACTTTATGCCTGTTTAAATACCTTATTTAACTTCCTCCCTGAGATTAGCTCAACAATTAAAGTTTCCTCAGCTCAAAGATTACCTTCAAGAGCCATAACCCTCATTCAGTTACAGTCACAATATCAAATCATTTCCACAAGCTGCGGTAAAAATTGACAGTTTTGCAGATCAAAAAAGAAGACACAAAACTTTTTCATTTCTCACCGAAATCCACAGACACAAAAAAAGTTGCTCATCTCTTCCATAATTTCCTCGTATTCGTAATCTTAGGTAGGAAGCCACACATTCATATATCAATGAAATAAAGTCGGATATGACAAACTTTCATTATCGCTTTATGTGCCTAACTTATGCCACCAATTCACTTCTTTTAAGCTGATGATGATGACGATAATGTAATCAAAATGATGAAAGTGCTTTGATGGCAATAAAATACCGAGAAAATATTTACCATCGTGTCATAAATATTCTGTCATCATTAAAAGCTTCTCATCTATTTCCATCATGTCAAATTGAATTCAATTAAATCATAAACTTTGCTCATGTTATTTTCTTTCCTTATGCAATTGCTACTGTTCACTGCTGTGATTCACATATTATGGTGTTAAAAAGCAAGCAAAGTGATGAGAAAAAAAAAGTTAATTTTATCGTGCCTGGAAGGGTGGAAGGGCTCTTTATTGAAAGCATTACTTGATAACATCACGATGATGGCAGCATGGAGGAAATATTTTGTTCCTTGATATTGCATGGCACACGAAACGATGACTCGCAATATTTTATGGAATTTGATAAATTCATTAAAACTAGCTCTGGCAAAAAAAAGGAAGTTTTGCCCCTTTTAATGATTTTTCTTCGCTTTGTAGATGTAAGCATGCGGTTTCTTGATGCTGCTTCTTTTTAAAGAACTGAATAATATTAAAATAATGATTTTGTGCTTTTGCTTGCACAAAAACTTTGAAATTAAGGTTTTTGACCGTACTTTAACCCCTAAACAAACGTTGACAAGCAATACAATCTGAAATCTAGGGACTGTTTCTAGGGCACTTAATCTAGTTCCAGTTAATTTCTAAACTCGAATGGCACCAATCAATTACTCGATCAGAAATCCGGCACCAAGCCGATGTGGCTCTGGCATGGTGCTGGATTTAAATCGAAGCCAGCACTATGCCAGAGTCACACTGGCTTGGCGCCAGATTTTTATTCGATTAACCGACTTGTGCTATTCGGGAAAAGACAACGATTGTCAATTTCAAAACTGGGCACACTCTTTCTAGATCCCTCAATTATATTTTAATTTTTTAAAAAATGCTTCATAGGAATGGGTTCCTAAAGCATCTTAATTCTTATGCCTTTAAAATGCTGATATTTCCACACAATAGCTCATTTTCCTTAAATTTCCCCCATGATGATGATGTTTATTTTCGATACATTCGCTACTATCATCATCTCTTACTCTTCTTCCTCATCTTGTCTTCTTTTATAGATATGTGAATCATTTCAAGGCACTGAAAAACCATAAATTACAATGCAGGAGAATTTTTCATCTTTCTTTTTTGTTTCTTCTTTTATTTCATCTAAATTTTCTTTTCACACTCGATATGTGAAGTCTTGTGCACTTTACTTACGGAAAATTAATGAAGAGAAATTGAAGAATTAAGAAAAAGAAACGAGATGAGTAATGAAATGAGTTCTTTTTCATATAACAGAAGTCATTTATTATGGGAGTTAAATTTATTGAAAAATATTTTGGCGCTGTTGTTATCATGTGTGGAAATATTTGCTGTTGTGCTATTCTATGAGGGGATTTTTTCACATTTTTGAGGGAGACTTGAGATGAAAAGATTTATTTTTGAAGGGAACTTTTTATGACTTGTGAGATTTTTTAATGAAAATTCTAAAAAAGAATAAGTAAAGAATACTTGGAGCAATTGTGAATCAGAGGAGGATGTAGGGGCGTTTCTAGAAAATTCTTAAAAGTTTTCGAGCTATTTTAACTATCAACAGCTGTTTTAAAATCAATCAGCTTCCAACAGCCTCAAAGCACTCGAGAATATTCAAATTGATTCATCAAATTCCAATCAATCCAATTTAAACAACAATCAACAACAGCTTAAAATGTCAATAAAAATAACAAGCCAGCTCAAGAAATGTTAAGATGATTAAAATTAAACATTAAATAACAAGACGTTCCGAAAAATTTCCTCAAGACATTCCTCACTCTCAGATTTGTTTTTTCCTTAATTCCATCGACCTTCGTTCTTCTCAGAAATCTTCTCTTATGTCTTCGAGTGTTTTAATTCCTCTTAAATACTTCTTGAAGCGATAGAATGACTTTAACCCGATCTTAAAGCGATTAAAAAGAGAACAAAAGAGGGAAAGACTTTTGGATTCTTTGTCATTTCCGAAAAATCACACTTTAAATTGTTCGATGGAGGAGAGAATCATCCATTGAAAAGGTTGGAATTGGCGTAGAATAGGATTGAACTTCCAGGCTTATTAAATCATTGGTTTATCGTCAGATTTTTGGAATTCTTTTGTTGTGTATCATTAAAACAAGCTGAGCTTGGATAGGTCTTATGTCAGCGGGCCAAACCTATAACTTCTGATCCATGGTTTTAGAAGCATAACATTAAGTTAACAGTGATTTACAGTATGAATCTGACTGCACTTTTCAATGATATTCTCATAGACAATCCCCAAATTTCCACCCAGAAGTTTCAACAATCGAACAATAAAGATAAACTTTTAAGGAACTTCAACTACTTCTCAGAGATTTTCTATCCATTTCTCCGTGTAATCAAATAATTTAAACAATTCAAGAAGTTCGATTGAGAAGATAGTTAAAACTTTTTTGTCATCCAAGTCACTTGACTTTCAAACAGCCATAAGAAGAAGTTAAATTTGTTCAAGAAGACTCAATAGTTTACTGACTGATCCTGAAGTTCTCATCCACTTTGTAAGCATAAAAGAAAGGAAGAAAAAAATTCTTTTGGAAGGAAATTGAAACATGCAATTATGAAAATTTCTTCAAAGAACGGTGGAACTGCTTTAATGATGCCATCCACCTCCTGTTTCGCTGCATTCTTTTTTGAGTTTCCTGTTTTTCAACTCGAAGCGCTCCGTCATTTTTCTTTCATTTGACAAATGCTCAAAACTACATTCGGAATTGGTAGGAGGAAGAAAAACAAGATGAAGCATAAATATGGGAGAAAAAATGAACTAACAAGAAGACGTAGATGGATGGGAATGTTTAAAATTTTAAGTCCCTGAAGTAAAGCTTCAAAACAAATGTTGCAGATTCTTCTTATTTTTCATGTGAAATTGAAACGAGTCAGACAAAGGTCAAGATCCTGAAGGATTTAATGAAAAAAAGGGAATGAAAAATATTTTTTTCAAGAAAAGTTTTTAAGGCTTAGAATGAATGGGAAAATTGTTAGGATACATTTTTAATTTTCTTGTGAGTTTGGAAGTCTGAAAATTAAGAATAATAATGGAAATGGACGCATCTGAAATTTCTTAAGGAGCGAATCCACAAAAATTAAGACAATTAAATTGCTTACGTCATAAATCTGTAATTTACTCATATTTACATCAATCGATTATCTCAAAAGGGGAACCAATCAACACAAAAGTGCGAATTAAAAGTGCTAATATGCTTGTATAATTCCATTACATCCATGCCACTCAAAGAGACCAAAATGATGAGTAATACAGACAAATTAAAATGATTTTATTGCGGTTTAACACAAAGAAACATGCAAGCTTTAATTTAAATTGCACACATTGACCTGAAGCAGTCAATAAGTTATGAACATTCTCAAAATATTCAGACAATAAGTCATTCATGAAATTTAAAATTTTTTCAACTTGTCCAGAGTTAATTTATGCTAAAATATCCAAGATGAGTAAAATGTGTTGATGAAAATACGATTTAATGCCTTTTTCTCACTTAAACTCTTTTCTACGTCATAAAACAACATTATCATGATGCTGTCTTCTGTTTCTGAATGCTTGTTAATTTCTCAACACAACAAACTTTTTTTTCTGATTCCATTAAAAGATTTATACTCTTTTTCTTATGCTGCAAAAAAGGCAAAAAGAAATTAATTTTTTTTCTTTGCAAAATTATTTTTTTTTTGGAGTTTTTCTTCGTCTTTTCTTTATTATTTGGAAAGAAAAGCAAATATTTCAATTTTAAGTATTTTCAGTGAATCAGCGAAGTTGTACGAAAATCTTTTTAATTATTCAGAAGTGAAAAAAAAATTCTTTTAACTTTTAAAAAAAATTCATTTTCATTAACGATGGAAAAAATGGCTTTTCTGAGAAAGGAAATTACCGTCAAGTTGATTATTTAGCTGAAAAGAAAATTTGTGGATGGGGAAAAAGAGATCTTTTCTGTAAAATTGCAAGAAGTCATGAGATTTTCAGCAAAAGACGAAGTTACAAAAAAATTAAAAGCAACAAAATTTGCTGAAAGGTTAAAAAAAAAAACAAGAAAAACTAAGGAAAATATTTTTAATAATTTTTTTGTGTACTTTAGAATCAAGTTAAATACTTAAGTTGCAGTAAAATATTTTGTTAATACATTATGGACTAAGATGGCCCTATCGAGCTGAGGTCAATTTATCAGACACTTTTTTCTTCGAATTTCAAAGAAGCCCGAATGGTACAAGTTTGTTAATCGATCAGTATTCCGGCACCAAGCCGGTGTTATTCTGGCTTGTTGCTGGATTTAAATCGAAACCAGCACCATGTCAGAGTCATGCGGGCTTGGCGCTGGATTTATATTCGATTTACTGACTCTTGCCATTCGGGAAGTAGTTCGAATCCTCAAAAAAACTTCAGGTCTTAGTTTCATTTAAAAAATCCTCACTATCAACCAAAATTTTTCTCAAACTTACCCAAAAAGGTTCAGCCATCCAAAAAATTGACATCACTTAAAACCATTTATTAAGTAAACAAGTCCATAACAAAGAAGTCAACAAACTTTCTCAAAAAAATATTCTTAAAGATCACAAACATCATCTTATGACATTAAATGTGACGAGTACAACGACAAAGTTTCCTCAAGTGTTATATCTTACACAGCATACACAAAAAAAAGTGGCAGAGTCTTCATAAAATTTGCACTTGAATTACTTGCTTCGCTAATTAACATATTAGCTTTCATAGAGTGTGCCAAAGAGTAATAAACATTTAACACTTGAGAGCTATTAGACTTCTTAAACAATCTTTTTTTTTTTGCATAGTCGTTGTTGTATGTGGAATAAGAAGTTATGATGAGGCGATAATTCCACGACGACTTTTCGACCTCATTTTTATACGAGCAAGAAGAGAAATCACAAAAAAAAACTTTTTAAAAAACACGCTTTTTTCCCGAAGACTAAAAAACAAATAAAATTTTTTTCTTGAAGTTAAGGGGCCATTCACTTATTACGTAACGCTTTTAGGGGGAGGGGGGGGTCTAAGATTTTGTTACGGTTCAAACAAGGAAATTTTTTTTTCATACAAATTTTGTTACGAGGGGGGGAGGGGGGGTCTAAGAAGTCATTTTTTCGCGTTACGTAATAAGTGAACAGCCCCTTAAAGTCTGTTGTTGAGAATAAAAACGAAGCGACCAAAAAAGGAGCAAATAAAAAAATGTTAAAAAAAACTTTTTAAAAAACACGCTTTTATCAAAAAGACTAAAAATCAAAAAGTTCAAAATAAAATAAGGTCACACTTTTAGCAAATCAGGATTTTAAAAATTTTCTTGTGACAACTAGAAATGTAACATAAATTTTTTTCAAAATATTGTGATTAAGTCTAAGAACACAATGACTCTATAAGCGTGGGGCGTAATTTAAGGATGCATTTCTTAGTTCAACTAAGTTCTTAAGTAAGAGAAGCGTCAAATCTCAAAGCCCCACGCTTTTCGAGTCATTGTGTTCTTAGACTTAATCACAATATTTTGAAAAAAATTTATGTTACATTTCTAGTTGTCACAAGAAAATTTTTAAAATCCTGATTTGCTAAAAGTGTGACCTTATTTTATTTTGAACTTTTTGATTTTTAGTCTTTTTGATAAAAGCGTGTTTTTTAAAAAGTTTTTTTAACGTTTTTTTATTTGCTACTTTTTAGTCTCAATCTTTTAATCGAATTTCGACCACAACAATTCAAATTCAACTCCACTTCTTTTCGTATTAGCAAAACCCTACATTACATTCTATTCTATTCGTTTCGTTCAACTTTTAATATATTCCCATTTTTTAATGGGTAATTAGTAACGACTGTCAGGATTTTTCATTCGTTTTTATAATTTAAGTCATACCTGGAAACACATAAAACTCTTCCAAAAAATGTCCTGAACTTCAATTATGTGCGTTTTCTGTGTTTTTTAAAACATTCATGAGTAAAGAACATTAAAAATCAATCGTAAAGATTTTGTGTTTATCCGGACTATTCCTATTACATAACGTGTGGATTCTTAACATAAAGATGCAAATCACATCTATATGTAACGTATTTATAACGGATTTTTCAAATTTAAATTCAATGAATGTCATTCATATGTTATGCAAAATTACGTTAAGCCGATAATAAATAGAAGTCAATTTAATTAAATTGGTGAAGTGCTATAAATATTGTAATACATTTAAAACAGCATACGTTTATACTCAAATTATGTGTACTAAATGCACATCACATATTGATAGTTATTTTGCATTAATTCGTAACGGACTTGTGATTAACGGTTTTTTTAAAAATTCAAATTTTCACTTACGGATATTCATGAAAAAATTACTTGTCAATTTTTTCATCCTCCCAGAAAATCTTCAGCTTCTCCAATTATTAGTATTATTAATAATTAGTAATATTAATTAAACTATAGTGAATCATATAAATGACTTTTGAGCATTTCAAGTATGATATTTTAAACAAATCAAAATTTTATAACATTGACATTGGATTTTTTTCCCATATAAAAAAGTTTTATTAAAATTGTACTATAATTAAGCATTTGTGTGGTTCTAAAGTGTTAAAATATTGTATTGTCACCGGGAATACGTGTGTATACAAAATTTGAGCTCGATTGGAGCAATAGAAGTGGTCGAAAAATCGATTGCAAGATTTGAACGTGACATACAAAGAAACCAACAGAGCAACTCAATAAAAAGCGTGTAATAAAAAATAAGGAACAAGAATGTGCTTCTTAATTCAGAGTTGGTAATCTGAAGGTTTTATATGGGTCTCATTGAGCGGTACTTAACGATAAGCTGTATCTTCTGTGGATAAGTTCTCATGCTTATTGAGTTGTATAGTGTCTCAAATGGTGTCAATTGTGTCTGAAAGCCTGATCGTCTTAAATAATTTAATTAAAAAATCTATAAAAAAAGTGTAAGAAATATTTGTTTAGGTTCCTGATACGTCAACTCATATAAGACATCCAATTCAACTCTGTAATCTTCATCGCATGCAAAAACCCCGTCAGAATTATTTGAAATGTAAATTTTTCATTTCGATTCTAATTAAATACTTGACACCATATGTTCAACTTCAACTTTCATGCTTCGTTTCGTACTTTTTTTTGTTGCTGTATTATTTTGAAAAATTGCCTCAAATGTTTTATTGCTGCTCACAGCAACAGCACAGGCGACTTTAAAATGAAATGCCAGTTGGATTTGAATTAATTTTCTTCTTCTTCCTTCTTGCGCTATGTTCATGTGTATTTTATATTAAATACAACACATTTTTATTTTATTTCGATAAATGCGATGGCACACGTTGTCATTATCATAAATAATAATGAGAATGAGGATGAAACAATGTGTTTTTTTTGGGTATCGAAAAAAATAATCGCATGAAATATTGAAATAGAGAGGAAATTAATTTTTTAGACGATGCTTTTGTTGCTGGCTTAAAAATAAATTTTGCTGGTAAATCAATAGTTTAAAAATAAATGTATTTGAATAATGAATTAAAATTGAATATTTTTGCAAAATCACATTCGAAAGTTGATAAAATAATAATTTTGGAGATACAAATGTGTAGACAGAGATAATATTTGTGCACTAAAATGGCTAGTTTGTGTGATTTTGTTTGGATAGTGAGGTGTTGTTCAATAGTAAATAATGAGATGATCATATTATTGGGATGATATAGCTACTGTTCAATTTTAAGACCAGGACTGGTTACAAATGTTGTTAAAAAATTCGAATTTTCGTTTGTTTTGAGGCTAAAATCGAAAAATTACTGTTAGAGTCACTATCTTGCCTCCTTTATTCTTATAAACTTGGCTTAACCATTGTTCTGCTTCAAACATTCAGACACATTTGAATTAGTTAACCAGACTCCTACCTGACCCCCAAAAATCAATATTATTTGACTTTCCAAATGACGACATCAACAGTGGCTCTATATTAACTCCAAAATGTCATTAATCGCTGATAAACAGTCGAAATATTTTAATAAACATCCAAAACTTCACAATAAATATAATAATTGCCATCCATACCCAAAAATACATCCAATACACTCAATT
Source organism: Chironomus riparius (assembly GCA_917627325.4). Classification (NCBI taxonomy): domain Eukaryota; kingdom Metazoa; phylum Arthropoda; class Insecta; order Diptera; family Chironomidae; genus Chironomus; species Chironomus riparius. The sequence continues at coordinate 23,593,186 of OU895878.1, forward strand.
AAACTCCAACAACGATTAACATCGCACCTTATACATCCAATCGACAAATTTATTAACACACTCTCTCTCTAATTTCATCTGTTATTGCCAGTGAACCAATTTATCTTACTCGATGATGTCTTATTAGACACAACTTATTTAGAATTCTTCACCTTTTAAAGGCATTTTTTTTCTTTGAATATTTTAAGAGACTTGAAAATTATTTTAAAGATCTCAGACATAAAAATTTCTTTCTACGGTAAAAAGAATCATTTTTATGGCTTTATTTCTACTTAAAATTCAAGTGATGATTCACGGCATTAAAATTGAAATATTAAAATCGTAAATATGAAAAAAAAGAAAAGAAAAAGTTTTGAGCTTCTGTATTTCTTGTACCTTCTTCTTATTCTGTTTTACTCGTGTACTCTTTTGTATGCTGACAAAATTAATCAAGCATGAAGCAAGAGAATGAAGAAATTCAGCAACAAGTGATATGATGTGCAAGGTGCTGAAGATATTTGTAAAGAAGATGTAATGACAAATTTATGAAATGTCGAGAATTTTGAGTGGGGGTTAAAGGTGGTTGAGAGCTTCAAATTAAATAAGATGTAGTTCCTTGTATTGTCCCCATTAAATTTACAAGTTCAGTTCCCACAAATATTCTCTAAATAAGCTAAAAATCATCAAAATTCATTTCTAATCTTCACCAAAAACTCATCAGCCATCTGTTGTTCTATTTCTATTTAATTCATAATTCCCTACTAAAACTGAAATCCCCCCTCATAAGGTTGTTCAACTCTCCTATTTATATCATCTAATCTATTCAAATAATACAAATTTTATGCAATAGGGAAGTTAAATTTTTCAGCAATAAAAAGCGGCAGCAGATAAGAAGCAAATTACAAAATAATAATAAACAATTTATTATAAATTCATCAAAAATTCCATAACGCATCCACGCGTCAAATTCACTTTTTATGATTATTTATATGGCGTTTCCAGGAAGATACAAAAAGGTGCAATTCACAATATTTTTTTGTGTGTTTCTTTTTTACTTTCTAAATAAATTTTATTGAAAATAATAAACTTCTTCCCTTATGAATATATCATTTATTGTGACTATATCTCACCTGGCGCTTTCAGTAAAGGGCAATCAAAATGGATATAAAAATGTGCTTGATTGAAGAAGAAGCAGTCAAAATAAATGTGAAGGCGTTATTGAATTGCTTTTAGACTCAATCTGACAATATAAAATTTATGAAGTGCTTTGGAAGATTATTGGGGATTTTGGGAGATGGGGACTTGGAAACTGTGTCAAAATTAATCTTGAATATGAATTTAAAAAATTTTATATTTTAATAATTATCTGATTCAAAAATGCATCTCTGGCTTTATGCTTGACTGGAACAAAATTTATTTGAGTTAAAGACATTTACGGTTTATTCCTTTATTAAATGGCTGGACACTTTGTTAAAAATTCACATAGACAACGTTAAATCTGAAGATGTGGCTCGAAGAGCACATCTGTAGTAGATAGTCCTGAGCTTAGGGCTCGGAGTGAAACTGGTTGTATGTGTATGAAGGATAGCCGAAGTAAGATAAGTACCTCGGTGACCGAGTGGCAGGAATCTCTGATCGAGTGGTGAGTAATCGCCTCTTTTGGAGTCGCGGGTTCGATCCTTATCAAACCTGATTTGTTTTACATTTGTATACACATACGATAGTTATAGAGAAATCTACAAAATCTTCACAATTCTGAGACTAGTCTGATGCAGATTATCTCAGATGCTTTAATACCATCACTATGTTTTTGTGGGTCTCTGTTACTCAAGATAGGTGGGATAAATTGATACACAATTTTAAAAAATAATAAAACAAACCTTAGCATAGCCCCTTCACAGTAGCATTAAAGACCATTCTAAAAATATGAAATATCAGAAATATCTCTAAATCCATTAGCTCCCTGTCTTTTTCATTCTCTACATATATATCTCTTTAATTCCCGTACGTCTCGACCTGGAAAATGCTGTAAAACACAGAAAAAAAAGTTCTCTTGACTGTCATGTTCATATCACTTCACACTCACTTCCCTATTTCAATATTATATATTGTGATATTTTTCGTTCATCGTACACAATAAAACTCCCTGTTCATCTCATCTGTTACAATTTTGTCAAAAAAAAAGTAACTGAAAAGTTTTGTTTTTATATCACATGATGAAAAATATTGTGTATATGTGCGATTTCACATACGTTTATATGCACCGATCCATACATGAAAGAATTTCTTCTTTATTTTATTAAATTTCGAGATACGAGCACTAAAAAGTGAAAATTTTCACAACAACACATGCTACTGACTTATTTTTCTTCTTCTTCATCCGCTGCTCTTATGCTGATTAATCGTTTGAAATGTTTCTTAAGATGAAATTGGATGAGGAAAATCAGATGCAGTTTAGCTTCTATGATTTTTTGTAGTTGTAGTCAGATTATGACAATTTAAAAGTGATTCAGATTTTTTGCAGGGATTTGATGGGTGTATTAAGTAGGTCTGAGGTCTTATTGTATGTCCAAGGGGTTCTAATGAAATTCATTCAAATCTAAAGAGCCTCAATCAAGCCTAGAGAGTCTCAATTGACTCTAATTGAGTCTCATTTGACTCAAAAAAGCTTCAATGGAACCTAGAGAGTCTCTTTAGAGCCAGTAAACATTAAAATGACATCAAAAAGTGACAATCGTCAATTTAAAGCTTCTTTAAGTGGCTCAGCAGATTTAAAATAGTGCCATTCTATCTTCATCACCGCTGACACTCTCAAAAATATAGTCTCTCAAGTAGATTCTTGATGTATTTATAATTTAATTGCTTCAATGACAAGGAACATTTTGCATAAGAAACCAAACAACTTTAATAGCATTAATCAATACCTCACCAAACCCGTAAATTTTCATAAGAACTGACAAATGTGATCTAATTTTAAAGTCTAGTTAAAAACAACACAAATTCATCAATCACTTTCCGAATATAATCTCCTAAAACTTCTTCATTAACTAGTTGGAATTCCAACCCAAACCCTGAATTTATTCAACTTTAAAAAATATTTTACAAATTGCTCTTGTTACGAAATTTCTTCTCGTTCTTCATCCTCTTAAATTCTTTCAATCTTTTGCATTTTCTAACTAGCACGATGAAAATTAATATGGTTACATTAATTGAAAACTTTTTTTTTCTCATCTTCTGTGTTTATCTCATCGTCGTTTGCTGACTAACTTTTTTCAGCGTCGTGGATGTATCTTAGTGCTTTCTGGAATTAAAAAGAATTTTTTAGTGCAAAAAAGAGAAAAAAAATGTTGAAAAAATAAGAAGACAAAGAGATAATAAGTGAATATAATGCGTAGTTAAGACAAACGACAAAGAATCAGTAATTTTTAATTCGTATCGAGTAACAATAGAAGCAGTAGCCAGGACAATGGGCAATACCAACTCATCTTCACAAAAACGTGATGGAAGGAAGTGTCAAAGTTTACCGTGCTCGCCAGACATTCGAAGGTAAAAGAAAAATCTCTCGTATGAGGAAAGAAAAATTCAATTTCAATGGAAATTTTAATGGACCGAAGGAGTGAGATGGATGGTCATGTTAAAGTTTTTAAAAAAAAAGAGATAGAAAAAAGTTTCATATAAATTTTATTTAGTAAGCAATATACAGCAAGCATTTTTCATGTCTCTTTTCTTCAATCCTTTGTTTTTGTGATTTTAAAACCTGCAACTATATTCTTTTTAATCTCATTGCATGTCTCGAGAGAAATTAATCTTCTACGATATATTTTCTTTATTGAGATTTTTGCAATTTAAAAGTTAAATTTCTTTTGTTATTGCATTTATTGTTGGGATCGGAAGTGCTTTTTTAATTGAAACTAGTTGCTATACAGTTTATTAAGAGTAATTTTGATAATTTTAAGATTTATTATGGTTTTGGTTTGCTTTTTAATCAGGCATGGGAAATTTCTGATCCTCATGTATGGGATCGATCTGACGGCTGTCAAAAACATACATTTTTAAAATGACTCTACCCCCCTACCCCTCACAAGGGTAAGAATTTATTTTATTTGAACTGTCATTTTAAAAACCTAGCTTCCGATAAAATAGATGTCATTTATGAACGACCCCTTTAGTGTTCCTTAAAAAAAATTCAGAAATCTAGACTTGAAAAGCTGGACAGCACTTATGGATGATCCCATATATTCACAAAAAGGTTAATATCCATAACAACACCCACATTAATTTGTCAATCAATACAAATTTCTGTATCATTTTAAAATGTCAAATAATCCGATTAAAAATAAATCTCCTTAATCCCAAAAATGACTTTCAAACCGAAAATTCATCAGCAAAGCTTCCATTTTTAATCCTTTGCAAATTTTCAACCCATTTCTCAAATTGTGTAGGTTTCATTCACCTTTAATTTATTATATTGTTCATTTTATTATCCATCAATACACAATAATCCAAGAGAGAAAAACCACCTCAGACGTTGGCTAGCCAACATTTAAATCTATTGTTGTGCAGTCGTTTAATAAAATATAAATTTATTGAAAAATTATTATGAAAAGATAAATAGAAAAAAAAATTGTTGTTAAATAAAAAAATTGAAATAATAAAAATATTGCATTGTGAAAGCAAACCAAAGCAACTTATTGTACCTAATCTATGCACATAAAGTGCTCTCTTTCATATCTAAATTCAACTTATGAGATTTTATTGTGATTTTCCTTTTCTATTCCGACGTTTTATATTGCTGATGCTATTCAAAAAATCATAAATTTCTATTCATTTCATTTCGAATTGCATATCCACATTAAATCCTTTATTATGTAGATCTACTGCAGTCGTATACAGGAAAGACTTTTTTTTAATGCTAGTATAGTTTGGAATTTTGGTTTGTTGCTAATGTTAAATATTTTTTTTTGAAAAGTCATGAAATAGGAGACTAGCGTCTTAAAAAAAAGTCGGACACACACGTTTTATCAAATTAAATAAGGTTAAAGAAGTTTAATCTATTAAAAAGCTAGCTGACTATACTAGCAATCCTGCATGTCTCTAGATCGAAGCCAGATTACTGAGCTCGAAGACGGATTAAACTTTGAACGATTAAGTTCAAATCGGGAATCGAACACGCGTCCTTACGATTTCCGATCTTATACTATTATTATTGAGCTATCGGGGACTGCTAAGAAGCTTGGCAGAATGTCATCTTAAACTATTTTATGATCTGAACAGTATCTTTGGCATTATCGTTGATGAACCTTTACTTGGAAACTTCCAGGAGAATCATCACGACTTCATCCAATTCTCATCTCGATATCAAACTCTTAACTAGAAACTTAGTCATTGACAACTAGAAGTGAATAGACGGTGATTCAGGAATGTCTTTACAGAATCTAAAATCGCTCAATTAAAGTTAATAATTTGAAAATCTAACAACTTAATAGCTCTTGGTCCACCATCCGCATTAGGTTTTAAACACCTGTTTCACTTTGATGACCTTACGGATCAATTGTGATTCAAGGCCTCCCTCAGATGCTGCCTAAAACTGGCTCTATGGCTGGCTACCGCTTGCCAATTTCCTATACCATATACAATACTATCTCTATCAACAGCCTCTTTCCATGAGTTTTTTGGCCTTCCACGTACTCTTTTTCCATCAACATCTAATCGTTATAATCAACAAAATTTCATACAAACTAAAAGTAAACCTCATCAAAATTAGCACACAAAATATTCTAGTAAATATTATTATTTTACTCTTCAACATCAGCAACACCAGTAGCAATAGATGAGAAATAAGATTATGGCATTTAGTAGCGTGTCTACAATTTTCGCAATAACTTGCAATAAAATAATTCAAACTTACCGACTAAATTCTAATGCTTGAAAAAAAAGGAGACAGAAATCATGTTCAATTTCACATGTGATCACATGCAACATACTCGGATGTTGTGCTGAGAACGGAACTAAATTGTTGCAATGTGAATGGATTGTGATGTTAAGTCACTTAATTCATACTCGAACTGGAAATAAAGTATAAAATATGAAAATCCACTCACGGTTGAATATATATTTTTGTTCTGTCTCAATGCAAGTGGATTTAAACACGGCAGCAACAGATGTAAAGTGCATAAATGTCGACATATCATTTCAGAATGTGCAGCATATACACCAAATAAATTTTCCTGTGATTTGTGTGAATGAATTTTACGATTTTTCAATTTTTCTCTATTTTTTTTTTTTGTCATTAAATTTATGGATGCGATTGCTACAAATGGCTTTTGAGATTCCTTTGGTTTTTCTGAAACACATAAAAATAGAAGAAAAAAAATCGAAAAACGATAATAAAACTTCTCGATGTAAACATTTGTGACTGCTTTTTGTGGGTTATTTTTGGTGGTGAAATGGAATAAGAAAAATATCGCCGAATAGATGTAAAAAAATGTCTGATTTTTATTCCATAATCGAAAGTGTGCTTAACACAAGCTGTCATAACGTTAAATAATGTGTATGATGCAGTAAAACTGAATGGAAAATATGAAAGAAATGATATTTTATTTGTGAGAAATCGATGAGTATTGAGTGTGATTTTTTGGGTTAAACTGAGTAGATTTGGTGGTTTTGAAGGTTTTTTTTTCGGATACTTTAAGGCTGATATAAACCTGCTGTTTCTCAAATTTGAAGTTTTCAATCAGGAGCATAGCAAAGAAATTGACAAGAACCAGAGCTCGAAGTCGAAGAAATTTTGTATGGAGTCAAGTTCGAGCTCTGACAAAAACAGTAACTTGTGCATCTTGTTATATGAGGATATAAATTAAGAAACCGTTCAATGAAAAGTTCTGATTTGAGATTCAATAATTAAGTTCAAATATACTTAATATGCCAGTTTAATTCTAGCTCCTGTTAAATTTCTATTGAAGAATATTTCAAATATTTTATTTCGTTTTTTTACAATAAAATTTTTAACTTTTTGACCTAATGGCTTTTAAATTTGAAGCTGAAAAAAACTAAATTACCCTTAAAAAAATTCCAAAAAGTTTCAACAAAATCTAAAAGTTCATTCTCAAAAAAAAAAAAAACTATTCACATACTCCACAAAAATAGCCATAGCGCCAATAATACAATATGTTGTACTTATAAATTCACAATCCAAAGTTAATTTGTATGCAAATGCAGCTTATTGAGCAACAAGTCCAAAAAACGATTGAAAATAAATAAAATTAATTGCAATCAAATTTTTATCATACAATCTGACATCATAAATCACAAAATATTGTTTACAAATAAATCGATTAAGGTAAAGGCACGTACATATCTGCATATACAATAACTTAAAGTTCTTTTTTCATTTTTATAACTTTACCAAAATTTATTTTTCAATTTTTGTTCAATATAAAAACAATATAAGCAATGATGTAGGTCCATTTATGATATCGTGCACGTATTAACTGAATAATGCTGCTATAAATTCTATTATTTTTCTTCTTCTTCGTCTTACATCTGTTTAAGTTTAAAATTTTACACGCGTTGATGAAATAAATTAAATTTTGGAAGCTTTTAAAATATTGCTAATAATTTATTGGATGAGTTGTAAGTAGTGTAAAATGAAAAGATAATTTATTGGCTGAGAAGTTTGGTGACACAAATTTTGGTGTTAAAATTAGATGATTTAGATGTGGTGGGATAGAAAATCTTGAATTCAGAAATTTTTAAAACTTCTGAAACCTTTTTTTCTCGGTCAGAATTAAAATTAAATCATAAATCTACTCAGGCCTCTTTCCCTAGGTTAAAAGTTGACAAACTGCAACATTTGGTTTAAAACAAATTTATCACCACGACAGGTGACCAAAGATGCTGAACTGATAAATTATTATTTTTTCTTAATCTTTGTTGATCATTAGTTTTGATTATTTCATCAGATCCGCATCATTGCAGTTGACCCGAGTACCTCTAAAACCAGTTTGAAATGTTTCTTTAAAATAAATTCTAAAATTATCTATTTTGCTCGCGAATCTATATTTAGCTACTTTTATCACTCCATAAAACACATAAAATGTCTGAGAATGTCCATTATCACCCAATGCCAATAAGCAATAAAATAAATCATTTTTTTAAAGAAACTTGTTTCCACTTTTCCTTCATAAATCTCCACGACAATAATTTCATCAATTAAGAAAAGTTGTTAATTAACCTCGCCAAATTACCATTCCAACATTTTTACTTCATCAAATGACATAGTAGCTTCACATCGACGTCTGTTTTCAAGCCCAAAGGCATGTTTGTATTCAACATATTTTAAGCAAAATACAAACTTTATCTGTTTAATTTTCATTTTCTCTGTTTGTTGTTTTCGTCATCATAAAACAAATTTAATTTAAGATAAATAAATCAGTATGGAGAATGTTTTTTGAGATGATTTTAAGGAATGAGAATTATTTTGTCTGGTGCTATGACGATAATTTATTTTGTGGTGGAATTGATTGAAGTAAAGTTGTTTGTGGGTGATTATTTATTAATTTCAACATTTAAGATGCAGCTACAAAAATAGTTCTTGGTGTTCCTTGACATCGGAAACTTATGAAACCTTCGAGGTCCAAAATATTCACAAAATTTTCTTCAAACATTCAAGATAAACATAATAAATTTCCATAACAAAACTAATTAGCGATGCAGACAAATATTTATCATCAATTTGTGTCAAAATTATCTCATAAAATATCTAAACAGCAGTGCAAAAAAAACTTATGATTTATTGCAATAAAAAAATTTAATCCCAAATCTAATAAATAAAGAAGGGTTCAAGCATCTCAACGGAAAAAAAACTGATGGCACTGCAAAATTTCAATATGCAAAATTACATCAAACTTATTTCCAAACTCAAACTTTTCATAATTGATGAAAGCAAATGTTTGGATTTCCATCAACCTTAAAAATGTTCATTCACGATATCCACAATAAAGGAAGATAAATTGTGATGCCGGTTGTGGATGAAAAAAGGGATAGCTGATAAAGCAAATAAAAAAAACTTTTAATCAGTTGATTACTGTAAATCTGAATGCTTCATCATAAGTTGCAAAAGAGAGTAAAACTGCTTATTTCAGACGAAATAAGGCAGCTAGAAATAAGAGAAGAAAAGAAGTTTATTTACAAAGTTAGCTCCCCTGACTGGCAATAGCATAAGAAAAAGTAACATAAAGAAATGTAAAAAATTATTCAAAGTTTGTTTGCATTTCCCGGTGCTAAGACTTTTTATTGCTTCATGGGGATAGTCCAATGCTTCTGGGATTGAAACCAAAAAAAGGTAAACACATACATGTAGATGCTTATATGTAAAACAGAAGCGATAAAAATCACGGATAAAAAGAAAAACTTTATTTGAAAGTCAAGGCCTTAAAGAGGATTTTTTTATGAGTTGGATGTGATTTTAATGGTGAATTGAAGATTATGTGATGGGTTTGGAATGTATTCTGATAGATTTTGGTAGGTCAAGGCTTTGACTTCACTGTTCGATCAGCCAGACTTACTTCACACTTAAGAAAACTACAAATTGATCAATTTTTCACTCAAATTTAACTATTTTCACAACAAAACAACTTAATAATCTACAATTATATTAACACAATTATAGCCCTTCCAATAAATCACTCAAAAAATTAACAATCCTATTCACACATCAAAGATTAATCCACAAAACCTACAAACAAACCCCAAAACTATCATTTTAAAATTTTTATAGCTTCACACACAAAGCTTGCGACTAGAAGAATAAGAAAAATTTACGTAAATAATTTAAACTTGCTCCCCGTCTCATTCTGATCGCTTTTTTTTCTACTTCAACAGTTCTTAAATTGGTTTTGTTGTGAAACAAATTTTTTATTCTTACTGTTTTCTTTATTATTTAAATATGTTTATGTAAAACTGACTATTGAGAATCATTTTGACCAAGGAAAAAAGTTTCTCGTTTGTGATGCTTAAATCATTGAATTGGAATGGGTTGGGAGTTTACTATTGTGATGGCTGGTGGAATTGTTTGGATTTGTTTCTTCTTAAAGGTTTTGTTATGCTGAATGGTGACTAATGTGGTTCTAGAAGATAGCAGAAAATGGATTCTTCCAAAAAAAGGGAAGTCTTGACTACAACAAAATATAAATTTAAGGAAAAGGATAATTAGAGGTGTATTCCCAACGTTTTTAGAGAGATTAAGCTCAATCATATGTTTTGAGCTCTAAAACAAAACCTACATTCACAAACATCAGTTGACATTTAATTTTGTCTTTGGAAAATTTTTTGCATTTTTATTTTTTAAGAATTCCTTATTTGTTTCCTCTAAATTTATCCTCTGACGTAAAATATTCCATCACCTGCTACATTTCTTACCCACTTGATAATATTCTTCAGAGAATTGTAAAAATAAATCAAGTGTTCAACTAAGCACCAAAAATAAATTCATCAAAGACGTGCATTACCAAAATAAATATTTTATTATAATCATCAACATTCTTCAAATTCTACAGAAAGTGTGTGTGCGTAAGACAATCATTATAATATACATAAAGATTCTATTTGTGTCTACCGTCTATTCCAACATTCAGTTATATTAAAATGATAATCTTAAGTATTCACCCACGCAGTAATAAGAGAAAAAAGCTTTTAATACAAAAGCGATTACATTTTTCACATAATCATCATTAACAGCTCTAATCGTACATATTATTGATGATACTCAATTCCATTAATACATTTTGAATGAAGTGCTCTCATTTATGTAGCAACGATTGACAAAAAAAAGTCTTTATTATTTCTTATTTTGCCATCAAATGCCAGTAAATAGTAAGAAGATTTTTAAAAGAAGAAGAAGACAATAACAAGACAACGACGAAGGGAAATTGAAATTTCTTCAACTGATAAAAGAAGATGTTGCTTGTTGATATTATTTTCTGCTGCTGCTAAAGAAAGCATGTCATTGAAATGGAAATAAAAATAATAAAAGAAGGACTTGAATGAGAATAATAATGCTTTTGAGATGTCATCTCATCGTATTGTGGCTCATCGTATTTTTGATGTATATATAACAGTCTTGATTCTAGTGAATTTTTTTTAAAACTTCAATTTTGAAATTTTAAAATTATTTTTTTATCTTTTCCAACAAACGCGCTCAAAAATTCCCCCAAAAAATTCAACAAAAAGAAGAAAAAAATTTTGCAATACAATAATTCGATTAAAAAAAAATAAAGAAATCCTCGTCATGTAGTTATAATTGAAACATTAAATTTTTATGAGAATTGTGATTTCACTTAAATTGACTCTAAGCATCCCTATTATTATTATTACGACAACGATAATGCTGGTGGCAATGTTGTGTCGATTTTCTTATTATTAAAGAATTTATAAATTGAATTAAATTAAAATATCTTGTCTGATTTCTTTGTTTGCAGACAATTGCCAGTGCCAACAAAGCTTAATGGAAATGGAACATCAATTCCACTTCCAGCGACAGTTCTTGTTGCTAGGAGATCAACTGAGAAAGGACGAGGAATTCCAGTACCTAATGGACAGTCAAGTATGATTAGGTATCCATCTGGGACACCATCGTCCGAGAATAGCAGACCGAGTAGTCCACCGGATCTTAAATCCAATGATAAATTAAGGTAAGTCGATGATAAATGTAATTTTGAGATCAGCAGCTAAGAAATTTATTTTTATCAAATTCAAACAGATTTCAACAGAACTCTAAAATTCCACCGTCGCCTTACAACATCGCCCACGATGCATCAATGATATCAAATGTTAGTGAAAATGCTCAATCTACCATACAGCAGTCAAACGGAACGGTAAAGCAATCAATGCTTGACAAATTGAAGCTCTTTAACAAAGATAAAGAACGTTCAAAGTCATCAAAGAGAACCAGTTCTAGTAGCGGTTTCTCATCAGCACGCAGTGATTCAAGTTTGAGTCTTAATAACGATCCGAATGCGACATCAGCAACAAAGAATAAGAAAAATGATGCATTAACTAAAGTAACGTCATCATCGTCGTCGTCAACTGTCTCAACCCAAAAGTCATCAAAACTTTTAGCATCGAAGGGAATAAAGGAGACACCTGGACTTCCATCAGCAATTAAAATGCAATCAAAAAATGAGAATAAGAAGGAGAAAAGTTTGGGACGAAATATTTCAGACGAGAATATAACAAAATTACAGAAAGTACCGACTGTAAAGTTTGTACCGCAAATACAGCAAATTAATCAAAATGATCTCAGAATTAAGCAACCACTACAGCCACAACAACAGCAGCAGCCGGTTTTACGTAAAATTGAAATCAGAACAGACATGAAGACAGGTCTGACACAGTCACAATTAATGCAGCATCAGCAACATCCAAAAGCCATCATTCAACCGACACCGGTTATAACGAGCATTCCAAAGCCAATGGCTGCTATAAAAGGAACAAGTAAAACGATTCACAACGAGATAAAGCGTGACGACATTAATTTTGATGCCAAAATAGATAAGCAGCATATCCAACATCTCAATAATAGTAGCATGTCACTTAATAGTGAGCATCATAAGATGCAAGTTGTTAATCCACTCACCATGAGTCCACTCCATAATCAATTATTGATTCATGCAAAATGTAATGGCTCGTCGCAGTCAATGAGCGATAGTATCCATTCAGCATCAACAAACAATCACTCAAATTCGAGTGAATCGAGTGTCATTTATCGACCGAGTGCATCAGAATCTGGTGGATCTGAGTTTTATCATTCAAATATGCCGACAATGCAACAACATCGTAATCCCATACCAAACCGTAAAGTGGATCATTTTAATGATCCGTTGCTAACAGTCGCCACGACAAATGGACATAAATTCAATACAATACCGTCAAAGATGAATGGTGCAGCAATGGGAATTGGCAATAATCACATGGCAACAATAATATACGAGGATGGAAAGCAGCAGGGATCATCGGTCGTACCATTGCGTTCAATAATGCGAAATTACAATAACAACAATAATCATCATGTTACACTACCTACTCGTGGAGCACGTGGTGGTCAGAATTTAGTAAATGGCTATTATGATGAACACAATCAAGGCTATTGTAGTGATGGCGATGCTTTACGTAAAACTCAGATACGTTATACAGACATTGAAAACGGATACTTGTCTGAGGGTGGTGTAGGCGGAAGTAATGGAGTATCGAATCCACATCTCATGAGCATTTTTCGAAATCGACCGCAATTACCAATGACCATTGCTGAAGAAAGGTAAGGAAATAATTTTTCTAGAGATGATTGAACATTTTTCAGACCAAGGGAAGGGGAGATGAATGACTTTTGAATGGGATTTAGGGATATTACTGTAGAGATGATGAGAATGAAAATTTTTGAGGTTAAAGCAATTGTTGCATTTTATGGAATAAACTGGCTGAACCACAAATTTTGCTAATTACACTTTAGGTATACAAACTTTTCAGAGGCAGAGTCAGGGATTGTTAAAAATGGAAGGGAAGTCTCTATAACAAATTTTGATAACTTTCTAGACATTAATGGACTCAAACCTCTTCCTAAATACGCTCATAAATTATCTAAGCACTTCCAAAAACCTCTAAAATTCCAATTAATATTTTTAAAAACACCAAATCCAATTCACTAAATTATAATAATAATTAGCTCTACATAAATTAGCCAAAATCATTTTCATGACGTCACTTCCATGTACATGCATCCACAAAACCAGAAAATAACCGTAATTTATATCTTTTTGATGAATCATCCGTAAAATAATATTTTTTTGTGTGCTCACTGTAACTATGGCAAATATCCTCTAAGGGCATTAACATTTAATTTTAATGTGCAAATTGGTGAACGTAATTGAGAAAATTAAAGGAAAAAAGTTTGTGGTTGGAAGCATAATGAGATGCGTAGTACATTAAAATTGAATATTATTGTGCTATTTATACAGATAGCTAATGGTAAAAACCATCAAATGGAGTTGCAATGGTAAAAAAATATCATTTTTATTTCAATCACAGAATGTGTTGACATGCGAATACCAAATCAAGAGGCGCTGATTTTTCGACCGAAAATGAAATTAAAATAAATGTCCTTTCCGGAACGAAAAAAGCGGGGGGGGGGGGGGGGCAGTCAGTAGTGAAAATGGTGCTAGAGTCGATGAGATAATGGAATGGAAATCGTACTTGTGTACTGTCATAAAAACATGTTGACATCAGCATCAATGACAGCAGTTTTCAAATAAACCTCAAATTTACAAACATTTCCATTATGATGAGTTTGTGTAATGGGACGAGGGTTATTGTGGATGTGATGCATTTTCTGAATTTTCTGAGTTTTTCAAGTAAAATTAAATAATTGCTGTAAGAATTGGGAATGTTTCAAGCACATCTATCAGCTAATTTGAAAAATCTTTAAGAATTTTGAGGTTACATTCCTCAAATCCAACTCCAATAAGTCTGTTATCGTTAAATGCAATTCTCACTTTAAAACTTCATTTCTGACACATTAAATTCATTCAAGCAGTTTTACATGCAAGAATTCTCTTCCTGCTCCCTCATCATCCCAATCAATCCATTCCATTTAATGTAAATTCAACATCAGATTTATTGAATTAGAAAATTCTGTCATGAAACTTCATGACTCAACATATATTTTTCTTCCCAACATGTTCATACATTCTTCAGCACAAATCGCATAAAAAAATTATTTTTTCGATGTATTTATGAAAGCAACAAGCCACGCCATGCCATGCTTTAGTATAAAATAAAATTTGTTGGGATTCCTTTTTGTTTACATTTTTACAATTCGCTGTGCATGCAAAAAATAAAAATAAAATATATAAAACCTTTTTTCAATGTTAACAGCAACACATGTGTAGATGATGCTAATTTCTCTTTAATCTGATAAGGCTTTTGTTGCATGGCTGCTCATTCAATTTAGTTGAAAATAAATTTTTCATGACACACAAAAAAGAGTCGTGCTGGAAATTGCACAAATATTTTGTTCTGTTACTTTGTTGTCGAATGTAATGTTGAGGATGTAAAAGGATTGTTTGGAAAGGATTATTTGAATGAGTGAGCTTTGCATTGTATGAAGCTAATAATGGACTTAAAATTGTAAATAGAGAAAAAGGGATTTTGGATTGAGATGAAAATTGCAGCAATTTTCTGGATTTTAATCAAGCAAATTTTTATGTTATGGGAAGTTTACTGGAAATGAGCTGACTGCTTGGGAACTTTAATGATTTTTGGATCTGAGGAGGAATAGATTGAGAATAATGTGTGCCTATTTGATCGATGAACTTTACAATTTTTGAATAACTTCAACCATTTTCGACCCCAACTTAGGTCTCAATCTCTAGATGCCCGAATAGTACAAGTCGGTTAATCGAATAGAAATCTGATGCCAAGTTGGCGTGACTCTAGCATGGTGTTGGCTTCGGGTCAAATCTAGCACCATGCCAAAGTCACACCGTATTGGTGCCAGACTTCTGATCGATTTACCGACTTTATTCCATTCGGGATGCTTACTATAAAGATCCACTGCGACTTAAGGGTGCCTTGTTAAACTGCTGATCGAGAAATTTTTATATTTTAACTTAAAACTATTCATCTAGTCCCAATAAACCAATCAAATCAACAAATTCTACCAGAAATTTTAAATAAATCCAAAAAGATTTTCCTAACACAGCACAACAGCATAAAGCATCAATCCTACTACTAATCCCAAGCCTCAATTCAATACTCCAACAAAAAAATTGTTATCCGACTTGTTATTTTCTTATTGACAGGCTTGTTTTGAACCGAATCAAATATCAAATAAATGCCTTGCTTATTCAGATTTTTTGCTGCTTCAACTTTTGCCTTTTCACACATATCCTTTTACCCATCAATTCAAAATAAATAAAAGAAAAATTTCGCATGCCAATCATGTCCCTCAGCAATAATGAGAAGTTCTATTGAGATGAAATCCAGAGTTTTATGTTACATGAAAAAAATTTCACTCAATTTTTTCCTCATTTATTTTTAAATAACATTCATTGATTCATTTTGTTCATTCATGTGAGCAAATGAAATGAAAGAATATATAGCATTGAATGACAGGCTAATCTCTGAGAAATCTTTTGATCCTTTTTCTTCTTCTTCTCTTATTGTCGAGTAATCGATTGATTTGGTAATTTTTGCTATTTTCATCGCATAAAAAAAAGTTCGAATTGCTTCTTTCATTTTTGCTCTTTCAACACGAATCAAATAACTTTTCAATGTTTAATTTAAAAATGGGAGAGAAAAATAAGATTTGGTTCTGGAGTCGCTGCACCGATGGAAATTTTTTTTTAAGGTTTTTAGATTCTTGAGGTTTAACAGATTTGTGGGATTAGAAATGTTCACTTTAGGCATAAGTCGCTAAGCTTCAATCATATAGATTGATAATTACAGTTCTAGTGCTAAACTAGCTAATCATTTGTTACGGTTCGGCACTTAAGTATCACTTTCCCATATCCTACCACTTAAGCCTGCGATAAGTGATCTTAACAGTATGCAGCAAAAGCCTTTTTTACTAAGTTCTTTCTTATTTAACAAAATAGTGGACATTTCTCTAAACAGCTGTGTTTAAGCCTTGACATGTGGATCGTAGAGCATAGTTTCATTAACACTGATTGGCTAGTGACCAAAACTTAGCAATAGAGTCTATAATATCAAGTTTTAAAAGCTATTGGGATATTAAGTCACTTTGAACCAAATTAATCAGTCTATCGAAATAAGTTGAAGTAAATAAAATGAATTCAAGTCAGTTCAACTAAAATCAAGTCAAAAATGACGAAATCCTCAGCCCACAATCCATTGTATTCCCACTTTAATCAAATTAAGTTCACCTCAAAATAAAATTCAATTTTCACAAAAAGTTTCACTACCAACGCCACTTTTTTTTAGAAAACCCACACAAAAGTTAAAAGAAATTTCTCCCCTCAGTGTACATGTAACACAAATTGCTTTGACATTGATGATTATTATGTAAGCTTGCCATTTTCATGCTCGCTGCTCTCTCTCTTTTTGTATGTGAATCAAACAAAGGAAAAATGAAAATTGGAAAAAAAATGAAATGAAATTTATTGATTCATGTTGTGATGTAAACGGAAGCAAGCAAAACAAAAAAACGAGGAATTGATGACAAATGTAGATGGATTGATGGGGGTTCGAGGGAATATTTCAAATTGAAATTTTTTTTCTGTCTCAATTGCAGAATAATCAAGAAGAAAGACTTTCGTCACCAATATTTTTTTTATACTTCATATTTCTCATGTCTGAATTAAAACAAGTGGAAGCTGATATGACAACAATTCATGTCACAAACAATATAATATTTAACTGAAATGCGACATTCACCAAACAATTGTTGTCTGCATCATCATCCAAACCCCTCCATTTTTATAAATATCTTAAGAACTTTATCATTTTTATTTTCCTCATTCTCAATTTTTTTTATATATTTTCATAAATATCACAATTGTGAATCAAAATGAACTTTAAGTGCCATACCAAACAGATTAAAGTATTATTATTGTCGTTATGAGCATCGATATTGAGCTCGAAAAAAAGTTTTTTTCTTTATCCTTAAATACATTTCTTCTTCTTATGCTGCCTACTATTGCTCCGTTTATCATCATCATCAACTGTGAATGATTGTGCGTAGAGATATGAACAGTTGTGAGTGCGTAATGTATAACAATTCTTAAAGTGCTACCAGAAATAAATAACCAAACTTTTACTTCGTCTTCATCGTGCTTTTTTTCTTGGCTTCTTCTTGTTAGACAATATTTGCACATAAAGATGGATGTGTTGTGCTGTATAGTTTTGAATTTTGGTATGTAAGAAGCGTAAACCTTTAAATGAGACTTAATCTTCCTGCATGATCATTTGATGTATAGCCCTTAAGTAAGATCCTTCAAAAATTGGGTTTTTTTATTCCATCCTTCCTCTTGTCACAACATTTTTATGAAAAAACTTTTCTTTTGTTAAAAACCATTACAAAACTACAGACATCCTAGAGGTCGGACGTCATTTATGAACGATCCCTTATTAGTCTTTTATTATTAGTCTATTTATTGAACATCAGAAACTCTTAAAAAACCTTTACCTATTCAAATGAATTGTGATCCAGAGGTGCGCTATGGCGATTCGCAGCAAATGAGAGTTTAACGAGTGAGTGCTAAACCACTGCACTCAAACCTAGACCTACAATATATAGTGGAATCCGAACCACTCCTTTCTATCTGTAGCCTACAAAGGAAGGCTGTGAGCCTTATTTCCAGTACATATGATTCGAAAAAGGACAAGTGGAAAATTTCCCATACTCAGTCTCGAACCCATGATCGCTATGTCGGTATTGCAATAATTAGGTACCGAAGTACTAAACCATTCCGCCACTGAGCCGCTTCAGCTCAAAATTTATTAGTTGTCATAATTCACGAGTCCATTAACCTGGTGTCCCAAAAAAAAAACCAAAGCAAGAAAAATTTCGTTCTCCTTTTTTTCGGGGAGCAACAAACTTTGTCTACCAAAAAAAGTAATATTTCCTATTACTCTCCAAAGACGCACCCAAGAAGAAGACACATTTTCCTCAAATGAGAAATTTATTTTCAAATGTCGCAGCACATACGCATAATATATTACATAATATATATACATTTTTTTCCTATCATATTCATATTACAAGTGAAACAGCTTACCAAAATAATAACCAGGGTGGAAAGAGAGAAAAAAAAAAGTTATTGTAATAGAAAATTGAATTGACAAAATTTATATGCTCAAGCGAGATATATGGTCCATAATAATACATGTGGAAAGTATATAAATATGGAGATTGTGAAGTGATCCCTATTATTAATCGGAAAACTTTATAGCTCCGTACTGTGATGTACGTCCTTTTTTTTGAAGTCAAACGAACGGTAGACGGAAAAAGCTCTTTTGATCGATATTGCGTGAAATTGCTTTGTACATGATGATTTATTGGCAAATTGACAAAATGTTTTTCGCATGCTTGTCAAGGATTGTCGTATTTTTGGAGAAACATAAAGGAATTTATGAAGATTGTCTTTGTGGAACGATAAAGTTTGCTGATTTGATGGAGTTTCTTGCTAAATGGTTTCTACTTGATGAGGATAAATTGAAAATAATGATTAAAGTTGTCAAAGACGATGGAAATGGCATTTATAAAATTATTTTTGGGATAAAGATTATTGAGTAAAGTTGGGGTACTTGGTGGTTGACTTGATAAGAGCAATCAAGAATTATGTATTGTTAAAAGCAAGGAAGCATGAGAATTAGGGTTCAAACTCTACGAATAACTTCTTAAATTTGATGTGAAATCGACTAGGAGTAGATTCGATGTACTATATATAACTTTTGACTAGGTTTTTGAACCTAGTAAATTGAATTTCAATTGAATTTCAATTGACCATCTTCGTTGGGTCAAACGAGTATTAAAAATCCTAAAGCACTTCCAAAACAGCAGACTGAGAGCGCCTTCTATTCGATTAAATCATGCAATCACTTAATTCAAGCAAAATCATCATTCAAAACCTCAAATTCTCTATAATCTATCACAACCACTCCATCCCTAATATCTCTAAAACATTCCAACTTCATGAAACTCTATATTCAAGTCATCAACCCCAATATCTCCAATAACAACATCAAGTCAATAGTCCAATCATTATTCTTAAGCTCATTTCCTTATTCCATTAAAATAATGACAAGAGGAAAAACTTTTTTTTTTATATTTATTATTCCGTCAGCTTCCATCAATTTGAGTCACCACACGATACAAGTGCCCCTTAAATCTCATTGTTTTATCATTAAATTATGATTACAATCGACATTTTTCCCCAGCAAAATCAATTTAGAATAATTTATTAACTTTTCTTCGACTTCCTTACACGATGCTCAAATAAGTTATAGAAAAAAAATAGAGAAAAGTTCTCATCATGAATATCTGATGACATCAACTTTACATTAAAAATTTATGCATGACTGCTATTACTACAAGCTTCAACCATTCAAATCAGATTTAAATTTGATTATGCTTCTCTCATGACATTATAATGATGAACAGATTTTCTGATGCTGTAGTAAGTCAGCAAGTCATTCTTCATATTCATCAGAATCAGTATAAAGCTAGTTGAAGACTACTTATCCCGAGTCATACAAAATAGTACTCACAAATACGTCTGTTTATTGATAGTCAGAAAGGCAATAAGATACCTTATAAAAGCTGTTTGACTACAAAAAAAAAAAGATTTGCCACAGAATCCTGCTCGGGTACTGATTTACACAAGCAAAAGAAAAAATCTTTTATCCTTGCCATTGACAAGGGGCTGTTCACTTATTACGTAACGCGAAAAAATGACTTGTTAGACCCCCCCCCCCCCCTCGTAACAAAATTTGTATGAAAAAAAAATTTCCTTGTTTGAATCGTAACAAAATCTTAGACCCCCCCTCCCCCTAAA
Organism: Chironomus riparius; assembly: GCA_917627325.4. Taxonomy (NCBI): domain Eukaryota; kingdom Metazoa; phylum Arthropoda; class Insecta; order Diptera; family Chironomidae; genus Chironomus; species Chironomus riparius. Next base: position 23,613,732 of record OU895878.1, read on the forward strand.
AGCGTTACGTAATAAGTGAATGGCACCCAAGGCAAATGCAATGCTCAAGCTTTTTGTTTTGCTTCTCATTCAATTCAACCTTCAATGCCGGCTTCTTTGTTCCTTTTCTTGATAAAATTAATATCCAGCTGTGATTAGAAAATGCTACACGGTGGGATGCTGAGCTTATTATGTTTCTGATGAGATAAAATATTTATTAAATGGAATTTCCTTATTTTGTTAAATTTTTTGGGGGTTGCTGTAGCTGTTGTTGAAAATTTTCAGCTTTAAAACATAAAAGTTTATTTGCAAACAAAAAATAGGAAAAGTCGTAAATCAAAAAAATCATTTACGTCAATTAACTTAGTTATAGAGTAATTAAAATGAAAATTATTTGCAGAGAGATTCTTAATGCTCAATTAGCTTCTTTTATTTCAATTCCGAATTATTTTTCTATTGTAAAATCAGTAATTGGTGTAAAATGGAACGCTGTTAAGAGTTTTGTGATATTTTTGAGGGTTTCTGTGAATATTTTTTATGAAATTTAATATTAATAAAAGGTGGTTAAATTTTTTAAAGGAACGGAATAGCCAGTAACAACATTTACACTTGTTTGTCAACTTATCTGGCTTGGACATCTAAAATTAACACTCAAGCAGCACAACGGAATTTTACAGGACATTATTACTGCAACATTAAATGTTTCTTGACTAATGAGTGTAGAAAAGGAACTTTGCTTCAGATTGACGATCGGAATAGGTTTTATTAGGTTGTCTAAATGTACCAGAGAATCTCTCTGGTCATTTCCGTTTCAGTAGATCATACCAGGATTGAAAGTCACAAATGATTTGTCAAAGTTTAAATAATAAGGCTCGAAACCCTTCAAAATTGCATAAAAATCAAGAAAATTCCATAATTTTAAAACAATCAGATCAGAAAAAAAATCAAGACCCAGAGCTTTTAAGAGTTTGTCACATTAAATCAATAAGTTAACTTAACACGAAAGAAAATCTTTTTAAAACTTTTAATGGACGATTAATCCAATTACTCTAGATACAAATTTTTAAAGCTTTAAATCTTCATAAAAGGCAAACTTTCTGTCGGATTTCCTTTCCTTCTTCCTCATAAAATGTCCCCTTTAATAACATTTTAATGATCCGACCACTAAAATCTCATAAATTCTAAAGTCAAAAAGAATTTCATCATCCTTAATTCTCCACCACCATTTGACATTTTGAAATTTATGTTCCTACATACACACACTTACACCATATTTTCCATTCCATGTAAAATTCCTTTATTGATCACAATAGCGTAATTATACTGAAACGTTTATTATGTGATGAATGTGGAAGAAAATTTATGGCTGATGCTTCATAATTTATTTTCATGCCTTTGATGGAATAAAAGTGAGAAAATTTTGTTCTATCTTTGCATATAAAATGTTTATTACACTTTATGTCTTTTAAAATACACACATGTAGGAGGTAAATGTTGTATTGAATACATATTGAGTATGTGGATTGAATTTAGCACCAAAATGAAAGGATTTCGTGGCTGTAAAATTTTCAAATTGAAAAAATTTAAATCCAACTTTTATGGACGTTAGGATTTGAAATTTGATGAGCTTGTGAGCTTTCAACATTAATTTGGTGGACTTCCAGTTCAACACTATTTAGATTCTCACCAAACTTCTTGTGACTCTCTCAAAAAATCTCACCACAAATGAGAAAAACTTAAAAGAGTGAATTTACACCAAACTTCCAGTGAGAGTCATGCTTCCAACGGAACAACATGCTTATTGAAACAATTTCTTATTCCAATTCCACTCCATCTCACTGGAACTCCCTTAAAAATTCACCACTAACTCGACATCTACATAAATTTTAATTCATTAATTTTCTGATGAATTTTTCATAAAATAAAATTAATTTTTCGAAAGTAAATTTTATTTTCGTCACCAACTTTTTTGGAGCCAAAAGGCATTCGAATAGCAATCGACAACTCATGAAATATTCAATTCTAGTAAAGTAAGCAACAGTTGTCACATAGCAAAAAAAGAAAAAGTCACACTGATCCATATCAATGATTATTAAATTTTTCTTCATGAACCCCAAAGACATCACGAAAGAGACTCGTGTGTAACCTAATCTTCGTATCGATTTCTCTCTCAATAAAGTCAAGCCAGAAGCGGAAGTGTGTGTAGCAAGCAATAAAAGAAAATGTTTGCTTAGTTCTTGTGTATCATCCGGCACATAATCCTTCCATTGACTATAAGATACCTTAAGAAAATGCATGCATGAGAATCTTGAATCTAAAATAAAGCACAGACACTGGGTAAGAAAAAAAATGGGTCATGAATATAAAGTAAGTGAAGTAAATGCAAAGGATAACGAAGATGGAAAACGTTGTTGATGATGATGATGATGCTATTCACAGTTTAATATATCTCAGTAGCATCACTATGGAAAAATATTGATTACATGTGAAAAGAGATGTTTTATGAGCATGTCGACAGTAAATTTGAATAAGTTGTAAAGTTATTGTATACGGGTGATTAAATGGGAATTTTTTCTATACTCATACTTGAGCTTTTGTTGAAAACAATAGGAGGGAAGTTGCTATAACATTTTTATAGAAAATATGTTGCTGCAGTAAATATGCTTAGATTTTCCTTTTATTATTTGGAATTAACTTATGGAATTTTATGGTTGCAAGATTAATCAAATAGCTGCATTTTGCTTACCAATTATGTCGGGAGTTGAATGTTTGATCTGTAAAATATTCCCAGAATAAAGCCATGATTGTAGTTAAAGTTTCTGTCTATTCGAGTCGACTTCAAGCTAGCCATTCCTAGGAAATAAGCTTAATTACAATTTTGAAGTCGATAATAATTTAAATTTATCGAAAATATGAATTTTAAGCCTCCTCTTACTTATATACCCACATAACGATCAGAGGTTCAAAACTGAATGCAAGCAACAGTGAGCAATAGCTTTAAATGCTCAAGTCAAATCCCATTCTAAACTGTAGACATTGATTTAAAGTGCCTTGCCTATTCTGTCTGACAAAGTTTTAACTCTAACTTCTTCAATTTATACGATAAGCACCAAAAGTGTGGGAAAAGTTCATCTCCTTACTTCATTCATCTCCTCTCCATATATTTTATTCAGCTACTCATGTAATCAGTCAACATGATCTGAATAAAAATGTTCTTAAAATATTTTCTTCATCTTCTTATAATTCATGTAGATGCAGACCGAGTAAGGATGGAAATTTAGAAAGTCCCGAGATGGATGTAAACGCTGAGAATTGGAATCAAAGGGTATGAAAAAAATTTCAATTTACATCTTTTTTTTTATTATTTTCAATCCTTTCTATCTCAAATCCCACAAGGAGAAGCAATCAATCGCAATGAAAAATGCCAGTAATCCAAAGTCACGTGTCAAAAGTGTTCCACAAAATTTCGGGTATACGAAAAAAAGTAACGGAAGTGCAACAGCAACGGAGATATCAACAAGCGCAATGACATCAAGAACGGCAGCTGTTTCAGCCGTTCCACGATCAAATAAACTTGCAAAAGTGTCAGGTGGCACGCAGACAACGACAAACGATTTTCAACAGAGTGAGTTTCGTGAGATTTTTATCGACACTTACAACAAACTAAAATGTGCTGCTTTTCACACAAATGACTATTTTTTATGTCTCTTATTTTTTTTAGAAGCAATGCAGAGTTATAAAAGTTATTCACTGAATGGCCCCGGAGCAGCACAGCTGAGTCAATCAGTCAAAGACAGGTTTGCATCAGGATCAAATAGTTTACCAAAATCCGGTTTAGATATGCATGTTTTTCATGCTAGGTTAGCCATTAAAAAATTAATCAAAAGATTTTTTTTTCACCTTTTTTTTTTGCAAATTTTTTCATTTACTAACGAAAAACAATTATTTTTAATTCCTAAAATTTTATCCTCCTTATTAACAAGAAACAAAATTTTTTTTTGCTATCTGTAATCTGTATTAAAACAATCTAGAATGGCTGCTAGTCGTGCATCATCTAAAATTAATGATGGTAGTCTATCCGATACGTATTCCGATATAAAAGATTATAGTTCCTATTCGATGTGGTTAAGGCATAGTAATACATCAAGTAGATTATCAGATGGTGGTGAATCAATCGATAGTAGCATGTCTTTATTGACAAGAAATCAGCGGTTGATTCAGCACAGAAATTCAACGCAGTCGCCTGGATTAAAGCTTAATAGAAGCAACAGTATAAGGTATTCAAATTGAGTTTATCTCCATCAAGATTTTTTTTGTGAAGTATTCGGAAATATTGGAAAGTTTTTCTTTTTGGATAATTTTTTGATGTGGTTTTTATTCGGAATAGAATGAGAGAATATGAAATATTTGGGAAATATGGAGGCTTGTGGTGTGGAAATTGAAGTGAATGTTTTTATTGCAAAGCTTTTGTAATGTCTGGGTTGGGGATGTTTTATATCTGTTCATATTTGCTGTGGTTTTTTCATGAAAATTCATTGAAATATATATATGGGACTGTTCATTTATGACGTCTTTCATTTAGAATGGGGTCTAGGATTTTGTGACACTTGAAGAAAACTTTTTCTCATAAAAAGTTATGTAACCGAGGGAGGAGGAGGTTCTAAAAAGGGGTTCAGACCCTTCTTCCCCTTGTCCTTTGTCACAAAAACTGTCAAAGATGTCCCCCTGTCAAAATTAGGCCCCCCTCCCTTGTGCCGTCCAATTCAAGATTTTAATTTCCTGACTAAAATACTGGATTCACAAATTTCCTGATCCCCCTCCCTCCCCTGTCACAATGTGTCACAATTTTTTTTTAACTTTAAATGCTGGACCTCAGTGAACGACCTCATAAGTGAATACCTTAAAATGTTAGGATTATTCAGAGATTCTTCAAAATGACTTTGGATGGACGTGGTACTTTGTATTCTATTCCATAATAAATTCAATTAAAATGTGGGTCAACTTACTTCCAATTCCACTCATCTTTTAAATGCGACAAAATGTGACCGTTAATCATAAAATTTGAATAAGAAGCCCAAAGTCACAGTTTGTAAAAAGAGACTGTCTAGAACCTGCCAGTTTGGTCTCATTCACTTATTCACAAATATCTGAATCACACCATGAATCTTCACAGACACATCAAGCCACCTATCCCTCTTCAAATTCTCTTGATTCAATTCGAACTCAAAATTTTCTCGTTTAATCAAAAATTCATCATGATTTTGAATGTGTCAAAAGTTTTATTTTATCTTTTTTATGAATTTTTTTTTTGAAACTTTAAAACAATATTTCTAACACCTTTTTAATCAAAAACAATAACAACAACTGAACGACAATAGCTATCTGCAAGGAATCCGGACATATCCAAGGTATCCAAAATACATTTTTCCATTCTTTACATGCCAAAATATATAATGCATATGCTTCATGCTGAGCTTCAAAAAAAAATAGTACGAAAGACTGACTGCCAAAAAGCATATAATTTGCACGCCAACATACAAATTCGGCCTACAACTCACACGCTACTTACTATTAGTTTACTAAACGATTCTATTATAACTTGTTGTATCCAATTAGTTCTTATTGTGCTTGAGCTTTATAGTTTGCAGAAATGTTTTATAATTTAGAAAATTTATTGCATGCGATACTTTTCCGTTCTCATGACCTTTCAACTTCCTTTCATGCATGATGTCTGAAAATTATTCTCAATCATTTTTCTTGTCCAAATCAGCACAAAAAATTGTTCTATTCTTATAAAAAATGATTTTTCATTTGTCATGTAGATCTACAAAATCGGAAAAAACATATCCATCAATGTTGAGTCGTGCTTTAATGCCATCAGCATCGAATGAGATAGAAACTGAACCATACTACTGCTTACCCGTCAATGGTAATGTTCCATGGAGTCAACCCACGTCACCAACGCCACGCAATTTAACGGGTCTCATATCGCCAACGCATACAAATTCTCATAGACTTGTTTATCATAACAAGAAAAATGATGAAGGTAAGATATGAATGAATATGTTTTAATATGTTAGGAATTTCGAGGTGATGGAATTGATGCTGGAGATTTTAGGCGCATTTTTTTGGGTGGGATCTATATCAAGAATATTTAAATTTCTAATAACTTTGAAAATGCATAAAAGAACTCAGAAACTTCAACTCCTGTCCATTCTAATTCACTCAGCCAAAATAACCAGCAAACAACACTCCTTCCACCTCATTGCCACCAAAACACATGCTAACATAAATTTATGAATATCTCGCTTAATTAAAAGAAACATGCAATGAATTAATAAATTTATATCCAACGTTATTTCAGTACATGGAAGTCAAATATCACTCATGTCTGGCGGTTCTTCAATGTATGGCTCAACAACCGAAGAACAACGACAAGCGAATGAAGTACGACGCTTAAAACGTGAATTGACTGAAGCACGTGAACAAGTTATGAGCTTATCGAGTCAATTGTCAACGAATGTAAGTAGAAAAGCCTTTAAGTGTTTACCACTCGTCTGTCAATCTTTGTTTTTTTTTTCACTTTTTGAGGACAGAAAAAAAATTGTTTGTTGTGTCATGTTATTTTTCCTAGATCTCGAGAACTAACAAAATATATACATAACATTTTAATCGGATCAGTTTTATTTTTTTTTCCACGAGTGGAGGGAAATGAAGCTCCACTTAAAGCTTCGACAATGAAATAAACATATTATATTGTTCTTGTAAGGGAGGACTTTTATGTTTGCACAGAACGAAGCTTTCCTCTATTCATAAATCATATCAAATGATACATAAAATGATATTCAATAGTTCGAATTGAATCAATATTTGCTATAGAAATAGAATGAATAAACGAAAGACGAGTTGATGGATGATAAATATTTTTCTTTTAGTCATAGAGTTTTGTAATTTATCATTGACTTGGTTATGTAGAGAGTCATCGATTAAATGGAGGAGAATGAACTGATAATATTTGTCGTAATGTTTGAGTTATGATTAAATTGATAAGAATTTTTTTGGGGGGGCTTGTTTAAAGACTTTGAGACTTTAAGGTTTGGTTGCTAGCTGGTTGGTCTACGAACTGACAGCCTAGCTTTCAATTTTAAAGGGGTATAATATGTTTAAGTCACTGACCTCAAACTAGGCATGGCAAACAGCATACTCTGAGGTGCTAAGGCTGTACTCTCGAGCCATTAAGCGGAATTTTTGCATTTTCGTCATAAAGAGACCTTTGAAACTTCCTTGAATACGCACTTAATCGAAATTAAACCAAATTATTCACTCACATAGAATAAATCATTAAAATAAATATTTTTCTCCATAATTAACCATAATTATGCAAAAATTTGCATTCAATTATGAATCATTAACCTCATTAAAACTCTCATTCATACTTTTCCATCTCCAATAAGTACAAAAAAGAAGGAAAATCTTAATTAAATTTTCAATAAATTTTCTCCGAGTAATTGCATCGAAATAAAAATATTTCAACTTCATTAAATTTCAATTTATTTGAACATTAAAATAATAAAATTGTATTAATTTCCACTTTAAAAAGATCTTCGATGGTTAAAGAACTTTTGTCGCTGACGACAAACGGCAAAGTTTAATTTTTGTATGTCTGTAAAAAAAAAGAGAGAATTATAAAATGCAATAAAAGTCACGTTAGTGCAGCTATAAATCATTCCAATTCGTGTGATGTATTCACAACACACTTTTTAGTTTACTTTAAAATCGCATTAAAAAAAATTTCGCATGTTTTAAAGAAAAATGAGCTTTACTCGTGCATTAAAGCGATTATGGCAATTTATTCTTGCCCCGAAAAAAATAATAAGAAATCGATATCTTATTGAGACAAGAAAATTCGTTCGTGGTTCATTTGCCATTACCCAATATCTCTTTTTTTCATTATTTTCATTGTCATTGATAAAATAAGACAAGCTTGAATGGGTTCACGAAGTTACATTTGAAATCTCGACATGTGCCATCGACACACATTCTCGGAGTTGTCTTACAAGCTTACATGCATCAAAAATATTTTTAATGATTTTTTATTTGATTTTTTTCTGAGTTGTATCTGGATGATGAAGAAACTTTAGGAAGGTGGGGCTTTTAGTGAAGGTTTGGCTGACTGGTCGATGAGTGTGAAATTTTTAAATATTGTCAGCATTACTATTTGAAATTAAAAAATTCATCAAATGAGATAAGAAGGAAATCGTAGGGAATCTTAGAAAATAGTTTAGGCTCACTGACTAGATGTCCTCTTTACTTTGATTGCTTTTATCCAAAAATTAAATTTTTAAAGCCATGGTCAACTTGAACAATGGCTGTATCAATGATTTACAATAGCTAGGTTAAAAATGGTTTTCATTAACAAAGAAGTTGAATTTAAATTCCTTATGTAATCTTAGTAAATTAAACCTGAACAAAACTTGACATCGAGTCCAAAAATGCGCCTTAAACCCCTTAAAAAAATCCCACAAAAACCCTTTTCAAAATTTTTGTCATTCCTTCGTTGTGTTGCCATTGACAAATACCCTTGAAATGCATCTCTGATCTTAGTTGAAATAATCTTTATTCATTGATCTACTGGACAGTATGTCGTCAATAAATGCAATAAAGTGCAATTAAAATGAAAAAAAAATCTTTCGTCTGATTTTTTTTTTCGATTCTCGGTCGTTTCATTCTCTTGTCTTCTACTCGAGTATAATAAATAATACTTTGATACTGAAATTAGAACTCGTCTTACAAACATTTACCCACGTCTCACATGAGTTAAAACTACATGAAAAATGTCAGCGGAGTGTATCAAATTAATTCGATTATGTTAAAGTCATAAATGAAATTAGCTTCTAAGGTAGCGAAGCAACAGACAACCTTACGATGGGAAAAAAAAAGACGATCGAAAAATTCTCTCGTTTCACCTTTCAATATAATTTTTATCGTCTTTCCTTTACTTCTCATCGTTCATCCCTTTTTTGTTATCGAGTGTAACGCAATTATCAGCTTCGATCTCTTCTTCATTCTCAGTTCTTTTGTTTGAAGGAAGAGAAAAAGCAATTATTTGAGGACATTGAAGGCACACAATCAACAAATTTTCAATATATATTTTTTTTGAATGGTTTGTGTATATTGGGAGGGTTTTTTTTTAACGGACAAAAGGATTCTTTTTCATAGACTTGTATTGATGATGATCTTTTTATGGATTGATATGGATGTTATTCTTTTGTTATGTCGATCTTTATAGTGTTGAAGATTTTTTATTTCTTCTAGATATTTTTTCTTGAATTTTACAAAATATTCTCTGCTTTTTTTTTCAATTAGGGGCTGTTTGAATGCTCTATATTGCTTTTAAATCAAAAATCTATTAATTTGTAAGGCTTCAAGACTGTAAAATCTTTTTTAATATGTAGATTCATATAAGGATCCAGTCAAAAGTTCAAAAATCTACATTTTCAAGAGCTATTAAGTCAATGTCTAGCAATTAATCAATAAAAAGTTGTTCAAAATATTTAAAACATGAGCTCACTTCTCTTAATATCTTGATAAATGTCCTCTCAATAAGTATTTTGACTTGCTATGTGTAGCTTTTGACTCTTGTCTAGAAGAAAAGAGGATTAAATAAAATAAAATGAAATCTTGTGAAGAATGTGAAGTGAGTAAGGGCTGATAGTATAAAAGATTCTAAGACTTTATTATTAATTGAATTAATAATGCATTTATTATAGTCTGGAAGATGCTTATTGAAAGGATTGTCTCTTTTTTCTATTTCTCCTTTGCTTTGTTGCATTGATTGAATATTTATGAATCATATTAAACTAGTCATGAGTTGAGGATATTAAATATTTATTGGAAATTAATCAAAATTTTATGGAGACTTTCAGAACTTTTAAAACTGTCTGAATTTGAGTTCCTTGTCTTCTTTTGTACGATAAAAAATTTAATTCTTAACTTTAATTATCTCAAAATAAACTTTTAAGATTATAAGATTCAAATTTGTTTATTACCAATCTCATAATTGCTCATAAAACTATCTCAGCTCATCTTTCCATCCCCGTTAAATTCATTCTAACCAGAAACAACATCCACAACACAAAATTTTCCCTCATTTAAATTCACCATAAACCGCTTCATAAATGTCTGCATTTAATTGCTTTAAATATCATTCTAAAATGCCTCCAGAGCATGCAATCATCCATAAACATTAAATCCATTTATCACTAAAATTTGATAATAAACAAACTGTTCTCTCACGGACGTAGACCCTTCTGTTACATCCATTTGAATTTGACATTTTCCATATCAATTTAATTAATATTAATTACGCAATGGAGCGATTAATGTCATTATAGTTGAAACATAGAGTGATGAACTTTATCTCTTTAATTTCGTTCATTAACGTCTTGTTATTTTATATTTTTGTAAGAACATCTTTGATGGATATTCTTTGTCCTTAATTAATTATGTTGTTTAGATTTTGAGACATTAAATGATGGTTGTTATGAAAAAGAAGATTGTAAGAATTCGAGTTTGAAAGAAAAAAGGATGTTCAGGGGTAAGATTGTTGGTAAAGATAAGAAGTAAGGTTTAAAAAGGATGTTGAAGTAGAAATTTTTGAAAGATTTTGGATTTTTAATCTATTGGTAACTGTTTGGATTTAATAACCTTTTTGGTGCATTCTTAAAATTGATAACCACTGTGTATTACTTTACACACTTGATTTCATTTGCGTTTACAGGAAATTGTCTTTATCAGTACTATAATGTGTCCAGCATCGATGTTAAGTGACGGTTTTGCATGATTTTCAATATTAGTACTACTAATGCTTGCTTTCTACTACAAATCATAAGCAAAACCAAAAATACATTTCAAAAATCAACTCCAAAGCCAACAATCGTCTCAAAAACAAAAAACTTCAAATCACATTCATCATGTGCGACTAGTACAATTTTCTACGGACTCTGCGTCAATATACACTTCAAATTCACAACAACCTGTAAAACAGTTCAAAAATTTCTTATCCAAACAAATTTGAAAACCTAAAGACAAATTTTAAAGCTTCTTTGCGAATTATTTTCTCTACCAATTCACAACTCAACTAGCATAATTTGTAGTTAAAATATTACGACACAATTCACAAAGATGAGATGAGACAGAAATTAGTTGCGAATTTCGCTAATAGATTCGCTAATCAACATTTCAAACATCCATAAATATTCATAGACGCGATGAATAATGAAATAATACGAAACATAAATTAATTAAAAAGTAAATTGAATCTCGAAGAAGAATGAAAGTTTTCCTAATAAACTATTTATCCTTTCTATTATTCAAATTCTAAGTAGGAAGACAAGCAATAATGGAAGTTTTTCTGTATCTTAAACTCACTTTATTGTTTACTAAAGTCTGAAGTTTTTTTTTATGAAAATCAAATAATCAACAAAACTTTTCTTACGAGAAATGCATTCAATAATTGAGATAAAGTAAACAAATATCTTATTCTGTTTTTAACACCTTTTTACAAAAAAAGATGAGCTGCTTATTCATCTTGGATGTCGAATGAGACCTGTTGATGAATGAGTAGATGAGAAATAAATTCAATTAACACTCTAGAAATGGGCGATTCCATGAGTGATTTTTTTTTTCTCAACTCAATTTTTTGTAAATATTTCCTTAATTAACTTCATTTAACGCCATATTTAAGATTTATTTTATTTATTATTATGGTATTTATGTATTTAAGTGCATAATCTTTTAGTTAAATCTGTCTGACAAAAGATATTTTAAAAAAACCAAACTTAATCGGTCAACTTTACGAAAAATTGATTTTTAAATTTTCATCAATATTTCTTCGAATATCCATTGTTGTGTTACAAATCTATGATAAACACACGTGAAATCGTCTGTGCTTTATAACAATATCTTATTTGTACGTCTTTCTACTGTAATTAAGGAGAAAATTGGGGAAAACACCACTTAATCGGTCAACTTTCAACCGATTATTGCAAAACATATTACATATTTTTGTCAAAATGCAGCATAATTAAGACGATTAAATGCTAATAACACATGAATTGATGAATAATAAGTCTTATTTAGTGAAAAGATATGTTGAAATATGTATATTTAAGCAGAAAAAGCTAAAAAAGTTTTTGAAAAAAAAAATTTCAGTTTCATTTACCCATGGAATCGCCCAAATGCAGAATTGTGTCTTTAAATCCTCAGAAATTTATATTAAATCTAAAGATTGACTGACAACTGCCATCAACAACTCTGACGAGAAAGAAATGAAACTGTTACCAAAGAAAGTATTTAATTGATGCTGAAATTAACAAGTACAAATTGCATTTTAAATAGAAAGATGTCACTTAGTTTCCATTAAAGTGTTGTCAATTGTTTGATGAATTTTCTCAGCATTCATTTTCATGATTAAGTTGATTTAAGATCAGATAAGCTTCGTGAAATTATAATAAGACTTTAAGTGCAAATGAGAATTAATTAAAGTAAGGTTGCTAATGGTTTGGGATGAGTTATGATCTAGTAATATTGAATAAAGTTCAAGGTGTCCAATTTTGGTGAAGATAAGAAAATTTTACAATTGTAAGTTCCTGTAAGATCATAATAAAATGAGACATTTGATCAAACGTTAAGTACAGCTTGAATTTACCTAGTGCTAAGGAAATACGGTGTACAATTTAGGTTTTAGAAATTCGATGGTTCATTTAATCTTTTTCCATGATTTAATTATAAAAATTGTCATTAAATGCAACAAAAGTTCATAGTTTTTATGTTTAAACCGGTTGAATGAGCATCATTTATGAATTTTCTATACAAATTTTGTGAACAACATACATATTTGATTTTTTAAGAACTTAGTCCTTTGTTTGTTGATTTTAAGAAGTTAAGCCTACAAAGTTTAATCCCTTTCTACCAACATTTCCAAACTATGAATTTTTTAAAATATTCCATGCACATTGAAATCTTAAAATAACAAAATTACATTCATAATTCACTTCTTCTCCAAAATATATTTAGGTCAAAAATATCTTCATCGCTTTTCCCAAAGAACATTAAGTCATAAAAAGCATAAAAAGTTGCGTGACTTTTTCAAGTCCCCCCCCCCCCCCTCAAAACTGCATTTCCAATCAGCCGTCATTTTTTTATTAGTCAATTTCTACTGTCTTCCTGACTTTTTTCCCCAAAATAATAAGAGTCCCAAAAAAAATTATTATCAAGAAGGAAGCATAAATAAGAAGGACATTGACTAATGTGTGCAGGCTAACTAGCAAGCAAATAAAAATGTGTGTGGAACAAAAAAAAATGTAAAAGAAAGAGCATTAAATGAGAGAGCGAGAAATTATTACCTGCTGACAGAATCGATTCCTGTTAAGATGAAGAAGAAAGAAGAACAAGAAGTAAAAATAATAATTTTTTTTTGGAGAAGTCCAACACCTGAGGAATAAATTAAAGGTTGAATGAGCGGGAGAAAGAACCAACAAAATGGAGGTATTCGTTAGTGATGTCTGATATTTTTGAGGGAGTTGGGAGACAGATAAGCCATAATACTTTTAATGATCTTCATCTCTAGGTTTAAAAAGCTCCAAATAATCAATCTTCGAATTGACGTCATTTATCAACACCCCCAAAATTGTATAGATTATTCAATTCAGACAGAATAAAAAGATCTCACATTGTTCATTACTTCATGACGTTCCTTCATATCTTCAGCATGTGAAAATAATGTCCGTAGCTGTTAGTTTTGAGTTATGGAAATCAGATGATCAATTTACATACATTCATCATGTTCCTCATGTTTATTATTCTAACATAACCTTTATTTACTTACACACATGTGGAGCTATAAAAGACATTTACAAGGTTCTTATAAAAGACATGAAACAGATGAGAAAACGACCTCAAAAAGGACAAATAGTAAAAAAAATTCTAAAAATATACAATAATGTGCAGCATAAACAATATTTTTGTTGTTTCTATTCCTCTTCTTCAATTTTGTTAATTAAAATCGAGTCAATGAAAGAAAAACAACTTTGGTTGCTCCCTTGTTAGCTTAACATAGCTACAGTCGAAGGGAAAAAAATGGCAATAAAACTATCACTCCGGCATAAATGTATCAATTTAACAACTTTATCGATTTCCAACAGTTTTTCCTCCTCTTTCACAATTTTTTTTTTATTCGAAACATAAACATAAAAATTTATTTCAACAACTTTTTTTTTTGTTTACGGCAAAAAAGAAGTTGGAATCGTTGTAAGAGATGGAACCCACACACTGATGGGTTTTTACTCTTTGTTTGCGCTTTTTAGCAGGATAATTTGGAGGAAGATGTTGGGAATTTTCGAGGGTAAATGCATTTTGTCTTTGAAAATATTGAAAATTTTGTGGTTTAAAAAATTAAAAAGAAAATATTAAAATTCAACAAAAAGGTTTCGTTGACGGAACATTTAATTCTTTGGGTTATTAGATTGAAGGAATCGAACCTATAAATGTGAATGGTTTTAATACTAATTTAATAAGTTTGACTTTTGGGTTACATTTTGTCTACTTATATTGTACGTCCTAGAGTAGGTTCTCAATTCAAAGAAAATGATAGAAAATTAAGTGTCAGTGTTTGGCACACCATTCTTTAATTACATGTGCCTCATATCCCTTGGACTGCTCCACACTAAATAATCATGCCAAATGCGCCAAAAAAACAACTCAAATTCACATACTCACATCTCTCCTTATTATTCCTCAACATTGTCATACAAAATTTTCATGATCATAATTGCTTACATTTCTTGTTCGCATTCAGAACATGAAAAGAAAAAAAAAATTTTTTTTTATTAAGCCAGAATAAGAATTGTTGGCGACAAATTTCAAGGATTTTTATTTTCTCTTTCAATCCAATTACACAATAAAGCAGCTCCTCAGCACTATTGATATCGAATCCCTGCCTATTAAAAATTCTACAGTTGTGTGCAGCACACAAACATAAAGAAGAGAGGAACAAAAAAAAATCATAAAATTGTTATGAAGTTTTAAAAAGAAAAAAGAAATAAAAATTTGAGAGTTGAAGTTACTCAGAGAGTTTATTAGGCTCTTTACGCTCACAAGAATTGAACAACAGAAGAGAAGAATAACAAAAAAAAATTGTAAACGATCAGTTTAGTTTGGTTTGAGGAATCGAATTAACTGTTGTGCTGCGGCGTGTAAAATTTAAAAAAAAAATTCAAGTCGTTCCGGGATCGCAGTTGAATATTTTCGAAAAAAAAAAACACTTAATGTGCTACCATGCAATTCATTTATCCCATATTGGATAGTTTTCACACGAAAAAGGGAATATAAATTAAAATGTTAATAGCTTTATAGCTACAGTGCTGAATATTTGGTGATGCAAAAAGAAAAAAGTTTAAGAAAATGAAAGGAAAAATTAAAAAAGTTTAATTAACACACAAAATCGGAATATTAAAGTGAAGATCGCAATCAGTTCCAAAAAAAGAAGGAATCGCAAATGAATATAAAGTAATGCAAATTTACGCTTGCAACAGCAGTTTTTATTAATTTATTTGTGCATGCAATTCTATAAAGAACTCTCTTGTTCATTATGCATATAAAATATTATTCTGTTGGATATGCCGAGTGTTGCATTTTGATCCATTAGTTGAATTTTGATGATCCATCATTTATTCATTCAAGTGAGAAATGAAAATAAAAACGAAAAAAAATTTATTATTATTAAAAAACAGAAGAAGAAATTGAAATAAAGAATATTAAGTCTGGGGTCTGTTTTGAGTCAATTTATGAACCCTCGATTAAGATCACATAATTTTTTTTTGTATGGTAAATTATCATGAAGATCGATTGAATGATTTTAATAGAGTAAAAATATTGCAATTCATCCTGTTGTTGCCTTAAACATGAATACAGAAATAATTATTGAAGGCCAAATAGCAGCTGTTGACAAAGATTATCTAATAATGCGTTGATGCGTTACAGATGATTCTGAATGGTTGGAAGCAAAATTATGAATTTTCAAGTGGATGGTAGCATTTAAAAATTATTTTGAGATGTTCTTATGCAAGAAATTAAAATAAAAATAATAATTTTTCAGTAGCCAAAAAAAAGTAATTATTTGCAATTGAATTCTAGTTTTATGAGATTCGAACTCAATGCTTTAGAATTATTATAATTTGTTGTTTAACTTATGACAGTTTACTTTTTGTTTCAATTCACATACGAAGCATATAAATACTTTTTAGGAACAGAAATCTTGTTTTTAAGTATTTTCAAAATAAATTTTACTTGATAAAGTAACTTTAAATCAAAATTCAATAGCAAATCTCCCATCAGCTGCTTCACTCTCAACAACCTCAGGAGCACATAAGTCATCCCCCTAAATAGCAATTTTACCTAATTTCCCACACAAAAGTTTCTTTAATGATCTAAAAACTATCAAGGGTGTCATTCGACTCAAAACTAAAGTACTCGCCCCAGAATGCAACTTAAAAAAATTGATATGTGATGAATAAAGAATCATTCATGAAAATGAAATCCTTAATGCATTTGAATGATGAAAATAATAATAATCAAAAAATTATAAAGAAGAAGAAAATTGTGATTAATGAAGTGCATTTCCTTATGTCAAATACACATGCAACATAGCTTATATAATGTTGTTGTGTACATGATCGTCTTCTTATAAAATTGAAATGAAAGAATTCCTTTTGTTCTCAATTCTTAAACTATTCTCATAATTGACATACAAAAAAAGACGACCGAGAAATGTGAGAGGAGCGATATTGATATTGATGAATACTAAATTTCTATTGTACACATGAACATAAATAAATTCATGATGAGGATGAGAAGTAAAAGAAGAAAATAGAAATAAAATCTGATGACTCGCGACTTGGTGTATTTTAAATGGATGTTGTATAAGTTGAATTCGAAACAATGGGATTGTTAATGGTCGTCCCTTGAGAGAGTTTTGGGTAGATTTGAAGATTTAATTTGACTTGGATAGTTTACAAAAGTTATGCGAATGAAGCTTGGAAGCTTTTAGGACTAAAAGTTGATTAGTGTCATGAATTTGATGTACTTTCTGCTTGAAAATATAGATTTTTGATCTGTGTGTTAAATTTATTGACTAGTTTCATGTTTTTTGATCCAATAATTATGGTTTTATGCCTGAAAACTCATCTGTCCGAGCCTTATACAGAATAAATTCACAAAAAACCTGAAATTGTCTTCAAAACTTCTAAATCACAAAACTAAGTTCCAAACAAAATTTCTCTAATTTCCCTTCAACTCCAATCTCGAAAAAAGATGCAAATTTCATCCAACAAGCTATATGCTTCATGTTATCATCATTATTTCATATTTTCATTCTCTTTCGCACCGCAAACACCAACAATAAATATGAAAAAAAAAATCTCACGAGAAGCAGCAAGAAAGTTATTTTATTTGCATTACTGGCATACCAAAATAAACAACAAATAATCCACACACAGAAGTGAGTGCATCATCGTATAAAAATATGAAATTTAATGAGGGACATGGATGATATTTTTTTCACATCCAAATTGTGCTTGTTCTAATGCATTTTGCACTTTCGTTTCTCCCCTAACTGATTGTTTTGTATCTCTCATGTGCGTCGTAAATTCGCTACAAAAAATTTCTATGCTAGTGTTTTTTTTTGTCGAGTTGAGTGCAGCAAATTAAAAACATCTGGTTGCCAAAATAAAAATTATGCCAGCCAGCATTAATGCTTCACACTCGTTTCGGAATAATATTTTATGGGGGGGATCATCAGAATGTAAAGAATTTTTCTCTGTGTACATTTCAACAAGAAAGGTACTTAATGCTGATCTATGCTGTAGATAACAAGCATGAATGTATGGCGAAACTAATTTATTCCATATTTAAAAATATTTCTTAATTTTACAAGAAAAAAAATTGTGAATGAAAATTATTCTTTAAGAACCGTAAAATTTTCAACTTCTTCACAGTCCTACTTGAGTGACTTTTTTTTTTGGCTGGATGAAAATGCTCTTGTAGATTATTTTTAATGGGCAAAATTTCATGCTGTAAATTCTTTGATTTTTCAACTGTGTCTGCACCGTCTTTATGGGATTTTTGAAAATTATAACAGAACTTTTTATGAGGGTATCTTAAGGTTGCTGTTGAGGGAATGTTCAAGCAAATTAAAGAACAGATGTAATGGGCAATTGAAAGAAGAAGCGAGTCAATTAAGAAAGTTTGAGATTGTTTTGTGAATTGTGTGATTTTAAGGGTTTAATGGAGTGACTTTTTTGGGTTTAGTGAGTATAAAAGATAATACATTCTAGTCATTAATTTTTGAAATTGAAGAATAATGTCAAGATTGTCAAAAGTTCATCAGTTAAATTTCAAGCAACATCTAAGCTGACCTTACAATCACAAAAACTTCACATGACCTGCCCCATACATTCATATCAAATGACACAATCTACAAAATCAACCTTTAAAATTCACGTCATTTCCAACTCCAAAATCTTTTTAATCAAATTTTGTTTTTGTTTTATCAATCAAAAATCTCACTTTCATCTGCAATCATCGACACACAATCTATATGCAAATTTTCTTATTCTTCTCTATTTGTAACCGATCATTAATTTATTAAACATTCAAAATCTACTAATTTCTCATGCAAATCTACCTTCAAAATAAATCAATTTACTTAACACTTTGCATAAATCATAGGCAATGTTTACATGAATCTATCAGATTTGATCAATAATTTTTTTGTGTATAAGAAATCATACATGTGATTGGGGATTTTGTTAATGTTTCAAAATGAGCGAGAAATGAAATTAATAAAATAATAATTTGTGGAGATTTTAGATAATTTTTTGGAGGGGGCTTTCATTAGTGATGTGCATCTCGTATATATATTTAAGCTCACAATATGAGGTTTATGCCCTGAAAATTCATTTTGTGTCGTTCAATATAACATAACCTCACATTCATTTTCAAACATGTAGCTCTTTCCCTCTTTAAGTGTAAGACATCATACCCAAATAAATCCCAAAGGATTAAACATATTTCTTTGAATATTCATTGAGCAATGTTTTGATTTATCATTCATCACATTTGAGATTGAAAAAGAGTGGCTAATTTAAGGTTGTGTCATTAATTTGTTGATATTTTCAATAAATATTTCAATTCATTAAGATGAAATCAGATTGATCGCGGTGGAAGTTACGCAGTCGTTCATTAAGTTGTCAAAATATGAATATTCAATGATTTATATTTTGAGGATTGGGAGCATGCAGCAAAAAATGGTTGATTTTTGAATAACTTATGCTGAAAATTAGGGCAATTATGAATGTTTTGTGGACGTAAGAAATATTTTTCAAAGTGTAGACTTAACAATTATTCCGAACTATATAACTTAGATATTTTTCTTCCTAAATCATCGCAATAATTTTTCTGAAAACTTCACTTTTCTATACCAAAAACATGAATCAAAATCTCAAGCAATTATGAGGCAATCTCTGTGTAGCGAATAATGAAATAAAATATGTGTATCATCTCAGAATAAATTATTAGACGAGCAGTAAAGACGTAGAAAAGCGAGGATGAATAATAATTATAATTTTTTTTAATTATTTACATACGATGAAAGTCAAGTTGGAAAATAATGACGATGATTTATGTGAATTTACAAGATGTGTAGAAGAAACAATTGTCATGTGCGAAATTTTCATATGATTGGTGCTATTTTAGAACAAAGAGAGATATTTGCATGATGGAATGATGTAAGGGGAAAGGAATGAGTCAAGTTTGGTCTTGTTTTGGATTGGATGGATTGGGGTTCTTTGGAATCATCATTCTGGAGTGCTGGTCCGTTTTCAGAGCATTATGGCTCTCCATAGATATAGCATAGAGCAAAGGTATCTTTAAGCTAGTTCTTGATGAAAGTTTTTTGTGATAAGCCACTAAAATTCCTCAAAAAATATTCCTAAAATCACTTAAAATTTCGCATTTTGGATGCACCTTTTCAACCCGGAAAAATTAACTTCAAGAAAGTGACTCAAAAAAAAATTCTCAAAAGTCATTAGAATGTCACAAAAAACAATGGTGAAATTTTTAAAAACAAACAAAAAGTGAATTTTCATCGTAAAGTCAACAAAAAACTCCGAAAAAATTAAGAAACGAGGCGGAACTGAGAATGCAAATCATGCATAAATACGAGAATAAAATGCGCATTTTGCTGTCATTCAATATTTCAAAATTGCATTGAAAATGCAAAGAAACTGCACATAAAGTCACAGTTGAACAATTGATGATTTAATTTAACGCTTTTTGCCACAATTACAGCAAGTTAAAGCCCATTAATCAAGTTGCAAACAACCAGCAATTTAATTTATTTATGTCAATCATTTTTTTTTTCTCTATTTTTTTAATCAATGTTGGCTGGAACTACTGTTGTAGTTGCTGCTCCTAGTAATGCATTTTCGCATTATTATTACGTAATTCAGAGTTTAACAACAATTAAACTTAATTTTGCATCGACAAAAAAAATACAGCAATTCAAACCACGCACTCAACATACATGTCAAAATTCTATGGTCATTTGCAACAATTGAGCTGCATTAGAATGCAGAAATTGAATTTTTTTTCAATCTGTTATTATTTTATTGCGCCTTTCTTGTGATTTGTCATATTCACATTACATTGTGATCAATTTTTTAAGGTCATCCCTTGCGAGAGATTTTGTGTGGAACTCAACTGGTCTTTGATTTAGTGATTTATAGTTGTAATGATTTTTACAGAGTTTAACTGGACCATTTGATGCTCAAAATCTCTATAAAGTTATTGTAAGAACCTCATAGACAGCTCCGATCTCTTCATCCAATAGTCACCCCTTAATCAAATCCTAACAAAGCATTCTACAAGGGATATCCAACAAAACATATTTTTGTCACCATAAAACGGCATTAAAGTCCATAACACTTCAGCCTCTTAAGTTATTCATAATAATATAGAGAAGCAGAAAAAATTATAACGATAATAATAAAAAAGTAGCAAATGACTGCAAAAGATCATGGATTTTATGGTCTAGTTGAAGTTCAAAAGCCCTTGT
The DNA here is from genome assembly GCA_917627325.4 of Chironomus riparius. NCBI lineage: Eukaryota > Metazoa > Arthropoda > Insecta > Diptera > Chironomidae > Chironomus > Chironomus riparius. The sequence goes on from OU895878.1 coordinate 23,634,883, forward strand.
TGTGGGCACATGCTACATTGTTAAAATATTTTTATGTATTAGATTATGACAAGGAAATTTTCTTTGTTACTGAAAAATAAAATATTTTTCTCTCAATTCAGCACCAGTCGACCATAAAAGGGTAAATGATTTGGTTAGATTCTTTATGAATCGAGAAACGACACAGTCGTAAATATTTCCATCGAATACCTTCTTAATGTCAAATTGTCATAAATCAAATCTTTTTATTATTCATCAATGCGTGCGGTTCGTCTCTGAATATAAGTATGAAATCTTCAAGTATTTGTCTCTGATGAGTTTGAAACAATCACAAGTGCGTAGTTTGCCCTACAAAGTAATTGACGAAAAAAAAGTCATCAAATTACAAATTACACAACGACTGTGTAAACATTTACTCACCACATGTTGTGATAAGTCATATAATATAGTGTCTTATGTGTTTGGCAATTCACTCGAACGTTTATACGCTTTTAAGTAATTAACATAGAAACATATAGACTGAGCGAGCGGGAGAGTGAAAAAAAATAACACAAACGAATCGAGACAACGACCTTGGCTTGATGAATTCTATTTTCCACGGTTATTATTCATTGAATCATGCTCTTTCTATTTTATTTTATCAATTGATTATAGATTTAATGCTCTTATGTAATGTGAACATTAATTATATTTGCATCGTGAGATTTTAATTCAATAACGATTGATTACAGTTTAGGGGAACTCATTGCACTCTCATTGTACTCTCAGCATATGAAGTACTTGGAGGGATTTAGATGAGAATTGAGGTTAATGATCCTCACGCTGTTTACAAATTATTGCAAATTTGTTAATTTTTGTGGTCATTAGTTTGTTGTGATATTTTTTTTTATTGGTCTGTCACTTAGTCATGCTCAGTTTACTTGCAATTTTTGCACAATTAGTGATTCTTATTAATTAACGTTATGAAAGAGTTTTATGGAATGGAGTCATTTTAATCCTTTCTCGAATTTCTTGAAAATAAATAATTACCCAATAAAAAGTGTCTAATTCATAAAATTGTGTCATTTAAGTCATCATGAAATGAGATTTTGAAGATTCTTGAAATGTCATTTAATTACTGGCGACGACGGATGTCATTTGATCGCTAGTGTTGACTATCAAGACGTTGTTGTAAATGATTATCAATTGCATAGTTGTCTTAGCACTATTCTATCGATTGTAAGGCTTTGAAACTCCCTTGTAGATTACACTCTGTTCAAATGCTTGAAACTAGATGCATAGGAAGAGGCAGATGACTTCTAAGCTTATTCTAAGCAAATTGAACAATTTAGTGTTAACCCTAACCAGAGAACAGTTTGAAAATTCGATGTCATCATGAAAGCTAAGCATCACAGCTTCTCGCAACAAACCACCAATCCCGGTACATTTCCATCCGTTTCTTACTATCTTTATCTCATTGAAACCTCTAGTCACGATTTGCAAAGTTGTGTGCAATAAATTTTCAATCTACAAATCGTTTTGTTGCTTTGTACTCACTCCATTAAAGTGTTGCATTATTAAGTTAATGATGATTTTTTTATAGTGAATTGCAATTAGATATCAAGTTGTTGTAACATGAAAGAAAAAAAAAATTATTCCCGCAAGATGTGCACCTTAACTGCATTATGGACAAGTGAAAATAATAATAAGAAAAATATCTACAATTTAATTTAATTCTTGAAATTTCAAACCTCTTCATTCAATGATTTTTTTTTTCAATCTCATATGGCAAACTGGTTTGATGAGCTCGTGGCGACAAAAATGCCAAACATAAAGAAGTATTTTTTTTCCATCTTCTTCTTCGTGGAACTGGCAAGAATGCCAATAATATCGAAACAAGTCTCAATTTTTCAAGTGTAATTTGACATTCATTAGCCCGAAAAAAACATATTTTAAGGAACGAAAAACGCCAACGATTTGTAAAAAATAATTATTATTTTTATAGAACCTGCTGTACAAGCAAGAATATTTATTTAGTCATAAAATAACATAACTGCTCATTTTTAATGCATCGAAATTTAATATTTACCTTCATGGTCAAAATGTAATATTTAGTTGAGCTTTAATTTATAAAAACTTTTTTAAAATTAATAGTGCTATGTTTGGAGGTATTAATAAATATCAATAACTGATATTTACAGTTTTATTAATTCCATGTAATATGTTCCATATGCACATATGAAAAGAGATTTTGAAAATTTTTTAAAGCCACAAAAAGTTATAAAAAGGAATTAAGTGACATAAAAAAATTGTTTTGAATCAACAGGGGACGATGAGATAAATTGTAAATTCTTCCGGGATTTTGCAAATTGTGGTCAATAAATTTTTGTCACTTACGGTTTTGTGGTGAATTTATTTTGATGTGGTAATAAATTGGGCATTGAATTTTGATATTGGAGATTAAAATATTTATTCTGATGTATGCTGTTATGAGGTTTAAGCTTGCTAAATATGGATGTTTGTGGTTTTTTGAATTTATTACTAGAGCTTACTTGATCGTTTATTATTTTAACCTTCTCACTCTCAATTTCATAGTATTTAGATGACATAATCACATTTATCCTTTAAACCATTTAACTGATAAGCTTGAGGGGTTTATATCTGTCTAAATAGGACCATTTTTTGAATTAGCATTAAGACGCCCTTCGAGTCAGAATACTTGACGTCATAAGTTTATGAACCCAAAAACACACTCAATCAAAATCATAAATCTCCAAAAAAAACTCTCAAATTCTCTCAAGCAAACATCATCAACCAAAATAATCATAAAAGGTTCCCATCATATTATTCAAACTAACTTAAGCTTACGACTAAAATCATTAAAACTCATCTCAATGCTTCAAGCTTCACTGAACTTTAATAGCTGATATCAATTTTATAGTTTTATAATCGTAAAGTCTATCACAAAAAATTTCTATTCATCATCGATGATAATCATAGGCTTTAAATCCGATAATCTCATCTTATAGACTTCAAATTACAACAACTCATCCAGTCGCTTTGCCTCTGAATTTCCATATTACTTTTATTGTAGTTTTATATAAAAGATAATAAATTGGTGAACTTAAATAATCCATAGGCAATTAAAACTATTCTATGCTTGATCTTTTTGGGACTAATCGTTTAAAAATCATAAAATTCGATTTTTATGACTTTTTCCTGAGAATTGTGTTTATTAATAAGAATCAATATTATTTGGGAAGTTTTTCACAGTTCATTTAAATGTGGCGCTTGTCGATTAAGATAGGTTAATGACATAAGACATAATTAACTTTTGGGAAATGATTGTTAATTGGCCGTAATAACATGTCACGTCAAACATTCATTAAAATGAGGAATCCATTATTGGCCATTATTATTAATTATTTTTATGACACCATCTACGTTTAATTGCGAAACAGGTAGCAATCTCCTGCTGATCATTTTGTAGCTACTTTGACAGCTACTTAGATGAGTTGTATCGAATGACACAAAAGAATTTTTTCTCGGTAATTTGAGAATGAACAGGATTGAATTGTAGTTGGAATCTAAATAATAAAACACTCGAATTTAAAGGAAACCCAATAATTTCTGAAGGATGAGGTTAGACTTTTATATTTCCATTACGACACATCACCTCAAAATCACGTCCGATTCATTAAATCCATTAAAATTGCATTCAATTAGTTGGAATAAAAAATCATAGACAAGTTTGCAAAGTTCAATGAGTTTAAAATCACTCAGTAATTTCCAGAAGCAATTTAGTTCAATTAATTGAGTTTATATGGAAGTAATTCAGAATTAAAGTGACTCATTCATGATCATGCAATAACATACCGATAACATTCTCAATTAATTCAGATTGCAATCAATTTAAGGTCAATTGGAATCCATAGTTCAAAGTAGAACATGTATGTTTACTTACTTTAATGAATTATAGTTGCAATAATTTATAGGATTTTTGTTATTAAAAGTTTCTGCTAATTTGACAGAAATGTCACGACTTTTTGCTAGTTATGTGGATTTTATGGTAGGGAAGTGACTTTTAAGGTTGAGAACGTCATGAATTGTTTGAAATTTTGGAGTAAAAATGTGATAATTGCTTTTATAGAATCGTCTAGTAATTTTCCATCTTCTCCTTCCTGAATGTCAATATAAAATTTATATACAGCTCAAACATCAGCAACAATTGATTTATTCATCATTTTATATCATCAATTAATCTTCCACGTTAATTACTCTCAAGGCTAAATCATTCACTTTATGTGATGACAAATACGACCTGATGCACCTTGATAACATAAATAAAAGAATTTCAGCATTTGCTGTTCACAATCTTCAATAAAGAAGCATGCAAACATAACTAAGCATTAAGCATTAGGAAATTAAAATATTTGCACAAGTTTAGCAAGGTTGGATCGTCTTTGTATGTCGAGTTTAAGATCAAATGATCAATAAATCCATTTTTAGCTTCAAAGGTTGATCAAAAATCATGTCTGTCCGAAAATTTGGTACTTTATGGACCCCAATAATTATAAAATATGCATTAAAAATTGAAAAAGTCTTATTTAAGCCATCATTTGTAAACGACCCCAATATTATGTCAAACATTTAAAGATTATTGAACAAAACGTTTTCCACATTTTTTGCAAATCGTCTATTGTTTTGTAAAACAGTATAAACTCAAGTATTTACTCGATAATAAATTGTTCATAAGTCCATTCATGAAGGAAACAATGAAAATTGATAATAAAATAATTATTTTTCACTTCCTTTGCATTTAAATAATTAAATATTGCAATATTTTATCACCAATGTCCCCCCAGAACAATTAAAAGGCGTCGTAAATTGCCTCTTATCGCTCCAAAAAAAAGACCTTCTTACTTTAATTAAACGACCATGAAAGTCGCTCCTCTGTCACACACGTTGTCACACACATATGATAAGATTAATCACTGGAAGAGCTGAACAGAGAAAAAAAAACATATTTTAAAATAAGAAACTGAAGAAACATCAAGTAATGCCGCTACAATATGCGATGTTGTTTACATTTCGTGGAAATGAAATAAGAAAAAATTATGCTGTACAGCATTAATAATTCATGATGCAGCACAATTGTTTGTGAGATTTCACCCTCATTAATTCCGTTAAAAATTATTCTTTTTTCTAAACAACTTTGTTTATTTAATGCAACAACGTGTAAAGTCATCATCGACAAGTGATCTCGTACGAGCCGATGAACAGCTTGAAACCTTTAAACTCTAAACAAAAATTTCTTTCTGTATTGATTTAAAAAAAATTAAAATGAATTTAATTTAATTTTCATCTCAATAAATTACAATTTTCTTTCTCATTCATGATAAGAAACTTTTGCTGCTGATGCTGATGAGAAGAAACGCGCTTTGTATTTAATATGAAAAAATAAACACCGCACAGACATTTTGGAATCGCTTTTTTATTGTTCATAATGTTTTTTCTTCATTTCGTTATCTAATCAATATTTTTAGCGCTATTATGTCAGTCTGAATGGCTCTTGATTATTCATTTTGTCTTCCTAGTTGAATGCTCTTGTTTGCGAGTATCTAAAGATGTAGGAAATGAATGAATCTTTCGGACAATCACATCCAATGTTTATGATTCTTGTCACATTCGGAGAAACAAGAAACGATTCATTAAATTTGGAATTTTCGCATTTAAGAGGTGTTTGGTTTAAAATGAAGTTGTATGTCAAATGTGAATCTGTTGTCATTGAATTTGAAATGGAATAAGCGAGAATTTTTGCAGATGACATAATTTAGTGGATGTTGAATTTTAAACTGCGTATTTTTTGTTAAGATTTTGGATAAAATTGCGACTTTGAGGTCTCTGATGGCAGTTTCTCTTGAATTCCTTAAGATCTAACTCTTAAAGTATCAATATTAAAGAATTTAACCATATTTTAAGCATATTTGGATCAAGAAAGGAAACCAAACTCCTTAAATTAAGAATTTAAGTTATTGTCTTGATCTGCTCCATCTAAATTTAAGTCTCCAGAATCAATCTACATTGCATAATAATCAAAAATGCTTCTTCACTTCAAAAATCACAATTTCTTCTCTTCTTCCAAACTTATCATTTTCATTCACGATGATTGAAATGTGTACAATAAATTGTATATGGGTCGACACCCATCACATCATCAGTTCAATATCGAATGTGCTCTTTATTCATCTCATATCGCTCCATCACACGATGTGTGTGAGTTATGTGCGTATTAATGTCAAAAAAAACTTCTTATTCTTTATTCAGTTGTGATGTCAGATGAAATAAAAATAAATTTGAATAAAAAACTTTTTGGCCTGTGAAATAAACAGATTAGACATAAATCAGAATTTGAATTTGTGACTGTGAAAAATTTATTATCCTAAAAGACAAGAATGGCAATGGTTAAAGCCCAAATACCAGAGGGCTATGCCACAATTCGACGAAGCAAGAGTCGAGCAAAAAAATTTCGGTGTACATCAACGTCCTCAAACGAGACAACCATATCGACTACAATAACGACAAATCATCAACAGCCGCAACACTTTGAGATGATTGATATGAATGAACGGAATTCAATTAACCGAAAGTTTGAGTCGGATATAGTGTATAGTAATGGAAACATAAAGAATAAAAATAATGATATATTCAATGATGACGATGAAGGCGTAATAAATGACATTGAGACAGATGGTGATGTATTCTTAAGAAATAATATTGAAAATGAGAATGATGATGATGATATTTATGGAACTAACAATAAGAGACGAACGTTTCAAACATTTAAGCCTAAAGAGAACATCGGGAGTAATGTTGATGTCAGTCAACAGATTAGAAATAATATCATCAGTAAAAGTAGTCGGGATTTAAGTCATTCAAATGATTATATTCAATCGTTACCATATGACTTGCTTATGTCACCGCTCAAGTCACCACAGTACATTAATCAACTAAATGCAATGCGCAATAATAATAATAACATAATAAACAATAATAATATCAACAACACGAGTAAATCAATAGCGATAATGAATGGAAATGATGCAGCTGTACGTCAGCAACAATTTCCGTTATATTCACGACCAGATAGTCCGAAATATATTAAGTTATTTAATAATAATCGTTCGACATCACCGTCAGCCGATAGCATGGATAATTGCTCATCAAACTCATCTACAACATACTCACCAGCATACCTGACCAATCAACAGCTACAAACGATAACAACAACACAAATAACGTCATTCATGAATCAAGATGATGATAATTTAATATTAATCGATAGTCGAAAGCCACCGACAGTGAAGAGCAACAGCAGTTTGGGATATCGAAAGTCATTTAGTCATATAAATCGTGCCCATCATCAGCAACAATACACGAATGGAAATGGTGAAAATAATAATATTAACAATAGAAAACATAATGGAAGTTTTATGAGCTGTAAAGCGACTAATAGTCAAGAATTCATAAATGGCTTTGAAAAGCCATCAATTAGTACATTAACAATGACAAAATCACTTGCAATGCCTTCAATATCCACATCGAATTTATACACGAGACAGCGTTTTGCGACTCTCGCTCATCCCAAAGAGAAGTCATTGCATGGTGCCAACACGAAATCAACATCATCATTGAATGAGAGTCACGTTTACTGGGATCCCGTGTTGGATAGTAAAATTGGATCGCAAACAACGTTGAGACACAAACCAGCAATACCATGGTGGGAAATTGCATGCAAAAAGGAATATCGACAGAGCTGTCCACCAATGCAGGTCAATATTTTTTATTTATTTTTATTTTTTTGATATTTTTTTTTTATTATTTACGTCGAAATATTCTGTATTCACAACCAGTTTCGTGTTTCATTCTCACATCTCAGAGAAACAAATTGATTCTTATCGAATATAAAAAATATATTTTTTTATCTTGGAAGGAGCCATAAAAATGAGAAACAAGCATATCTTGAACACTTGTGTGCCCAAAACATCCAATTTACCATCTTTTTAAAAATGATGATATTCTAAAAAAGAGTCGATAATAAGCAAATATATAAACACACACATGCACGGTGCTATGAGATAATACAATTCTTCGTGTCTAGCCAGTTTTTAATCCTCATGAGTTTTAAATTACCACAACCACGTTTCTATTTATTTTTCTATATTTTACATTATTCCATTTTGTTAAGAATTGAATATCCATCACCATTAGGTGTCTAAAGATAGAATGAAGTAGTGAAATGAAAGAAAGAAATAATAATTTTAGAATTATTGATTGATTTTTCTGGAGCGCATTTGACTGGCATTTTTTGATAAGATTCTGTAATTAAGGCTGATTAGATAAAAACAAGATGTAAGAACAAACATAAATAGAAGCGTGTAAGACGATAATCCCTTGATTATAATTAAAAATGATTTAGAATTCATATCTTTCGGTTAATCCTGGTTTTTACAGTAATTATTGGGATCATGGGTATGTGTTTTATCAAATGTTAAGGCTGATTGATCAGACTGCTTGACAGTTTCTAATATTTTTAAATTCTACGGTTTAGAACAGAATTCTAGATCTACATGTATGAAATCAATTAGATTTGAATTGATTTTTTCTCCACAAAATCGAGTTGAAATCAGGTTTTGAGAATGATAGGCTCGATTTTTTTTTTCCTAATTTCCACAAATCCTAAACTGGAACTAATTTCTTGTCCTCAAAAAATCACAAAGAAATCAAACAAGATACCAAACTAATCCATTTTGACAACCAAATCTCCTTCAAGCTTTTAAACTTCTTTTCTAATTACCCCCACACCCAATTCTAACAGCGCCACTCATTCGATGCATTAGTCACCAATATAGCGGATTTTTAAATGAAAACAGAAGCAGACTTGATGCTGATTTTAATTAATATAGTAAAAATACGGGTTTTTCTGTATCACTAGCGGCGAAATTAATTAATCGAATGATTAATGAGAAATTAATCATTAAATTAAATTCCTAATTAATTAATAAGACATGCAAAGAGGATTTTGAAAATTTGTTTTAATTGAGAATGATGTTGTGTGTCATATTAAGTTTGAGTTGTGAGGTGTGCTTACCAAGGAGTAGCTATTTTGATAACTTTGAATAATTTTTTTTGTAAAATCTAGAAATATCTAATCACACAACCCAAAATCATAAAAATCAAGACAAGCTGAACTTCCGAACCATCAATTATTCCTCCACACTTCATAATTCTCAAACTTCTTCATTACTCATTTCATTCTACACTCTTAATCATTTTTAAAAGTGCTTCACCAAACAGCACATTATGAAATGGAAGAAAGCATATCAGTAGACCTCAACTAGTGACTCGACTAGTGAGAAAGATACAAAAGTGTATAATTAAAATCAAATAATAAAGCATAGAACACATTTCTGTTGTTATTTGAATGCTAAACACATGTTATCAATTTCTTTTCGTCATCGTCTTCGTCGAAGACATATGCTACATGTGTTTGTCGTTTAAGCAGCTCAACTCTCAGCCCTTTTTGACTCCCTTTCATGTCACGATGAAATAAATTTTTTATATTAAGAAGAACACTTCAGTAAACAACTTTTTTTTGTGTATGTTATGTGATTTCATGCTTGAAAAAATATAAATTTTCATGCTCTCGCTGCTGCTGCTGCTTGTCGAGGGAATAACAAAAGTCACGGGTCAAATCGATGTGAGAACCTTATTGCAGTCAAATGAACCCTTTAAAAAACAATTTTTAACTTGCCAAATTCACAGAAAAAAAAACAGTTTTACTTTTTTTTGTTGGAAATTAAATCCCCAAAAAGTTTTTTTCAACGATTTTATAAAAACAAGTTTTCGAGTATCAGATTACATTTTTTATGCGTCAGTGTTTGCAGGAAAAAAAGCAGATGAAGCTCTATTTTCATTTTTGCGCGAAATTGTGAGGATGAAAAAGTTGATTGACTTTATGAAGCTTGAGAATTTGTTATGATGTTGAATGGATTCTGTGAAGCAGGAAATTCTGATCGTATTACTTTTTATTGACGCCTGGGTGCTTGGTTATGTTTGGATTCATTTTTGAAAAATATTTTGAGTTGAAGTAATTTATTTGATTATGTGGAGCAGTGAACATAAGTTTATGTTTATATTGAGTTTAAAGAGATAAAGCTGTGAATATATATTGTTAATAGGGCGAATGTAATTCGGTTTAAAATCTGGATTTAATGATGAAAAGCATTATACAGTATTTAAATGGGTTGTCAAGCACCAAAAGCATGTCTACTTGAATCATTTCTTGTATTTTAAAGGATTTTGCCATCAATTGAGTTTCAAGTTAAAAAATTAAAAGAACGTTGATCTTTTTATCAAAAATTGCTCCAAGCGTTCAAGAACATTCCAATATTCTCGAAAAATCCAGCAAAAGCTCTCAACACCCCCATAAAAATATCTCTCAACATTCAATTAATCCCCCAAAAAAAATAATTTAAATATCTCAATCATCAATTTATGTTCCAAAAACTTCAAACAAATCGGCAGTCATGTCAAATCTATTCGATTTCCTCTCGAAATTTCAAACAAAAACGAGCAAAACTGCTGACTAATGAAGCCCAAACATCTCACAAGTGCTTATTTGCAAAACGCTAATTGACTCGACTGTGTATAAGTGTGTAAATGTGTGTAATTAGACTATACGAGATATATTTTCGCAGGTGAAGCTGAAAAAAAAAATTATTTTATCTCTCACATGAATCAAGCAAGAGAAGAAAATAAAAATTTAACACAAATAAGAGTCACGTTTCATTGTCAAGGTCTAAAAAGAAAAACACAACAAAATACAAAGTATTGGCAATTTTATTTATTTTTTATTCGCTAATAAGAATTTCTTGCAAGCACTTTATTTCTGCAAAATCTACAAGAAAGAGACATAGAAACATTTTAATGACGCCAGGAAGCACATGGTCGACCAGTTTAATTATCACATAAGAAGTGAAAAATTATTCACAAGCAATTAACAATATTCGATTTTTTTGAGCCGTCTGTACAACCCACATAACCGAAAAATAATATAAATATAAATGTATATCGGTGACTTGTTGACTTGTTATGATGTCCATTGATGTCCGCATTTTGTTGAGAATTTAAGAAATATTTTGTGTCCGAAAATAAATTTAACACTCTTTTATTCTGCTTGTAGTGGCTACGATAAATGGTGTATCAATAGACACAAGAATGAAATTTTTATGTTCTATAAGATGAAGAAGAATTTAGAGTTCTTTTGTGTGTTTTTGAATATTTGGGATTTAAATATTTACTTTGAAAAATGACTAAAGTTTCGGATGCAGAGTTAGGGGTTTTGGTCAGCTTTTAAAAGATATTTTTGTGACTAAACATATTCTGGGGAATGCACAAACTTCAAAAATAGTAACTGTACTAATAGCACTCAGGTTTACACCCCAAACATACCAAAAATTACCATACGCTATTCTGTATATTCTTTCATCGACTCTAAATACCTAAACGACATGCAAATAAATATTGTGAGAACTTATAAACACTAATGTTAATCCTGTATCATTTTCAAAATATGCAAACTAGCACCAAATTGCTTAAAAATCTGTGAGATATTTTTGGGTATTTCTTATCTCAGTTTTTTCCATCTCATACAAAGCTTGGCGTTTTATCGATTCCATAATGATCGTCTATTCATAATGATCATCTATTACAATAATAATCTAAAGATGTGACACGGAAAAGTCATTTTAAGGGAAAATAAGAGCAAATTCAACACATTTTGGATTATCAAAAATGGCTATGAATGTGATTTTAAATGTTCTAGTTCATTAATAATGAGGTTCATAAATTTTAATTTAGCGAAAATGCTGAAACCATGTCGAAATACGCTTCTGATTTGAATGAAATATTCATTAGTTAATCATGTTGAATTTAAATTGATTACCTGAACTGGATCCGCATTGAGAATTAAATTTTAGTCGCTTATGGGAGAAGGTTTGGAGTTTTTTGAAGAAATACACATTTTTTGTGTTACAATCAAACAATTTAACAAGAAAGATGCAAGTTTTTATGACAGATACAGTTTGCTAGTTGCTCTTCATATCACAAGCCATAATAAGACACAAATCCTCAAAACAATCATATTTCCAAATCAAAACAGTTCAACTTTGTTCTCACAAGCTTGAACTAATTGAAAAAATTATCAATGAATCCCAATATACAGAACATCCTCCAAAATTTAAATCAATAAATTTCAGATTAAAATTTTGTCATTCGACTCATAAAAATTACCGTTGAATTAATCTCCTCATCACAAAGAGATCGCGATCTCAACTTTCTCATCGATTGGTCTCCAAAAACAAAATGCTGTTATAAAAGTTAATGCAAATATTAAGGCTTAATGTCATTAAACAATTTTCGGGGTAAATGATTCTACGACCACACAAAATGATTTCCTGAAAGTTTGAGCAAATTATTGCAGGAATTGTGAATGATTTCGATAAATAATATAATTATATTTTTAAGAATAATTTATGAAGACATCTTGACACGTAATTCATGTCAAATGGATTGTTTATTATGAAATACGTCAAATGGATTTCAGGTATTCCGATTAGCAACCAACAAAAATTGATCCTCTACAAGTTCATTTCACTCTCAATTCTAGTCAACTAGAAGCAATTTAAAAAGACAGCGAAAAATTCTAAATTGCTCGTTTATCGAAAATTAAAGCAATCAAGTAATTTTGTCAATGATTGAATACTTTATATTAGCAATTCCTTTAAAATTTGCTAAGCTTCTATTCAAACAAAGTCCATTTTCTACAGCAAACATTTCTGTAAGGTCAAATAATCGCACGTTAACTTCATATTTATTTCCTATCCTTCCATTTCTATTTTTCTAGTTCACTCGAGTTTTAAAATATCAAAAGTTCCATTTTTCACTTCAACTGACTTCATCCACTTATTGAATTAAACAAAATTACTCATTCACTTTAATCGGCCACTTCTTGACACAATCATTTCCATATAAATTGTGTGTGGCTTTTTTTTCTTTCTTGTAGCACAGCTGTTTATGTTTATTGTCGTTATTTAAATTGCTGCACTTTAAAGACACGCAATAGACATCTAGCCTTGAATCATATTTGCCACTTGCTAAAGAATGAAGAGAATTTATAACTGAAAGACTCACCCATAAAGAGCTTAAATAGTTCCTTTTTAGTTTAATTCTATTTTGTGTCACCATGAATGCAATTTAATTAGATTTTCTATTTCTTTGTGTCATGGCAGTTTGTTGAATAAATAAAACTATAGAAGTGCTAGTTAGATTATTTTGAAGAATTGTGGAGAAGTTTTGGTGAGATTATTGAGGTTATGATCATTAGAAGTAACGGATTTTGAATGTTCAAATTTCAAATTTCAAAATTTTGTCCACTTCAAAAAGTTTTTTGAATATGGTTTCTAAACAAAATCACTGTTAAATAAGATTGTTGCAAAAACAGAAAGAAAAAAGTGGCAACAATCAAGTTAGATGTCAAAATAACCTAAACTGTCCTTTAACTTACACATTTTCTTGAATATCTTTCTTTATTTGCTTGAAAAAAACATGCGTTTTGAATTTATTTAAATTCAAATTCATACAAAATGTATGTTCTTAAAATATAATCCTAATTAAATAGAATTCATCAAGTAGATGACAATCATATATAATTAAATATATCCAAAGACATAAGCAGATCTCCCATTAAAGTGTCGCAAATTCTCTTTTTAATTCAACAAAGATAATATATTTAATTAATGTTAATTGAGATATCGAGTATCATACATGAAGTCTCCTCCAGAGTGATTTTTCATTGATTCCGATAATGGAACAAGTTTTTCTTCATAGATTTTTTTTTATTTAACTTAAGTGAGTTAGCTTATCGGGAACAGTAAAACGTCTTCAATGCTGTTTTAATTCAACTTGTCAGTTTTTGAGCTGCTTATAAAAGAAAAAAGATGGGAACATTGATTTAACTTTGTCCAAATGGCTGGAATAATCTCAACAGTAAGCACAGCTTTAGTTTTGCCAGTAATCTTAAAACACTACATTTGTCGTTAACTCTTTGTTATCCAACGACATATTTTGAAATGTTCTACTAATGAATTAACATCAAATATTCATTACAACTTAACTATCCTCCAGCAAATCACTTAATAAGCTACACAAAAATGCACTTTATCCACCCAACTTCCGTAATTCTTCCAACCAGTTCTCTTACGTCCCCATCAACATTATTTATTGAACTGAACATTTATTATTGGCATTGAAACGAGCGAACACACACAAACACGTGTTGAATGTGATATGTGATATATACAGACATGAATAATTGGGTCTTTATAATTTGCCGATCGAAAGAAAAATTACTTGTACTACCGGTATCATCATTCTTTCATTCTACACTCATTTTTTGTGGTTCGTTACGAAAACAGCACAAAGAGGCCTCTTAAATTACTTTTTATAATCCATAAAGTAAATCCATAAAAAAAAGTGTAGAGTAATAAGAAGGAAGAGAGATAAGAGAAGTTATTAATAAGTTCAAAAAATTGTTGTTCTTTCTTTATTTTATGTCTGTACACTTCCTTAAGCGATATCTCTTTCCGTAATGAATCATTTTTTTTTCAGAGCTTACATGAACAAGTGTGTATGAAGAACTGAAATGTATATTTGTGTATATTGTTATTAGTAGTTTACCAGCATTGTTTACAATTCATTAATGTCTTTATTAAAGCATGTATTATTTGTACATTGTCGATAAATTGCCCTCGAGATGCTTCATATTTTCGTCTTTTTTGTGTTATTTGGAATTAAAGAAATTTAATTTATCCATTACGACTGGATGGACTAGGTGAAATGATTCATTTTTAATGTTAAATAATGAAATTAGGAAATTAGATTCGTTTGAATTTTTTTCCAATGCAATAAAGTGTCGGAAGAAACAAGAAACTTGATTTAAGTGGAATGATTTTGTTGTGAAACATCCAATTAAGGGTAATACTGACTTAAGAATCTAAAGTGTTGCGGCTTATTAGTAAATAATCTTAAGCAACGTTGTTTCTTATTATGAAATGATTCATTATCGGTGGACATATCTACTAGAACACTGTCCTTGGAATTATCAGTTTGTTGAGTTTGAAGTTTTGTAGGAAATAATTGAGTTTTAAGATATAAAGTAGTTTGCGGGTCATTTAAAAATGATGTCTGTGGGAAAATTGATCTTTATGACTTCATCTATTCTATAGCGAGATATTGAAGATTGTGATCAATACCTTAATCTTGTCCAACCTTTAATAGTAAGATAGAATCTGCAGCATCCTTTACACATCACATGTGAACAATCCTTAAAGATTACAAACCTTTAGATCCCCACAAATCATCACACGTCATAAGCGTACAACCCATTTTTTGAAATTTACAATGAACTTTCCAACAACACACAAACATATCCAGCCACATGTCAATATTGTCCATAAATTTATAATTTTCTTGTCGTACAAACGGCAACACACTACAAGTTCTTGGAATTTCCAACAAAGTTACTCAGAAAAAATGCTTTAATTACTATAACTTTACTAGAATATGATCTGTTCAGTCTAATATTAACAGCAAATTATCACGTAGTCACACATGTCTTTGAAAAAAAAAATTAATTTTCTACATTCTTCTGGGAAATTGTCTGTGAATTTCATAATTTGTTTAGCGAGTTTGTTTGAGGAAATAAATAAGAAGCTACTCGTCTCATAGGGTTATTGTTCTTTTTATGAGATATAGCGGGTCGTCATGGAGTAAATGTGATGAATCTTACACCTTTAAACATAAATATATCCAAGAATTTAGAAGCAAGACTAGAGTGTCATTAAACTTACAAAACTTTAAAATCTCTAGCGATCAAATTTACTCCAATAATCCTGATTGACATTCTAATTTCTCAAGACATGCAATCGACGCTTTTCAACGACTCATGCAACCAATTAAATAAATCCATTCAACTGTAATAGAATCCACAATTAAGCCCATTAGATCTCCCATACCCATTGACTCCAATAAAAACCAATCACCATTTCCAATCGATTCAATCTGGCCTATTGTACTTATAATGAAGAAAGCATCTCAAGCCAAAAGATAAATAAACATCGTTCGAACGATGCCACAAACAAACAAAAGCTGCTGTTGCTATTACTCACTCGACTGACTCGTTTGGATTCATTAGCCGAATGCATTTTCAATTGAAGATTAAGATATTGGAGTTTAAAACGAGAAAGGCAAAGTAAAAAAATATAAAAATTGTCGATTAAGACCAACTGCAATCTGTGTGCTGTTAATATCGTATGAAATGTTTATTCATCTTCAAAAAAAAAAAACTTAATAATTCGAATGAAAATCGAAGGAGAATGAATGAGAAGAAAAAATAATAAAATTGTACGTAAAAAATGTAAATACAATGCAGTTATGTGTCTTTCATTCTACATGAAAAAGGTACGAGTAAGAGAGCTTTGTGGATTAGTCATAAAGCGCATTAGTCGGATTATTGACTCCTATGAGTAGTGCAATGTAAACTCGTGCATAAAATATACTCCATTAAATTCATTTTATTACTTTATGGAAGTTTTGTTGAATTTTAAGATATTCAATTAGTTTTGTGCACTTCGAAAAGTTTTTGATAAATAATTTGAACATATTTTTGATTTAATGCCAATATATTTTCTCATTTGGGTTTAAAAAAGTGGCAAGCATCAATCAGCATATATTTTGACTTAATATAGTTCCTTCTTATTAATTATTTCAACTTAGATAATTTCGTTTCCGCCATTTTAAAAAACTAAGTTATTGTCACATGCACTCAAAAATCATGCTAAAATAAATGTACGAATGCATGGCATGCCCACTCAATTTGTTGCTTTTGCATGCCAACGAATAAATAATGAAAAGTACCAAGAAGATTGAGCAACATACACAAAAAAATTCTTTAAATATTAATAATTTATGGTCCTATTTATGCATTACTCGCAATGAATTGTTTGTTTATTGTTCATAATTATTTCTGTGCCCCGCATTTCCTCATGCATATGAGAATGCATGCTTACAACATGAAAAAGACATTTGTATCATGTGGAATAATACATTTTTGAGGGTCAATTAGAATACAATTCGAGATGAAAAAGAGAAAATGTAAATTGAGTAATGCTTAAAGAAAGCAAGCACGTGGTAGGTCATAAGCATTTTAAATGAAAATTTTCCAGATCATTACAATGTTTCAATCTCTAAATAAAGTTATGGAATGGGAAGAAGTCGAGTCCACTTGAATTAATTTAATTTGCTAATTTATAGGTAGCAGTATGTAGATAATCGATTGAGGGAAAGCGAGAGACTAGAATATTTTTGATATTGTTATTTTGTATCTGAATGAATTCCGAATATTTTTGCCAATGCCATTTATGTAAATATCTCGGTTTTTTTTTATTACTTCATTCCTATCCGTTTGGATCTAAAAATTTTATTTATTTTTTGTGATATTTATTCAATATTTCTACAGCTATGAACAGAATTAGATAAGACATGTGTCATAAATTTAAATTCATATGACTTGACATTTATATGTTTCACAAACATTACCAACAGACACATTGTCTTGTTATGTCTCACACGAAGAAAGAGAGAAGAAAAAAATTATTTTTTATGTCTAATTGGTGATTTTGCATAAATTTTTTAACATTAGCAAAAATGTAAAAATATTTTAAGTTACTCAACAATCACGGATGGAATTTATGTAAAATACCACAAGAAAAATAGAAAATAAATAAATTCATCTCGTCTGAATCATTCAAATTAAGCTGTTTAAGCCACACATAAGTGTCGATATTGATTGGGAAGTTGATTCAGAAAATTCCGTTTGAATCTCAATCGCTTCGGGTCTGGTTTTGATTTGTGCATGTTAAGTAGTTGCTTTTTGGAAAATATGTGGATTAACTTTAAATAACAGGAAGTCTCGAATTGATTTTTTGAAAATGGTGAATTTTATGGAAATTCAAATGGACATTTTTATTATGTTTTGTTAATTTTTTGTTTGTGGGAAATTTAAATTTTTATGTTTCTGATGATTTTTAGATTTATGCTGGTTGTTAAATTTTATGAAGGTTACAGGCATCGATTGGATATGAGTTTGATGTTTCGCTAATTATGTTGCGTTATTTTAATATTGCAGGCTTAATGCTATGGATCCTAAAAGTATTTTGTTGTATAAATATGGACAATATTAAAGTAATTTGGCGACTGGATAGCAGAAGCACTTTGTAATGAATGCAATTATTTTATTGTCGAAGGATCGAATACTTTCATCTTAGTAATTATTAAATTTAATACAAAATATCACCTTTTTTAATTTTTAATATCATGCAATGTTTTGTCTTAACTTAAAATATTTTAATGACTTCTTTATTTAAAAACAAATTAAAAACTTATTAAAAACCATAAAAACAATAATAATTCAGCCTTTTTGTGATATCATCGATATTAAAATTGACATCACTATTAATTTAGCCTTTATAATTTCTTGCTAATGACATAAAAGCTCTAAAAATTTAACGACCAATAAACCCTATTTTTACAAGATCATTTGCCTTCTTTCAACAAAATCTTTTATTTACATCAAAGGCAACAAAAATGAAGAAATCGGACATTAAAAAATTTCTTATCAACTCCCTACATATTTGAGTCTAATTTAAAACCAAAGAAAATCATCTTTTGCAAGACAATTAAATGGAAACATTTTTGCTTTGATAAGTCCGAAATGATCGTAAAACCAAAACATGTATTATGTATGCCATAAAAAAGGTCTATTTAACATAAAACTGACATATTTCTAAGATTGGAATGCAAAAGGTTTGATAAATTGAATAATGGTTTGAATAATGTAAAGTGGAATCTAAATTTACCAGAAATTGTTGTGGAATCTAGTCCGGAAGTCAAGAGTCCGGTTGGAGAGACATACTGGTCTATTCTCACCAGAATACAACATAACACTTCAAAGTTTTTTTTTAAAAAATCCAAATATTCCACTAAAATTCTTCTCAATAAATCAATTGAAAAAAAATTCCAATCCAAAACCAAAACAGCACGCAAAAAATCCAAGAATAAGAAAAGGGAGGTACAAAACATTTCGACAACAAAACAAAAATATTCATAGATGTGGGCGATCATATGTCAGATGTGTAGCCAAACCGACATCTGAATGTGTAAAATCCTCACCATTCACGTCCATGTCATAAAAACAATTTCACATATTTCAATTAAAGCATGTGATGATGACAGGTTGTTTATTGATAGCAAACAAATTTCTCTGTGCATACGAGCTTACTTAATGAGTTGCAATGAAAACTATTAAGAAAAAGTGTTGGACATAACATAATACTGCATAAGGTGCTTTGAAAACCATTAATTAGTAATAATCGTTGATGGTTTCTCGACACTAAAGAAAAATGCAAAAAGACTACAAAATGCAGGTCAACTGTGAGTGCATAAATAATTGATAATTACCATATAAAGCACTCAAAGTCTTTAGAAAGACATGGAAATTATAATTATCCACCCAACACACGTTTTCAAAGTAAAATCCAGCAATGTCAAGTGAAAATGAATTTTTTTATCGTCGGCAATGCAGTTTATGACTGTGATTGAACTTCCTACGATAAATAAGATTAATTTTCATAATAATAGGCTGCAAAATAATATTTTCCATAATTTTATTATGAAAAAATAAACAATTTTATAGAAAAATAAAAAAAATAGTCAAACAATTGCCGACCATAAATTCCTCAAATGTCCAAAAACAATGTCTGTCGGCACTTAATCACATAGAAATAGCAATTTTGCAATCAACATTCTTGAAAATTATTTTTCCTCTCTCAGAGACCATTCAAACGTGAGCATTTCAAGATTTTATAGACTTCCCTAGTGTGGATAATTGCCTATAAACTTTTGCTTATTAACCTCGCTTCTGATTTACTTCGTGCTGGATACTCCGTTACACTGTCAACCTGATGGAATTCTCAATCAGTCTTTTATCACTCATTCTGATATGTTGAGTGCATTAGCTGAAGAAAACTTGCATCCGTAGTTCATAAATCATTCGAATTTATGAGAATCGGAAAAGAAATCCGTTTGTTTTGATCTGGAAGAACTAGCTTATTAAGAGCAACCATGATGATTATGATACTGCAATATAAAATCATTTCCAACGCATATTAAAAAGGGGATTTTTTCGAAGACTGAAGAACCTTTAAATTAGACATGTGGATAAAATTTTTAATTTATTTTCATTATCTTCTGAATTGCCCGCATTGTGAGAAAGTAATGTGATTAAGTTTGGGGTAAAGCGCATTAAGCATCAGTTATATGTATTAGTGATCCAATCTTAATAACATGTTTTCAAAATTCAAAATATTAACGAACTTCAAAATTTGAAATTTCAAAATGGAGTAAAATTTTCTCACTTCGAAATTATAAAACAATTACAATTCTAAAATAGCTTAATGTTGAATAAAGTTGGTAGAAAAGAGTGGCAAGAATGTTATGCTTAGCATCTAAAGACTTTAGCACATCATAATCTCAATTTATAACCAAATGTCTCTTTATGGACAAACCAACAACCTCAACTTATTCATCATATTCAGTAACATTCTCAAAATTTTCATTTTCATTCTATACATATTGTTTTCGTTCAAATAAAGCAGCATGAGATGTATATAAAAAAATACATTTTTGATTGAAACTAACGGTAGTCAGTTAAGTAAGCATGCATATATACCATTTAATGTACATGATGGAATCTTGCTCATTTACCGTATTTATATATATTGACTATCAGATTTCAGTATAATTTTTTTAGAAATGAATATCATGCTGTCTTTTATTGCAATTTTCTACTATTCTATGATGGTGGCACTTACTCTACATTTCTATATGCCCTTACATGAATGAAAAATGAGTGTGAGAGAATATGCAGGAGGAAGAAATAAAAGCTAAGCGCACCGCAATTAATTATGCAAATTGATGCGGACGTTATCGACGTGAAGGAATCGATGTATTTTGAAAGATGTAAAAGATATATCTTTATTTAAGAGCATCAGACTTTTTTATGTTTCCTTCTGCTGCTTTTCATAGGAATTCTCTATTATTAGCTATCGACGAGTTAATTAGAAAGAGAAAATGATATTTCAATAAACAATATTTCATCTGTGGGGGTTGTCCGTTTAAGATGTCTCATATTTAAACTAAACTAATCTTCATTTAACACTCAAGATTAGAGACTATCCCAAGACATGCATTAAGATGGCTAAAACCACAATTTAAATATTGACATCATTAGCAGAAGAACCCCTGTGAATACATTCTAATAGAATCTCTTAGTCATTAGTTTGGATTATGAAAAGAAGGTACAGATATTTATTTGCAGTGGATTATGATAGCTGGAAGACTTTTGTCATTAAAATTTGAATTTTTTATGCTTATTTCTAATCATTTGGAATTATCTCCTAATTAATTTTGATTTACTCAATTAGAACGAAGCTTTCAGCATGGGAAAATAATTGATTCTGGGCGGAATTCGATAGTTTTTAACTTAGTAAGAATTATGGCTGTTTTAGCATTGATAAAATAATGTATTTTCAACAAATCCTACAAACTGACTTAGATTTTGCAGACAAAAATGCAACGAACTCCACCAAGCAGCACTATTCAATCATTCAAACAACATAACCTCAATCCTTACTTACCAGCCCGTAAAATTAAAAAAAAAATTTAAATTTCCTGTCATCCAATCCATCCATAAAATACATCCAGACAACCATCATATGCTTTCGCGTGTGGTTTCAAAACTCAAAAATAGAAAAAACGTAATTTAATAAAATTTCAGCAAATTTATGCAACATCAAATCCATTCGAACTTATCACGATGACTTATTTGCATAGCTGAGATCATAAAAGTTATTTTCTCTCGCAAAGAATCTAAAATTTCAAATTTATTTAACAATATGAACACCTGGAGTGCTTGATATGATCGCACATCGATGATTCAAGCTATTTGTCACATTTATTTCTATTTCAAGCTCAAGACTTTTTGAAATATGAATCCATAAAAATGCTTTTTGTTTTAAATATAATGTCAAATGTTGTTACAATGGAACAATATTATAAAGTTATTAAATTAATGACATTTGAATGGCAAAAAAAAAAATTTAATTGAGTTAGAAACACTTCACGGCTTCTGAAATTGATTTCAATTTAAAAATTTGTATATAATTTAAGACAATTAAAGAAATTCAGCTCGTGGTCGAAGGAGTGTGCTGATAACTAGTGCAAAAAAATTATTGTTCTTCGTGCTATTAATAGAGTATCAATTGATATCAATTGGTATGGAGTGAAAAGGGTTAATTGGCTTATTGAGGTCGTGAGTTTTTTAATGGCTCTTAACAGGATTTATAGACGGGGAATAAAATATATTTTGCAAAAATAAACCAATATAAAGATACACAGTTGCCACCATAAACCATATTTAGTGAAAGGATTCGAACCTATACGCAATCAAATTGTTGAGTAAGAAGCTTAGCAATCCAACTTGCTTAGGAACATTTAATTTCAAATCTAGCAAAAAGCACATATTAATTTTGAATCAATTTTTATTATCCAAAAATCCTTCTCATCAAACTCTTAACTCAAAAGTCAATAACCTCAACCGCCAAAAACAAAAAAAAAACTTAAAAAAATTACCAATTGATTAACAAATTAATCTTTCATCATCCATAATTGAGATTTACGAATATTCATTGACTCATTTCGTTTCTCAATTGATATTCCTTTGATTCTTTTTATGTTAAATTTGTGTCTGAATGCCTGTATAAACTACATGTTAAAATATCAAATAAATAAAATAAGAAAATACAACTTTTTAACTCGACAAAACCGAGAGAGCAAGAATAATAATAAATGAAACTGAAAATACAGAAACTATAAATGTAAAAAGAGAGATTAAATAACAAAGATTAGATGCTTCATATTTAAATTAAGTCATTTCGATTCATTGAATTGCGATTGCCTTTATGAAAAGCTTTTAAAGCGAGCAATGAAGTTGAAAAAAGAGCATTTTTTTGGAGACAATACAATTAAGTTAAACTGGATTATTAGCATTCGGTCAGATAGAGATGGAAATTTGTTATTAATAGTCCATTTTAAGGCAAGCGTAGAGGAAGATGAAACACTTTTTTTCCTAGTAAAAATCAAATTATCTCAAGATTTAATGTCTTTATCGCCTTCGTCTTTCATCCAACATCCAAAGCTGATACGTAGATTCTGTTTATTTAAGGTAAATAGATGTATCGACCTATATCTTTATGCAAATTTTCGTGTGTGTAGAGTCGGTTCCAATAAGTGTCAGATTATTTCAATAATTTTAATATCTAATTGACATACGTCGTAAATTTTTTCCGTTCACACGACTAAGTAATTCTTACAGTTTCCCATTATTTTATGAGCTTTGTACTGTTAGAATGCCTACTGCTACATAAATACGTGAGCGATGAAATCAATTTGTTGCATAGGAAATGAGCTAGTCTTTTGAATGATTCGTTTGAGACTGGAAATACATAGTTAAGGTGCATTTACACTAAGATCTCTGGTTTTAAGTACTAAGTGCCTTCACACTTAAGTTGAGCATTCAGGTGCCTTTACATGTTGAATCCATGTAAATGCATCTTCTATGTTTTTGTGCTTTTACACTGGAGTTGTTTGTTCAGGCGTCTTCACAACATGATGATGATTAGTTCCTTTTGATCCACTGTGAATCATTGAGCATTAATAAAACGGTGGAACAGGCTTCTATCCCGGGCTATAACAGCTACTTCTTCACAACATACTCAAAGTTAAAATAACCAACCCTGAAGCTTCCATTAAAATCCATACACTCAACCATACAGTGATTAAGTGCAGCATATGCACATATATTTATCATATGTCTCAAATTCTTCCATATCCAATGTCTAATTTTATCGGCTTGTTTCACTAAAGTGGATTATCCTCGATTTCGGATTATCCACTTCAGTTTTTTGTAAATATCTTAAACTTTATGGGAGGTGTGGTATTTCTAATTTTGGATTATAATAGAGTGAAGTATGCCTGAAATTTCTGTATACTTTAAACTTTTGCTTTTCGTTAAGAAGTATTAATTATTCAATTTTCTAGCCAAATCTAGTAGATTAACTTCAATTTTTGCTATAATTCTCAAACTAGTGAAGATATAAAAATTCTAAGTATATGTTAATTTAAGTAGCAAAGTACTCTTGCTAGATCACACATTAGATCTCTTAATAACCTTGAGCGTCTAAAGAAATTTCCACAAAACTGAAGTGGATTATCCGAAATCGAGGATAATTCACTTTAGTGAAACAGGCCGTATATTCTTCACGCAACCATCCACTATAGAAGGTTAATTGAAAATTCAGATTATATTACGTTTTTTTTTCTCCTCCTCGAATCCATTCAATCAGTACAAAATGATAAATTGCACGATGAAATCGCACACGCGATACTTAAAAGCTTTTCATTCTCGTAAACATTCGAATGATGTTTTCAATTTAAATTAGTCAGACGGCGATAAAGAGACCCCGGCAAGAAAGATGAATTTCTTCACGAGTTCAAGGTGTTAAAAAATACTTTTATTATTTAAATCACATACACAATTCACAAGTCGTATGTATATATTAATTCAATTAAATAAAGGAATTCGATTTGAATTAATTCATAATTCATCATTTGGAAAATCGCGTGGGACTTTCAACAACAGTTTTATATTTATTTCTCATTCTTCAATTATCCGCCAACTGGCACTAAACTTCTTTGTGCTATATGGCGTGTGCATTATGAAATTTTTGAGTAAATGAGCAGTTTTTGTAAGTGACTTTGTGGTGGAATTGCGATTTGGATTGAGTTTTTTGGATATATCACAAGAAAGTAGAAGTGGAGCTAAGTTATGCTTTAATTAATAAAATTGTAAAACAAAATCAAAAAGAATTAAAGCATCTATAGCTCAATATGGAAAAACAGATTTTATAGTTTCACAGCTATTAAGGTTCAAATCCTTTTAACAAATAAAGTCAAGTTCTTCTGCAATCGAAATTACAGTTAGTTTTTTTTTTGCCAGAAAAACAAGTTCCAGTGCGTTCCTTGCAATCTACTGTCCTCACCCTCATCACTTGCTCTTTTTAATTTTCCTACTATGCAATGTGAATTATGTGCAATTGCACTTTATAGCTATAATTTAATTTTCAATTGTATTATGTGTGCACGGTTCAAAAATAAATCGATGTCATTCTTCAAGCTACAATTTCAAAGAGAAAATTCAATAAAATTATAATACAATTTTTGTTCTTTATCTAAAGGCATAGCAATAGCAGCAAAACATGTTTATCTACACACATATTTTAAATATGTAAATTGAAATATGAGATGTGCAACAAACTATTCATAAACAATGTCAGGAGCAATGATTTTTCATGCTTGACTGAAGATTTCTTGCCAACATCGATTGAAAGAATATTCGTGAAAAAAAAAATAATTTTTCTCATAGTCAAATGCTCGAATACCAAATTGAGCATGCAATTCAAGTGGCTTTTATCGTGATTTAATTTTTATGCTACCGAGGAAATCTAATATGTATGAATAATTTATGCCTTCTTTTTATTGCCACTTACTTATGTTTACTTGTTTTTATGGCAGCTCTTATAAAAAAAGTAGTTCTTTTGGAAGTATTTGATTGATGGAAACGTGAGTCGAATAGTTTGAGAAATTCTGTGTAGCTCAATGAAGTGCGATGAACTTAAAGGAAATCAATAAAAAAAATTTGTTTATCTCTTGCGACACACAGAATAAGAAGATGAATCGATTACAGAAAGGCATTAAAATATTTATTCAATAAATTTTCCAGTTAGCCATAATAAAAAAAAAAAATCTCTTAATTTTTACGTCCATAATAAATTAATGTAGTCGAAAAAAAAAGTCCAACTGTGAAGATGATGATGAAATTGCATTGTAGATGTCAAAAAATTGATGATGCTCAGGCAGCGATAAAGAAATTGAGAGAAAATAACTTTAATATCACTTGATTCCGGGAAGTACTTTTTCAGCAAAACGTAATTTGGATATTTAAAAGTTAAAAAGTCACTGTTGATTGATGGTTTAGGCGCACTGAGCATTTTTGCTTTAAATTTCAAAAGCTTAAGAAAAAGTGGAATTTAAAATTTGTAACAATTTTAACGTATTTCAACTTAGCCACGTGTCTTTTACTCTCACCTCAAAAAGTATTTTTCAAATATTTACTTAAATAACCAATTTTATGCTTCCGAATTTCATATTTCTTAATTAATTAGGTGGCAACAATTGATTGACACACAGACAGAAACCAATCCAATAAGAAAAGTGCTCAAAATCAATTTCCTTTTAAAAACGCTTCCCGCTAAATTCATAATTCCGCTTGCAAAATCCATAATTCAACGCTGATCAAAGAAATCAGCATGAAAATTAATTTAAGCTAGATGATACCTTTTCTCTGACCATCTTTTGGCAAATCTTTGAAGCACCTTGCTGTTTCATTGTCAATATTTAACGAAAAATTTCATTCATAAAATAAACAGCAGCAGCCACGGCAGTTAGACAACAAACATTTCTTACTGACAAAGAAACATTTGGTTTGATTGAAAATCATATTTATATTAAGCGGGCGTCGATTATGGTTAAATGAATTTTGATATTTTTTTATGTCGCATTAACTAGTGACATTGAAAATATTTATTATGAATTCTTTATTATAAAAAGCAATAAGAACAGATCTTCATTTCAGCTGTTTGACAAAGATTTTTATTTAAAATTTATTAATAGATTTCTAAAAAGCCTTGACATCTAGCATCTAACCCCACGTAATTACCTTAATGCATTTAAACAAATAATGAATGCATTTTTTTAAATAAATTAAAAAGTCAAAGTATTTGACAGGAAGTTTCTTGTATAATTAATGAGAAGACCCAAAAACCTCTACCCATGAGTCCGTTCATATTAAAATATTAATGCTTAATAATTCTTTGTTTGAAATCAAGTTGCAAAATATTTTCTAGTGTCATCCATAAATGATGTCAACTTTAATAATGGAGGGAGGGATCTAGATGTTTTTTCAAAATTAACACTTATTGTATCATTATTTGTGGAGTGGCTTCAAAGCCTTCATTTTATTAAACGTCATATATGAAAGACCCCAAACACAAATGTGGTTATTGTTGTGTGAAAAGTCACAATTAATGCTATTAATAATTAATCAAACTCAATTTCGGCGTGCCTTTTTGCTCAATCCGTAATATATCCAAGCATTTATTAGGAAATAACAGCTGTTTAAATGGTCTAATGAATTCGTAAAATGATACTAGTTGAAAATTCAAAGCTAATTTTACGTCCGACTTGATATGTTTATGTAAATCTAATAAATTGTGAAGTGAATTTTATTGTCTTGCAGGTAGCATATAATTGAGCCGTATTAAATCCGCTCATTTCTGGATAATTTCTCTCGATTCGCGCTATTTATAGACTTTTATGAGAAATCTTTCTACAATAAACAAAAGTGCGGCTTGTGGAGATCATTAGCACATAATGGTCGACGAAATGTATTAAAATTAGCTTATTAATTTTTATCACTCGATCTTTATGAGATAAACTAGAGTTGCAATTAAAAATTCATATTTATACACATTTAAAGTTGAAAATTGGATATTAAAATGTATAACGTATGTTTAGGGTGACCATCTGCGTAGTTTTACAACGGACAGTCCTGTATTTCGAAACCCTGTCCTGTATAAATTTTTAAATTTTGTTCCTGGTCCTGTATTTTTTTCATGAAAATTTCCGTTAATTTTCGAATTTTACTCTATGTCCTGTTTTTTTCGAAAAAATTTACCAAATGTCCTGTATTTTCATGAAAACTAGATGGTAACCCTACGTATGTTATTGTTTTGAAATTTTATGATGCAATTAAATAAAGTGATGAAAATCTATTTAAAGGGGCTTGCCACTGAGTTAATTTATTAGTTTTTGTAAAGAAAAACTATAAATTGAAGTTTAAATATTGAAATTATTGGTTAGCATTTAATATGACTTGAACTGTATTAGGTTGAGAGTTTAAATTGAATTAAAAATTTTTGAGAAGCTTTTTATTTTAAAATCGATTTAAAAACTTAATGAATCTTAATTTGAAAAAATCTTAAAATTGAAATAAGTTCATTCAAAACTTCCTTTTTATCGAAACAAAAGTCAAAACACAGCAATGACTTCAGTTTTCAAGGAATTTTAAATAATTTTCAATCAAAATTTGTAATTTAAAAAACTTCAAAAGAAAACATAAACAAACTTCATAATTATGCCACATAATTTCAACGATTTCAAAGCACTCGACCGCCTGCTTTTTATGCGAATTTAAATAACAATGAAATTAAATTTCAATAACTCGTCCCGAAGTCAAAATTGATAATCAAACGAATTTGTCAATAAAATATTAATAAGTGCATTAAAATGGATATTATATCTCGCGATAAATAACAATCATAAAGAAATACCTGAGAAATTTTTTAATATTCTTCATTTGATTTGATAATCAAAATATTTTCAATCTTTTAAGATCGTTTAGATATCAAAGCTATTTAAAAAACAAATTAGTCATTAAATTAATATAGGTTTGAATAAATTAGGCTTTGGATCCAGTATTTCACTATTTAAACTCATTAAAAATTGAAAAAGAGTAAAAAAAGATTTAGAAATTAATTCTAGCTGTTGTTATTGCTAAAACTTTATTATTATTTCGTTGTGTGTCAAGCGGATGATTTTTGTGGGTGTGTAAATAAACAAATAAGAAATACCAAAAAAAACTTTTATGGAAATTCCTCTGGCTTCACGTTGAAAACAAAATTTAAATTGAGGATGTTGTGACTGAATTTGATGGATTCAATCACGTGTGAACAAATTTGAAATAAAAATAAAACTGATCAATTCCTTCCGATATTTTATATTTTCGTGTGGATTAACACATCAAATTCGAATAACATGACAATAAACATGATTGAGTGCAACTTTTTTTTTTTGATTAACTGCTAACAACATTTTTTCCTACTTTTTTTCTCCACTTATAATAACCAATTCAATTTAACAAAAACACAGGCGCATGTCGTGAATGCATTTGAGAAATCACTTGCAACAATGACAAATCGGCTACAATCACTGACTGCTGCAACCGAGAAGAAGGTTTGTCAATTAATTCTAATAAAAAGATTCTAGGCATGCTGGTTTTGAATACAGAAGATTAATCCTTGATTTACTATTCTACATGATGATCTAATTCTATTATTTAATTTTTATCATTTTACAGGAATCAGAAATTACGGATATGCGGCAAACAATAGAATTACTCAAGAAGCAATCAATTCAAGCCGGTTTAACATCAGCTCATATCGAGAGTATGGGCGTGAAAATGAATGTTAATGGTAATGGAAGTCCTACAAAGAAGTCCATTAATGGATCCCATGAATCGGGACTACAGAATGGAAATGGAACGATGCAAAGACAATTAAGTACAGATTCAGTTTGCTCAATTAACTCATTAAGTTCTAATTGCTCAATGCAAGATAAGAAGAAGAAGAAAGGATGGGTAAGTTAATACTTTATGGTTGCTTTATTGTTTAGCGTGAGACTTTACATTTTCTTTCATCTTTGAACAGCTCCGAAGTTCATTCACAAAAGCATTCTCGAGAAATGCAAAAATTTCCAAGACGAATCGTCAGATGAGTTTAAATGGAAATTTATCGGAATCAAAGGCATCTCTACCACCACCGACGCAGTTAAAGATGATACCAAAATTACCGACAGCCAATACAGTCCCAGACTTGGGAAAACCACCAATTTCACCGACTAAACTATCGAATCGTCAAGTTACGTTAATCGAAAATGGTAAGTTATGCTTTCTACATGCTGATTAAATTCTTAACTAATGAGAAATTGTCTCAAATATTTTAATTAAATCTAGCCAAACCATTTGACTCAATAGAAGTAGAAAATCATCCGATTGTTGAAGAATTAAAGAAGCAGTTACGCGAAAAAGATATGGTACTCACCGACATTCGATTGGAAGCACTTACTCAGGCATCTCAAATGGAAACATTAAAGGAAACTGTCAAGGCAATGCGACAAGAAATGATGGCATTAAGACAAAACAATGACAGACTACAGAAAATGGTGACAAGTCGATCACTTGCTGGTTCTGAAACATCAATCGGATGCCCAGCTTCACCATGTTCTGCTGGTGACTCTAGAAGATATAGTTTCGCAACAGATTCAGGACATTCTCGACCACCATTAGATTTACCTGATAATTTAGATGAAACTGAGGAAGAAGACGAAGTTCCAACGCCAGCACCTGCACCACTTTCACCACATTTAATGAACGACATTTCACCAACATTAGAAAGAATCTCATTATCACATGATGTCTTAGCAACACCCGGCGAAGAAATTTCCGACTCAGGAGATGGAAAACGAATCTCAATAGCTGTTTATCTCGGTCAAGCAGAAAGATATACGAAATATATGGAAGAATTGAGTGAATGTGAACATTTTAATGACGTTGAAGACGGATTACAGCATAATAGCGATAATTTGAAGTTCCATAACCATTTCAATCACTCACTTGATGATCCAAATAATGCCGAAATGATTATTGCATGCACATACATTTCTGGCAAGACTACATGGCAGAATCTCGATTATATTGTTCGGAAGACATTTAAGGATTATCTTTCGCGCGTTGATCCGGGTACAAATTTGGGGCTTAATACTGACTCAATTACTTCATATCATTTGGGTGAAGCAAAACGTGGGCCTGAAATGGGATTTCCAGAATTATTGCCATGTGGATATATAATTGGTAATGTTAAGTCATTGTACATATGCTTACAAGGTGTTGGTAGCTTAGCATTTGATACGCTAATTCCAAGATCTATTGTTCATCGTTATATTAATTTGTTAACCGAGCATCGAAGATTGATTTTATGTGGACCAAAAGGAACTGGCAAGAGCCATTTAGCAAGAAAATTAGCTGAATTTTTAGTTGCCAAGTCTAATCGAAGTCCAGCAGAATCAATTGCCACATTCAAGTGAGTTTTTTAAATAATTTTTTAAATAAACAAAAATTAATTTATTGATTTATTGTTTCAACAGTGTCGACCACAAGTCATCAAAGGACTTGCAACATTATTTAAGCCAAATTGCTGAGCAAGCTTCAATAAACTGTTCAATGGAAGAGCTTCCAGCAGTAATTATATTAGACAACCTTCACCACGCTTCAGAATTAGGTGATGTGTTTTCATGCTTATTAAGTGCTGGCCCAGCATCTAAGCTTCCATGTATTATTGGCACAATGTCACAAGCGACATGCAACACAACAAATCTTCAGTTGCATCACAATTTTCGATGGGTAAGATAGTTTATAAACATACTTATTGAATATATGTAATAAAGTCTTTAATTTAAATAGGTATTGACTGCAAACCACATGGAACCAGTTAAAGGATTCTTAGGTAGATTTCTTCGTCGTCGACTTTACGACATTGAATTACTGAATGGATCGCCCCAAATTCAAATGGAAAAGATTTTCAGATGGTTGCCAACACTCGTTCAACATATCAATTCATTTTTGGAGACGCACAGCTCTAGCGATGTTACTATTGGACCACAATTATTCCTCGAATGTCCAATTGACGTAAATGATTCACAAAAATGGTTCTTAGATTTATGGAATATTACATTAGCTCCTTACATGATTAATGCAATTAAAGAAGGTGTTCAATTATACGGAAGAAGAGGAAATGCATGGACTGATCCATGTCTATACATTCGTGAAACTTATCCATGGCCAATTACTCCATCAACAGTACCAAAACTGAAAACAATAACAGCTCAGGACGTAGGATTAGAGGAAGCGGAATTATTAGGAAGTAAGGAAGATCCACTACTAAACATGTTGAACCAATTGAAAGAAGCTGCAAGTTGGAATGAAATTCAACAAGATGACTCCGATTGTGTCAGTCTCGATTCAAATTTTACACACGACAGTTCAGTAGCTGAAAATTAAATTAACACCAACTGTAATTAATTATTTTAAAAACGACGATCAGAGGCATCTTACTGCTAACCCTGGCGACGATTCATGTGCATTTTTGTGCATAGAAAATTATTTCAAAGTAACATTTACAGAATAAGATGAATAATTAATTAATATCATTTTTAATTAAATAATTGCGAAAATTTCCTGTGATATTATACAAAAGAAAATACATAAATCAACTAAACCAATTTCATTTTAACGAAATATAATATTATTCATATTATGCTTCGACTTTTTGCAACATAAATATAATATAAAATTACGTACATTAATAAAGTATATATTTAGATGTGGCTCGCAATTTTTCTATAGGTTTTTAATCGACATCCTCAATTATATTAAAATATATAAAGAATCGAATCGTTTTTAGCTTTGTATTAAACAGAAATATCTATTGACGATTAACAAGGAAAGCCATTTACACTACAAGAGTAAACATTATTATACATTAAATTAATTAAAACGCTGAAATAAAGAATGAAAAAAATTTTATAAAAATTAAAATTTGTCGATTTTTTAAAATCTTATTTTTATTTTTTCAGAATTTTTAAGCAAATCGTACATCTTCATTTTCTCAAATCTTTATTAAAGTCGTCAATTCCACACATCACTTCTTCATGCAGTATTTCTGCCATAAGTCTATAGATTTGTTGATAATCACTTCCGATTTCTGACTGTCGTCTTCAACGGCATAGCTTTCTATAATTTTAATCACTTCGTCTGTGTCAATTTTCGGACTTTTTAGCTGAAATCTTGTATATGAACAGATGACGACAAATAGAAATACAACTATGCTAATTGAACCTGATGCTACTTTATCGAATATTCTAATTAGTGCAAGTCTGTCAAGGATTGAACTGAATATTGATGGATACCAACGATCAAATGGAAGTTTGTCGATTATGCTCCTTGAATTTAGGTGTCTGTGGAATTTATTTATATATGATTGAGATTGGAATCAGCAATATTGAGTAGCTTCATACCTGTAAATCTCTTCTTCTTCCTTCTCAAGATAGAAGTGAGTTTGATGCTTTAATTTAGGTAGTTCATTTGAAATATCGTCACTAAATCGATAAAAGCTTTTTGTGATAAAGTAAGATTCTACTGGATCTGCTTCCAGTCCTTCAAGAATCACTTCGGCTAGCAGAGAAAATACCGAATCTCTCTGAAAAATACATATTTAGTCATTAACCCCGAACAGACAAAGAGCATGCTCTCAATGAGTATGCTCACTTAATTGTACTGACTGAGTTAACTCGTGAGCATATAATAATAATAATAATGTGTGAAGGGCCCAGCCTTTCAACTGGAGGCACTGCGATTCAAATTAGAACAGAATCGATTGTACCACACCCTTTAGACCTACAGTTTAAAGTGAGATCCGAGCCACTTGCAAGCTCTGCACAAGCAGAGCAGGGCCCGTGCCCCCCCTACGAAAATCTGATAATTGTTTTATTAAGTAGGGTAAATGACCTTGAAATTTGCGCAAATTCACACAAAAAAATTTTCATTGCTTCAAGCTCTTCGGAGGATTGAAATTGAGCCCTACTAACGATCTTGAAATGCAGGGAATCATTGATATTTTTGTTTTTCTATGGATATAGGAAGCTCTGCTGTGTCAATGCCAAGAAATTTGACTTTCAAGTTTGAACTTTGAAATTTGCGCAGAAAACTTTGAAATTTGCGCACTTTTTTGACAGCAATATTGAAACTTGGAAAAAATATTGTTGAAAACATATCCAATTTTAAAATACATTAATCAAAATATAGGGGAAATGATGATGTTTATTACCAAATTATACGATTAGATTTAGTTTCGTGAAAATCCGTGAAAGCTTAATGTTCAAAAGGACAATCTTAGATGTTTTAGGAGTAAATTCCTAAATCAAATTAGTTTAAATATTAATAGTAAATTCTTTTTTCTCGGTCAATTCATTTTTGAGCTTTCATATCCTCAAGTTCCTTTAATTTTTGAGCAGTTTCCTTCAAATCTTCTGTTGTTTTTGGATCGCCTTATTTGGCTGAATCTATACACCACTTTGCAATTTTGACTTCTTCTTCAGTTGTAAGGACCTTTATTTTTCACTGCGCAAATTTCAAAATTTTTCATTAAATTTGCGCAAATTTCAAGGTTTAAAAACAAGCCATTTTAAAAATGAATTTTAAAGCAGTTCCAGGTATCATTTTGAATTGGAACCATTTGAAAAATTTTAAGCAATGTCAGATCTACATTTTCTAAAACCAAAATTTAATCTATACCAATGCATGCATCTCAAAATCAAAATGTAAAGAAATTTAAGTTTTGTATGGGAGTTTTTGGTAATAAATTATTAAGCTTTCTAGTGCCTTAAGACCACTAAAAATTATGAAAAAACATCTGTGCTTGTGTTTTGCAGACATTTCCCATTGATCGTCTGAACAGAAGTGCAGTTTTCAGATATAATTTTTAAATTTTCGTTTTCATACGAGTGCGCAAATTTCAAGGTTGCGCAAATTTCAAAGTCATTTACCCTATTTATAGAGAAGAACCAGTTAATGTAGAGGAAGTGATAAAAGAAATGTCTAAATCAGCACGAAAAATTAAATTTAATGTATAATGAATAATGAATTAAATATTTAAACTTATGAAGAATGAATATAGATTTAAGGATACAAAATAACGGTTTTTTAATTTTCGAAAATGGGCCCCCCCCTTAAAAAATTTTCTGGCTACGCCCCTGGCTCTGCACATTGCAAAGACACGAGTACGTCATAAGACCTGATGTACCCTGCAATGTACCTAGTCACAATCCGTGTGCGCAAGATGCCGTAAAGAAGTCATCCAGATGCTAGTATATTCTTGTATACCTAGCAAAGGAGGCAGATTCTGTGCCAAAGACCTCAAAACTACACCCAGCACACGAACCGAGCTTCGTAACTAGAAGGGTGAAATGGAAAAAGAGCTTCGAAAATTAGACATGGCCTGGGATTGAACCCAGGACCTTTGGCACAGAAGGCCAACGCTCTACTTCAGCATCACTTACATATAGATTCGCAGAACTATTCAGCTTCTTCGTTTCTAATAAATACATTGCATAAAATACTCTTGATTTAGGTGTTCTATCATCAATGTATTTCATCACATCCAGTGCTCTAATCAGATCTTCATAAGTTTCTTTTTTCTGCTGCATAACAAATTCCTTTGATTCCATGTAAATTGGATAGACATCTAATGCTAAGTTATACAATAAGCCACGATGAACTGATGGAACCTGTTAGAATAATCATTATTGAGCTCCTTTTCAAGATGTACAGGATTGTCAAACTTACAGAAAATAATTTTAAGAACTGCAACAGTTTTGCTTTAAATACAGGATTTTCTTTAAGGAGAATCTCCAAGCTTTTCTTTTCCTCTACACTGCGACAACCTACTTTTTCATAATATATAGATCTAAAGTTCCTACCGTCCTCCATTCTTGCAGAATTTCATTAAATACTCTTTTGTTGACAAAAAACAACAGTTTTGTATTGGTGTGTGTTTATTTTAAGTTTGTATTAGTGAATAGTATGCAACTTCACGTTGTATCTTCATATCTTTTGGTTTAACTTCACACAAATAATAATATTTATTCAAAATACACCAAAATTAATAAAATACATAGAAAATCATATTGAAATGACTATAAGGCAGTCTTTTATTGATTCTTTTAATCAAGTTGCTGTGAATTATGTGAAATAAATTGTTAAAAGTAAATCAAGCAAATCAAAACGCGTAAAATAAATTTGCACTGCGAAAATTTGATTTTAATCATGATTTACAATAATTAAGTCCTAAAAAGCTGAAAAAATCAATCAACATAATTAAATCTCAAAAGGTACTTACAGTCAAAAACAGTAGTACTGTAAAGGAACTGTGATAATCATTTTTCGTGTTTCTGTCGTGAATTATTTTGTTATATTCACACCGTTTTCACGTGTGAATCTATTGGTTTTGTTCAGATTGAAAAATAGGTTTTTCGCATTTTGTGAGAAAATGAAGCAAACTTGGTTATAAAAGGTCACAAAAGAAAAGTTTGTGCCTGAAAGTTTACATCATTTTCAAAAAACAGATTTCAAATTGGTTGTGGCATTGCTGAGAAAATCGCAAAATACGCTTTCTGTAAGCAAACAAGCAAGCAAGCAAGTTAATCAGCAAGAAATCTCAATAACGAGACATTGTAGAGACTTCTAGTTTTTTACATTTGATCCGTGCTGCTCTATAGAAGAGTTGTATTGTTTTTAGGCAAGGTAGGAACAGCCGTTGCTTCAGAAAAAGCAAAATACTTTCCTTTCTTACGAATTTTTCAAATTAAAAGTTCACTGTGATTTTTTTTTAATTTTAAATTAAACTTTGGATGAAAAAAATTTTTTTGAGCAAAGAACCAAGAAGGAAATACATTTTCAATTTTGGACTAGGGGCGACCCTATTCAAAATCAATTTTGTCACTTTTTTCTTCGAGGGTTTATACAAATGGATTTAAACTTTGCATAAATATTTTAGTGCTTAAAACAAATACAAATAAAACATCCGAAAATTTTTTTGAGCAAAGAATCAAGTAGGAAATACATTTTCAATTTTGGACTAGGGGCGACCCTAGTCAAAATCAATTTTGTCACTTTTTTCTTCGGGGGTTTATCCAAATGGATTGAAACTTTGCATAAATATTCTAGTGCTTAAAACAAATACAAATAAAACATCCGAAAATTTTTTTGAGCAAAGAATCAAGTAGGAAATACATTTTCAATTTTGGACTAGGGGCGACCCTAGTCAAAATCAATTTTGTCACTTTTTTCTTCGAGGGTTTATACAAATGGATTAAAACTTTGCATAAATATTTTAGTGCTTAAAACAAATACAAATAAAACACCCAAAAAATTTTTTGAGCAAAGAACCAAGTAGGAAATACATTTTCAATTTTGGACTAGGGGCGACCCTAGTCAAAATCAATTTTGTCACTTTTTTCTTCGAGGGTTTATCCAAATGGATTTAAACTTTGCATAAATATTTTAGTGCTTAAAACAAATACAAATAAAACATCCAAAAATTTTTTGAGCAAAGAATCAAGTAGGAAATACATTTTCAATTTTGGACTAGGGGCGACCCTAGTCAAAATCAATTTTGTCACTTTTTTCTTCGAGGGTTTATCCAAATGGATTGAAACTTTGCATAAATATTCTAGTGCTTAAAACAAATACAAATAAAACATCCAAAAATTTTTTTGAGCAAAGAATCAAGTAGGAAATACATTTTCAATTTTGGACTAGGGGCGACCCTAGTCAAAATCAATTTTGTCACTTTTTTCTTCGAGGGCTTATCCAAATGGATTTAAACTTTGCATAAATATTCTAGTGCTTAAAACAAATACAAAAAAAACATCCAAAAATTTTTTGAGCAAAGAATCAAGTAGGAAATACATTTTCAATTTTGAACTAGGGGCGACCCTAGTCAAAATCAATTTTGTCACTTTTTTCTTCGGGGGTTTATCCAAATGGATTGAAACTTTGCATAAATATTCTAGTGCTTAAAACAAATACAAATAAAACATCCAAAAATTTTTTGAGCAAAGAATCAAGTAGGAAATACATTTTCAATTTTGGACTAGGGGCGACCCTAGTCAAAATCAATTTTGTCACTTTTTTCTTCGGGGGTTTATCCAAATGGATTGAAACTTTGCATATTTTGTCACTTTTTTCTTCGAGGGTTTATCCAAATGGATTGAAACTTTGCATAAATATTCCAGTGCTTAAAACAAATACAAATAAAACATCCAAAAATTTTTTTGAGCAAAGAATCAAGTAGGAAATACATTTTCAATTATGAACTTCGGACGACTCTAGTCAAAATCAATTTTGTCACTTTTTTCTTCGAGGGTTTATCCAAATGGATTAAAACTTTGCATAAATATTCTAGTGCTTAAAACAAATACAAATAAAACATCCAAAAATTTTTTGAGCAAAGAATCAAGTAGGAAATACATTTTCAATTTTGGACTAGGGGCGACCCTAGTCAAAATCAATTTTGTCACTTTTTTCTTCGGGGGTTTATCCAAATGGATTGAAACTTTGCATAAATATTCTAGTGCTTAAAACAAATACAAATAAAACATCCAAAAAATTTTTTGAGCAAAGAATCAAGTAGGAAATACATTTTCAATTTTGGACTAGGGGCGACCCTAGTCAAAATCTATTTTGTCACTTTTTTCTTCGAGGGTTTATCCAAATGGATTGAAACTTTGCATAAATATTCTAGTGCTTAAAAAAAATACAAATAAAACATCCAAAAATTTTTTTGAGCAAAGAATCAAGTAGGAAATACATTTTCAATTTTGGACTAGGGGCGACCCTAGTCAAAATCAATTTTGTCACTTTTTTCTTCGAGGGTTTATCCAAATGGATTGAAACTTTGCATAAATATTCTAGTGCTTAAAACAAATACAAATAAAACATCCAAAAATTTTTTTGAGCAAAGAATCAAGTAGGAAATACATTTTCAATTTTGGACTAGGGGCGACCCTAGTCAAAATCAATTTTGTCACTTTTTTCTTCGAGGGTTTATCCAAATGGATTGAAACTTTGCATAAATATTCTAGTGCTTAAAACAAATACAAATAAAACATCCAAAAATTTTTTTGAGCAAAGAACCAAGTAGGAAATACATTTTCAATTTTAGACTAGGGGCGACCCTAGTCAAAATCAATTTTGTCACTTTTTTCTTCGGGGGTTTATCCAAATGGATTGAAACTTTGCATAAATATTTTAGGGGCGACCCTAGTCAAAATCTATTTTGTCACTTTTTTCTTCGAGGGTTTATCCAAATGGATTGAAACTTTTCATAAATATTCTAGTGCTTAAAACAAATACAAATAAAACATCCTAAAATTTTTTTGAGCAAAGAACCAAGTAGGAAATACATTTTCAATTATGAACTTGGGACGACCCTAGTCAAAATCAATTTTGTCACTTTTTTCTTCGAGGGTTTATCCAAATGGATTGAAACTTTGCATAAATATTCTAGGGGCGACCCTAGTCAAAATCTATTTTGTCACTTTTTTCTTCGAGGGTTTATCCAAATGGATTGAAACTTTGCATAAATATTCAAGTGCTTAAAACAAATACAAATAAAACATCCAAAAATTTTTTTGAGCAAAGAATCAAGTAGGAAATACATTTTCAATTTTGGACTAGGGGCGACCCTAGTCAAAATCAATTTTGTCACTTTTTTCTTCGAGGGTTTATCCAAATGGATTGAAACTTTGCATAAATATTCTAGTGCTTAAAACAAATACAAATAAAACATCCTAAAATTTTTTTGAGCAAAGAACCAAGTAGGAAATACATTTTCAATTATGAACTTGGGACGACCCTAGTCAAAATCAATTTTGTCACTTTTTTCTTCGAGGGTTTATCCAAATGGATTGAAACTTTGCATAAATATTCTAGTGCTTAAAACAAATACAAATAAATATGAAACATCCAAAAATTTTTTTGAGCAAAGAACCAAGAAGGAAATATATTTTCAATTATGAACTTGGTTCTACTTGGTTCTTTGCTCAAAAAAATTTTAGGATGTTTTATTTGTATTTGTTTTAAGCACTAGAATATTTATGCAAAGTTTTAATCCATTTGGATAAACCCTCGAAGAAAAAAGTGACAAAATTGATTTTGACTAGAGTCGTCCCAAGTTCATAATTGAAAATGTATTTCCTACTTGGTTCTTTGCTCAAAAAAATTTTTGGATGTTTTATTTGTATTTGTTTTAAGCACTAAAATATTTATGCAAAGTTTCAATCCATTTGGATAAACCCTCGAAGAAAAAAGTGACAAAATTGATTTTGACTAGAGTCGTCCCAAGTTCATAATTGAAAATGTATTTCCAACTTGGTTCTTTGCTCAAAAAAATTTTTGAATGTTTTATTTGTATTGGTTTTAAGCACTAGAATATTTATGCAAAGTTTCAATCCATTTGGATAAACCCTCGAAGAAAAAAGTGACAAAATTGATTTTGACTAGGGTCGCCCCTAGTCCAAAATTGAAAACTGATTTTCTATGGTGTACTTTGGTCAAAAAAATTTTCTGGATGTTTTATTTGAATTGACATATTTCTGACATAAGTCACATACCATTATTACTTTTTGTAATGCATAGCTTAAAAAAAAATCGAAATCTTAAATTTCGACTACCCCATCTGAATTTTTTTCATACTCTTCACTGTGGAAACCAAAACACAAATTCTTTATCTTAAAACACTTGACAAAATAGCGACATAATTCAGGATTAATTCCTTTTTAATAATATTTTAACATTTACGAGAAAATGTGGTTCAAATAAGTGTGAAGTATGGCCGAGATTTGGACCAAAATCAGCTATACTGGTTCATAGTGTTTCCGAGGGTGACAAAATTCAAACTAAGTGTTTTTGTAGCTGACATAATTATAACATAAATTAGGTATAACTTTTGATGGTCTATCCATAAGACTTTTGATGGTACGGTGTGAATATATCCGCATTGGGTTTCTACCCGATACACTAGTTTATTTATCCATTTATTCCTTACTATCATCCTTAAAGATTGAGTTAACGGTATTAATGATCAAAGAAATGGATATTCTGCTTGACACCAACTGCTCCCCAGCAAGGTTGTCGCATATTTCTGAAAAACATCCAAAAATTACACTCGCAGAACTAAATGTTCTACGTAGACACAGAGAATTATGTGATGTGGTCCTTAATGTTGGAAGTCGAAAGATTTTTGCTCATCGAGTCATCCTTTCAGCCTGTTCTGCCTATTTTAAAGCAATGTTTACTGGTGAATTAGAAGAAAGCAGGCAAACTGAAGTCACTATCAGAGATATAGACGAAAATGCTATGGAACTGCTAATTGATTTTTGTTATACATCACATATTGTTGTTGAGGAATCCAATGTTCAGTCATTACTTCCTGCCGCTTGTTTATTACAGTTATCTGAAATTCAAGACATTTGTTGTGAGTTCCTTAAACGTCAATTGGATCCCACAAACTGTCTTGGAATTCGTGCTTTTGCTGACACTCATTCGTGTCGAGAGCTTCTAAGAATCGCTGATAAATTCACACAACATAACTTCCAAGAAGTCATGGAATCTGAAGAATTTCTCTTACTTCCCGTTGGTCAATTAGTCGACATCATCTGCAGTGATGAATTAAACGTGAGAAATGAGGAACAAGTCTACAACTCAGTCTTGTTATGGTTAAAATATAATGTTGCTGAACGAAGACAGCATTTAGCACAAGTATTACAGCACGTTCGAATGCCATTACTAAGTCCAAAATTTTTGGTCGGGACTGTTGGCAGTGATCTCCTCATTAGAAGCGATGATGCATGTCGCGATCTAGTTGATGAAGCTAAAAACTATTTACTTTTACCTCAAGAACGTCCATTAATGCAAGGTATGGGTCTAGACCAATGTTAGCAAAGAGAACAGAGTCCGTTACAAACAAAAAAAATTCAAAGTTTTCGCGCGCTATTTTTTTAAAATTTCAAAAT
Organism: Chironomus riparius; assembly: GCA_917627325.4. NCBI lineage: Eukaryota > Metazoa > Arthropoda > Insecta > Diptera > Chironomidae > Chironomus > Chironomus riparius. Next base: position 23,676,721 of record OU895878.1, read on the forward strand.
AAGAAAGTCCGTTGCTTTTTATTTTTTTTAAACTAGGTGTTTTTTAAAGCATTAACATTTAAGGAATGCAATTTCATCACAGTGATTATCTTAATCATAAAAACTAGTAGGAATGTTCTCTAAAATTACAAACTACTCGAAAAATAATAATTCACAACGAATTTTTTTAAAAATAAGAACTTCGAAAATTCGATTTTCGAAAAATAAGAACCTCGAAAATTCGAAGTTCGAATAATAAGAACTCAAAAATTTCTGTTTGCTAGCATTGGGGTCTAGAGTATTGATGTTGAGTCGATTTATAGTTCTGGATATTTTCAGGACCTCGAACAAGGCCAAGAAGACCAACAAAACGTGGAGAGGTGCTCTATAGTGTTGGCGGTTGGTGCTCAGGTGATGCTATAGCATCCGTTGAACGTTTCGATCCAAATACTTTGGAATGGAAGATGGTTGCTCCAATGAACAAACGAAGGTTGGTCCGACATTCCTTTTATTCTAGAAAAATAAGAAATATCTGATAAATAATATAAAATTTTAGATGTGGAGTTGGAGTAGCTGTTTGTGCTGATCTTCTTTATGCCGTTGGTGGACATGATGGTAACACATTCCTGGTTTTTTTGTGTCCAAATTCTATACATTAACTGTTTGTGAATTACAGGCCAAAGCTATCTCAATTCAATTGAGAGATATGATCCACAGACTAATCAATGGAGTTGTGATGTTAGTCCCACAACAAGTTGTAGAACTTCTGTAGGAGTTGCTGTTTTAGGTGAGAATTTCGTTATACTCTAAAGGAACATTGGGTTGAAATGATTTAAACTCCACCTTCTACTATTTCTCATCTAGATGGTTATCTTTACGCTGTTGGAGGTCAGGATGGAGTGCAGTGCCTGAATCATGTTGAAAGATATTGTCCAAAAGAAAATAAAGTGAGCTTCTACATTAATTTGACTTTTTAATGTTTCTTAATGAAGATTTTTCAACTTTTAGTGGACGAAAGTAGCTCCGATGGTCAGTCGCAGATTAGGAGTTGCGGTAGCAGTTTTAGGCGGTTTTTTGGTAATTTCTAAAATTTTAAACTTAGATCTTTATCTAAATTTACTCTTTTAATAGTATGCAATTGGTGGAAGTGATGGACAAACACCTCTAAATACAGTCGAACGATATGACCCAAGACAGGTAACACTGAATTTTATAACTTTGGTAACAGTTAAATTCAAATCTTGAAATTTCAGAACAAATGGTCAATGGTAGCTCCAATGTCAACCAGACGAAAGCATCTTGGCTGTGCAGTTTATAATAATTTTATTTATGCAGGTATGTCTCACAAATTATTAGGAATTCACTATGGGATATAGTCGATTTTTTTTTTCCAAAAATTATTTTATTGGCTTATTTGAAAGATCTTTATTCAAGAAATCAGAATCTATTTTAATTTAGATACAGCCCGAAATGTATTTTGATGACCTTCGATAGTTAATATTTTCAATTTATCAGAACTTTTTCTTGTCTCAACCAAGTATTTTTATCTTTCCAACAGTACCATATTTATAATATATACTTGAGATTTCATATAGTTTTGAGCAAAAATGCTAAGTATGGTTCTTCACACACCTCGAATTTTGAGTAATTTTTCAGTTTTTTCAACATTATTCAGGGATATTGTACTCATATATGATATATTATATATCGTTGGAAAGGTAATTTAAGCAGCTTAACATAAAAGGTAATACAAATACTTTTTGTTAAGCATATAGTGTATTTAAAGTCATTTACATCTCATTGAAAATGAAAAATGATGACATTTCAAATAAAAATGGTCCAAGTCCATTCCAAAAACTCAAATTGATTTTAAAATATCAAAAACCCTATTTTCTAACATTCCTGAAAGTTTTATCAAGTTTGGACATGACTTTGATGAAAAAAGTTGAAAAAGATTTTTGAGGTGCATGCAGATGAGATGTTTCAAATGGTTCAAAGTTGAAAATTTGGCGAAACTTTTTTCCAGGTTTTCACAGTTTTAGAAAGATACAAGTGAGTGCTATATAAAACAGTCAAAACTTGTCTCTCCACTCACTTGAAATATGCAGTTATAGTCAATTGAAGTCAAAACATAGTAAAAACCGTATATTTTTTGAATAAATCTCAATTGTTTGATGCATAAATATAATTTTAAACCTTGAAAGGGATATTTTTCTTGTGGATCTAGTAAAGGGCTACAATTTTATGAAAAAAGAAAAACATTCAAGTGCATCAGAAATCCACATACTCAAAAAAAGTGTGCCGTACTACTAACATTTAAAGTTTCGTCAATTTTTAAGCACTTTCCATGGTGTAAAACTTATGTGATTGATATTTATATTAAAGTTTCGGCTTATATCTGTCATTTAAAAAAAGTTTCAAGAAAATTGGTTGAGACAAGAAAAAGTTCTGATAAATTGAAAATATTATATCGAAGGTCATCAAAATACATTTCGGGCTATATCTCCAGCACTGCTGCATTTTGGGCCAAAATTAAAATGGATTCTGATTTCTTGGATAAAGACCTTTCAAGCAAGCCAATAAAATAATTTTTGGAAAAAAAAAATCGATTTTATCCCATAGTGGAATTATTGGATTGAAAGATAATCTCAAATTGTTTCAGTTGGAGGACGAGATGACTGTATGGAACTGAGCTCTGCTGAACGATACAATCCACATACAAATTCATGGTCACCAATTGTTGCTATGACATCCAGAAGATCTGGCGTTGGTCTAGCGGTTGTCAATGGTGCTCTTTATGCTGTAAGATCCTTTAAGTCTGATTTGAACTCCACAACTCTTATTTTATGATTGTCTATATTAGGTCGGAGGCTTTGATGGAACAGCTTACTTAAAAACCATTGAAGTTTATGATCCAGATGCAAATCAATGGCGATTGTGCGGCTGTATGAATTACAGACGACTTGGAGGAGGTGTTGGAGTAATGAAGGCACACAGAAGTGAAACTGAGAACAATTACATGTGGTGAGTCAGGGATGATTCATCACAGAAGCTTATTGTTCGTGATGAAAAGATTAAATACAAGAAGACGTATGACAAAATCGTATTTAAATGATAATCTAGAATTGATCTTAAAACTCTTGTTGGACAAATTAAGTTATTTTTTTAAAAAAGAGAACATGATAGTTAAAGGACTTCCTTATTGTAAGCAAAATCAGCTTAATTACATCAAATTTTAACCACAATAACTAATCATAGATTTTAAAAGGACATAATATATTCAAATTAAAAGCACGCATATTTATCATTGTATATATCATACAGCTTGATTAGCTATGTTAACTACTAAGTCACCTTATTTTTGATTCAAATTGTAATTATGCTTTAGAATATTAGAACCTAAAAGATTTCAAATATATTCTATCTACTATATCACAAAAAGTATTGTTTTTTATTAATCGATGGCATACATTTCAGCTCTGGATGTCAACTTCCAGCTCTGGATGTCTCAAATTTCAAAAACATAAGATTTCGCTGAATTCAGCTGAGTACTGGCAAGTCATTGTGTTTTCAGAAAAACATGATATTATTGCGCAGTTCTAAATGATTTATGATATTACATATTGAAGTTAAAGTACAATTTTTATAAAACATGCTGCCAGGAATAATGAAAAATAACGGTTTTTGAGATTTGAATTTTACTTCTAATCCAGTGTCAATTAACCATTTAAATTCATTTAAACAGTAAAGGGGCCGTTCACTTATTACGTTACGCAAAAAAACGACTTTTTTCACCCCCCTCCCCCCTTGTCGTACAACTCACAACCCCCCCCCCCCCGAACGTTCATAATTTATTTTATTTTATTTTAGTTTTTCTTTATTTAAAATTTCCACAAATTATGATTGTATTTTTATTATATAACAAATACTATGTATTGCTTAGCTATCAAAAGTGATCTGGACATTCATAAATCATTAAAATGGTGGAAAATTTAAAAAAAAAATTTTTTCGTTGACACCCCCCCCCCCCCATACCCCCATACCCCCCCCCCCCCCCCCTACATTAAAATCATTCGAATCGTTAATTTAACCAACCAATCACAGTGCTTCTGTAATAAACAGACATAGTGACAAAATAATATCAACATCTCATTTTTCCGTGTACACATTTCGAGCGAAAAAAGTCGTGATAATTTAATTTATTTCATAAAATTCTAAATTAAAGTAACTTAAAATGGCTAGCAAACAAAGTACAATGGATAAATCCAAGCCAATTGAAGTGAGCTTCTCAACGCTCATGAAAATGGGATTGTCATCAAAGACTGAATGGCCAGGTACGATGAAAAACATTAATTTACACACTCAATTGAGGTCATTACGAGCAATTTATTATCACTTTAGATACGGAAATCTTCCTTGATTGGATATACTGGAGCCGACAGATCGTAGGCCTATTTCTAGGTCTCATTTGGGGAGTAATTCCATTGACTGGATTTATCGGACTTATAGCTTTTGGATTATGCTCAAGTGGCTATGTCTATTTATACTGTACAACTCATAACATCGATGATGAGGAACACGGTGGCATTTGGGAAATAGTCAAGGAAGGATTTATGACTAATTTTGCGAGCTTTTTAGTAACATGGATCATCACATATTCCTGTGTGCATTTTGATGAGTCGCTAACAGCTCAACAACTTTAATAATTCATACTACAGATTAATTAATTAATTCTCATTTGATCGTCATTTTTATTTGTTAAAAATGTAACCCGTAAAAAATATCAAAAACATAAAAAAATTGTCACGAAACAAAAATATAAATGCATTTTAATTATCAAAGGCGGAATGAACAGCATCAACGAATGTTGTCATGCTTATAATTGGTGTTGCTGGTGTGATTCCATGTCCAAGATTGGCAATGTATCGGTTCTTTCCAAATTTATTGACCATTGTCTTTGTTAATTGACGAATCTCATCAGGTGTCTTGTACAAATCTTGTGGATCAAGATTTCCTTGAAGTGTGACATTAGGTCCAACAATTTTTCTTGCTTCTTCTGGATCAATTGACCAATCGAGTCCAATTACATCATATCCAAGTTCAGTCATTTCAGCGAGTGAGTGCATAGCACCTTTTGCGAACACAACCAATGGAACCTTCTCAATTCCTTCTTTTTCAATCTTTTCATGAAGCTTGACGCGGATATCTTTCAAACATGGCAATGCGAATTCAATAAATTCCTCTTTTGTAATATATTCGGCACTTGATTCGAAGATTTGTAAAATCTGAGCACCATTCTTGATCTGCATGATTAAGTAATCAACACAAACGTCAGTAAGAAGATTCAAAAGTTTACGAGATTCATCGGAATGGTCTTTGAGCCAAGCTCTTGATTTTGACATTGTTTTACTTCCACCACCTTCAACCATATAACCCATCAATGTCCATGGGGCACCAGTAAATCCAAAAAGTGGAACTTTTCCTTCTAATGTATGTCTCATAAGAGTAAGAGCATCTCCAACATATTGAAGACGTTCAACAGCACCATTTGGGGTTAATTTAGCAATGTCTTGTGTAGATTCGAGGGGTTCTGGAAAAACTGGACCATGTCCAGGTCTCATCTCTACGGTCATACCGAGAGCTTGTGGAATGACAAGAATATCAGAGAAGATAATTGATGCATCGAGTTCAAATCTCCTTATTGGTTGCATGGTTACTTCAACAGCCAATTCTGGGGTACGACAAACTTTAAAGAAGTCAGCTTCAGCACGTACTTCCTTAAATTCCGGCAAATATCGACCAGCTTGTCTCATTACCCATACCGGAACTCGATCGACAGCTTCACCACGAGCCGCACGCAATAAATTGTCATTTTTAAGGGCTGGAAAGTTCTAAACGTGATCGTATACAAGATTAGAAAGAGGAAAAATTCAAGGTTAATAAGAATCTTGTCAGACTTTTGATAAGAATTTAAGTAAATTAAATAAATCTTATGAAATCGGAATTGTTCAATATCCAAAATAGTCTTAAAATGACAATGATTATCTCACCTTTGCCTGAAATTGCATTTTAGTATAAATCACTCGATATTTCACAACAAAATTGAGGTAAAATTTATTAATTATAGTTTGCGTGCGACTCTCTTCTACGTGCTTAATGATAAGAGAAATTTTGTGTGCAAAATACTTCTATTCAGCTCTAAATTTGATGCCAGCTGATTGGTGCTTTGATTGTGTGTGTTTCACATATACTAAGACAAATTTTAAATAATTTCTGACCGTTAAAAGTGATTTATAAATTAAATATAAAATAATTTGCATTTTTCAATTAAAACAAAAATAATCAAAGAAATTTCCAAGCGTATCTAATGGACACTTGACATTAAACCTTTGTAATGTTAAGAGAGGTTCTTTGTCAGCAGTCAGAGAAATATTTAAAACAGTGGAAGACGACAAGCATCATAACAAGTGCACACAAATTGCGAGTCATTTCGTAAAATCGTAATTAAGATAAGTATTGCATATCATACAGCTGAACATTGAGGACTCTCGAGTCATTCATTTTTCAGATTTTAATTATAGCTTTCCATAATCTCAGTAATGCATAAAATTTTAATTTTAGTGCTGCAATTATAATGAATAATAACGAACGGAAGCTAGAATAGTTTTTGAGAAATTATTTGATCCTGGCAAGTGTTGTTCAAGTTTTATAGAGTGAACGTTCATCAAACGGAAATTTTAAAAGTTTTTTAATAGTTGAATGCTCTACAGTTGATTGCGATGTATTTTCTCTGAAAAATAATGAGGATCTGAATTTACTTTTTTTTCAGATTCAGGATTTATAAGTTTGAGATTGTTTAACCAATTAATATTATTAGAATATTGGAAAGAAGTTACTATAAAAAGTTTAAATTTTCAATTTTAGTGAAATTATAAGATTTGTTCCAATCTAAAACAGAGTAGAATTAGAGTCAAACGTAATATGATTGCAGCATTAATTAAAGATTAAAAGATTTACAATCTGTATTAAAGAGATTTTTCATCGGTTCACTACAATTTAAGGTTGACAAGTAATCAATAGTCGATATTAAAATAATAAAACATTCAAAGAGTCAAACAAAGTCGAATCAAGATTCATCAATTTGATCATTTCAAGCCTCAACCGTCAATATTCAAACAGAGCTTTCACATCTCAAACCAAAGCTCTCCACAGAATTCTTAATTGCATTTTTATTTCTACGATCTCATTTACAAAAAGCTCAACACTTTTATATTTCGATGATCAACGTTATTATATATTTTTCATTTTCGTATATTTTATTTTGGATGTTAATTCTCGCTCGCTTTTTATTGTGGATCGATCAGTTGAATCGCTCACTTGGCTGCAATCGGACACGAAAGAAAAGTTGTCTTTGTGAAGTGATAAAGAAATTTTTCGCGCATTAAAATAATACTGAATGAAAATAAAGGAAGATAAAAAATTAAGAACATAAAATTTAACAGTCGATCATAAAGTGCATAAGACCATAAATTGATAAACATAAAAATTTTTGTTCCAATACATTAGAGAGAGATTTTTTTATCGGGTAAGTCTGAAATAAATTTATTTTTCTAATATTGTCACATTGAGATGACATAAAATTGACGGGCGTTCTGAGACGCTCTCTTCGACATAATTGGAATTGATTGATATGTGCAATAAAAAAAGCAAATTATGTGCGAGAAAAAAAATTATTTACAACATTATGCGTAAATGTGCGAATTTCAAGCTCTAATTGAGAGCAAAAAAAGTATTATTTAAGGAATTTATTTATTTGAAGGCAATTGGATGCTCCGAAGCGCTTTATTATGTTTTTTTGCTTGCTTAAATGTAAAATCAAAGACCTTAGACAATAAATATTTGTAGAGTGAAATAAATCTGACAAAAAAAATGTGCGAGTAAAACAAGTACTTAAGGTGATTAACAATGAATAGTGAATATTTTTTAATTTTGATTTAAATTCAACAGTGTGTTTTGATATTTCAAAAACTAAGGAAATATTTTTATGTTCAAATAAATTTTATAAAGTTTAAAAAAAGTTGGCTTTATTGTTTGACATTAAAATTTGAATTTAAATCATTTTTTAAATAATTTCGCGTAAATTATATGAAAATTTAATTCTTATTCAGTTTGCAAAGAGTTAAATTTAAAATGAATTAGGACGAATTTTTGAAAAAAAAAATAAATATTCATATTTTGATAAAATGGAAATTACTTAAAATTCTAAGAAATTTTAAGTATTTAAGTCATGTATTAAAAAGATTACCGTAAAATATTTGATTAGAAAAAAAATACTTCCTAAAATAGAGATTATGATTCTTAATTATACGCAAATGAATAAGTGTTGCAACCTTGAATATATTTGATAAGAAAAATATTCTCGCATTTAAATGACAGTAAAATTATTTTTAAAAATAAAATGTTTTGCTTAGAATTTGTTACGTAATTCATTAAAGTTTGTTTTTGGACTCAAAAATTTGAAAAAATAATTTATTTGAAATTTCATAATATTTCGAATAAATTTGGAAAAAACTATTTAGAATCCAAAAATCAAAATTGAAAATAAACGAAATAAGCTCTAAAATAGTTGGTTTAAAATCTTAAGAACGAAAAGCAATAATGTTTCGACAAAAGCAACAAAGAACATCATTTAAGAATGAATCCAAAAGAAAAGCAATCAAAAATTTTTAAAAACAAAAAAATAATTCCATCTTAATAATACCAATCAGCCATAAAAACTATATTTAAATCTCCAAACCACTGATTCATCTCATCTCAAATAACATTCCTAGTAAAAAATTCACCGAATCACTTACAAGGTGCAATAACCGTTTAACACGATAATTAAATTTAATTGTGCGACAACTTCAACTGCGTATAAAGTGAATCTAAATCATCACCTGCGATTACTTAAAATCGCTTTTAGAATGACGCACATTTTTTGAATTTTAAATCATTTTTTCAAATCGAAACACCGATTTTTTTTCGCAAATAACTTACACGAAAAAAAAAAAATTACGCACGACAGTTATCGAAAGAAGTGCAAAGAAGACAGAAAAATTTTCTAGCTAAATAATTTATATGCATAAAGTGGTTCCGACACTCATACGTCGATGACTGAAAAAATTAATTAAGAAATGGAAAAAAAAGACTTTGACTTTCAATTCTTAAATGGAACAATTGTGTTTGCTGAGTATTTTTTTGGAGGGTTTTCGTTTTCATTTTTTATGTGCAGACCCGACAAAAACCAGATTTGAAATTTTATAAAGATTTTTTTTTTATTGGCATTAAAATTCCTCATCGAGATAAATGAAAATTTATGATAAGTACCGATTATGTCGAAAGGTCAAAATTATTACAAATGGTTATGAGTGAAGATAAGAAGGAGGCTTTCGAGAGAAAAAATTGTGGTAAATTATCCTTTTGTCGCTAAGGGTCAATGTATAAATGACGTCAAATATTAGATGAGGGCTTGGTATTGTCTAATTATTAGACTGAAGAAGCTAGTATTAAATTTTCTTGAAAACATTAAAAAGATATCTTAAACTTCCAATTGATATCATTTATGAACGACCCTTAAGGATATTTATGGCTCATCGTTTACTAACCGTCACGTTCCCTTTATTTGGTCTCAGATACTCTCGAGTTTGTCATTTAAATCATATAAAAGAGTAGCAGATGATTAAAGTATGATGACGAGCTTATTAAAGTCCATTAAAAGCAGAAGCAAGTGAAGCAATGGGTGTCAAACTCATTCGGAATAACAATCACGACAATTCGATTCAAAATATATATTTTTTCTTATTTATCTTGCAAAATATAAAAGGAGAGTAATAAAAGTCGTTAAATAAACAAAACTTTTCTGTCATGTGGTAGCAGTGAACAATCATTATGTTCAATTAATCACGTTTTTTGACTCTTATTGCGTTTATAAATTTCGTGTACATGAAAATATTTTTTTTTACAACTTTTTTTGTGTGCTCGTCTTGAATTATATGTTCTTGAATTGGCTATTTACGTCAATTGATGCATTTTATTAACATTTTTAGAAGAAAATATGGTCAAATTTCCGAGGAAATGACAATTTATTGAAATTGATATTTTAAGGTGTGTTTTGCAAATTGCTTAGATACTTGGATTGTTTTAGGGATAAGCTGATCTTTAAAAGTAAACATTATATTCAAAATTTTACGGTTTAATCTTAAAACTGCTGAAAACTTCAAAATATTGTTCTGGGAAACTTAAATGTTGATCTTATAATTTCAAGCTTATTCTTAGATCTTGATCTAAGTAGAATAGAATGTAATGCAGGGTTTTGCTTAGAGCAATAACGGCACTGCGATTGATGATATGTTGTACCATGATAACCTAAGTCAGTGTTGTCCAAAGATTTTGAGCCACGGCACACTTTAAGGGCAAGCCGTGATCAAAGTCGCACAGAACATGCGGCTTGCGTCATTACCAAAAATTTTCTAGAGTGTTGGGGCACACCGTTTGGGCAACACTGATCTAAGTAAATCAAAACTCTTAAAACACTTCAAATTATCAATTTTCCAATTTTAAAAATGCATTGAGGAATCTGATTTCCATTTCACAGCATCTGAAAAATTCCTCCAAATCCGATAATCATAACAAATGCTCATGTCGAAATTAAGCAATTCAATAATAAATATTCAGTCCTAATTTATGAGCAATCTAATAATAATCTTCACTTGAGCAAAACAAAAAGTATTGTGAGAACCGAATTTTTTTGTTCCCTAAAATCCAGATTTAAATGAAATGTCAACAAAAGTTTAAAGTTTTCGCGTTGTTAAAAATAATTTACTGACCATACACGAAATGATATCTCTAGAAGTTTAAGGTTACATATGAAAGAAAAAAAAGTTATTACGTTGAATCATTTTCATTAAATGAAAAGAATTTTTATTAAGCATCGTTTGGGATCATTTTGTATGTTAATTATTCGTTATTAAAGAGGAGAAATGCGCAATCGTTTGATGACTTTAGCATTTTTTTACCTCGAAATTGCGCAGGTATGAATGCATTCTTCATAAAGCTGGATAAAAATTCCCGATTAATACGTTTCAAAACACCATTTAAGAATCTTTTTAGTGTCGTTGACATTTGGGAATGTTTAATTAAATCAATTTTTAAGGATTTTCGGAAATTGACAATTGGGACATAATTTTTTGTTGCTTTAAAAGTAATCAATGCAATCGTAAATTTTAATCTGTATGATTAAATGGACTATCTTTTAATGATGCAGTTTGATCCAAAAATAGTTTTCAGAGTCAATGAAATTTAAATTTTTTTTGGGGTCATTCATTTGTGATATCAAGAATAAATTGGTAAAGGTTAGGTATGACGCATTAAAGTATAGTTAAAGGTATTCATAAACGATATCAAGTAAGTCTCGAAAAAACAAGAACAAGGAATTTAACCTCAAGAATTTTATCACTAGTTGTGATGCTTTTAAATGAAGCTGAGAGGAACTTTCTTGTAAGAAAAACCTTATCAAACGTCATTTACGAAGTCACCCTCTACAGTTCACAAAACTTCATCAAAAATTCCCCCGAAAAATTTCAATCAATTTCCTTTCTCCATGAAAAAGATATTAATTTTTTTTACAGACTTCATTAGTTTTCAGTTATGGATATTATTCTATTAAACTTTTGAGATCCACTGTTAACATCTCACACATGCATGAGTAAAAAACGTATAAAATATATTTGAGCATCAACAAAATTTATCGAATTCGATTCTCAAAAAGATGTCGATTCTTTAAGTGCCGATCTGAGAAATGAGCCAGAAAAAAAGTAAAGAAATAGCAAAAAATAAATAAAAGAGAAAGAAAAGAATCCATTCTTAGGTCATGCAGCATTAATTTCACAGAGTGTGTCTCAAATCTCAATAATGTGATTATTTATGAATGAGCGAGAAAAAGTATCTATCCGTATTGATCGGTCTTCCTCCATTTTTTTTTATTGGACAGGTTCCTGAAAAGAAAGACTTTTATTGTACGTGATTTGTCTGACTGATTTTTGAAAAGCATCTCGTCTCGCTGTTAAAAGTTCGTTGAACTTGCATTTTAGTTTCATTTGATTATCATGGCATGGCCATGAACTGATTTTCGGAAGTGAATTAATCTGTTGCAATGATTTTTTGCTGGAGATTTGGATAAATTTAACTGATGCCTGAAGTTTAGTCTGAATTTTATTCTCATGCTAGGTACTACGTCTTCTTCAATTCAGTCTATACGTTTCTTGAATTATTATCAGCAGTTGTAGTTTCTGCTGTAATTAAGCAAATGCTTACAAAGTTTTCTAGCTTCTGGGTTCTTCAAAATCACAAAAAAGTGTCACTTAAGAGTATAATCATGTCAAGGTTAAGAAACTTTTATACTTTGTGACACCCGTGTAATCTCAGCCACTTCTTACCTTCACATATCAATAATTATATGCTGAAGCTGAGCAATGTCTTTTTAAATTAAGTTATCTGGAATTAACCAGGACAGCATCCCACCAATTAGTACTCTTACCATTTCTCATTTTATTACTAAAAATGTCTCTTTTTACGACCAAAGAATGCAACCGACAGCCAAAATATGACATTTTATTACAGAATTTACACTAAAATCTGGTAGCTTTCTCATACATCCAGCTATAAAAATAAATAAAATAAACATCTAACTATAGTCATCACTTTTAATTCCTTATGACACATCCACACGAAAAAATATATTTTATGATTTACAAAATTAAATGCGTTGTTATTCTTCATTTGAAGCTGACATTTTATCACATTCTTAAAACGCTTCGCTGCCTTATTCCTTCTTCCTTTCATGTGCCTGCCTGTGTATACACTAATCTTCTACACATTACACAATACCATAAATTTTTTGATAATTTTTCTTTATTTCTTCAACCACATTGCAGAAAGTTCCTATTCTTTATTTTTCTTATTTTTTCACTTGACAAAGCACATTCATGCACACACATATTGCCGTACCTCGGGTTGACGGCGATAAAAATAAATCAAAGGATTTGTATGGACGACGATCCCAATCGATTTGTTTTGTCAATAACATGCTTTTTACTGCTGCCTCGTCTCTCAAATTTTCTTCTTTTGTAACTTACCACTTCCTTCACGCCATCAAAACCCCCCAAAAGAGAGCATTCATTCCTCTTATTCTGATTGCTGATTGACTAAGTGAAAACATAAGTAGAGTACAGAATAAAAAAATTTATATCTGTATATAAATATATAATAATAAAAGACGACAAATGTTGGGTACCGTAGAATCAAATTTATGGCATCAAGTGCAAATGGCATGGTCATGAAAAAGACGGCGTTGAAAGCTTTCGAAAGGAAAGGTTGAAAAATGTTTGAGAGAAACTGTTGTTTACGGTCGGCGTATGGCATGGAAATATCTTTTGTTGTCTTCTTCTTTTATACTTGCAGAGAGGTTGCTAGGAACTCGGAACAAAATTAGGTATAGAGAAGATGAGAATCTTACTAGAAAGATTATGGTGAGAGTAATTTTAGAATTATAGGTTAGAAACTCCAACTCTGACTAACGATAGTCTCCAAAAGACTTATTGGCTCTTCTTATTTTTTGGGGGTACAAATTTGATACTTTTTATTCCACAATAATGCATTAAAAATTCTTTTTCAAGATACTGATACTGGCATATAGGTGCTTTTATTGTCATAAAAAAGGTTAAAGACAACAGTCGGTTGATATTTTTCCATTAGTATGTTTATAATTTAAAGAGCCGCATGCATAAAATATCGAGAGATAACTCCTTTTGTGTGTTTAATTTATAATTTCCTGAAAGGATTCATTAGATACAGAACAGGCTTTATAATCCTATCAGAGGCAATCCTATCTGTTTCCAAATTCACTGGACACGAAATTTTGAACAAGATGAACTTTTAATGTCAATGAAAACCTAAAGATTAGAAGGATTCCTTAATGTCTGCTGATTTTTAAAAGCTTCTGGGAAGGTGATATTTTCAAAGGTAGAAGGAATTTGTTGTTTAAGCAAAATTGACATCAAAATCTTTACTTTGAATGATTAATATTTTTTGTGATGTCTGATGGAAGTGATACCTGAATAAATATGAGTTTTTTTGTATATTCTTAAGTGGTAATCGTTATCAGCATAGAATTTCAAAGGTGGTCTCCATAAAGTGGCTTAAAATTTTTATCAGATGACATGATCTTTGTTCTATAAAATGTGATGTTATGATTTTAAAGTTCTTAGAACATAACTGACAAATATTTTATTAAACTTTAGTGTTAAAGTGTCTCTGGTCTCCAACTGTGCGAAACTGAGAGAGACTTGCTTAAAATTCAAAGTCATTTGACCTCTAGAAGCTGTTGGCAAATGCTGTTGCACTCTTTGTATAGTCTCCAGTCTAAATTATAAAGCTGTATGACATTCTATAAAAAAAACCATATTGCTAAACAAGTTCAATGAACAATTCTCAAATGATTCAATCCAAAGTGTCATTTTTATAGTCAAAGATCAGTAGCTTGATGCTCTCAAATAACCCCAAACTTAATCTCCTTCATTATCAATATAAACTCTTATCTCTGATCTTAAGGCTTCTGTTAAAATTAAATTCTCTCAAAAAATAAATTGATAATCTTAATTTTCTGTAACTCGATACAGCCTTAGACTTCCTTTGTTAATTAGACAAATTTAATTTGGGTGGCATGCATGCAAATTGCACGAGTTTTCAGTATTTTTGATAAAATTTTAATTGAATCTCCTTTATTATCGAAATGTTGGATGTAAAAACCAACAATTAAATTTCAGGATAATTAACATTAAATTCTATATAATATTAGTCTGTGCTAAATGGCTTTAGAATGGTAGAAGTTTGCGTCAAGATGTAATTAGAGCCTTTTACAAAATGTTTGAAGCTTGTTCTCATGAGAAAATTGAGCAAGATTAAGTTATTAATTTTTATGCAAATTTTTTTAAAAAAAATATAAACTTAATTTAAAAAAAATTAATTTTGAAGCTATTTTGGACATGATTCTTTAATATTTTAATATTCTACCGTGAGAATCAGTCTGTGCAGCTTGTTCTTCCCCCTTTTTTCATCAGCCAATTAGCCAAACTTAATTAACTTAAATAAATCAATTAATATAAATTTATTAATCGATATAAAAGAAACACTTTAAGGTCAAGCATCGAAAATTAGATGCAAATCACTGCCTCAATATCTCCCTCATTAGAGCTGTTTTCCAAAATTTAAGTTATTAATCAGAATTATCTCATTAGAATAATCTCATGTCACCAATGACACTAAACAAATTGATGCTATTGCACATCAGGAGATTTTAATCTGTTAAAAATATACAAAACTGCAGTGTTTTAAAATATCAATGATTCATCATCAAACCGCTCGTCATTTGTAGCAGACTATCAATTTTTTGTTTGGATTATTTCTGTTTTATGTGAAAAATTGGTTTAGTCTGTGCTGATATTGATTTTATATTGAATTTATTTGATTTAGATGATCTGATGGATGTAATTTATTAGATTTTTAAAAGCTGTGAATTGTCGAACATTGAGTATTTTTTTGGGATTATATCGGGTTTGATATTGTTGTCTATTGTCAGCTATAAATGGATTTAATAAATTTAATTTTTTTGTGGAAAACAAAAAAAAAATTGATTTATTTGAAAATGAGCATGCAGCGTTGCTAGTTTAGAAATTCAGCTTTACAATAAAAAGCTAAGTCTGACTAAGATGCTCAGGCTAACATGCAAATATGAGCACTGTCCACGAGCTTTATCTGACCCCAAAAATTGTCATTCATACACACCTTTAAATAATAACAAGAATCTCTCCAGTCTCGATCTGATAAGGTCATCATAACTACTGGAACAAGCTATTTGATATTTAAAGTCAAACCCGATGTTGCTTTAAAATTTCAAAAAAAATTATTAAAACTGAAATTTCTGCAGAAACAGAATTATTCGATCCCCATAAATTTTCAATTCGATTATCTTGATTATTAATATATTTGATACTGGATAGTTCGCCACCAACCAAAACCAAATCATTTCGATAATTAAGATTTTATTCAATTTTCAACACAAAAATATCATTGCACAATTTTTTTTTTAAATCTTAATGAAGTTCCAGTTTATTGTTTATATTATTGCAATTAACCACCGAGACACATGCAATGCAAATTAATAATTTTGATCAACCACGCATATCATATAAATCTGCAAAACTGTCACTGTATGTCTCGTTCGATATGTTAATCATAAAATGTCATCGATGCTTAACTACCACAATCGGATAATTATTATATCTGACGATGTTGTTTAAAATTCTCATTATTTACTGAAAATGCCACTTCATAATAAATTAACATGGATTTCGGGGTTGGATAGACTGACAGGCTAGATTGACAAATTTCGTATCATAACTCACGACTGCTTGTGTCTCCAGCCTTCTGGTCATGAATGTTTATTATTTAACATCAAAAAAAAATTGTTGAGTAAGGAGACAATCAACTCGATTTCATGCCTGCTTGTATGCATTAGCATTAAGTTTATTAAAAATGTAAGAGAGATGGAATGCTGAAAAGCCATTTCGTGCTGTAAGGCTTAATCTTAACCCTTCTGCAAGGCCTTTTTTGTTCTTTTTTTTTGTGCCAGTCAGGAGCGATTAATAACGTTGTAAATCGACATGAAATTGAGAGTGCTAATGAGAATGTTTCGTTCTCACACAAGCGATTCCGGTTAATGAGAATTATTTTTAGACATGCTTAATGCGAAAAGAAGGAAAACAGTTGACATTTTTGGAAGTATTGTGCTTATGGTCATGACAATGTGGATATTTTTGACTTTCCTTCCGTAGTTTTTTTTATTTTTTTTAATTCTGTTGGTTATTCACTTGATGGTTGGGCTGAGCTGCAATGGAATGATGATGTTTTTGATAGGAAACATGGCAATTTTAAGTCTAGTCAAATTAACATTTAAAAATTGAACATAATTAAAATTTAAAACCATTTAATTCAGTTCTAAACCCTGAAACATTTCAACAATGTATCCTTCAATTATTTCCTAACTACAATCAGATTCTGCAACGCAAAAAACATCAAAGAATCAAATTCCGTCCCAACTTTAAAACAAAATCAGCAACACAATCCCGATTCTCAAAAAATGCACAATTAAAACTTCTTAAAAAATTAAACTGGTCCGTAAACTATCAGATTAAGATATTAATACCGTTAAAAAATCTACCAAAAATAAAAGAGACTTGATAATGTTAAGGAATGAAAACAAATTATTATTATTTGTATGACAAAACAATTTCTTATCTAATAGCTGGCAATTTAAGAATTTTGAAATCGTAATTTAATCTTAAAAGGCCAATTCGATGAGTGAGCAGGAATGCTTTAGTGTTATTTATGGAACTGTTAGTTTCATGGCACAAAAAACAGTCTGAACTGATAAAACTTGAATTTTTAATCTTCACTCCGATTACACCATCCAGATGCAAATATCATCCACTTATAGCTGCAAAAATTTACACTTTTGTGCATTAAAAACAAATTTTTCAAATATCAGACAAATCCGAACCAGTTTTTAATATTTTATGTGCCACAATAAAAGCACAACAAAAATTCCTTTTTTTAACCTGCAAATTTTGAAGCATGTGGCTGATCATGACATTGACCTCAAAGGCTTTATCATCAGAATTGTAAATAACATCTCGCCTGCACTATTCTAGGTTTTTAAACTATATTCTAATTTGATATTCCCATTTCTCGAATTAAATCCATCAATCTTCTTTATTCCATTTATTCTTGTGCTATAAATCGTTTAAATTTCAATTAACTTTTTTTTTCCTTCAACACCATCAACAGCGGGAGCAAATGCGAGTATCAAGATATGCAAAAGACAACGCATTAAGTGATTTTCAAAAAACCATTAATTTTCTGCTTCTTTTACAACTTTACAATAACATCCAATGATTCTTCTTTTATTGCAAGTCAAATTAGAGAAAAATCTTTTCAATTACATTCGTTTATTGGAATCGCTTACTCCTTGCGATGATGATTTATTGAAATTGATTGTGAAGATTTTTTTTCGGGTGTTTCTTTAAGCCATAAAGCTTAAAATTGATGAACATTTATAAATTGATGATGAAATTAAATTTTGGCGGTTCTTTAAAAACTGAATTGAGGTCTTGTAGGGATTTTAGTATTTACAATGTATCGTGAATTGGATTATAATCAAGATTTAATTAATTGAGGAATTTTGGATGATATTTTTTGGAATGTAAGAATTGTGATTTTGGAGACGCTTTAGTACCGAAGTAATCATGAGCTGCATCTTAGTGGTGCTTATTTGATAAACATTTAGTCATGGACAAATCTATTGGCAGGAAAGTAATCAGAAGGGGGTGGGGGGGAGGGGTACGTTCGATATCTGTTCTTTAAAAAATTATTCTTTAAAAAATCCATAAATTCTTCCACTACACAGCTTGACTCCCAATCATCTTTCACTACTCTTGTTTCACTCGTACTTGACAAAAATCTTAACAATGACTCGAACTGCAGGAAATGTGCTTCATTAAACAATTTTTCAATGCGATTTTTATTATCTTTCCTTGATGTTTGATTTTATTGGAACGGAATCCTCATAAAATAAAATTTTCTGCAAAAAAATTGCGTTGTGGATTTTTTGTTCCTTTGATTTGCATTTTAAAGTGATCTCAGTCAAGATAAAGTTAATAAGAGATAAATTCCTTAAATGTTAATGCCATCTCCACACACTTGTCTGCTATCAATATCCCTTCCAACCAATTCTTCTTCTTACATTGCTGAAAATTTATTGATACTCGTAAACACTTAATTAAATGCTGTTAATAATGTATTAGTCTTGTAAATGTGAGATAAATATGGTCAACAATTAAAGTGTATGCAAAAAGATTAGCTTGATGAAGACTATTGAGTCATAAAATACGAAACTTGAGAGATAAATTTGAGTGAATGCAAACAAAAGGATTAGATGCCAAGATAATTAAAGTTTTGGGCTTTAATTGGACAGCATCAAATTGCATTCGAGATGACCGACATTTGTAATTGCTGTGGTATTAATCTTAAGATTATAATGTTTTGGAACAAGCTTTTGAGGATATTTAAGGAATTATATTATTGTTGTCCATAAAAGTATGAGAATTTATTGATTCTTGAAGTTCGTAAATGTGTTTTTATTATTTGAGGCTTTTGGGGTCATTCATTTGGTAATGTTGTGAATTTTGTAAGTTTTAAACTTATATTTTCATTAAGACGTCATTTATGGACGACTCCAAATGAAATTTAAGTATGGGTTTAATTTTTATTACGAGCAAAAAATCGTTCTGCTGCTCTTAAAAAGTCAGGAATAGCCTCAAAATTGCAATGATCGTTATTTTAATTTTTCTCGTTCAGCGTAACAAATAAATTTTTATTAAAATGTCATATTGAGCTCGAAATATTTTTGGATCTATCTGCGGGAGTTTTTGGTGACAATAGACTCAAATTTAAGAGCTCAGACTTGTGGCTCGTGCAGTAATAAATTAATTACTGGAATTTATTGATGCAATTGTGGTTTTTCAGAAGGATGTGATCTAAAAAGGTACGCCTCATACTGAGCTTTTCAAAAAATTACCAAAATGCAACATCATCTCCAAAATTGCACCTGTTTTTCTCAAGTTCTGCAATCAGATTTACTCTCAATTTTTATTAAAGCCATATAAATATCCACAAAATTATTTTCTTGTTTTGACTCCTCTCACCATTCGATCGTTTCAATGCACCTCCATTTCCATAATCACTGTGAATTAAAAAAAACCAAAATTTGAATATTAATAATAATAAATTGTGCTGCAAAAAAAATACTTTTTAATTACTTTGCAGCTGAATTAGATAACTTATATATTAGAGTGTTAATTAAGATAAACAGCAAAGTGAGATTCACATGCTGTTAAAATTGACATTTCATAAATCATGATTAAGATTATTAATTTGATATTAATCCAAATGTTTTTTGCAGTTTTTAGTTCACATGCCATCTCCTAAATGTTCTCCTTCTGACTTTTGAATTATCAGGAATTATCATAAATTTAGGATCAATATCAAGCTAATTAGGTAGCAAGTCTGAGCATTAGGCAATGATGTAACATTTTGGGTTCTTGAGAATGGGTCCAAGATAGTGTTATAGTATGATGGCTTAGCAGACCTTACTGAGTCTGTATTTAAATAAATTCAACTAAATTCAATTTTTTTTTCACATCTAATCCTATCAATAACGAATTTTAAATATCAGGAACTACATTTTTTAATTTATTTGCTCCAAAAATTCCATTAATTCTCCTTCAATCCGGATTAATATCAAAAAATCGTGCCAGAATATTATTAAAATGTAAAACAATGTTGCATGCTCAAAGGCATTAAAATAATGCGAAACTTCCTTAATTCGTGCTCACAGCATTAAGGATACACAGGGAATATTTTGGATGCATGTTAGAAGTAAATTGTAAAGTGTTATTATTTATCTAACACAATCTTTCATCATTTATGTTTCTCACATGTGGATGAAAAAGCTCCGCACAGATGTGGGACAACAAAAGCTTTTAGTCTCTAAAAATTACATGTTTGGAATGCAGATTAAAATTTTTGTCACATTTTGTGTGATTTAATCCTGTAAGAGAAATCTCTTAAAAATTTTTGTACTGTAAATATTCCTACATTGTCGGAATCACATCATACAGACTCAAGAATTTTTAATCCTCTTGTCATATATGCATATAAGTGTTTTAGCTTTGAATTCTTTTTAAGATGGGCCTTTTCGTCTTGACCTTTTTCTCGTTGTTAAGATTTGTGGAAGATATTTTGGGTAGGATTGATTTGTAAAGCAGGTGATGGGTTTTTGATCTCCATGTAATAAATAATGCAACCATAAATCATGGACAAATTTATGCGGAAGTGAGTCACAATTAAAAGGATTTGAACTTGTTTTGTTGAGAAAAATACAAAGTTGCATTTGTTTATGATCTATGAAAATTTGGTAACCACGCCTCACTTCAGCTACCAGTCAAATAGTTCTTACGTATTTTTGCTTGGATTGGATGTGTTGAAAAGGACGCTAGAGTCCTTAATATCCCGAACTGGCAGAAGGTTTCTAAGGATAGAGCTGTCTCCAGACGATCTCTACGTCCGCCCCAGCCAAGGAAGTAAGTAAGTAAACCTGTTTTTGCAGACATTATTTCTTCCGTCATCCGCTGTTTTGGAATCATTGATTCTTAATTTCCAATTTTTCCTCATTCAACTCATCCGTAAAAAACAAAATCTTCTTTAAATTCCATACCATTCAAAATCACACTCCGTACCTATCATTGACAAGAACATATTACTTCCAACACGAAATGTGTCAAAAATCTAACTTAACCCATTTAATTCACCCACATCAGTTGACCTTTCGTACTATTTCATCCTATAACACATGTAATGATGACAAAAAACTGGCACATTCACATTATCGATTGCACTTCGAGACCTTCAAAAAAGTTAATTTTTTATCGAATCAACACTAACACATGGATATGTATATAGAATCATAGAAAATCAGGCTACAATGTCATGGTCGCAGATGTAAAACATAATGTTAGTTTTCAGATGCTGACTTATATGTTGCTACCGTGTCTACTCTTTCTTTTTTTCCTTCCAATTCTATTTCGTTTCGAATTTACTTCCATATCTTCTTCGAATCATTTTGGATGTGTCATTATATGAACTACATGTCGTTAACGAAAAAGAAAGAATCTGGTCTATAGAGACAGCATATAAATAGACAGTTAAAGCAGAATGAATGAGTAAATGAAAGACACATTTTCAATGGGAATTTACTATTGTACATGTACGTACAGCTGTGATTCTGCTTTTTGATAGACAAAAGGTGAAGGTTAAAGGGTTTTGGGTTTGAAGCGCATTTTATGCTTTGGTGCAGTTCATTAATTATATCTATGATTACTGTAAAGACCCTAATGTTGTACACCTAATGATGTAGCTATATCTTTATTCTTGGAACTCCAATTAATCAAACACAAACTTAACCTTTTTTATAAAATCTTAAATCATAATCAGAAAAGGATTAACATCAAAAATAGCCCAATCATGTCACATTCTTCTATAAACTGCATTCTCATAGACAAAATGTGCACCCTACTTCCTTAAAAACTGTTTCATCAAATCAGAAAAAGCAGGAAACCAAAAAAATTGTGATAAAATATTTTCGACTGATTGAGAGAATATAGTCGATAGAATCAGATGATGAAAAAGATGAATGGTTTTGAGGCTTGACATCTGATAGAGCATGTTTCATTCCACTTCAAGATCATTATTAGTCATTCGAATGGTCAGACCTAAAAAAATATTTTCTCAAAAAATCTATGATTGTATTCGGAGAGAATCGACTCATCTGACTGAATGTGCATTGAACTGAAATTCGAAATGTGTCATTAAGCTCTTATGAATTAGAGAGGAAGGGAAGTGGGGAGATAACATATTTCAATTATGGTCATGTATACGCTTTATAGATGCATACATTTTTTGATAGATTGGATGGAAATGAGAAGAAAATTTAGGACAATTATTGACATAACTGTACTGCATTTTTGGACATGAAATCTACATTTTTAGAAAATTAAGCACGAGTTTAGACATTTGGGAACAATGACAAATGATTGGAACCAAAGATAAATGTTGACATTTATTAAAAGAAATTAATGCAAGGTGTGGAATTTATACACAATAAATTTTGATTTTTTTCTTCATTTCTCCGCTTAGGATTCATTGATCTTTGCTACTCTGCTGTAAAGCAAATGTTAAGTTATTGACATTTCTTGTGGTTTTTTTTTTGGATTAATAAATTGAGATTTTCTCGGTTTTTTAGTTCTGGTATTACTAGAGATTAAAAGAAGAGGTTTTCTAAGAGTCACATTGATCTGGAAGTCTAAAGTATTATATTTTATATCAGCGCTAGCAAAAAATATAAGCCATTAAGTGCTTATTAGATTTCGGATCAGTTTTAGATGCTCCAGACCCATTTTGTATGACAATGAGTTCATTTTGTGACTGCATTCACTTAAATATTTAAATTATTTTAACTCCAGCTGCATGAGTTACTCTAGATTGTAGAATCTACAATCCCTGACTAATTACCTATGTAAATATAATTTCATCTGAATTATCTCCACACTCAAACCTGTTCAGACTGAAAACCAACTTCATCCCAATGCTCATTAATTTATTATCTATCCACTAACTTGTCACATTCATTCTCGGTTCCACATTAATTCATATAAAGCCCCATGAGATAAAAAGTCTGGATATTGCAATTAAAATCTCAAAACTTGTCTTCCAGGTGCTCGAACTTAAAAATAGATAAGAAGTATTTCTGCTCCAGTTAATTCACATTAAGGATAATACGTCTATAAAAATAAAACTATAATTTATTAATTTTATTTTAATTAAATGCTCATTGAATATTCGAATCGATGTTGCATTATTCATAAATGAATTGATTCGAACTTCCATTCTAAATTAAGTTGTGCACAATTTGTTTCATTCCGCGACATTTTAAGTTCTCAAATCAAAACATGAAATTTATTTTAACAATAATGGGATGCAGAATAAGATTAATAAAAGCGGTGACATCTTGATCAGCAATCGTAACTGTTAAATGACTAATACAGCAAATTGACCGTTCTTCCTCCACACCTTTTTCATTAAACTTCTTCTTTTATCTCCCAAAAAAATTCAGTGAAATGAAATTATTTAATAGGCATGAAGAATGCACAGAAATTGACAATATCACAATAAATCGGAAGATAAGGCTATGATTAATGAAGAATGGACGATGAAACAGACAATTTATTGCGTTTTGTATTATTAAATGACAATTTCAATTAATTTTGCATTAGCAACTTCACAAATGCTTATCACAATGTACAGGATCAAGTAGTAAAATGGAATTTAAACGTGTCTTTAAAATGTAATAATGTCATTTAAAGGATTTATTGTGCGGTAAGGTTTAGTACTTGAGATGTTGGTTTTAGAGGTGATATTTTTGTGGTGAAGCTGATTTTGGATGGAAAATTTTGATTTTTAAAGCTTTGTTTTGGGTTTTGAACTATTTTGTTCATGGAAATTCTATAATTGGGTAGACAAGCTACAAGACTTTTGAACTTAAAGTAATACAAATTTTCAATTAGGTCTTTGAAACCAAAATCACTCGAAAATAATATTTTCAATTAAATATCCCATAATCATGCAAAAGTACGCTTTGACGAGCAACATCTCTAACCACCTTCCTTCCTCCCACTCCTCCTCACTTTACTGACATAATTCCAACACAATAATACTCATAGATAAATCTAAAGGAATTCTTTTATTATAGCAAAGCTCATATTAATCACAAGTGTCATCTTGTCATTTAATTGATGCGATATTGCACAAAATAATTGTTTTTACAACACGTATTAATACTCTGATAACATCTTTTGATGTTATGTGTAGAATATTTTTAATGACAATTTCTCTTATTTCAATCTCCATTGATATGAGTCATGAGGGGTCAAGTATGAACGATAACATTTTCTCTCTATATCTCCTTATCCGTTGTAATGCTGAAATAATGATAACGGTAAACATTAAGCTCTTTTGACTTCATAAGAGCGTGCATCAGTCTTCAAATGATATAATTATTAAATTTTTCTCTGATGTTCATGTTGTGTGCGATAATCACGAATTATTGGATAAATTTGAAGTGATTTAAAATTCATTTTTGCTCTCACTTATCGATTAATGTATTTTAATTATATTAATTGCGTTAATAAGAGTTCAATGGATATTAAGTGGATTAATGTAGTGTTGATAAGTAATTCGATGTGAGTTGATTGTTGTTGAATGGATTAAACGCATTTTTCTATGATTTTATCATCAATTTATAAAGTTCAATGCACCAATGTATTTAGGTCATGAATTCTTTGATTTATAAGCAGATAGCATGTACATTTTTAAGGTATTGAAAGTCCAATAATATTCAAAATTTAGGTCTGGAAATAACTGGAATATAGCATCGAAGATGTAATTTTGATTTTCTTCTCTGGAATGCATGTTAAGTAAAATTTAGGTTATAAAATCGTTCAATGACCTGATTAATTTTCTTTAAGTTTCTGGAGATGAAAACTGATGGAATGTAAGATGAACTACACTTTTTCTATTCTTTCTATGACACCATTCACTTGTTATGATTTACATTTGAGATGGAATAGATCATGTGATAATGTCGCACAGACATCCATCTATAATGACTGCAAACTAGAGCAGTGATTGCTTTTTTGGCGATTTTGATTAGGGCAGAATAGGGTTAAAATTTATAAACAGACCCTTATTCTTCAGTTTAGTAAGTAAGCCAAGAGTGCCACTTAAATAAAAATACAAAGGATGATTTGACCCCAAGAAACACCGAGATGCTTGCATTACCTCAAATGCTGTCCCGAAAATTCAGTAAAAATTCCAAAAATGTACAATAGCACCAAACCAATAGCATTACAAAAAAGACTTATTGAGCAATCGCATTAACTGACTACCAATCACCCATAACATAAACAGATAAAAAACACCCAAAATATCACAACATTACGAAATTAAATCAGATGTGTGCATAAATCTCATCCGCATGTCAAGAAATAAAATCAATCAAATACTTTTCGCCCGTATCATTCATATCCTCAAGAAAAGCCATTCATCTTTTTTTTTCTCGCAAATCTCATAAACAAGGGCGATATGTATACATTAATTCAATCTGAAAATTTCATACGAAAAGTGAAAAAGACGTAAATACTTGACTTTAATTTAATTCATTTATAACTTCCTTTTGCCATTATTTTGCCGAATGTTTGTGTCATTCATGTTAAAAGCACACCAATAAATACTTTATTCAATTATCTTGGCAATAAATCATTTTATTTTATGAGAAACAAACGGCAGTAATGTCAAAATGAGCGTATAACTTGCAAGATGGGTATGATATTTACAACTTCAGGCAGTAACAAATTTTTCGGTATGCTAAAATAGAAATTCATGGATGGCAAAGGTGGGAAGAGACAATAATAAAATACAAAGGAACAAGAGCATTCGCATTAGGTGCACGTGTATGAGAAATGATTTATTTATTCTCCAAAAAATGCAAATTCTCATTCACAGTCTTGAATTGTTTTATACACTCGACACCCATAAGTAGTACTGAAATATAGTGTATTGTGTATGAATGTACTTTAAATAGATGTAAAAAAGGAGAGAGTTTGGAAAAAGTTAAGCCTGAAAATTGTCAGTGACGCTTTTAAATCAATTGGTTCTTTATCCTCATCATGAACGTCTAGAATCGAAAGTTTCAACCTCCAAACCTTAAGAAAGACGGATTTGAATGCCATATTAAAATTTCAAGGTGCGTCTTAGTTTACTGACAGAAGAGTTTTTAAGAGTTAAGGATAAGACAACTCAGCTAATTTAGAGTTTAAGCAAAAAATCTCATCCCTGATTATATCGTTGACTAGCACATAATATGCTTATGTGAACATTGCTTTAGTGGCCAAATATGTTTTGCAATATCAATAATTATACAATTATCTAAAGTACAGTAAACAAGATAAAGAAGCTCTGCATTAATTATCTTCAAAGTTATAACCAAACTTTAATTTTTGCCTTGCCAACAACTTTTAACCTAATTTCTAATATTCAGAAAAACATGAAATGTTTTTGTCTAGTTCAATAATTCAATCAAGGCGTGGAAACTTCTCAAATATCCCATGTTTCCCATATATCCCAAAAATATTCAAAATAATCCTTGAGCCTGTATGCATTATAATTGAGATATCCCATCATATCCTGAAATTACACGTCCAATACACGAAGAATACGTTGATATCTCAATTCTAATGAATACAGGCTCAAGGATAATTTTAAATTTTTTTGGGATATATGGGATATTTGGGATAGTTTCCCGTCTTGAGTTCAATAAATACTGTAACAAACAATTTAACTGACCAGTTGATTTCCCAGACAAACTGCAATCCAAAGCACCTCAATTCCCTCCAGAGACTATCCCCATTTCAAAATAAAGGAGGGAAAGTTCAAATAACATAGAGAAATAGAAGCAGAATAGAAAAGTGAGATAATTTATTTTTCATATTGAGAGTAAAGTACACACAAGAAAAAGGAAACGGAAAAGCAATAGCAATAAATAAATTTCTTCAAACAACCATCGGGAGGAAAGGCACTAAAGATGAATAAGAAGATGAGGAGGAAGCTTTTTGCAATTTTCCATTTTCGGGGTTAAAAATAAACACAGCAAAACAGGAATAAAAGCAGTAGACGAAGAAGAAGTCTTGGCATTTTATAGATACAGTAAAAGGATTTTTGAAAGGAAATAGAAAATTGTGAGGAAGAGATTTTCGTAAATACGATGAATCTACATTAACTAATGGATTTCCTTGAACAAATAAATCATTCATGTGTGACTGCATAATATTTTGAACGTCTGTTATGATTTATGTGGGAATATAGATCAATATAAATTTCATTTTTTTTCTTGCTATCAAAAAGGAAGCAAAAGAAGCAAGCGAGACAGAGAAAATTGAGGAAAATCACTTGCAAGAGACGGCAGTGAAAGCAGAAAATTGGGAAATAAAAAAATATTTTTTTTGCGATTTATTTTAGTATGAAGAACATTCTCTCGGTACAACCTGCAACAGCCATATATTTTTGGCACTCTGTCGTTAGGAGGATGCGTCTAGGGATGGGAATTTTCTAATTGAAGATAAGAGATGGTTCTCGGCTGATATTTCTCGCTGTTACGACCTGCTTAATAATTTTCAATATTAAACTAAGAACTATGCAAATCTTCATAAAAAAAAGGCTTCATTCCCCTTGAAAACTTTTTTTTACCACGAACCATAGACACATTAATTTCCATAGATTTATTAATTTGGCTCCATGTGCACGGGACTAAAAATTTATGTCCATTAAATAATTGAATTCTTTTTGTAAATTAACTTTAAATTAAATTTATCGAGCATACAGT
Organism: Chironomus riparius; assembly: GCA_917627325.4. Taxonomy (NCBI): domain Eukaryota; kingdom Metazoa; phylum Arthropoda; class Insecta; order Diptera; family Chironomidae; genus Chironomus; species Chironomus riparius. The sequence goes on from OU895878.1 coordinate 23,704,907, forward strand.
CAAATAAATTCTAGGACCAAGCCTTATTGGCAGCCAAGTTCAATATTTACTGAAAATGTCATTCGACAAAGTTAATTGAATATTGGAATGGAGATTTGCGGTTGGTCATTTGATGAGTTTAGCTTTTGTGAGCCTCAAAATATATCATTTATTGAATTGCTTTGATGCTAATTTAGTCGTATTAGGTTTCAAATGCAGCGGTGATTCTTTATCCGTGACTAAACAAACAAATGTGTCGTTTTATTGCATTATTTTTGCTGATAACCCTAATTGGCAAAGAGCACAGAAAGAGCACACTCTAATTTTTGCTGAGTGTACTCTAAAAAGTATGCTCTTTCATACAAAAGTTTGTGCCACTACTTTACGCCTAAAAGTGTACTCACCAGAGCATACTCACTCAGTTATACTTTGAGCACACTCTTGAAATACAACATTTTTTTATGTGTCATGTCACATGTGACACACTTTATGCTCAATTAAGCACATAAAACATATGCTCAAATGAGCATACTTAGTTTGATATACTTTTAATATACTCATAAAAGTACATATTAATCTGACTATTGATGTACTCAAAAGAGTATACTTTGAGTGTACTTTAAAGGACGTAATAAATAAAAATTATTATTTTTTGAAACTTTTTTTTACTATTATTTTACATAATTAATGTGTACTTTTTTTTATTATGCTGTTTAATTTTCAAAGCTATGAAAGAAAGAAAGAAAGAAGAAATGATTAATGAAAATTTTATAAATCTTACCGGGATTCGAACTTCTGACCGCTGTGTTCTTAGATAAATTCTGCGTTGCTACCTCTACTCCACTGAGTTGTGTTATCTTAAGTAAAATTTTTGGCAAATAACACATTTAACTTTGATTTTAAATTTTAAAATTTAAATGACGCTATTGCTTGCGTTTTGTCCGTCCGTCTGAAAGGAAGGTTAATTAAATTAACTTTTTCTGAAATTTTACCTTACGTTTTACATACGTATTTTTACGTAGCCCTTAAAAAGGTGAATTTTCTCACAACTCATTGGTCACGGGTTCAGGCCTCACCGTGAGTAACTTTTTTTTTTCATTCTTTTTACACTTTTTTGATAGATCATGATGTTTTATGATAAATTTTTCCATTTTCATATTTTTCCACGCGTTTTCCGAGCTTTTCACGGAGTTATTCACTTTTTTCCATACATTTTTCATACCAAATTATTTTTTTGCCATAACTTTTGTATCTTTTAAACTTTTAATCTGAAATTTGGCATGTAGGTTAAGTGGTATATAACCTGAATATATAACCGACGTCATTTTGGATTCTAAGGGTTGGAAACCTATGTATAATTTATTTTAGCTATAAATTTGAACTTTTTTGAGATTATAAGTTGTAATTTGGCATAGAGGTTAATTGACTGTTTCTTAATGTGAAACCGATGGCATTTTGGATTCTAAGGAGCAAAAATAAAGCAAAAATTGCTAAGAACTAGTGTATCGGGTAGAAACCCAAGTTATCCATAAGTTTAAAGGCATAAAGCTAGCGAATCAGCTGAGCTTCGCTCAGCATAAATTTGAAGGTATGAAGCTAGCGCGTCAGCTGAGCTTCGCTCAGCATATGTTTGAAGGTTTAAAGCTTAACGAACATTCTTTGAAAGATTTTTAAAATTTTTTTTTTTTCATCAAAAGTTTAATTTTATAAAAATCACAGTGAACTTTTGTTTTGAAAAATTCGTAAGAAAGGAAAGTTTTTTGCTTTTTCTGAAGCAACGGCTGTTTCTACCTTGCCTTAAAAACAATGCAGCTCTTCTATAGAGCAGAACGAATCAAATGTAAAAAACTAGAAGTCTCTACGATGTCTCGTTTCTTGCTGATTAACTTGCTGGCTTGTTTGCTTACAGAAAGCGTATTTTGCGATTTTCTCAGCAATGTCGCAATCAATTTGAAATCTGTGTTTTGCAAAAGATGTGAAATTCCAGGCATAAAACTTTTCATCTCTGACCATTTTAAGCTACCTTGTTCCATATCCTCACAAAATTCAAAAAACTGATTTTTTAATCTGAACAAAGCCAATAAATTCACACGTGAAAACCTAAAAATGTTTACTGTGATGAAATTTCCAAGTACTCCACAAACGAAATTGAAAAAGTAAAATTTAAAGGAACTGAAGCATCCAAGTAAAAATTTTTAGATGTCAAAAGGTCTTAAATTATGATTCTCATCAGTTTCAATCAAAATTTTGGTCATAAACTGCATCGGAAGGAAGTATTGCAAAAATTTCATTTTTCGACATTTTTTTTTCCAATACAAAAATACAGTGCTGAAGCATACAAACGATTTCAAACTGATATTTATAAACTTTTTTTTTTAAATTAAACCTAGAGATTCTTGTAAGTAAATATTTGTTAAGAGTGAGAATTTAAGTATAATCCAATTGGATGTGACATGTAAAAAAGACGTGCTTAGAGTATATTTGAGAGTGCACTCAGAAAGTGTACTCTGAGGAGCATAATGTTTCTTACATAAACTTATTACAAAGACGTGCTCAGAGTACATTTGAGAGTGCACTCAGAAAGTGTACTCAGATGAGCATAATGTTTCTTATATAAACTTATTACAAAGACGTGCTCAGAGTACATTTGAGAGTGCACTCAGAAAGTGTACTCAGATGAGCATAATGTATTTAAATGTGAATTATCAGAAAGATATGCTCTTGAGTACACTTGAAGAGTATACTGACGAGAGTATACTGTCTTTGAAATTACACTCACATTTGTCATACTCACAATGTGAGAGAGGACATACTCAATAAGTATACTCAAGAGAGCACATAAAGAAAATTTTTTGTATCATGTTGATGTACTTAGAGTATGTAAGAGAGCGTACTCAATGAATGTACTCAACTGAGTATACTACGTTTTTGTACTCATTATGTACTCATGAGAGTATGTTCATTTGAGCACATAAATTTCTATAATTGAGTATGCTCTTGCGTGTGCTCAAATTTGTGAGCATGCTCTTTGCCTATTAGGGTAAGTCAGTCGACTCTCGATATTTCCATTTTTATTGACGATTTCGGTCATTTATTGTTGTTAACATTTTTAAACTGTGATTTAGTCACATCAATTTCACAATATATCATCCCGAGCTTGACAAAAAAAGGTGAAAAAATTATATCTTACTCTTCTGACTCACAAGTGAATGTCACGATGCAATGGCAATAATTTTGGTTAAGTCCAACGATTAATATGATCATCACGAGAGCTAAATGAATAATATTATTATCACGAGAGTCAAATCTCATCATATGTGGACAATAAATTATTTTAACAAAGTTCTACGATTCCTGTTTAGGAATTAAGGCTGGAAAAAGTCAAATGTTGGTTTTTTTTTTGCTCGTGAAAAGATTTTATGTGAATTCTGAGGAAAGATTAGCATTTAAAGTTAATAACTGAGGAAAAGATGATGCAATGTTAAGGGATCTTGGACATTAAGCGCAATTTTATAGGATTCTTGAATGATTTTTTTAACTTTTAAAAATTTAACAGTTTTATTCAAAAATTTTAAAATTTATAATTTCTGCACTTCGCAATTAAGTTTCAAGTTTATTCATTCTTAAAAGCGTGTCCGTTGATCCGATAGTCTCACAAATCTTTAAATAAGTGGCAAGAATCGATTGAACAAACCCAAAAAATTTACATTTTAATTTTTGTCAATTTAAAATCATTCGCGACAAATTGATCGCATAAAATTCATCCAATCGACATTATTATCCTCAAAAATATAGCCCTATTGTGTGATAATCTGAAAATATTCTTGGAGCTTTAAACCACAAGGTAAAAATCTTAGTGAAAATAAATTGAGACAGAACTAAAACGTGATAATCCAATATTATTAGAATTGCATTTTAATAAGGTTAATTATGACTTGGATGGCCATCAAATCTTTATTAAAAAGTTACATTTTTCGATTTGAAAAGAACTTTAAGACTATGTGGCTAGATGGACACCCTTTTTATGGCCAAAAATGAGCGGCACTTTTTGCCAATTCTAAAGCTGCTAATGACAATCTCACACTGATACTTTCTGGAATATTTTCTTATTTATGCACAGTTGACTAAACTTTAAAAGTCAAAAATGTTTGCCACACAAAGACCATCAGCTGACCTATCCAGAAATGCTATAAAAATAATGCTAATTTTATCCATCCCAACTCCAATATTTCCTGTTGCTCAACAACTTTTTCGATTACTTTAAAATTCAATCAGATTCCATACTAAAAACAGCAATAAAATTATTTTTTTGGTGTGGTTATTTTTAGTTGCTGTTCCTGGCTGGTCTTTGATATTAAAAATGAGAGGAAATTGTGAATGAAGAAGTGTAGCAAAATCTAATCGATTAAATATCAGAAGTGGAAAGAGCCATTCTCAATTATAAAAAGAGCGGATTTCAATTCTTTAAAAACCCATAAATTCATTAATGAAAAGTTTATGACAAGCTATTCGTGGCTAAGAGATTAAAAAATCTCAGACAAAAGTGAAAGGCACAAAGGAACAAAGAATTGTGCCAAAACCTCACTTTTGGCTGAATAGAATTATGCATAATTGATTTACTTTTGATTAATCTTTGATCAAAGGATTAAAATCTTTTAATTTTGCTTCTGTTTTCTTTGAGCATCTTTTGTAGATTTTCTTGCCTTATTTGACATTTTTTTTTAATTTTAAATTACATTCCCTTTAATTTTGACCACCTTTTTGGGTATAGGGGATTCAAAGAATCCAAACATTTATCAACATACTTAAAATTCACACAAATTACTATTAATCCCGTAAAAAATTGACAATGATTAATGAAAATGTTAATGAACTCACCGCAAAAAAAATTGTATGGATTCCATTTCCAATATCCTCGACATTCCTTTCAATAGCCAAAAAATTGATGTCATTGTCCTCCCCCAAAAGATTAATTAGATCTAATAAAATATTCGAACGAGAATTTTATGTGCAAGCATCTTTGGCATCTGAATGTAAATTCATTTTCAGTTTGATGGCACAGAAAAGAAAGTTCTTAAAAAATTTCTCAGTCATTTATTACTGTGAAATTCTTACATGAAAAATAACACATGACATTAAATTTTTTATAGCGCTTAAGTTTCTTATGTGGAACTGTACAGCACAACGACTGCAAAATTCGAAAAGAATGGAAGACATTCGTCACATTTTTAAAAGATATTTTCCTTTTCAAATTTTTTTCTCTATTTTCAAAAGACATTGGTGCTATCTAATTCCATGTCTGTGTTTTTATTCTTTGTAGTCATGGCATCGATTATCTTTTTATAGCAGGATCTTGACACTATGAAAAGTTTTTTTTTAAAAGGAACTTAGTACTCTAAAAGAGGACTCTACAGATGACTTATGTAAATTTGTCTTTACTTAATGATTTGAGGCTTCAATAATAAGTTTTTTTTTGACATCTATCAAAAAATTTGAATTGTAGACCCTGTTGAGTGTTAATGATAACCCTAATATAATTTTTAAAACTTTTAAAATAAACCTGAATCTGATTTGATCCTAAGTTGCTTTATATTGCAAACACATTCGGCTCTTTATCATTTTAAGTATCTCCATAATGTATCTCAACATATGCACTTGATTCTTACTCAATTTTGCAGCATAAAGTGCAGAGACTCGTGTTAAAGATTATTCATATCTAATTCCTGGGACACATGCTAGCATATAAAATATTTCTAGAACTTCATAGTTTCATAATTCACACATTCTACTATGCAAACGTCTGCAAATAGTTCACAACGTTGTCAGCAACAAAAATGCTTTCACGAGTTCACTTAAGAAGAGCAAATATTGTCAGATCATAAAATTAACAGATTATACCAAAAAAGAGTCAAATATATCACACACATGGGCTTATTCTCATTTTATTTTTATGTAAATCTCAGTTTTCATTACAAGACTAACTGAGTTTATGACATTGCGTGTATACCCCAAAAAATGTTTATATTTCATATGCCAACCGAATGAGAAATGTTAAAGACACTGAAATGTACCGTAACAGCTTTTTTGGGGGCTATAATAACCAGATAGCCAGCTTAATGGTCAAGGTCGAGAAGCAATAAAGAGAAGAAAGCGAAGATAAATGAAGAGAAAAGAAGGAACAAGATTACATAAAGCAAGAAGAAAATATATGTGAGATGAAATGTTACATAAAGATATTGGAATTAAATACTATTTTAGCTGTTTACCCAACGACTGCAAACAAGAACTCATTTTCGGAAATAGGTACTTCATTTTCGAACTTGATTTGAATTTAAAATTTCCGTTGAAAATAATTCATTTTTTTAAAATGGTCAGAAATTGTGTAATTACTGGTTGTAAAGGAAAGAAAACCAATAAAATTCCTCTGTTTGAACTTCCAAAAAGCTCTGTGCATAAAGATAAGTGGATTGAATTTCTTTAATTGCATAATATTGAATATTGCTGTTAAAAAAATATTTCTTGTGTATTCTTGAATTTATTTATAGACAGCTTAATTGTTTTACCTTATGTTCTGATCCTTCCTTTAACCAGAAATTCATTAATACAGTAATTGTACAAATTGAAGTCGATTTTGAACATTGTCAAGATTCAATTGATAAATTATTAAAAGTTTTTGTTGAATTTAGAGTAAAATTACAATTTCAAAGTCGATTGGTACATAAAAGGAATAATTTTGCTTCAAAAAATAACTATAATAAATATATTTTTATTAATTCCCTAACGATCATTTATTTTTTTAAAAAATTAAATAGTTCGAAACAGTTCGAAATTTTTCGAATTTCAGTTTGAATTTTTCGAATCAAACTGAAGTTTTTTTTGTTTGCAGTCGTTGGCTGTTTACATTTTCTTTTCTTTATCTTGAATCGCTGGCGTTATAAAAATCTCCACTGTGCTAGAAAAGATGCTTCGTGCACGCTTTTTTGTTTTAGAAGATTCAATGAACTTGAGAAGTTTAAAGAAAAATCATATTTGTTCTATATTGAAGGGTTGGACTGTTTTGGGGGTTAATCAGGGAATTGGTTTTTAAATGCAGAACAATATTGTGTAAATTCGCATTGCATTGTAACTTAATTCCTCCCTTTTTGTCGTACTCATGCAATAGCTATAGGAATAATTCTGCTGCAAAGCACAAACTCTGTGTCACCCTCTTTATTGACACCTGAAATTCCGATTTATGATGGATATGCGAACCGAATTCCACAAAAATCTATAAAAGACAACTCAATAACAAAATTTCCCATGTAAATTGAAGCCAACGATCATTCACAAAGCAATAACCAACCAATGTAACATAATGCCTCCATAAATTTTATTACATCTCTAAAATTCAGCACCTTTGAAATTGCTGCGAATTCTTTCCGTCTAATATGAAAAATTTTTGTCATCATTTCGTCAAGTCTACTCATCAGTTTGTTTATAGACAAAGTCATTCAACTTTAGTTTTCTTTGCTTGATTTCTCAAAAAAAAAAAAATATCCGCAACAGCAGCAAAAATATTGCCAAATTTGCTCATTTAAATTTTTCTCCTTTTTTCTATTCACAAAAAAAATTTGCAAATTAGCAAAAACGAAAAGAGAACGAAGTTGAGATAAAGAAACATAAATAAGATAGATATGAGTAGAGTCCATTGAACTTGCAGACAAAAACTTTTGTGTATTTGCTCAGTTGGAATCTTATCGTGTCTCTTGTTTTGATTCTCACACAAAACAACCCACCTAAGAGGCTACCAATACCCTTTTTTCATTTCTTAAAAAGTATGGAAATTCTATCCATCAGTGTCTATACATCAAAAGATTTAAAGGTGCTTTTATAAGACAGAAACAAAAGAAGCTCTGAGAGATTAATTTATACAAAAGACAATGAGAACATTAAAGAATTTCTCGAAAGCTCAGAGTCATTATATATCCAAAAATATCTTACAAAAGAATTTCTTGACAATTTTAAAATTTCTAGAGTGGGACGAAAATAAAAATTTTTAAAGACCTGACAAAATTATTGTCATCAACATATTTGTTATAAATTTTTTTACGATTATTAACATTTGCTGAATTTTTTTTTTGACGTCAGTATTCTGTGGCTGCATCGACGGATCAAGTATCACTCAAATTTACAGAATTGTCTGTAAAAAAAAGAATATCCCATAATTTTTTTACCACTAATTGATGCACCCTTAATATGAATTAATATGAGGAACTGATAAAATGATCAAAATGATTAAAATTGATCAAAAATGGTCAAAATGTAATTGATCGGTTCCTTACCCTTGACTAAAATGTAAAAGGCCATTTGCTATTCACAATACTTTTTTCCCATTCTATCGATTTTCAGGTTTGAAAATTATCATCAAAAAATATCATTTTAGTTTTACGATATCATTTAAAATTTTTAACAATCCTAATTCTGCAATATTCTGATGCTTAATGCAGATTTTAAAACTTAAAAGAACTGCTATAAAACAGCACCCAAAAATCTTTTCAAAATGAATCGCGATATTAAAATTTACGGTAGTTTTATTTATAAAAAGTCTTCGAGAAGTGTGTTGACATTTAATAAATCTTAATGATAAGATGAAGGAAAATGTCTTTGTTATGGATGAACCTTTAATTTAATAAAGTAATTTTGAAGAGGACAGCAGTTTTTGGAAAGTGTCTTATTGAATTGCTTTAGGTTTAAAAATGATAATTCCTTAAGAAGAAAATAGGAAATGTCGATGTCTCATGGCCTTTAATGACATTTAAACCTGGTTGCTTTCGAATCTCCTTACTTTAAATCTCGTCTTCATAAAGAATAATAATAAGTAAATAATAAATCAGTAGAGAAACTGAAATTCTCTATAAAAAATCATTAAACAAATATTTTCCATCAGAATCAACATTAACCTCACAAAACCATCCACAAATGACCGAAAAATGAAACCAAATAAAAAGGAAGAAGCCAGACTCATTAAAAAAATCCCTTTGATATTTTATGCAATTAAGACCGAAACCTTCTTCAAATGTTTACATTAATTCCATTTAAATATTCTTTTAATTATTATTTCTATTGCCTTTACAACTTCCATTTTCATTTCTCGACCAATCTCTTTACATTTTATTTTATTCTCTGACCACTGATTAATTGATGAATAATGAAGTAGATATTGTAACCGCATTCTTGAAATGCCTTTATTTCTCTTTGCATCATCCTTTCTTGAGCGAACAAAACTTACAAATGAGAGTAAAAACCAGAAAAGTATTTAAATAAATTGGAATTTAAAATGAAATTTTTAATGCCACAGGCTGAGGCTCAATTTGAGTTTGAAAATAATAAAAACAAAATTCATTAAATATTTTACGAGATATTTCGGTATTTAATTCTATCATTAAAAGAGAGTAAAGAGAATGAGGTTGGGAGGTAGGAAACGTAGATGGTGATTTTTTGAAGTTTGCTGCATTTAATTAAGTATATACGCGATTCTGTCAAATCAATATAAAATTCGCCAAAAGTCCAAATGACAAATTATAGTTGTTCTATTTATGAAACTGGGTTCGATTCCCATTTATAATCAAATAATTGTTCGAGAATAATTCTGAGTTTAATTTTTGGATAATTTCCTTTTTTTCTGCTGTGTGAATTTTATATATGACCTTAAAACTTACACTAAACTCACCAAAGCCTTAAATGTCAATTCATGCAACTGGAAATACGAAAATAACGAGCAAGTTCTTACTCCTCTCATGTGTCTTACAGTTTGATAAATATCTATCGATATTACAGCAAGCAGCGACAAATGTTTAACGGTTCATCTGAGCTCAAAAGGAATTTCATGCTTTTTTTTGGCAACAAATATTCGAATAAGTATGAAAATATATCTGCATACGGCGATAAATTTTAATGGCACCAAAATCTCTGTCGATAAATTTTAATGTTTTTTGTGTGTGTGTGTGTGTGTGTGTATTTTTCACCAGAATGAATTTGAGCAGGAAGAACGAAGCATGTGAGGTGGAAGTTCAACATGAAAATAATATAAATGAAAAGGATCAAGGCTAAACGATACCTAAATGGGTCAATTAAATTAAATGAATCAAATGATTGTTTTCTTACCCATTTCTGAAGACATTTAATGAATTGTCAGTGAAACATTCAATCCAAAAACTGCCCCATTCTCGACCTTGATCTCAATATTTTTCATCTGTTCATCCACAACTCCCACTCTACGCCACAAAGAAAGAGAAACATAATCTCATTCATTTTCGTTGTGTCCTTGATTTGATTTATTTATAGCTTGTGATATTTTATTATATTGCCTTTTTGTATAGATACTGTATAAGCAGGAGCATCATGTACTTTAATCTACAAGAAAAATTGACATAAAAAATAAGAAAAAAATTTATTTCACAAGTCTAATCGATTCGAAAATTTGCCAGATTACTTTGTTTCACATTTTTATGTGCTCAAGATGCTTTTTGCTTATTTTTCACAGCTCGTTGTGTAAACTTCCGCTAAATTATTGATTTTTTCTAAGCTCCATAAATCTTCATGATATAATTTTTATTTCATTTAATCCGTGTTATGTTCTGTTTGGGGTAGATTTAAATAGGAGAATGTGGATTTGAGCTTTAATTCTGGTAAATTGTCTATCAGTTGTATTGCTCGATTATAATTTGTTTCATTATCTTTAATAATTATTCGGGAATTGGTTTAACATTATGATATTTCCAAAATATTTCACATTTTTAAGATCTATTCTAGATCTCAAGAGTTAAAAAACCCAAATTATGACATCCAAGGGGGGGGGGGGGGGGGGCTCTGCAAGAAAAGAACTAAAGAAATTTCTGGATTTGAAAAACATTCCATTGTTCTTTTTTGAAAAATGACCGTTAATATTAAACGTCATAAGTGAACGACCCCATAGCTAGATTTGTAAGGTTTAGGCGAATCTGCCAATGCAAAGTAATGGTATCTGTAGGTCATGGTTGATCAAAAAATCTTACTTACTTTCTTTGCTGGGGTGCACGTGGGCTTATTGCCGCGTCTAAAGACAGCTCTATCCTTAGAGACGTTTTGCGAGTACGGGATATTAAGGACTCTAGCGTCTTTATCATCACATCCAATTCAAGTATTCTTTGGTCCTCTTCTAGATCTTTTGCCATCCATAAAGTCTTCAACTGTTACTCTATGTACTTGGGCATCTTGTGGACTTCTAAAAACATGTCCAGCCCATCTCAAGCGATTTGCACCGAAAACCGTAATAATATACAAAAGAATCTTGGAATAACTCGGAATAACTTCGAATCGAGTTTTGAATTGTTATGTCAAGACATTTTGTGCTCTACTAGAATCAACCTTAGTTTGAAATGCTTTCTCTACCTTCAATTACCATGAAAATCTTCTGACTTATTTTAAACAGCAAAATACACTTGTGATATTTTACAATTAACGGCAATCAATGTGAAATAAATATACTTTTAATTGCAAATAATCCATTTAATGTTGATCATTAAATCAATTGATAATTAATGTCGGATAAGCGGCATCTGTATCAATATTGACCGATGCGTACTTGTTCCTATAAATACACATAATGATCAATAAATGCATAAGCTTCTTTCGATGCCTAATTAAGTGATTTTTTTTTGTAAAGATGATGATTATGCTTACATTTAGGAAGCATGTGCTTGGTTCTTGAAAGTGTGCGTTTAGGACCAAATAAATTTTTTTCGAGTCCTAGATATCGGTGCTGATTCATCTAACAGAAAGCATGCCGCACACCAAACAACAGCTAAAGCTAAGAACACAATTATCTGATAATCATGAAGAAAGCATTAAGGCAATCCATCAAAAAGATTATAGCAAAAGAAAATTTATTTGTTAGCTTAAAAAGAGATAAAATTTACAAATTGAAATCATGCAAATTTAGATAAATATAATTATTTCGACATTTGTTGATAACTAGTTTGAGGATTAGACATAGAATGAATTAGCTGCAATAAAAATAGAATTGATAACGAATAAATAACATGAGTGTCTGTAATTTATCAAGATTAATTTTACGGTTGCCATGTAGAACTTGTTAAACATTAAGCTATTACTGCTTGATTCTGATAAAAATGGAAATGATCTATTGACATTTGTTTTGAATCGGAAATCTTAAGTGATGTTGTGAAATTAAGGGGGATCGTTTGCAAAGGAATTAAAGAATTTAAACGTTATCTCCAAAAAAAACTAAGCTACCAGACTAAGGCTGAATCAACAAATCAGTTTAAAATTTCTCTGAAAATGTTTTTCATAAAACTTTCAATCACGTTTACTTAATGAAATAATTACACTAATGCCTCTATCACAGCAGCCAGTATTCCCCTTCCATCACTCTATAAAATTCCCTGAAACTGTCGATGAAAAAAATTCCCTTTGAAGCCATCAAGTTAAATATTCTTCCATCATTTCGAGCACATTCCCTAGTAATAACTCATTATAAATTTAAATCATCTTTCTTTTACATCCATTCTATCCATCAGTGCAAAAAATAATAATTCATTAATGGAATTTTCTGAGCACATTAATGTAGATAGATTCTGAAACATGAGCAAAGGGCAGAGCAAATTTTTTTTTTGGCTGGTGTTAAGAAGCTTTTGTGAGATGGTATAATTAATTTTCGGATTTTCTTTTTTGTAACAAAAAGCTTTTTAATTTTGAATTATGATATTGTAAAAGGTGGTGATGATTGGCTGTAACCGGAGCACAAAAGATTATTTTTTCGGTCAGAATTTTTTAAATAAATTTTATGATAATTCATAATACAGAAATCAATCTTTCATGCGGATCCCAGCTGATGAAAGATTTCTTATCTAAATAAATACTTAAAAGTTTTGCTTTTAAGTTTAATCAGCAACTACCTTAATTATTAAAGAAAATTTGAGAGAAAAAAATTGTTTGTTTTTTGACTTGAAAAAGTTTTTTATTAAAAATATTCACACTTAGCATTTAAAAAATTTTTGAGAGAGAATTGCTGCAAATATTTACTATAAAAAAACTTTTAGGTTATTTTTATGATGACAAGTACTGTGCATGATCTGGAATTTTTATCTTTAGTGCGAATTTGGTTGGAATTTGCAATTAATTTGTGGTCACATTTTTTGATCTAGAATGAATTTTTTGGAAGTGGGAAGAGATCAATTTAGTAAGAATTCGATCTCAAAGTTCTAAATTTTTTTATTTGGCAAAAATCCATTAAACGCTCCTTTTAAATGCTACTTCCTAGACACCCCTTTTGAATCCTTACCTTTTCCTTATATTATAATTATTGCTACAAAAAGAATCTCTTCTTTTTCATTTAAAATCGTTGATGAAGAAGCATTTTGAAAACTTTTCATAACATCATCACATCATAAATTTCTATCGCCTTTGGAAGAAGTGGCAAAAGAAAAAGAAAAGAGAAAAGTTTGCCTAAAAAATTAATTTCACTTTACTGAAAAAATGAAAGAAAGAAAAAATTAAGGGACAAGTTTGAAGAGGAACTTAAAGAAAATTCAAATATGAAAAGAAAGGCATGGAAAAGTTTTTTTCTTTTCTCTTTTCATTTCCTTCTTAGAATTTAAAACATAATCATGACATAATAAGTACTTCTCGTACATTAACCTACTTATCTGACTTGCTTGTGTCGGAATTAATGCTTGAACCATTCATTATTTAAAGAAATTAGTCAATAGTCAAAGATCTAAAGTTTCTGCTGAGCTGAAAAAATTAACTTAAAATTGTGAAAAAAGTTTGTCCTTTGAGTAATCACGTAAACAGCATGGAAGACAAATTAGTGTCTATTGAGGATTGGTTAGATATAAAAGTTTGAAGAAAAGTCTATGAAAAATTATTTTTTATTTTGAAAAATAAATCTGCAAATTAAATTATGGAAGAAAAGCAAAAACTTTTCAGACTATAAGAAAATGAAGAATTCTAGTCTTTTTGAATTCCATTGGAGACATCGAGGCTTTTTAAATGGGATGTTGGAATTTATTTTGAAGATGTCCCTAAATGACGTTAGTAAAAATTATTAAGTATTATGCCTCATTTTATGGTTTTCAAAATTTCATACCAATCCCTCCTCCTTTCCCACATCTCTTTAAAAAGCAGTCCATTAGCAGATTATGTAAAATTAATATTTTTAACAGAAGATAAGAAGACATTAGCTGTGAATTTCTAAGAACTTTTAAAAACAAAAATTTTTATGTAAAAAACGTGGAAGTATGCAATAAGATTTGTGAAAAAATCATTCATTTAGGAAAACATTCGATAAGAAATTGAAAAAGTTAAAATTTCTTCTTGGAATTATTTATTGAGTTATCAATCAAGATTCTATTCTTGTACCTTGAACATTATTCGATGCTCTTGAGATTTATCATGAAATTCTATCTAGATTATTTATTTGTGATCTTGAGCTCACAAAATAAGCCTTATTATGGAAAATATTCTATTTTTGGACTTGAAGGGCAAAGAACTAAATTAGTTCAATGAAAGTTTTACTAATTGAGTTGATATCAAGGATGAATTATTATCAACATAGCGTTGTTGTTTGATCGCAGCTAGGGGCATAGCAAGGAATTTTAAGAGAAGAGGGGGGGGGGGGGGGATTTTTAAGCAGTTTTCTTAAAAACGAAGAAATGAAGAAATTTCTGTTATCAAACGAGGATTTATCACCCAAATCTCCTCTCTGGCTATGCGCCTGATCACGCTTAACTTACACTGCATTTTTCAAATTCAGCTTAGTTTATGGCAAGTTTATGGATGCAGTTGCTTACTAGAGTCTTTTTGAAAACCAATTTAAGATTATCAATAACCCTACGAGTCGAAGGCTGCGGCTCTATAAGAAAACGGAGCCACATTGAAAATTTGCTAGCATTAATTTTAAGCATCTAAAGTTTTTTGTTCCCAAAAACTATTTTTAATTCCATTTTTCAAAGTTCAATAACAGCATCAAAAATAAAAAATTTTCATCATTTAAAAGAAAGTTCCTTAAAAAATTCTTTCTTCAATTTTTTGCTGACATTCTAACGGGTCTGTTCAAATAACATGACAAGAAAGAAGACGAGGTTACTTCTGTATCTATCTGTTAATCTCACAATATTAAGAGAAAAAAAAATATTTAACTTTCATATAGCGATGATAACACATTCAGCAAAAACAAGAGGAGGAAGAGAATTCAAATGAAGCGAGAAGAAGAAATCGAAAAGATATGCGATGAGAGGTCATTGCCTCTGGTATTTTTGGAGGCTCACCACAAAAAAATAAATATTTTATTATTCAAATTTTTGTTTTCGCTTGAACGCGGCTCCAAATTCTTTGAGATTAGTTAATTGCAAAACAAAAAAGTTGAGACATGAAATAATTTTTCTTTCGGTTCATTTGCTCAGCGTCTCATTGACTTTATATCAAATTTTGTATTAATGATGTAAGATTAGAATGTTGAGAATGTTTTGTGATTGGAAACAAATTGTTCTTGTGAGGTTGGAATGAATTAAAAAATAGAATTTGAAAGATTGACTTGAAATTGATGATTTTCGGTAGTGAAAGGTTTGATTTATTAAGCTTGATATTAACTTATATTCAAACAGATCCTCGTTTTATTGTCACAAAAAAGACAAAACGCAGTCTTGACTAGAAATATATTTACACAACAACATTTAATCCATGACATTTTGTGACTCCTTGACTCAGTTTCTTGTAAAAAATTCATCTGCTAGTCACCCAAATCCAAACTCAATCTCAAAGAATTTAAAAAGCTTCATAGCTTTCCCACTAACATTCTTAAGTAAACTGTCAATGCTTAGATTTTTATGATGTGAATTTAGCAGCAGGTGTTTCCACCGTAACATAAACTCGACTCCCATTAATAATGAAATAATATTTAAGTACCTTTAAGTGAGTCGAGAAGAAATCTATTAAAAATTATGATGATGCTAATGTGGATGGAGGAGGTTCTTTGGTGATGATTTAATGATTTTATTAAACTTTGAGATGAAATTTAATTTATTTTGTCGATTTTTGAGGGTATTGAAGTTTATGTTGGTACGTAGTGAGACCATAAATTCAGGAGCTTTTGACAAATTATAAAAAAATGATGAGGATGTAAATAAGCAGCATTATCAGGAGATTATTGGCTTTATTAAGGACATTGGAATTCTACCATAGATAGGGTTACCATCTAATTTTCATGAAAATACAGGACATTTGGGAAATTTTTTCGAAAAAAACAGGACATAGAGTAAAATTCGAAAATTAACGGAAATTTTCATAAAAAAAATACAGGACCAAGAACAAAATTTAAAAATTTATACAGGACAGTCTTGAAAAATACGGGACTGTCCGATGAAAAACTACGCAGATGGTCACCCTAACCATAGAGGACTTGGGATGGTACAACAGATCATCGATCACAGTGCCGCTTTTACTATAAGCAAAATTCTACATTACATTCTATTCTATTCTATGTTTTTGTCTCTCAGTAGGGTGACCATCTGCGTAGTTTTACAACGGACAGTCCTGTATTTCAAAACCCTGTCCTGTATAAATTTGAAAATTTTGTTCCAGGTCCTGTATTTTTTTCACGAAAATTTCCGTTAATTTTCAAATTTTCCTTTGTGTCCTGTATTTTTTAGGAAATTTATCAAATGTCCTGTATTTTCATAAAAATTAGATGGTCACCCTATCTCTCAGGGATAAGTTCATGGGTCTTAATCAGATCTTAAAGTGAAAAAGGGTTGAATCGGAGTCGATTTTATTCGAGATGAGTCTTAGCTTGATTTAAACACGGTTGACTTCGAACTTTGAGTATGAGTTCTAGTGAAATCAAACTCAGAATAAGTCTCTAGAACTTATTAAGCAACCAAAATATTCATTTAATCCTCAAAAACACACAATCAACAGAAGCTTAACACAATTTTACATTTATTCTAGCAACTTTCTTACTAAATACATCATTTATTCCCAAACTCGTGTTGTAATTTTCTTTTATTTTGTGAAATTTTTTCTCAATTCACTTTGCTGTTTGTAATAATATTAAATTGACAATAACAATGTTTCTGCTTCCACCGTTGTCGAAAAAAAAATTATTTCTGATAATTTTATGCAAATGCTGGAGATACATCATGGAATATAAGAAAAATAAATAAAAATACATTTTCTCTCGATTTAATGTAATTTGATGCGATGTTCTTCTCAATGAATAATTCATAATATCCACACGAAAAATAATAAAATGATGAGTAAGAAGAAAAATCTTCTCAAATACGCCGGAAAAAAAAATTGAAGTTCTTTTTAAGAATGCTTTTTACGGCTCAATTCTTCTTCACACAATCTTGTGTAAATGTGAAACTGTCTGCTTTTTTTGTGGATCTAAATTGGAATTTGATAGAAAATCAATAAAATTTGTTTTTTATTACTGTAAATTTTTTTTATATAAAGTCTCACTATAAGTCCATTAATGTCACATATAAGTACGCGTGTCACTTAAAAAAACAATATTCCGTTCAAATTGTGTTTTAGAAAATATGAGAAAAGGTTTTTGGTTGTTTAAGTTTTATGCGCATTATTTTTAAAATTTTTGGAAGAATTTCCATTTTAAATAAAAAATTGATTTTCAAGTTAATTTTCTGATGCACTAAGGAGCATAAATCGAACAACAAATGAAAGTCATTCTGTGTAGCCTCCATATCATAACGTCATAGCTGCATACGCACCTTAATTCACTTAATTATCACAAATTTTATTACAAGTTCTCATCCCACAAAATTCAACAAATTAAAAGCGTGCAGACCACTTAAAAATGTTTCCATCATCGTCTCAATAAGAATGTGCTAAATATTACAGAAACAGATACAAAATGGAAATGCTTGTAAGATGAGACAAAATGTAAAGTTGCTGAGTGAGGCGCTTCAACAAATTTACAATTCTGTCACCAAAACGAATAGCAGATGGCTGTGGTTGTTTGTAATGTCATCATCTCATCTACCACTCATACTTCCTATGATAATCTCCCACTCGAGTTACGGACGCTTGAGCTGTTTTTTTAAAATACTGTTAAGAATCTTCTTTGTCTCTCAAGAGAATTCCTTCAAAAGTGCACAAAAAATGTTAATATTGTTCATGATCTTTGCCTTGTTGGGGGTCTTGTAAGATGAAGAATAATTAAAATAATGAATTTATTGAAAGGATGAAGTGGAATCAAGTGTGAGGTTAAAGTTGTTGAGCGCAATTTTCTCGTAGACGGTGATAAAGTTTTAAATTTATATATTTCTGAACTTTTTGCATTTATTGCAAAATTACCAAAGCTAATGATATGCCGTTATAAATATTCAAGTCCTTCCAAATGATTAGTTTGACCCTAAAGTAATATTAAACTCAAAAGCCCTCCAACTTACCATGAATCTTTAAAAAAGTTGTCCTAAAATGGGTTAAAAAGTAGCGAAACTTTGTGGATGTAACAAGAGACGAGGATGAAAATATATTAAATTTTTTCTCATTCATTTGGGAATCTTCTTAAATTCCATCATCGTCTTTAAAGGGTAATATAAGCATTATGGAACATTTTAAATAACTTGCTTGACCCAAGAGCTCAAAGAATAATCGAAACCTGAATTAAAGAAACATGAATCAGTTTGACTTTTTTACACAAAGTCCGGCAAAACTAAAGTCTTCATAGAGCTCTTCTCATTCCTTTCATCCTAATCAAAATATTTTTTCTTGTTTAATCATGCAGCCTTAGTTTAATGTCTATAACCTTTCATATTGATCCATTAAATACGAATTCAAGGAGCATTGCAATGAATGCCCATCGCTAGGTCCTAGAATCTAGGTCAGTGTCTTCCAAACTCTTTGGGTCGGCGACTTTGGTCATGACCAAAACCGTAAACGGCATATGGCTCGTGAGATTTTCCGCAACATAGAGTTTCGAATTCACTGGTCTATGTGGTGGGTTGAATTATGAAACTAAATGTCAAATTAGGTCAAAAAATCTATATTTGAAGAAACATCATTCTTAAACAACCC
This sequence comes from Chironomus riparius, assembly GCA_917627325.4. NCBI lineage: Eukaryota > Metazoa > Arthropoda > Insecta > Diptera > Chironomidae > Chironomus > Chironomus riparius. Next base: position 23,723,963 of record OU895878.1, read on the forward strand.
TCATAATTTTCCATAAATATGGCAACAAAAAAAAAAATTCATTTAAAACTTTCGAACAAAAGAAAAGAAAAAAAGATTATCTGCTTATGGGATATTTTCAATTATGAAGCGAATATTGCGATGAAAAGTTTTATATTTTCTTGCAAGACTGAAAATAAAAAATCTTAATATGATAATATCTCTTGTTCATCGTAAATTATGGAAATATCAAGATATTTTTCTTCTGTTCTTTTTACTCCTTTATTGGATAAATTTTCTTGCACAATTATAATCGCTTTTTGTAATTTAAAGACTTTATTGAAAGAATAAACTGAAGGAATTATAAAGGTTGGGATACTTATCGGAAACATTGTTTTTTCATCAATTATTTATTTGAATTGGTTAGGTTGTTGCCGATGAAGATGTCAGAGTTAAGTCATAGCCAAGGGTGTGGTACTGATGAAATGATCAAAAATGATCAAAAAATGATCAAAAATGATCAAAAAATGATCAAAAATGATCAAAAAATGAACAAAAATGATCAAAAAAATTACCAAAAATGATCAAAAATTGATCAAAAATGATCAAAATGTAACTCTACAGTTCCACACCCTTGGTTATAGTTAAAACAAAAATTGGATTCTCTAGAAGGACTCTAGACTAGCCATGACTAGATGATTTGAGGTCAGTATGGACTATCCCTAATAAATCAGGGCACGTCTATTGATACGAGACTGTTCTAGATGAGCACTAGGTTCTATTGAATAAGCTTTAGAGTAACCATAACCAAATTAATTTATTTGATTAAGTTTCAATATCAAGCTAGCCATATCTATCCCATCCAATGTTTTATAGCCAACCAAACCAGAAAAAAATTCAAACTCATAAAGCTCAAATCATCCAATTATTTACCCGAGCGGCACAAAGGCTCCATTTGCCTTCCATATGGAAGCTATACGGAGCCTCCATGTTCCACCCTCCATTTGAAAATCTTCCGAAAACCTTACTATCATGGAACTTTGACGGAGCCAAAGCTCCGAAAATCCTCCGTGGGACGTGCATTTATTAACACCAAATGGAAGTCATTTGAGAGGTTTTGATGGAGGATGGAGGATCCATTTGTGGTAGTCAAACGGAGGTTTAATGGAAATATTTTTCAAAGGATTTTTGGTACGATTTTCCACGTGTTTTTCTATGTTTCGCAATTTTTATATCAAGATTTGTAGCTGTATTAGTGGACTTAATCAAAGTACACTAACACTATTGAAAAATTTACAACTTAATTTAATTAAGTCGCAATCACAGAAATTTCTAAGTCTCGATCACACGCGTGAGAAACATAAGAAATTATTAAAAATTTTCATACAAATTAAACGACCCCATATAATAGTGATTTCTGCATGCGCTTGTGAAGTATGTAATTTCATACAAAATCACAAAAAATTATCCTTTTTTGCTTTTTTAAAGCTTGAAATGAAGCAATATGATTCAGTAAAGCTTTTCGACAATATTTCAATCCATTACAGTAAGATCTGACCTCTGTCTTTTAAAAATTCAAAAGCACGAGTTTTTCGGTATTTGATTTAAGAAAAAGCGGAGTTCATATGGAATCCAAATGGAATCAATATGAAGGATGAAAAAATAACCCTCCATTTACTTCCCACATAGTGGAGGTGGCTTTCATATGGATTCCATATGGAGACCACCCTCCACCTTGTGCCGCTCGGGTTAATAACTCGCATTAAAGTCTTAACAAGCTTTACCCACCTTGCAGAAAAAAAATCCACTCTCTTTATTAATCCTCAACAATGTCAATATAAACAAAACTTATCGATGAACGCGTGGCAACTGATACAGCAATTATGAAGATAATATTATTATTGTTAATAAATGATATCATAACATCAGAAATAACAGTTTATCGGAAAATAATAAGCGAGTCGCAGGTGTTTGAATGACATTTTCATTTACTTTAGCACTTTGTGTCAACTCTTTTGATTGCATTAAGAACTAAAGATATGAGTATGAATGGAATGTTTTTGTCACAATTGGCATTAAGTGAGATGAGATACTGTAATTGTGGGATCAGAATTCAGGTTAAATTGTGAAATAAATATTATATTTATAAATGACATAAAATTACTAATTAGTTGAAATTTAAATTCCAAAAAACAAAATTAATAAGGATCAACTTTTTGAGCATAAAATTTCGGATTGTCCTGAATAAATTGGGGCTTGCAATCAAAAAATAATAAAATATGGAATTTTACAAATGCATGCAAATTAGATTCATTATTTAGTGATTGCAATTTGCAAAATTAATGCCTAGCAAAATTGGCAAAATTTAATATTCGCATAGTTTTGGCGTAATCGCCTTTGCTTGTATTTACAATAAAATGTAAATGAAATCGGCAACAATGTTGTGGAATTGTTTGAATATTCCGTCAAACATAATATATAGAATGATGGGGGGAGAAGGAACTAGGCTTATATCATTATAAAGTTATCTCCCAAAATTTTATAATAGTTAAGAGTTTAGAAATGTATAAGCAGTGAGGAATTTATTGATGTAATATGAATTATGTAGCGAAAAATGAAATCTAGCTTCCCTTTTATTACTGCTTAATTTCAAATCCCCATTTCTAACATCAAGTTACGTCAGCACGACTCTCAACCTCATTACAAAACTATTACATCCACCGCTTAAAGCAAAATGTAGTTTATCAATGCAATTTCTATTTTAAAAATAAAATAATATAGTCAACAATGTAAAGCAGCCTTGAGCTTCTTCAATAAACTATTTAAATGTTAATCTTTAGCAAATTTGATTTTGTCATCAAATATTTTATAGTATTTAACATCAAATCACTTATCCTTGCCCCAGACAATAGTAAGTGCTTATTTTTATTTCAAAACTCAATTGCTGCGTACAGAAATTCAAATGCTTAACTTTACGACTGAAATAAATTTCAATGTTAAACCAAATAATACTTTGTATGTAGCCGGAGCTTCACTCGTGTCAAGGAATACAAAAAAAAAACTAAAAATGAAAAAAAAAATCTCAATTAATTTTCACATGTCAACCTTCAAGTTCACATGACACTTTTCCAACAAGCATCAGGAGAACAAAAAATTTTCCAATTTTCATATTGAACCTTCAATTACACTTTTGAATGGAACAAAATTTTCATCATCTAATGCATGTGATGACACTTTTCATCTCTTCAGCTGTCGACGTTCCCCAAAGTTAACTTGACATTACTTTCTGTGCACTCAAATGCAAACGAGACTTTCTTCCATTTTCCTTGAAGAATATACACATGTAGGGATTGTTCATAAATTAGGTCAAATGAGATTTAAGACTTTCTATGTCATAAAATGTTTGAAAATAGTCCAAAAACGTCATTTGTGAACATTTCCATAGGATGTCAAGTAAATGTGATTATGGATGATATTTCATCTTGTAAATCAATACCTGTGTCGACGTAAGAGCATTCTAACATATTTGTTTATAAATGTGAATCTCAAGTTACACACAAAATTCTCTGTCAACTCAATTTTTGGAGAAATTGGGGGATATTATGTGGTTTATTTAGACTCAGCAGGTTTACTGATTGGCAATATGATAAGGATGTAGTTGTTTGTTGATCAAACTATAAAATTAAATGATAATTATGAGTTTGAGGAAAGCTTTTGTCAGCTTTTGTTTAAATATATATCCTATTCGCAAAACAGTCCAAAAAATCTCTATGATTCTGAAAATAATTTGCGCATACAAAAGCTTCGTAAAGACAACACCTTAAAATTCATCACCCTTCAAAAACAACCACACTCGATTTTTTTTTTGTCGCATAAACCATTTCCATTCCAACCCCAAGAAGTGTCACTTTAACTCATTTTATCAAACTCTTGTTTCATTTTTTTTATGATTGGCGTCAATGCCAAACTCATCTAGACACATATTTATTTACGTCTAATATTGCCATGCTGCCATGATGGTTGTAAGTAAGTAGAGCATAGTAAAGATAAGTATCTGATAAGAGGAAAACAGAAAGCTCGTCATCCTTAGCTTCTTGTTTTTGTGTATATAGATTTTTCTCTGCTGCTTCCTTTAACTTGTGTTTGCTTTAAAGCTAAAATGTTAAAGGAGACATTTAGTAAGTATCATATGACGATAAAAATTCATTCTTGTCACATACTTTCCTGTACGATTTAATAAAAAAAAAATTCCTATGCTGAAAATCGAGCATAAACACAAGAAGTGAGGCCTTGAATGAAAACATTTTGCTCGTTGTGTAAGCTTTTATGACGACTGAAGTTATAAGAGGACGACGGTTCTCCTACCAAGAAGAAGATGAAAATGGATCGACATTAAACACACGCACACACATTATACCGATAGTAGAGCATCAAATTTAAAAAATTACTTGTGTGTTATTTTATTCAGGATCAGCAATTTTTTTTAAATAAATTGTTCCTAAACAGTTCTTAAATAGGCATAAAAAAACCCAATCACATACACTTGAGCGAAAAATATTTAAATTTTGAATAAACAAAAGAAGAAAAGACAAAAAGTAAATGAGGAAGTAAAGAAGAATTATAAATTAAACTTTTTAAGTTTGGCACAATTTTAGATTCGTTCATATTGGTATTCAAGCAAAAGTGTAGCCAGGGAGGTTTCAAAAAAGTTCCCATCTTTTTCGAAAAGTCATTCTTAACCTAAAATTACTCCAAGCTATTTTAAAGACTTCCTTGTAGACTTAAATAGTAACGTTAGACAAACTTTTGCGAAGAAAAGTGAGAGATTATTGCTTGATGGGATCCCAAATTCAATTACTCTCTTATCTAATGACTAAATCAGAAGTAAATCATCAATCAATTTACAGCGAAGTAAAGACAAAATGACATTAATTTTTCTCATTTTCCACATTCTATCCGTACATGCTAATAAAAAATAAAAGATATGTCTGAAACATACAAAACTAATTCAATATAATGATGATCATGACGATGATGATAATAATAATGAAATGTAAGGATGAGGATTAAAAATAAGCTGTAAATATTATGTAGTTAATTCATTTCAAATTAAGTTCCGTTTGATGTTCACGAATGAAAAAGTTGTATTAGCAATTTCAAATTGATTGCTTTTTTTGGAAAGATACAAAAAGAATTTTTTTTCATCAACGAGTATATGCACACATCCGTTTCTGTTATTTTTTCTCTTCTCGTTTTTATCTCGATGAAATTTCATTAAAAATGAGATTCCAAAAAATAAGGCTTACACACTTCATCAATATTTAATGATGTGGTGATGATTAATGTTTAGGGTGCTTATGGTTTTGTAATGGAGATTTTAGATGATAGAAGAAAATGAAGCTCCGAGAGTTTTAAAATCGGAAGTGAAAATTCGACCTTAGCTTAGTAAGAATTTTTGTTGGGGATCCGAAATTTAACCTTTTTAAGAAGTTAATCCTACGTTGTAAAATTGGCAATTTTGCACCGGAAACTGGCAAAATGCTGTCGAACACCAACATCATCGGTATACTTTGTTTTTTGACTATTAAGCACTGACTTTTGGGGCACAGGCCACTGATTATAAAAGTCTGCAAAATCCTCAAACTCTCAAGAATGTTTTAAGATATTCTCAACCATTCCGTAAAACAAATAATCTTCACTTTTAGCTTCCAGCTTATTGAAAATCCATCCACATATAAAAAATTCCACAACAACCCCTTCTGCCTGCCATCTGAATAATTAAGTTAATTGAACAATTCAATTTAAAAATAATTTCAATTTAACCACATCAAAGAGAATCCTTTTCCTACATGCTGTACAGTTAAACTCCTCAATCAAACCAATAAAATCACAATAATGCAAGTTAATTAGCAACAATTTGTGCCAATCAATTTGGAACCAATGAAAATCAAATTAGTTCCAGCGATTGAGCTTACTATTTCGTATAATCATTAATGGCTGTATTGAAGCTTGGTATTAATTCCTTAATTAGAGCATTTCTTAATGAATTTATGCGAGATTGAAAATTTTTGTTTGAAATTAATGAGAATAAAAGACACGACTGTAAGACGTGGATGGTGGTTGTGTGGATGGAAATAATTGAACGTTAATTAGTTTGGGTAATGGAATAACTGTAGCTGTAGATGAGTGGCTAAGGTGTAAGAAGCCTGATGAATTATGGTTAAAGGATTATTCGTTTATAATAAATAGTTTGTACCAAAAAATATTATATGGAATTTCACATTCTATTAGACGACCCCCCCCCCCCCCCTCCTCTATCCCCATCTCCATTTTAATCTCTTAATACCGACATATATTCATAGAGTTTCCCACAAACAGTGAAACATCCTAAAATAAATTTTCTAGCTTCAAAAATGAGTAAATAAATCAAATTCCTTTGATACACTTCCCTATCCCCTCCCACTTTCAATACTGATTAAATTTAATTTAAAATTTTAAATGCAATTCGCATAGGTACTCAAAAGAATTTTTGATTTTTCAGCGAAACAAGAAAAAAATATTGAAATTGATACAGCGAGATAGAAAATTTAATTACACTGCAATCAAAGAGATAAATTCATCCTTACACAAAAAAGGAACAAAAAAATAAATTGAATTATTATTAAATTTAATAAAAAAGAAGTGTGATTTCAAATTGGAAGCTCATAAAGCTAAAATAAATTAATTGAATTGTAAAAAATCGATAAATTTACTCTCTGCTCTGCTCGTTGCCAACTTCCTTTTTTGTAATAGTTGAATTGTGTTAATATGAATGGCTGTTAATTGCAAAAAATTTAATTAAAAATCCACATTGTATTACATTTTGTTTTACAGCATGTTCTTATTGCTCTATATTTTATATATGGAGCATAGCGTCTTTATAAATTGAATTAAACATGGATGATGAGGATGGTTAAAGAAGGAAAAAAGTTCTTATTATAGAAAGGGTGCCAGTGGTGACAATTGAAGAAAATTAATATATTAGAATATTCACGATTAAGTCCTCCAATATCACCAAAACCTCCCAACACCTGACTCTTAAAAGATGAGGAATCTAAAGAATTTTACCGCTTAAAAAACATGAATAAATGAGGTGGAAATTGTGGTTGTTCACTTCCGACATAAAATTTTTCTTGCAATAAATGTGCTACAACGTTTAATAAACCGCGATTGAAATTTGAAACCCCAACAAATATTGGAAACAAGCAAAATTTTATAGAAAATTGCTTTTCTATTAAAAACTTTTAACAGTTAAGAATGTTTTGAGTGCTTGTCGGTTCGCTGAAGTGGTTTTATTAATTTTTTTGATGTGAATTTTGAAAATTGAGCGAGAAGAGAGTGGGTAAAAATTTGGGTAGTGAATTATTTTAATGGCATAAAATTGTAAATCGAAATTTAATTGAATTCTTAAATTTCTATACAACTATTGGGAGGGAGATATACATGGAGAGGGGGGGGGGGGGGGGTGAAGAGAAGGGGTTCATTCAGATTATATTCTTTTCTCATCAAAAATTTGTGGCCAGGATGTGTGATGTGTGATCAATTTTAACCAATACCGCACCCTTCAAAAAACACGCTTTAATTTTCACATAAAATTCAATTTCTAAAACTCCTGTATTTCTAAAACAATTCATCATTTTGAAAGAAACTAAATTTAAATTATTATTCAGTCAGGCTTTAATTAATTCAAATTCAAAGTCCCAATGAACTCATAAAAAATATATAAAATTGGTGTCTTTAATGCCATCTCAAAATTTCAGACAATTTCAATTAAATTCCAAGGTTAACGCCTCCTGCTTTAAAAAGAATCCTCCTTCATCATGAAAAGCCTGTAAAATTTCCTCAATATTTAAATTAATTTAAATGAATATTAGATTGTAGTATTACAGGTTCTTTATATGGATCTAGAGCAGATAATTACAATTTTATCATCACATGAAGCACAAACATTAGAGTTTATTTGTCTTTATTTGTTTGGAGCACATCAAATGAATTACTTCATTTACAAAATGAGAAAAAAATGTCGAAAAGAAATTGAAATTTAATTTCAACTCTTCATTTCTTGCTGGCAGCTGTGTGAAGACTGTTGTCGGTTCTCATGGAGATTTTTTGAAGCTGATTGTGAAATTTATGGCTGCTGGCTGGTGTGCTTTGGCTGGTTTATATCGTTAAATTTGAGGTTTTGAGGGTAGATTTTTTATAATATCAATAATCAATAGTGTCTATTAGAGGTCGTTCACTTTTTAAGTATAGTTTTTAAGGAGGAGAAGGGTTTTAACAAACCATGAGGTGGTGGATTTAAAAGTCATTTTTCCTATCTTTGGTTATCATTGTTCGCATAAAGCCTCCTCTCCTTAAATTCTCTATTTAATCTTCTATTTATTCATTCACTTCATTCCAATTCAACAAATTTTTCATTCCATATTTTCTGTACTCTATTTCACATCATCGCTCATTGTCATTGCAGAATAAAGAAATCTGAAAAATTAAAATGCACATTTTTATTATTTTTCCTCCTTCCTTCCACCCTCGAAGAATTGCATGGAATAATTTTGAAGCCATTATGCTGATTTAATTTTCCACTATTACGTTTTCTTATTTAATTTCTTATTTTTAGCACAGCCATTGAAAACGATGATTGAAACGTAATGATAATTGCCATCATTGCTGCATTTATTTTCATCTACATTTGAAATACTTCGCTTACATTGTTAATTTGAATAATGTTAGACTAAGTCTGTTTGAATTCATTTTAAAGTACAAATAGAGTAACGCAAGTAGTTTATTAGATGATAAAGGAGTGTGATCGGAAAGACGAGAATGAGCGCTTTTTTGATCTACTAATTGAATAAAAGCAGACGAATTAGCTTTAAAGGCTTTCGAGATCTCACCCACTTGTAGTGTTGTACACGTTAGTAGCTGCATGGCACACATAGTGTTGCATAGTGATGTTAAAATGTAGAAGAGCATAAGTTCACATCCCTGATTACCAACTCAATCGATTAGATCATGTTCCTCAAAAAAAAACACCAGACAGACAATAAGAAATTCTGCCAACAATAGTTCACTATCTTTCAAAAAACTCACAAACTTTGAACTAAGTAAATTGATACTTTGACTCGTGTTTGCATTCAATTTTCGCTCCTCAAACTTGCATTTATGGAAATTAAGTTAATGGAATTTATTGAAGTATTTCTGTTATTCTTAAAGGTTCTGCCTTATTTTTCAATTACTGGGGGGTCCTCGATTTGAGTAGGTGTTTTGTTGCCAAAAATTCTATTCAAATCGAATCTACTCAAATCGAATTATTTAGTTTTTATATGAAAAAAGTCCGTTGCAGAAAAATATTTTAAATTTTCTATTCATTAATTCTCGTTCTTCAAATCGAATCTACTCAAATCGAGGACCCCCAGTACATTGTATTACTGACACTTTATTTATAGCACATTCTTACACGAAACGGCGGAGAATTTTCTGCTTTTTCATGTAATAATATTTAAATTTTGAAATCTGATTTGAAGCTTTCATTTCCAAATTGTTGTTATTTGACGGATATAGATATTTTGTTAATAAAGCAACCAACATTCATGAATAAAATTTAATTTTGACATTTAATTTACATAAGAAGTTACGGAAAGAATTGTGAACTTGTTAAAAAGAAATGTTTAAAATTAAACTGAAAGACGAAAATTTTATCCAAAAATAAAATTAAAGAATAATAATGAAGTTTTTAAACATAGCTATGAGGATTTTAAAATTTTCAATCAATTTCGATCAATTTTTTTTTAATAAAACAAAATTAAACTAATAATCCACAACTACAACTTTTCTATCATTCCAGGTGACAGTCATCAATTATAATAAATTCATCAACTAGATTCGATTGGTAAGTCCCAAAATAAATTATTCCTAGACAAAGCGCAACTATCTCTTTATCTACTGAGTTAATTTAAAATAAAACAATGAAAATTCGACAAAAAATCCCCAAACACAAAAACAATTTGTTTTATTTGTATAATATAAAATTGAAAATCCTCGGGATTTTAAAAATAACTTCATCCAATCCAATATAACAAGCTTAGAGGCTGTGGTAAAATAGGAAAAGTTCCTCAACATGCCCACAATTTCATTAACAATATCGATCAAATTCTAATCCATCCGAGGAAAATTCCATCCGGGTTTCAAAAACAATTCGGGCTGTGTGGATAGAACCAAAATAAAAAAAAAGTTCCATTCGCTACAGTAATTTAATTAAATTTTGACAACAACCGCACAATAACAACGAAAATACAGACATAAACGATAATAATTGAAGTTCAATGCTGTATAAGCATCAGCAGAGGCAATAACAGTTACAACAATAAAATTGTGTCATAAATTTAATCCATGTTCCAAGCTCAACTCTCGCTTTCCTTTATTTCCTTCTTTCTCATTTCTTTTCAACCAACGCGTTTATTATTTCAACAATCTCGTAATATAATTGATACACAAAAAAAAATAATGTATATAAATGTATGTAATGTATAGTACGATCTACACATTCTACGTTGACTTAAAATGTGATATTGCACGATAAATATTTTTAAAAACTTGTTCTGATTGAGTTAAACTTTTTATTAAGGAATGAAAATAGCGCATTTTTGGACTTTTAGGGATTTATAAAATCAGAGGAAGGATTATTCAATATGTTGTTATAGAGAAGGGAGTCTCTAATGATTTTTGAATTATTGAACAAATAACCTAGTCATTACAGGCATCTTCATTTATTACAGGCAATTATTTCCAACTTCATTAAATTCCATAATTCCTTACCCGAATGGCACACGTCAGTTAATCGATCAGAACTCCGACACTAAGCTGGTGTGACTCTCGCATGGTGCTGAATTTGAATCGAAGCCAGCACCGTGCCAGAATCATCTCAGTTTAGCGCCAGATTTTTATTCGATTAACCGATTTGTGCCATTCGGGCTACCTCAATAGTCAAAATTCCAATAAAACTCAATATTCCATAAAAGCAAGCTAACCAGAACACAGTATAATAGTGAAAACAAGACAAGTCAGAGACAGGCATGCAAGTAAAGTGAAATAAAGAACGGCAGTACCAACAGAAAATGTAATAATACAATGACGACGAATTATTTATTACAGTTAATATAGAAGGAATAAAAAGGTGTAAATTTTTTTCGATACTTTATCTTTTTTATTGTACAGCAATGTGACATTTATGAAGTTCAAGATGTTACTATCCTCAACAATTACGATTGCGTCAATTGGCTAAAAAAATAATGCCGTCAATTTCTTTCTCGTCCAATAAAGGCCAAAAAAAGATATTTAATGTCATGAGAAGGAGGCCATTGACCAAATGTAATCTTTAGAAGTTATCAAACTCGCGTAATGTTAAATAAGCGGACGAATAAATGTTCTCTACTTCAAGCATTATTAATTATTATGGCATCAATTTTCGATTACTTAATAGCACTCGATTTCCCTCCATTATCGTAGAGTTGAGCTTCCCATAGTAAAATTGGATAGGAAATGTTAATATTTAAGGACCATAAAAAAGCTACGCAAAATTTTACGTGTTGAAAATTTTCCAATCAATTGGCAAGAGACTCTAATGAGGCTCGACTGATAACCACTGAGTTTTAATAGGTAAATTTAATTAAACGGTAAATGGAAGGCAAATTCGATTTTGTTAAATTTTTACAGAGCTTGTACTGAACGTGGGTGATTGTAGGATGTTTAATTTAGGGAAGGAAGTCAAGATTTCGTAACTTAATATTAAAAACGAATGTTTTCACTTGCTAGAACAAAACTTCAATTTTATTTGATTTTATATTTAAATTATCTATAATATAAACACTCAATTCCTTCGCTGACTCTAGAACGGAAGCCGTGTGAAGTCATTTGTGAAGTCGTGTGAAGCTAGTAGTTTGGAGAGTGCTGACAAGGTTGGTGTCAGTTGAGGGGGGGGGGGGGGGGGGCTGTGAGGTAAGGTGAATCCGAGTTTGAGGGGGTTTGTGGTGCCATGAGCAGTTTTGTGGTAAAATTGACCATAAAAACATTACGGTTATTTGCGTTGGTGTAATTTTTTAATCACATATAGAAATTAGCAGGAGATGACCCAATATTTCATCATTATAACGCGCATTAATGATCATCTAAAATCATAAAACCAAAATGAACATGTGAACTTCACCATTAAATGATCATTTAAATTTCCCATTTCAAAACTTTAAACTCATCAAATTCATCTTTCTCTTCCGCAAAACTTTTAATATTCATATTTAAATTTGAAAAATGAATACTTTATAGCATCAAGTATCACATGACAATTAATTTTAGATATAAAACTGTGGATGCTCAAATTAAAATGCAAATTCATGAATTTTAATGCGAAATCTTCTTCTTTGCTCTATTTGGGTTGTTTTTAAATGACGTTTATCAGAAAATAAGCTAAGAAGAGGCTAGGGCTTAAAAATTGACTTTATTTGACATCATAAAAAATATGAATTTGGAAACGGTTTTGATGCCATTTCATGTCAAACACTAGCTCATTATTTTTTCAAAATTAGACGCAATTTGTGAATGCCACCATTAAATCTCAGCACTTTCAAAATTCCATGCATTTTAAGTAAACACAAAAGGCATGAGACACAGAACACATGAGATATTTTAAATTGAGTAAAAATAATTAAGAATTGTTGAATAAATTGCAGCTCAGAAGCATGATAAGCCATTTGAGATCCTTAATTCTTATTAATGCAGAAAAATAATGCAATTATTATCGACAATAAAACACAGATTGACATGAAATTTCAACTGATGAACATTTTTAATAGACATATATTGTGTCAATAAATTTTTAATACCTCAAGTGAAACAGCAACAACAATTTTCAATTTTAATGGGATTTAACGGCAAACATAACACAAGAGCGAATTGCATGTATGATTAATGAGACATTAAATTTATTGATTTTGTTCCTCCCGGGTATTTCTACCACCATCGCTATGAATTAAATAATAAATTGAATACAATCAATTTTATAGTTATCAGCAATATATGTTCTGTAAGTATTGAACGTAATATATTTAGTTTCAATTTGGAGAACCCTTTTTTTGATGACAAATCATTTTTAAAATGGACATTTGTGATTGGAATGAATACAAATTTATTGACACAGACATTTGCTAACTTGCCTTGCTCTTTGATGAACAATTAATCAAAGGATTGTACTGAACAATTGATAGCAGCAATTAGCATTGATTGATACTTGGAAAAATGCATATTTTGTTGATTAAATGCTTTGGTATGTTCAGATATGATTTGATTGAAGCTGAAGCATCAAGGGTTGTTGAAAATTCTTTGTTACAATCTAGCTTGAATATTTAGGGCCAACTGATAATTATGCTAGGTTGCTACTTTTTGTTTAATTTATTAATCAGTTTTCCCAAAAAGATTGTAGCCAAATGATATAAGCAGATACAGAAGAATAGTTTTAGTCTTAAATGTTTGTTCCATTTTATGTTTCATGGATCAAAACAATAAAGGACAACCTTTTCTGGATTTTAGGTCCTTTTGTCAAATCAGCAAGTTTTTATTCTCAAATATAGAATAAATAATTTAAAGAAGTATAAAATCCAGTAAAGAAGCTTTGTTTAAGAAAATCATTGATTTTTTTACTTTGCTTAAAATTCAAGAATCCCAAATTAAACAGAACAAATAATTTTCCAAGTATCAATGCTGATAAAAAAAGGCATCAAATTACATCAAATTCACAAACATAAAAGCCTGAAATAATTTTTTTCAATCTCATCTGCTTACTTTCAAATCTCCCTGGTGGTCTGCTTTGTTTACCGATCAATTCTAAATTTATCATCAATTGAATATAAATGTTCAATCATCAATTTCTTAATAATCCAATCTTGATTCTCGATTTGAGTGGATGTCAATGTTCTAAAGGCAATTATCCGGCAATTCTTATACAAAATATTGATTCAAATTATTTAATTATTGAAAAAAGTCATCGAAAATTTAAATAAAATGATTATTTTAAAGATGATAATGGACTTAATATTTGTCAATAATCAATAAGTAATTTAATCCCCAAATTCAATTTTCAATGCAGTATCATGTCAAGTTTATGAATACGATTCAATAAAATCAGATTTTCATCCCACAGAACTCATTCAAAAAAATATACAAATACCAATTAAACGAGTCATCAGCTCTAGTACGACAAAATATAATTTCATCTCCATAATTCGCACATAACGCTACATGTGCGATAACATCTCATTTACTCCACATTATATTCTATTTCGAAAATCTGTCATTGTTGTTTCTGTGAACATTTTGCTGTGATTTGCTTATGAGTGTATCATAAACTATAGGTGATATTATCTATAAACTCATTAAATTCATTAACAGATTTTTCGTTGCCGCCTTTTTTGCTTCAGGCGTCATCATCAATAATAAACAGAGAGATTGTTGAGAGGGAATCAAGAGATGCTAGGAGGGACGAGAATAAAAAAAATGATTTTTTTTTGAAGAAATTTTCGATTAAACTTGATGACATTTTGATCGAATAATCGATAAATTTTTGCTATTAATCATGATCGCTGACTCCTAAAAATATCTCATCGTGTATTGTGTTATCGAAATAATGATTTTTTAGAGTGTGCTTTTCTGGTAATTTTGGGAAATGTTGAAAAATGCTCGATTTGACTTGAAACAGTCTTTGTGTCTGTTACTTTGGTCATTTACCTTACGCTATTTAAATTGAGTTTCTTGATCACGAATATTAATGTAGTACATGAAGGGATTACAAGACAAATGATAACGAATTAAATAACTGAAAATAAATCAGTTAAAAGCGTCAGATGTTTTTTAAAAAAGACAAAAGAGCCTCATTTTAGGCACTAATTTATGTTTTGACTCTGATTTAAATTGTTAATGTGGTCCAAAATCAAATTTAATTTGCACCAGTTATGACGAATAAGTAGGTTTGAGGTTAAATTAGTAAGTCTCTCGATGACCATAATTTGTTTAAAACTTTCCAACTTCACACATAAATTTGGTTATAATCTCCTAATTTAAAAATATTTCTGGACACATCTAGCAATTCTGCTAACAAACAATAATCCAGCAAATGCGTCCAAATCTCACATTCAATGATGTTTATTAATCCTCATCCCCCTCAAAAATCATTTCAGCGCTTCAAAATCCTCATTGACTTCCAAACACATCAACTTTTATTTTCAAGTACACTTATCGTTCATCATCGTCAATATAATCTCGATAAACATAAATTATAGAATGCGTATGTTCGCTGAAAAGAGCTTTTTAATCACATCCACATACAATTTATGCTGTGATGCGAAAAAAAAAATATAACGAAAAAAATTATTTTTGGTGTTGAAAAATCTCAAGTTTTTAATATTCTATGGCAGATGAGCAGAATAGGGTTGGGGGGTGTGGAACGAGAAAATACAGCACACAAAAACATTCAACTCATCATCATTAATACACAACATGAATTGCAGACATTCATTCGCTCGTTTGTTATACTTATGTTAAAAGCTATTAAATGAATGCTTATGCTTTTTTAAAAAAGCACCATTTATTATAAATGTTGAATATCTCGCAAAATATCACTTATGATTAAAATATTATGCACATTTGGGAACGTCGAGGAACGGGATTAATGTAACAAAAAATATATTTTTCTGTAAAATTGTAAGTAATGAATGTAATCACCGGAATTTCAAAAATAAGTTTTTTTTGACGCTTAAGACCGTGGATTAAATGGTCTGTCATCAGAAAAATTGATTGACGGTCCATTGACTTCCATTTCAATAAATATTTAAATAAAGAATCAATAATTTGTAAAATATTTTAATTTTTGGTGAATTCTTGATTCTTATTGCATTAAAATACGTCGTAGATTATTAAAAAGTAAACAGCATTAAGCGAATGCACATAAAATGATCTTTGGTGGCTATGGTGGGTCTTTTAAAAAATGATGTTCCTTAAAATTTTTGAAATTTTGAAACCCTGACACAAAGTTTCATTTGAATAGACAGCCACAAATCACTTAATCTTTCATAAATTTTGGACATCATTATTAAATGCCCCCTATATCCGAAAATCCATTACTTTACTTTATGGCCAATAAAATTTTAAAGTTTTTAATTTTTTTTGTTCTTGACAAATCGAAGACTTTAGTATTGTCTGCCACTGAGGTCTCTCTACCCACACACATCAGCGTACAAAATTGCAAATTTGTTCTAATTTACATTTTTCGAGATAAAAGCAGCATCATCGGAAGAAGCTCAAACACTTATGGTGCTGAAATTAATTTTATGCACATAATTTTGGCGTTAACGCAAAAGTGCATAAATATTCGATATCAAAATTGTATTTAACTCTCATATTTATTATGTTTGTTGAATTTATGGTGTGTAATTAAAATTTTTAATTAAAAAATGCAGTTTGTGGATATGAGTTAATGTGATGATGCTGACTGGAAGTGCTGTAAATGTAATTTAATTTATTTTAATGAAATGAAATTTTCAAATCAGATTTTGTTTTTCGTGTCTGGGAATGTAATGTCATTAGCGTGCATTACTAAATTGCATTCGCAGTAAAAAATCTAGATACAGATTAGATGCATACTTTGGATGCATAATGTTAATTTAGGTAAGGAGAGCATATTTTTATCATTAGAACTAAAGGCAAAGTCGAAGTATTGTTTTAACGAAGTTGGCCTTAAAAAGCAACCAATACTGTCACGTGTTAACTGCTTCAAATCATTGTTAATTATTCTATGCCAATTAAGAAGAGATGTAGTTTGACAATTAAGTCTTGTTAAAATTTTGATATGAAATTGTATTCATTTTTAATAAATCTGCTCAGACTGACCACATGAATACCTTATAATATTAATATTGCAATTCTATGTCCATTAAATTCAAATAAATCCGAAAATGAACATTAAACCTTATTCTGAATTGTCTTCATCATCAAAATTAAATAATTTAAAGATATTTCAATATAAATTTCAATCCTCAATTTCTAAAATCAATCTGATGTCTACTACTTTTACAATTGATTATAAACATAATGAATTTCCATTTTCATCCTTATTCATTTATTCAAAAACATTGATAAGAGTCCAGACATTTTAATCATTCATCTATCAATAGACATGTATGATTTAATGCAGTTTCAATGTACTTAAGAAGAACCAGACTTGGTAATTTATTCATTATCTTTGTATGATTAATGCAAGACTTATGGCCAAATGTTGTTTGCTGATATTTAATAATCCATTAACAGCAACGAACCACAAATTCAATTTATTCCTAATGTATAAATTAATTTTATTTTGTCAAAAATTAAATTAACTTGGATTATCGTCTCTTAAAATCAATCAATGTCCACATCCATATCATTTCATATTCCTTAATGACATTCATTTTTATTTGTATCTGTGAAATCTTCAGCTTCTGCCATATTATTATATGAATGATACAAAGCTATACACAACCATATTCATGTTCTACAAGCATTTTTATCTTAAAAGATGGATTAAGTGAGAATGAATGATTTTCATTTGATGATGTGATTGTCTCTTGCCGGTCGAATAAGATGAAAATGATTTTAAAAAAACTAGCTTGACTTAAATTTTTTGGGTGGGGAAAAAGGCTGAGAATGAAATTGTGACTAATTTAAAATTAAGACACGGCTGTTGATTTGAACTTAAAGAACCAGTTCTGATTGGTAACACTTTCATAAAAGCATGTTATTTTAGATCCCAGGGAGAGATATTGAACTTAGTTGTCCTAAACAGACGATGCTGAACAAAATTTTCCATCCCTAACTGTTCAATGACTTTATATCACACATATGAGTTGGAATTCCCTTAAAAAATTACCACAAAACATGACATTTATTCACAATGATTCTACAAAGCAAGAATATACATATCCTGACACTTTCAAGCGTAGCCATTAATTATATTCTTAACATGATTCGTTCTCTTAACTCATGAATTGTCTCATAAGATTAATCGCCGTCCAATATAATTAATTAAACATGATGATGATAAAACTTAATGAAAACGCCTTTACTGATGTTAAAGTTGTTGGTTTTGTGGTTGAGTTGTGAGAGTCAGACTGCTGTAGTGAGAAAAGTCTGTGAAGATTATTCATCAATTATTCCTATTAAGGAAATTACCAAAGTAAAATATCAATTTAAAAATTTCTAATATTTTCCAAATTACAAAATTTCATTTTATCTCAATTAGAGCAAAAAAGCTTCAGGACCTTTGAAAGTTCATCATCAGAAGTTTCTGCATTGAGCACAACATCTAATACTCATTCCTTCCTAATGGTTTCTGTAGAACTGAATAAATTATTAAGCTCTTGTAGAGCATACTAAGCTCGAAATCATCAAAACATCCATTCGTTATGAAAATTTCCATATTTATGCAAAAAGCTCCTTCATCTACAAGCCTCACAATAATATTCAATTTCCATTTCATGTGCAATTTAGCAGACCAACATCAAAGAATGTTCAGTCAAGGAAGCAAATTTCATGCATCATGAAAGTAATTAGAGTTAATGGAGTTGTAAGACATTAATGTGAATTGAGATATAAGCATTTATATCGAGCATTATCTTGACAACATATATCAGAATAAACATGTAATTTGTTAGTGGCAATGAAGGAGAAGGATAGAGTAAAGCGATACATAAAAACCTTCGTCCAAAGACGTAACATTTCAATCGATATTCTTTCCTTTCTTTTGTTTTCTTCATCAAAAATTGAATAAAATGTCAGTTTGCTACTTTACAATCTCAAATTATGGTTCAATAGACCTCCAAATAAAAAATGCCAAAAACGTTTTGTTTTTTGAGGTGTTTTTAAGGAAGTATTGAGTTGCTGGACAAGCATTTTGACGGGCTGGGTTGGTTTTTGAGAGAATCTTGATTTATAATTCGAATTTTTGTTCCTTGAGCTGGAGTGATTTCCTCAGAACCACTAAGAACCTTTCAGAACCCAACTGTAGTGATAGAGGTTCAGCAATCAATGGCTTGAAACTCAGTATTTACTGTCTATTATCTGAGGTGCCTATTCTAGTCTCAGTTTAATTTTATGTATAACACTTAGAGTGCTCAGGTTTCTTGAGTTTACATTCGGTAATGTGATACTATCCTCCCCTATGTCATCAAAATTCCCAAACCAACTTTGAAAAACTGCGCCATAAACACCAAATTAACCTCAAAATTCTCACTTCTCCATTCATTCATTCACTCATCATTTTTCTTCTCGGTTATGTCTTTATAATGTCAAGATATGAAGCATGGCACGAGAAACCCCCTAAAAAAGACCATACAAAGAACTTTTCCTCTCTTTTACGTGAGAAAACAATAAATCTTGTGTGGAATAAAAAGTTTATTTTTATTCAAACATCAAACTACACATAGATAATATAATAGTAACATTAAAAATTCCCTCTTGACTTTGAAAAAAGAGTTCCGTTCTTCTTCTGTTCTTCTGTTCTTCTATCCATCTATCTATTCACTTCATTAATCATTTAAACTTGAAGTGAGCGTAAGGTTGCTCGTATATTTTATAGATAGACATGTCTCATTCTTATGGAAATAGTTTAGTTTATTTTAGTGTGCGAGCCTTCTTGGGAAGTCGAAATAAAACTTTTTTATATATTTGTGAAATTTTTCTTAAATGGGTTGTTCATAAATGATGTCTAATTTTCAGAGTGCTTCAATTATTTTGAGTTCTTAAGGAGACAAAAGTAGTTGTGACAAAATAAATGAATTAATTTAAATATTCTAAAACTATTCATATATCATGATACGTTACATCCGTACGAACCCTAAGGGGCTGTTCACTTGTGAAGTCCTGTGGGAGGGGGGAGGGGGGTTCATCAAGAATAGAACAATGGAAATTCCTGGAAATTCATTGTTTTTTTTTGAAAAACGACCGTTAATTTTGGACGTCATAAGTGAACGAACCCTAATGGAATTTTGTGATTAAGTTTATAGGGTGAATTTATTATGTATATACTTACATTATCCATTCAAGTATTTCTTGGAGATTTTTGTGTCTTCCTTTATTTAGGACAGTTGGTAATAAAATTTTCCTTACTGTTTTCTGTCTCGAGGGATTATGAAGGAAAACTTTTCAATGCTTAATCGTTCAGAGAAGTTAGTCACGAGGAATTCAAGCGAAAGCTTATCAAATTACAAATATCTTATAAGTTTTTAAGGCGCAGATTATTTTGTAATAAGAATTTTCATGGGATCTTATTGGCATAAATAGACGTAATTTACTGAAGAGGGTCGTTTTGTTTTCTCAGTGGATGGATTTATCATTTCTGTTCTTATTGCTTATTATTTTTATTTTTAGCTACAGATTGCTACAGATTAAGTGAATATCGGAGTCTTCTTGTGAAAGTATAATTTTGGAAATTGAAGATTATTTTGTTAGCTTTTCGAAAGAATTTTGTTGGAATTTTTTTTAACCTTTATATCATGGCTGACATGCACGTGGTTGTATTCAATTAAATAAAATCACATAATGAATTTTTAAAGCAATAAAATCAACAACGAAGTAAATATCAAAAAATACATTAAAAATATTGACATAAAAGTTCACAATCAATATTTGTTGCTAAAGTACATGAAATTTATAAATTTATTTAAATATTTAATTAACATAATTAAAACATTAAAATAACAAAAGTGTCATTTGAGATCATAACAGTTTAATTTGGGTGATAACATGATAATTTAAATTGAAATAGATTTTTTTAAAAACAATTTATTGAGCAATAAATTTTCTCAGGTAATAATTTGTACGTGGAATTACAATTTAAAATGAATTGGAAATAGAATTAGAAAAAATTTATTTTAATCCAGAGCTCAAAGTCGACTCGAGATTTTTATTGATTTTGTAGGGCAGAGTCAACTCGACATTTTACAAAATTTCATTGACTTCGAACTCTGTTTCAAACTAATGAATTATAATAAATATATAAAGATAGAATCTGAATTGTAAGTTAATGAGAATGCGTTTAAAAGGAAGCTTACAGAAATAATTCATTCAACTTACGAACGTCTTCACAAACTCTTACAAACGTAGCAACATGGAACTTCCTAGAATTCTATTTTCGAAAACCAATGCATGATAATTGGGGATTCATAAAGAGTTATGAGGGGCAATTAAAAATGATGTCAATAAAATTGAATTTTTGTAAACCCTTAGGGCCGTTCACTCAATACGTAACGCAGTAAACTAGAATTCATGCCCCCTCCCTCCAATGTCACAAATTCGGCTTTAAGAAAAATTTCCTTTGTTTGAACTGTCACAAAATATCAAACCTACTCCTCTTTAAAACAGTTACGTAATAAGTGAATGGCTCCTTCCTGGCTGTAATAAATTGTACTTAAACCTTTCTCATTAATTCCATCGCTACGTAATTTCCGAACAATCCCAAAAATATTTCACAAAAAAAAAATCTAAATCACCCCAGAAAGTTTCAAGCAGCTTACCTTCCAAAAATTTCCCAGAAAAACTTGAACTTGATACTACTTTTGTGTTTGAAATATGATGGTAATCGCATCTACCCACTTCTTAAATGGAACCAAGGGTGAAGATGTTTGTTACAAAAATAAAAGTGATGCAATTATTCCATAATGGATTTGAATACCTTCTTTAAGGGATGTCACGTCTGTTATTTTCGATATTCAACCTTCAATGTAACATTTCTAGAAATTTTTGGATGTTGCTCAATTTTTTTTTCTTCTTCTTGGAAAAATCCCATGGAATTTAAGGTAAAGCTTTATTGAACAATAAATGCCATTTTGTTATGGAAATGGGTCTTGGCATTAAATTCTCGTGAGTAATCTTTAAAACCTTCAAGGTGAGTGTTTTGGCATAAGCACTAGGAGGACTCAACCTCTAAAGAATAAAACTACTTTCTCATCATTGACTCACCAAAGCAAAATGTTTCATTTATGAAGAATTTCCGGCTCTACATTTCATATTGATGTGTCGATATTCTCTTTTAAAATGGATTTTTTTTTTGCTTACATATTCTTGTTTTGATTGGTCATTTTGTCTGGCTTAAAGATTATGTCGTGACTTGAGGTTTAAAGTTTGGATGATAAATTGAGGGTTCATTTATTTCATAGACTTGTTAATGGCCCACGAAATGTGTTGATTCAAAATTCTGGAATTTTGATTTGATTTAATGTTTTATTGACTTGATTCTTGTTGATTGGCTTGAGTTTGAGGTTACAAAATACCTAATTCTGATTCATACTGTGTGATTACTTACTGATTATTGATTTAGAAAAAGCTATGAGAAGACAACACTCAGCTACTGAGTGGGTTTGATTCAGACTAACCATAAATATTGCATGTTAATTACTACGAACTATAAAAACAGTTCCTTTGACCTTAATTGTCGTCGGCTCCTGAAAAAGCGCTTTAATCCTCTAAAAACTAAAAAAATCCCCCCACAAATTCACACATTTGCATGTCAAACTCTTCATTATTATATTCTCAGCATACAACTGACTGTCACTCAGTAAACATTACGGAAATATTAACAGACAGTATAAAATTGTGCGATAAAGTTCTCATCCATAAATATGAAATAACGCTTGTTGTGTTTGCTTAAAATATTTTTTTTCCATTCCTTTATTCTTACTCAACTCTTTTCATCTCATTCAAATGGTAATTTGGATGTTCAATTGGCAGACATTCTGCTATTTACTGTCAGTAAATAGTCCATCATTGTGAAAGGCTTTTTGTGTGTGTGTGATGTCATATCTCTTTTTTTTGTGCTATGAGCAGCACTCATCATTCATCTCTTTTTTTATGACTCGTGCATTCTGTATCTAACGGATAGGTTTGAAGTCATTGACTAATATTGACTAGATGGTTCACTGACTATTTATTGCTCTCTTTTTTTGATGACTTTTCATTTGAATTGAGAACTTTTGCAAATATCTACATTCGTATTGAGACATGATGATGGTCAATTTAATTATGCTGAATATTTATGAAAGTTTGTAGTAAATTGGAAGGTATAAGAAGAAAAAGTCATAAAGCTCGACATCATGGTTATTGATATTTGGGTCTGGTATGAATATTTATGAGCGAATATTTAGGAAAGTGTAGTAAAAATTATTATTTAATGCAGAAGTTAATTGAATTAATACGTATACAGGCTGAGTTAGATCATTGGTTCTAGATTAGGTCATCAAAATTGATTATGATTGGCTAGCATTCTGCTTTCTCAGCTTTATTGTTACTGAGCAGTAAAATAAGAATAATATTTATTGCATTTGTTTAAATCAGGACAATCATTAGGTCTGGTGTGGTTACCTAATTCAGTTTCAGTTTCAGGAAAGATGAAGTTCTAAGCACATTCATTCATATTATGCAGAGCTCGAAGTCGACTCAAGATTTTCATCCATTTTGTATGTAAAATTCAAAAAAATAATTCTTCGAGCTCTGATATTATGTCGAGAGGTTTAAGATTCTTTTCAAAAACTCTAGACAATTATTTGCGTTACTGTGAGGGGTTCAAAATAGCACGTGGAAGGCAAAAGAACTCATGGAAAAAGGCTGTTGATAGAGACAGTATTGTATTTGGTATAGGAAATTTGCAAGCAGTTGCCAGCGATAGAGCCAGTTTTAGGTGGCATCTGAGGGAGGCCATAGATCACAATTGATCTGACAGGTCATCGAACTGAACTGAGAGGGTTTCGAAGCAGGAAGCTAAGAACCGCACCTCAAAGAAAAATCATTTCATAAATGTTTTTACCAGCACAATTGAAGCCGAATCAAAACTTCAAAAAGTCATGTCTTTTCATTTATTACATGACACGCCATTGTGTTCAGTTCCATCGAAAATTCTTTTTTTTTTCATTTCAGAAGCTCACCTGTCAATCACAGAAACGAGAATGGTTAACAAGCGCAATTTATTGGCAATTCAATCTTTTTTTTTGCTTGGTCATAACTTTTATTTTCCAACTTCTTTTCTGTCCTTTTCAATTTTGATCCACAAACACAACAAAAAATAACACAATTTCCGATGTAAAAAATTTCTTCCGTTTTGCCGATAGCCCAAATAAATGGAAAGTGAATAAGTAGATGTCGAAAAAACGCGTACGGCAATAATAATATTTATGGTGGATAATTTAATATGTCATAATCATCGTCATCGTCGTGATGAGCATAAAAGTTTTTTATGTCTTTGTTTAGTGCCTCATTGCGTCGCGCACATTTACACATTTATACACTCTACCATCCTCACGATACAGAAAAGCCTTATTAATGATGGCAATTATAATGCCTGGAGAATTTTTAATGCCGCTCCAGATGAGTTGCTGCTTCTTATAAAAAATTATGTCCTGTTTAATTTTATGTAAATTTTTCTATTGAAGGCTGTCATAATGAAATTATGATGATAGTCATGTTATTGTCCCCAAAAGGCGATGGACATATTTTTTTTTATTCTTCAAAAATTTTCCTTCTTTTTTGTTTTAACAACAATTTTTTTTTATTGTTTGAACATCACACGAGACGGAAGTTTGTTGATAGCTCGTAAAAAAAGAAGAGGCACAAAAAAAAATATTTTCAAACGCTTCAGAAATCACGAGGGGATGAACGAGAAGCAAAAGATGGTGGAAAAAAGTTTTTTGTCACTTCCAACTGTGTAACATTAAATTCTTTTTCCATCTTGCTGTTTTTAGCGGATTTTGTTGGAAATTTATGAGTGTTTTTTTTTTTTTTGGAAAATGTGTGCTGGTTTTGGTTGAGTGGCTGTCTGGTTCAATTTAGGGATGATGTGCGTGTGGAATGGATATTGGGATAACATATTTCTGGAATAGTGGGGGAAGATATGTAATCTTAGAATTCTCGTCACGTATATACAGCAATAATAATCCTTGCTAAAATTAGACTGCAATAAACCATGACTGAATCATTTTTTCTGTCATATTCTTCAACCGTGCTGATTCAAATTTTAAAATCAGTGACTTATCTTTTTTTTAAGTTAAAGTTCCTTAAATTAGAATAAATAAAATACTTTATTTGCTCTGTTGCATGCATGCATTCATGGGGAGACAGAGGATCCAAAGGACTATAAGACTTTAAAGTAAAGTCATTTGAATGCAACCAACGCTTCTTTCATCTCATGCTCAATAGTCCATTCAAAACTTGCCAATATTTCTTCCTCAAAAGACTACAAAAATTCCTTTTTGTATCCCTAGAAAAATATCTTGAAAGATTCTCGTATCTAAGGACCAAAAAAAAAAGAGAATTTAAACAGCCCATAAAAATTCGTTCCTAAGAATGGTGGCGGAATCAAAGCTTAACAATATATAACAACCACCACGACAAAAGCGACAAAAATGTTGATGAATGTGTGTCTCTTCCATTTTTTGAAAGCTTTTTTTCCTTTTTTTATTGCTTTTATTATAGCAATTCAACAATGTATTTGCACAAAAGGAAGCTTTTGTCGTGGAGCGCAATGAAATGATGGAAAATTGAGCTGCTAGGATATTCCACAATGAGGCATCAAAGAGAAGATAATATTTCTGTAATAAATTTCATTTTTTACTCGCCTTTTTCTGCTGTTGTTGTGGATGATTTAGATATGAGACGTTATGAATTAGAGCTTTACAGTTGAAGTTGACAATCTTTCTTTTAATTTTTTATTTCATTTGTTGGATATTGAAATGGAATTGCTTAATATTGGAGTCATTTACTTATGATGTTCAGAATTTAGGGGATCATCAATATTAAATGTCTAATAATGCTCAAAACTTTTGAAATGAATGATATTTTTGTGATAAATTGAATGCATAGGGTTAAGAAATGTCTGTTTCTTATGAACATTACTAGTTAATAATCCCTTTCAGCCCTCGTCATAATGGCAACTCAATGTAATGATTGAGAGATCGTTTTCTGGTGAGAATCGAACCTACGTTCTCTTAAAAATAATATTACAGATATTTAGTCTGTTTCCTTACCACTTGTGCACAGAGGCCTTATTTTTGGACTTGCAGAATCACCTACAAATGACGCAATACTAAAGATTCTTATCTTCACTGCTTAACGGTGTCTCCCCTCCTTTTGACATCATTAATAAATAGGCATAAGTTTTTATAATGTTTTGCGGATATTTTAAATGATAACAGTTGTCAGATCTGCAAAGAATGGCACAAGTCAATTAATCGTTCAGAATTCGGGTATAAGCGGGGGAAGTTCTGCATGTTGCTGAATTTAAATCGAAGCTAGCACCATGCTAGAGTCATGCCGTTTTTGTCGTCGGATTTCTATTTTATTAACCGACTAGGGTTATTCGGGATAGATTGAGGAATTAGTGAAAATATTTGTAGTCTTCAAAATCAGATTGATAAAGTTTCTATAAAAATATATCTCCTCATTCTACAATAGACATAGAATTGCATCGAAACATCAACAAAATCCAAAATCCTATCTCCTGATTCACAATTAAACTTGATTTTCATCAGAATCCCATACAAACTTTAATAACATCAAACTAGGCTCCACACATACAATATTATGTAAGATGATCAGTATGCATACTTCATACAATTTCTATGACAAACATATCCAACATCGCAAAAAATTGTCATAAAAATTTCACTCTATTGTGCTAATTCCCGTGTAAACAACTATAGAACTGTGTTGCTGCACATGCATCATTTTCATTATAGCTATTGAATTAATTTCCATGTAAAATGTTGTTTTTCCATTTCATTCAGTCCCTCCCTCTTACTGTACGATAGATTACTTTTTTTTTGTGTTATCACAAAAATTTCATGCGGCGCTTACAAATAAAGCAACGAGAAAAAAGGAAAAAAATTCATCTAAAACATGAATAAATCAAAATAATGTTTTTGATTGACAATTGCGTACAGCGAGCAATGGAGCAGAATAGAAAAAAAAAATAAGGAAAAGCAACGCTATATTGAATTATCAACACAATTTTCACAATTTTCATCACGTTGTGTAAATATATACGTACACACGAATGAGAAAAAGAAAGAAAAAAAAAACTTGAATCTATATGGAACTCACGTGGGTGGCATCGTCGACGAAAAACTGCCGCTGATGCTGGTTCTGTTGTGTATTTCCTCTCACTGTTGCTGAGCATTGTGAATGTCTACACAATAATAATAAGTACTCCTCATCTAATTTGTAATTCATGTGAGAGAGCTCGCGCGTCTACGCGAGGATGGAATCGTAAGGATATGGGGAGGTTGGGGGAGATGGAATAATTTTGATGAAGTTAGCTCAAAAAAATATTCAAAAGGTCGCGCATCCAAAAAAGATTTTTTTCGAGATTAAGAAAAATGTAATACTTAATTTAAGGAATTGTGAGATTCGAACTTTTTAAGTTTATTAACTTCAAGTTTTCTTTAACTTTTTTTAAGTTAATTATTTAAAAATATTGCAACATTTTGTCCAATATGTTGAAAATTGAAAAAAAAAATGCACCACAAACACTTTAATTCTCAATAATCCAGCTACAAAATTGAAAACGTAAACGAAAATTGAATTTCTGTTTTTTTTTTATTCTTTTTCCACAATAAGCGTCTTAATTTTGTTTGAGATTCTTTTTTGTCTGATTTTTTTTTTCCTTTTCGAATCGACAACAATGACAATAACAAATGTGGTTTAATGACGAAAACAACAAGAATCCATTCTGCTTACGTATCTATCGAGCCATGTTTATATCTATTTTGTGCAGAGGTTCATGAACTATTGCATAAGCAGGTTGTAGTGACGAAGTCAGGAAAGGGAGCATCAAGATTAGGCAATGTTCGGGAACTTCCATAAGAGTCCCTAGGAGGGATAGGAACGTCCATAGGAGAATAAGTTCAACCAGAGCTCAAAGTCGACTCGAGATTTTCATTAATTTTGTATGGCGGAATCGACTCAATACAAAATTTTATCGACTACGATCTCTGGGTTCAAGCATTTGCTGTGATTCACAATATTTTCAATATTTGCTGCTGGTTTGACTATTTGCATTTAAAAAACCATCTGTGATGACAGTCTGATCAACAATCAATGTCAGAACATCAAACAGCCTCGTTTACCTAAAATTTCTTTAAATCATAATTGAACAACCCTACGAATACTTCATGTATTAGCAATATCAATCAGTTCAAGAACCCCTGAATTCTATCGTACAGAACTAAATGCCTACCTCTCAGTCTACCATTCAGATCACGATAAAAGGGAAATGAAAAAGAAATAGAATGGCAGCCAATTGATTTTTCTCTGAACCGTAAAAGTTTTTACTTCTTATATTATTATTTTTCATTCATTCAATTACATCAGCATACATACGTAAATGCAACACATGTGAGAATGTATCGCATGAGTAGAGGTGAAGGAAGTAGGAAAAAAAGCTACAAAAATATTCATTGAAATTTTGTAATTTTACACATTCACGGAACATAAATTATCGTTGCATGCTGTTTTACATTTTAACACTTTTCATTCAAAAATGAGCTAAAAAGTTTTATTTTTCACGAACAAAGCTTTCCTTTTTTGTTGTGTAAGGAAAATGAATAACATTTATAATGGATGAATTCATGTTGAAAATTGCTGTGAATAAATTATCAATTGTTGTGAGGTAATCAAATATGAAAGATCGAGGAATTGAAGTTCAACGAAACAGGAATTTTATTGTTATAATATTTATAGATGTATATTATTTGGGTTATTTCTGAAAAATGTTTGTGCTACAGAATTTATTTGGATCAACAGGAATTCGATATGGAATGTGACATGCTTGCATGCTCTGGAAAATTATTTTCAATACATATTCTTTTGTGTCGTTTATCATAATTATTATGGGTGTATTTGTAGCTTTTTTTTGTGTGCTTGTTGGGTACTATTGTGGATGGTTTGTCCAGCCATTTTCTGATTTTTGTAAGTACATAGAGCTTTGATGGATCCTACAGGGCAACGCTCCTAATAATAATAATGTGAAGAACCCAGCCTTTCAGCTAGAGGCACTGCGATTCATTTTGTAAAGAATCTATTGCATGCTCTGCTTATTGCAAAGACACGAGTCATTGAACCTGATTTACCTTGCGATGTACCTTGTCACAATTTGTCATATACAAGTCATCCAGATGCTATATCCTTGTATACCTAGCTAAGGAGGCACATGCTGTGCCAAAGACATCAAAACTACACCCAACACACGAACCGAGCTTCGTAACTAGAACGGTGAAATGGAAAAAGAGCTTTGAAAATTAGGCATGACCTGGGATTGCACCCAGGACTTTTGACACGGAAGACCAACGCTCTACCATTTAGTCATAAACAAATGAAATCGATCCAAAGAATGGAATTGATTTGGCATAAAAGATCTTCTTCAAGATCAAAAGCACCCCTTCCTTACAAAATGCGTTTTGTTGCCGCCCAAATCCCAAAAACCATAACAACAAGTCACATTAATTCCTTCAATACAAAAGAAATCTGAAATATTCAGTGAACAGAATGGTATAGCATACAGCCATGTTCACATAAATCACAAATTCTTGTCATTTTTAAATCCATAAACTTTGAATTTATTACCACACACAAAAAAAGAAGAAATGAAAATCCATAAAAGCCATACGAGAATTGTCTAGCATGCACGGTAAAAAAAATATATAGCTTAAAAAAACATAGATTTAAAGTTAATTTAATTCTCTAAACACCCGTTGCTCACGCTGATATAAAAAAGATGAATATTCAACCACCGCATAGAATCCATCAGCATATTTTAAGGAACAAAATTAAATTAACAAGTATATGGCACTTTTGGGATCATCTCGTCACGACTTGAGTGATTGAAGGCATATTCTCGATTTTTTTAATCTAGATGTATTAAGATTGCAATCCTCATGGCAATATGAAGCAACACAGCTTCTACTCTTCAGCATTGTCACATCTCGTTCCCTCCAACAATTTCCTTTTTTTTCCATCCACTTCGCATACTTTTCAACCTCATTCTATATCATGGTATGATGTACAATAATACAGGCAGACAACAGCAGTAATAGTCGCTGCAGAGAGCACATTCATATTACTATAATCAATTTCAATTTAAAATTTAATTTATAAAAATACATGGAAAATATCATTACGTTTTTGATTAAAATTTATGGTACCTAGTACTCAAGGCGTGGAAACTATCCCGAAAATATTCAAAAAATTCCTGAACATGTATGCACGATAATAAAGATATCCCAACGTATCCTTAGTGTATTGGACGTGTAATTTCAGGATATGATGGGATATCTCAATTCTAATGCATACAGGCTCAGGGATTTTTTTGAATATTTTTGGGATATATGGGATATTTGGGATATTTGGGATAGTTTCCACGCCTTGCTTGTACTGCTTGTTCTTGGCATCGCGTGAAAAAAGACATGACAAGAAAAAAAGTTCTTTTTCACCTTTCTTTTGCTTAATCTTCACAGATATGTGATCAGAATTTTTATCTGTGAAAAAAAAGAAGATTTTTTTGCTATGGAAAATGTGATAAAGAAGTAGGAGGTGATGTTGTGTATTGGTTTTGGACAATAAGACGCATTTTTGGGGGCAATGAAGAGTTTAAAGTTCAGATTGATTAATTTTTTTCAAGGA
The DNA here is from genome assembly GCA_917627325.4 of Chironomus riparius. Lineage (NCBI taxonomy): Eukaryota > Metazoa > Arthropoda > Insecta > Diptera > Chironomidae > Chironomus > Chironomus riparius. Next base: position 23,754,692 of record OU895878.1, read on the forward strand.
TGTTGTGTGAAGTTAAGCAGGGGATTAATATAAAATTCAGTTGGACTTACTATGCGACTCTCATGTGGGCGAACCCAGCTTCTAGAGCTGCCACAGGGTTCCCGTGTGTTTTAATTCTTTTCTTGAGGTTCTTAATACGCATCTGCTCAGTAGTTTACCCAAAATGATTCAAAACCTCAACACATCTTTCATACAATATAGTAAAAATTTTCAACAGTGAAGAAATCTGCCACCTGTGCGTAATATCAAGATGAGACCGAGATCTGTTTTCGACATCACGTCATTGAATATGAAAGAGAAGTAAAAAAAACATATTCAGCGTTTGTCGTTCGTCAGAAACTCATTAGTCTGTAAAGAAAGGAAGATAGAAGAATATTGTGGAAATGATTATCATTATAAAGTAAACGAGATGATTTGTATGTATTGGATGAGTAATTTATGCCATTTCGAGTACAAATTTGTAATTAAAATTTACGAAGACTTATTGAAGCATTATCATTGATGAGTTTGTGAATTTGTAAATAGGGAGGGAATTGGAAGAATTGAACATTGGAAATGACAGACGTAAGCAGAAAAAGTTTTAAATTGATTTTTGAGGACTTTAAAGTTCTTCTTGCGTCAAAGTTTCTTTAGAAATTTTAATAAATTCTAATCGAAATGTCAAAAACTTTAATTGAAATGTGTCAACAAAACAATATAATTATTCATGAATTTCAATTCATTACTACCAAATTTCAACCACATTATTTATATATTTAAATGCTATGTCTGCTTTGGATTGCGGTAAACCCAGATAATTCTGTTTTGTCACAGCTAATTCATTCACATTTAAATTTTAATGAGCTGATTGCAAAGGTTAGTAATAAAGAAGATCACATTAATGACATTTTCTTGTCAGATTAATGCTGCCTTAATCCATAATTGCAGATTACATTCATTAATAATGTCATTTATGAGTTGATGATTATTATGATGCTCATTTAAAGTTATTAAAGCTAGTTTTGTTATTTTTGCTGTGGCTTATTAAAATAATTGTGACTGGAAGACACTCTAAGTGTAGTCAGGCTCGGGTCGCAACTCGAAATTGATTGACAATTTTGACAGTTTTACGTGATAATGCTGAACCTTTTCAGAAGCTGTTCAAGACTTTTTCAGACCTTTGCTAGTCGTGCTTCGATATGTGTCTTCAGTTATTCATTGTCCTTAATTTTTATTGTAGCTTTAAACCTGAACTTAAAGTCGATAAAATTTTGTACGGAGTCGAGTTGACTTTAAACCAACCAAATTATCGTTTTAAAACATTTTCGTTGTCCAATTTCAATTTCAAAGAGAAATTTTTCTCTCAAACTACATTTAAGCATTTATCAAGACTCGACAAATATTTTTCAACTACTAACTCAAGAATAATAATAAAATCCATTAAAAAGCAATTCGAAACCATACAAATAACATTCAATTGCTACGCAACGGTTCAATTGAATGAAAAACTAAAGCTGTAGAACAAAAATAATCTCACAATTAAAAATAATAATTCGAATTATTTTATAGAATAAACTTTTAAAAATAAATTGGCGCTAATACGCAATCATAGTGAAGCCATACTAACTTTGTAATTAGTGTAGAAATCGTCAGCAGAAGGCGAAGATATAGAAAGAAAATTGAGTGGTTTTATAGATTACAAATTGAATCGCTGTGTCTGCAGCTGAAAGGCTGGGGCCTTCACACATTATTATTACAGATAACTTATTGAATAAAAATTTGGAATTGCATTTGAGGTTGAAATTTAAATAAGCATTTTTTATTTTTCCTAAATTTTAACATATTTTGAGGTTTACTTTACGTGTCCATAATAAGATAAAATTTAACTTAGTCTTATTTGAAAGTCACGAGTCAACTCGAACTCAGATCAAAACATAATTCTGATAAATTCTAATATTATCTATGAAAATATGTCCCAATAATCTATTAAATATCAAATTCCTTTGTTATTATCTCTATTTATTTCCAAAAACATTTCAAAATAAATTCATGAACAATCCTTATTGTGTCTATTAATTAGTGTAAGTTTGCAAGCTATTATTTCAATAATTATTGTCATGAGATTAATGAAAATATTCAGCAAAAATCAATAAATAACTTTTTTCACATACAATACGATGATTAATGCCTGCTTCTCTTGTATACAGCAGTAAAAAATTCCAATGTTACAAATATCTGCATATTATAGCCTATAATTTCAAGCACCTCTCTTCCCAATCAGAAATGTAATTTATTCAACTATAATTCATTCTGGGTGGTGGAATGTAAATTGTAAATAATGAAGGAAAATGAGATGCAATTCAATGGGGCATGATTCGAGAATGAATTTGAGGAGATTAGTAATTTTCTACAATTTGTATCCATCAAAAAAGAGAAAAGAATGAGGCAATGGAAAGAAACTTTGAGGATTAACATTGCTTTTTTGAATTATTAGATTCATTCTAGCTTTAGAAACATTTGAGAATCTTTAACTGTAAAAAATGTAAAAATTAGTGAGTAAGAGATTTTAATTGGTGTAAATCCTGCCATCATACTATAATCAGTCATTCAAATCAATGTCTTGATAATATATCTGTCTACAGTGCTCCTAGGTTAACCAAAGATTCAGTAATTAAATGCGAACTAGCTTTTTTAACCTGGTCCTTCTTCAATGTATTCTTGATCTTTTCTCATATCACAACATACAAATTCGCCTGAGTTGACAATGTTCAAGGTACAAAGTCACTAAGATAAATTACCATCTTATCAGCTTAAATTAAAACGTAAGCTTAATATCTTTAATGATTTTTAAACCTATAAACTATTTCGTGTTTAAAGTTACACAAAATTTCAGACTCCCCCCAAACAGACCTTTAAGTAATTCAATATCCATCATCCCTTGTTTTTCCTACAACTCATTACCCAACCATTGCCAATTGAAACATTAATCCGCAGTGCTCTGTAACAAGAACTAATTTCAAATGAACATTTCCTTCTCATTTACCTGATAAATTTAATGTTATACAATTGACTCCTGATATCCGATTCCGAAAGCCAAAAATAAAATTCCTTTTAAGATAACAAAAAGAGCCAGAAACAAAAAAAAAGTTTTATAGATGACAATTTATTTTTGATAAAAGATCATTTTATTATCAGTGTCATCGGTATCTAAATCATACCCCTAAAGGAGCACAAAAAGGAGAGAAAAAACAAGACGTAATCTTTATGATACAATCACATTCATTTTCTTTTGCCTTAACATTTTGATACAGGCAATATTTCTTTGGCTTTTTCGCTCATGATAATTTCTCATTCCCGCATTTCGCATGTCAGAGGCTTATGTAAGAGTCACACAATTGCGTTTATGTGTCTTAGCAACTGTGAGATCAGAACTGATTTTTAAATTGATAGTAAACTGAAAGATAAGTCGTTAATTGATAATTTTTATTAGATTTCCCAAATAACAATATTTTTCTTCTAGGATTAGTCTTTCATTAACTTTAAAGGCTAGTTTTGTGTATTTCAGTTGATTGAATCGTTGTGACGACTTTTAAAGTCAAGGATGTGAACATTATGCTGATACTTTAGCAGTAATATCATTAATTTAACGATTATCAACATCAGAAATCTTGTCAATCCGTCTTTGTGCCAATCCTTAACAACTTCTGAAATGTTTTACTGTCTCCTGCAGTGCTGGTTCTTATAATTTTTACGCATATTCTTCAAACCAATGCACGAATTATGCTTTTGCAATAATGTATCTATAAATGAATGAAGAAAACGGTGACGAATTTAACTTAAATATTGATGTTTCATACCATAATTGTATACCACAAAATTTATCAGCAAACTACTTTGCTAACATTCTCTATCTTAATGCACGTTCATTAAGAAATTCTCTAAACGATGTTCAGCTTTTTATAGAATCACAGTCATTTTGCATACACATAGTTGTTGTTGTTGAAACCTGGCTTAATATAGATGATGTACCATTCTTTAATATACCTAATTATCAGGCTTTCCATTCGGTCAGGAAAAATAAAGGTGGTGGCGGTGTAGCAATATTTGTCCATAATAATTTCGACAATCCTAGTCTTACATATGAATCAGATTTTAACAACAATAATGCGTTGATAGTCACACTAATGAAAAATAAAATTAAGATAATAGCATTCTATAGGCAGCCCAACAACTCATCTGATTTAAAAGGCCTACATTTTATAGACGCTTTTGAGGACATTCTTTCAAAAAATTCAAATGCAGTAATTTTTGGTGACTTTAACTTTAATCTCTTAAACAGAGTCGATAATATATTTAAATACGAAAATTCGTTTTCACTCAATGGTTTTTCACTACTAAATAGCCTTAATGAATGCTTTGCAACACGTATAAATCCAATTTCTAATTCTGTGTCTATCATTGATCATGTGCTAACTGACTTACATTTATATCATCAGCAGATCGCTTTTTCTTTTTCTATTTTTCATCGTTTCGCGGATCATAAATCTATTCTATTATCGATCAAAAAAGATTGCGTTCCGAATAACACTGCAACAAGCCACGATTTTTACAAAATAACGAATCATACGAAAATCATTGCGAAAAAGTTAATAAGCAATCTGACTGCGAATAATTTTGATAAGTATTTAAAAGATATTAATAATGTAATTGATGATAATAGCGTTAAATTCCGTCAAAAATCGCTTTTTCGTAAGCCTTTTATTAATTTTGAAATTTTAAATCTAATGATTATACGCGATAATTATTTTAAAATAAAAGTGAAATATCCCCATTATTCGTATGCTATTAATCAATATAAATATTACCGTAATTTAACTGCGCGTAAAGTAAAAGAAAGTAAAAAGGCATTTCTCGATAACTATTTTCAATCAAATGCAAATGATCCCCATAAATTATGGTCGCAATTTAAAAGCCTGCTATACAATACTTATGGTAATAAATCTTCATGTGACATTATTATGAATAATGGAATACCAATTGTTGATAAGAATGCAATCGCCAATCATTTTAATTTATTCTTTACGTCCAAAATCAAAAAACTAGTAGCATCTCAACATATTGATGACTCAGATTTCCATACATTTCATGCTTTTGAGGAATATGATATTTTTTGCAAATTTTCTAATCCACAGTGTACAGAAGATGAGATATCACTTATAATTGATAACTTATCAAACTCCAAATCAGTTGACGCTTACGGAATTTCAAATTACTTTGTCAAATTACATAAAAATAGCTTAGTTACTAACTTAACATCACTTATTAACAGTGCCATTCAGTCCAATAACTTTCCAGATTGCCTTAAAGTCGGAATTGTTAGTCCAATTCACAAAAATGGATGTAAATCTGATGTTAATAACTATAGACCGATAACTGTTTTGCCTATTTTCTCAAAAATCTTTGAATATGTGATTAAACGGCGTCTTGAAGATCACTTAGAGGCAAATAAAATCGTTCACATCTCTCAATTCGGCTATACAAAATGTTCAAACACAGAACTGGCTACTGCACATATCCTCAATGATATTTATAAAAGTGTAGATCTAAGATTTGCCACATCACTTACATGCTTAGATCTTTCATCTGCATTTGACTGCGTTAGACACTCAATCCTTATTAATAAACTTAAGAAAATAAAACTATCGTCTTCTTTTTTGTCTTTATTAACATCCTATTTTCATAATAGAAATCAAATTGTTAAGATTGATAGTACCTTTAGTGATGTATGTAATGTTGAGGAAGGAGTTGCGCAAGGTGGAGTTTTATCAGGGACTTTATTCAACTTATATATTAATAGTATAAATTCTATAGATCTACACTCGTCACTGTCATTATACTGCGACGATATCTCACTAGTTACCTCTGCACCAACTCCAATGCTCCTGAAACAGAAATTAGAAGAAGATTTATCTAGAATTTCAATTTGGCTAAAATTTCACTTTCTTTTCCCTAACGCAAAAAAAACCAAATACTTGTTGTTTCATAATAAAAGGCGCCATGAAAACTTTTACGAGCTAGCACTTAATATCAAATTTAATGGAATAGTAATCGAAAGAGTTGAGCATACAAGACTTTTAGGACTTGAAGTGGATGAAACGCTTTCCTTTTCATTCCATATCTTTAAATTACAGAGAAAAATTGTCTCTTTTATGTTTGCTCTCAAGCGAATACGTTCATTGATTACTGAAAAAACAGCTTTAACGCTGTATTTTGCATATATTAATTCAAGACTTTCTTACATGAATGCAATATGGGCTCCAATCCCAAATTATTTAATGGACTCTTTAGAAATAGTCCAGCGTAAAGCACTTCGTATAGTCTTTTGTAAAGATAGGATGTGTAGTCGAACGGAATTATACTCCGAAAAAATATTACCAGTTTCCCTTCAGTGTCAATTATCTTCAGCAATCCTCACCTTCAAAATGATTAATAATTCCGCTAAGCTAAATTTTCCTATCGAATATGCGCGTCAAAGACATAGTCATGCTACAAGAAATGCAAATAACATTCTACTTCCAATAACTGCTACACAGTTAGGTGCATCAAATTTTTTTGTTAGAGGATTTAAAATTTTTAACGATATTCCTATAGAGATAAAAAAATACGTCAGTCTAAGCATTTTCAAATCAAAATACAGAGAACATTTATACATTCAGCAATTATGGTATGAAACATGAATATATATATTACTTTTTTTCACGAATTAGAATATATAAAAATAAGAGTATTGAACAGTTGTAAAACTAAAATACATAAATGAATCAATAAATTTAAAAAAAAAAAAAAAAAAAAAAAAAAAAAAAATTGGAATGTTGGAGCACAAGAACAGCTTTGAAGTCAATTTTTATTTCAATTGGATTTTAAGCTGACTGTGGTGTATGCTCGAGGGGAGATTAATGAGTTTTCTGATTCAAATGTAGAGCTCGATTTTTTTTTCGAGGATGAATTGAAATTTTTTAACATACATTTCTGCATGTGGTTGTCATGCCAAAGTATGAATGCTCTTCAACTACATTCAGTTTCTAAAATAAAAAAAGGCCATCAGTTTACTTGGAGAACAAGATTATGTAATAATTTGAATGAAATGCCCCAATGTATAGCACACACCGTCACTAAATATGTCTATAGATACAGCAAATAACATGCTTCTGAAATGTAATCTCATTGAAATGATATTTTTACCGCCACTTTGCCGTGTATCTTTTCCATTTTCATCCATTTTCATTTCACTTTTTTCCTTCCTTTTTTTATGCTCGATGTAATTTCATTGAATTTATGTCCCGCAGAAATATTTTCAATGCAATGAGGATGAAGGATGTGAAGGATGATGAAAAATTGAATTCAATGTAGATTAGGAGGAATGAAGGATATAGTTGATGTGAAAATTGTGGAAAATTAAAGTTTAGGGGAGGTTTAGAAAAAAAAATATGAGCATTTAAGTTGTCATTTGCTTGTCGTTTACATGTGGAATCATTCAAACAAAAAATGGACATTATGGATTAGGGTCTAAGGCTCACTTAAATAGGAATTACGTTAGAGTGTAGTAACCAACCTGAAAGAATAGAAAAGCAACAGAAAAGATCACAAATTACAGTGAGTAGATAAAATAAAAGCTCACAAACCACCTAGCAACCTAAAGCAGACCAAATATGACTAATAAATCCAAACTTACTTTTTAGTAAACCTCTATACATGCACAACTCAATCTGCACCCACGTATCATCAGCATTCATTCCATCATCTATTCAGTGTAAATTCTCAGTATTAAATTTCAAGCTATGAATAAAATAAGCTGTACGCATTGTAAACTTTATGATGCATGAGGATAGCAATATTTTTATTTCTACAGGATATGCCACAAACCAGCTCGAGATGAAAAACTTTTTTATTTGTAATTTTGATGGAAAAAAAAGTCAGCTTTACCAGCGGGGGGATTAAAAAATATTTCAACAGACTGGTGTGGCCGAGAGGATTAAAATAATGTAAATATCAATGTAATGCACAGTATGAAATCGAGTGGATGTCTGAGTTAACCCTAGAAAATCGAGATCTCGACGGGGAGATTGTTTCAATTGCAATTTAAATTTTAATTTTTTTCTTCCTCTTGTTTCGAATACTGTACATTGACTGTAAATCCCTTCGACGACCACAGTTGCCATTTGAAAAGTGAAAAAGGGATTTTATTCAATTTTCATAAGCTTCTCGAATTGCTGCGATACTCTGTTGAGGTCAAAATGAGTAATGCATTATTTCAATATGTTTTTCTCATTAGCAGCTCTTTAATTTCTAATTTTTTTTATTCATTCATTCATTGAGTGCGTCCATTAAGGCTAGTTGAATCCTCCTTACTTTTATTTCACTTAATGAGCACGACTAGTATGGCAAAAAATGTATAAAACAATAATAGCGATAGAGCAAAAAAAAAGCTAGAATGGAAAGTGTTCGCATGCAGCTTACAGAGAGCAACAAAGAAGCAATTTGCTATAAACATAACATTTTATGTTGATCATTACATTTCGTACTTCTTATTTCTTATTTTTTCTGCTACTGCTCATGCTGTACTGCAGTAATAATGAAAAAATCATAATACGAAATATGGTTTTGTGCTTTCTTTGGTTTTGAGGAGATTGGAAGTGACAATTGTTGTCATTTTGTCTTGATTTTAAATGGTTTTGGATTTCTGGTGATCTTGCTTAGCAATGGAAAGTCAGGAGTGACGACACACTTCATATTAAGGCCATGATTCATAAGTTAACATAATTATGCTTAATTTAAAGACTTTCCAACTGAAGTTCGCACTTTATCATCCCTAAACCAGCCTAAACCATGTGAATAATGCGTTCAATCAACACCAAAACTCGAAAAAGCATCCCAAACTATCCATCCTATCGCAAAAGCGTAAATAGTTAATACAAGAAGATGAAAATGTTTTTATGTTGCACGAACAGCAGAAAAAATAGAAAAATCGTCAGGAATAAGATTTTTATCAAACACAAAAAATATAAGAGAGGAAAAAGCATAAAAAAAGGATGGAAAATTTTTTTATTTAATTTTCTCGAAGGGATAGACAAGAACCTTAAAGACACGCAAACACTTTGCCAGTCGTTATTGTTTTCGTAAAGGAAATTTTAAAGATTAAAAGTTGTGGACGGGAAAATAAATTTGTAAAATATGCTGAGCAATTTCTTTAAATATAAAAATTGAGGCGAGAAAAAAGCATTGAGTTAATGACGTCTTGGGGGAAGGATGAATGGACTTTAAAAAAGTAAGATTAGTCCTTAGGGAATTAAATTTGTGCTTAAATGAGCCTTATTGACGGAAAGATGAATGACTGTTCTAATTTTTTGTGCCTTTAAAAGTTTTGTGCTTTAAAAAAAGAGATTTTTAAATGACCGAGCATGAATTTATGACGCAAATCTTTAAATTGGCTATAGATGTTAAATGACACGTGGCAGGTTTTACTACAAAACTTTTGAAATTATGTGAGAGTTTAAAGAAATTGATAAACAACATCAAAAAGCCTATCTAAAGCAACGCTGTCCAGTGATACTGACAATGTTCATGCCTTATATGATGTACATTTGCATTAAGACACAGGACTAAGGTTAATCTGAGGTTGTATGGCACTTAATACAAAAGCAAGACATTTAAAGAGGAACTAGAAATTCTTTATTCAACGACCACTTAAAAAATTTCATTATTTCATCCCTTAACAACTTCCTCATCACCTTGACAATCTCCATCTTCAATTTTCATTCATTAAAAAATGCCATTTCCTTCTCGTCTTCTTAAAATCATCAAATTTTCATTTGCCGCCTCTTCAATTAATAGACAAACCCATACGAAAGGCACTCAAATGAGTACTCATTTCCATTCTTCCTCAAATAATGATTATAAAGATCTCCCACTGAAAATATTCTTCTTGATGTTCTTATCATCATTATACGAATAAGTTGGGTATGTGTGTATTGCTATTAAAATAAAGTGGAAGTAAGTGAGGGAGAAAATGAAGAAGGAAAGAAAAAAACTTCCGCAATTAATTTCAACGACCTGAAAAAAAATACACATCTTTAAGTTTGAGTTGTTAGGAAATAATAATATAAAAGTAAAACTATTTATTTGAATGTTGAGGGAATAAAAGTTTTCTATTATTTTGATCATTTTGTCGGAAGATAATGAGAAGTTTTTTTTTGTCGAAACTTGTTAATGGTATGCTGTTTAGTTAATATATGGGGCAATAATCTTAGGTTTAGTGAAGGATTGTATAGAGTTCGAAAGGTTGACTATGAATTTGTGATAAACACATCAAGCTATAGCTCATTATGGGTCCTTATGTGCCTATTTCTTTTATTAGCATGATTCTTTGATTTTAAATAATAATAATGTGGCCCAGCCTTTCAGCTGAAGGCACTGCGATTCAATTTGTAAAGAATCGATTGTATCAAACCCTTTAGACCTACAGTTTATAGTGGGATCCGAACCACTTGCAAGTTCTGCACATTGCAAAGATACTAGTACGTCATAAGACCTGATGTACTCTGTAATGTACCTAGAAACAATCAGTGTGCGCAAGGATTATGTCTCATAGGACCGACCGAAATTCGGCTAAAAATTCGGTTAAAATTCGGTTACATTTCGGTTCAACCGAATTACGGTTGACCGAAATTCGGATGGAATTCGGTTGAATTTCGGTTGAGTTTCGGATGGAATTCGGTTGAATTTCGGTTGAGTTTCGGATGGAATTCGGTTATACTTCGGTTCAACCGAATTACAATTCCGAAATTCGGATGGAATTCAGTTGAATTTTTTTGTACTAAATTTTGGTGGAATTCGTTAAATCAACACAGTTCCTACACAGGGTTCATCTCGTTTACTTGATAACAATGATAACACTTTATTACACTGGAAATGGTCTTTTGTTGCTTAATGCATCATTATGTATCATAAAATACTAAAAACATCAATAATTTTCAATGTTTCGAACATTTCAAGAAATCTCACAAACATATATTTTAACCCATGTATAACCCAGTATAACCCATGTTTAATAAAGTCATTTTCCCATGAACATCCTCGTTGAAAATTTGAATTCAAAATTACGTTATAATTTATAATTTTAAAAACCCGTTAAATTCTAATGATTATCTAATTATTTTGCGTTCATTTACAGATCATGAGAAGATTAGAAGATCATTAATTTTAGTGTAATTGTCAAATAATTACAATGAATGTCCATATAGAAAGGCTTTATTATTTAACGGTCTTATGAAGTTCAAATGTTCTAACGGTCAATTAATATTTAAAACTTTCCCGCTAAAAGTTGTACTACAGTAAAATTAATTATAGTAAAATTAATAATTTTTTGCAATTAATTTCCATTCAGAAAGGGTTTATTATTAACGGTTTTTTGAGATTCAAATTTTACAAAGGCTAGAAAAGTTTTGAAATTGTAGAGGTAAAATAAAATTTTGGCACTGACAACAAAAAAATCATTAATTAAAGTATGAATCCATTGTTGCAACTTTCTAAATGCCCGGTGCCACAATAACTCGATATAACTGAACTAATATCTGGTTTAAGAGATCTCAGTTCACAACTGAGTAGCTGATTATCCCAACGAATCGAATTTTTAAGCTCCCTGTTAGAAACAAGTTTCAAGAATGCGCTAAACACTTATGCTGTGCGATTTTCACATTTTAAGTTTTAAGCAAATTCTTTGGGTGTTAATAGGCACGAATTTCAATAATTTGAAATTTTATTTTTTATAAGAAAAAATGCATTTAAAAAAAATAATTTTTGACGATGGATTTCGCAAAAAAAAATTATCTTGGTAGATGGATTAGCTAAAGATTATACTGAGATTATTCTAGAATTATCCACATATTTAATCTAAAATGTTAAAACTGGGTCCCACCAATTGTATATTCAGTACTCCAAATACCAAAATTATTTTTTCACTGTATTCACTAGCCAAGAAAAAGGTAATTTTCTTAAATTGTTCTGATAATAATCAATTAATTCTGCATAAAATAAAATTTTTTGCATTCTTTTTTTTCTATCCTTTTAAGTTATTGTTTTTTAATTTAGATTTTATATTATTTATTTCAATTTTAAAAACTGTTTTAAATAATCTTTTTTTTAAAACAAAATAATACAATAATACAAAATTTCCATGAAATTCCACCAAAAATTGGTACAAAAAAATTTAACCGAAATCCAACCGAATTTCGGTCAACCGAAATCCACCCGAATTTCAACCGAATTCCATCCGAATTTCGGTCAACCGAAGTCCAACCGAATTTCGGTCAACCGTAATTCGGTTGAACCGAATTTCCACCGAATTTCATCCGAAACTCAACCGAAATTCTACCGAATTCCATCCGAATTTCGGTCAACCGGAATTCGGTTGAACCGAAATATAACCGAATTTTAACCGAATTTTCAGCCGAATTTCGGTCGGTCCTATGAGACTCGCCCTGCGCAAGATGCAGTAAGGAAGTCGTCCGGATGCTAGTATATCCTTGATTTTAAATAAAGTAATTGAGTTTTGAACTCAGGATCACGATTTCTATGTTTTTACTTATGTATACCAAAGCACTTGACCACCAGATCATCTCAATTCATTTCCTATACCTTATTATTCGACCTATAGCACTACATAAACACAAACATAAATGCAATCACATCTTTATTCTCATAAAATCTCTACAAACTTTTGTAAATCAATAAACAGCACAGGCTATAAAGATTCTAACTTTAAAACACATTTTACCAATTTAATAACATCAGATGAAGGAAGGCGATAGAGAAGTTAACTTGTATGAACTTTTTTTATATGATTTTACAAGCATTTAAAATGAAAATTTTATGAAGAAGTTGCATCAGTAGCATAAGTTGTGAATAATAAAGTGGTGAAATTTAATGCAGACACACAGGAAATGGCAAAATGTTAAAAGTTATTCATATATCTCGCAAGGATTCTCATAACTTAACGGCATCCTTATTCTCAAAACAGATTTTAATGGAAATGTATACATCAAGATATAAAATAGATGTGAAACACTTGTGATGTTAACAAATTGCTTTAGTCATGATGAGAAATTGCTTGATTTGATAAATGTCAGATGGAGATGGAAAATTATTTTTATGAAACGAGAAATGGGAGGAGATGACTTACAAGCGGTTGGCATAAATTAATAATAAAAATTGATAAGATTTTTATCATTAAATTTATGATACAACTATTTTAATAATATTTTCATTTATGCAAAAGTTCATGTAAATTTTTCAAATTGACGATCATCATTGTGATTAATGTTCCATGCTGACTTCATCTTCATAAATCTCTTTTTCTTTACTTCTGATTTGAGTTGGTTATTTTATGAATGGAAAATGTTAATTTATGTTGAATAGGGCACATTTAATGTGGGTTTTTAAATAAACTTCTAGCAAAATGTTCAAAAATTTAAATTTTTTTATTACTGCTGCTATAGTTTGTAGTTTTTAGCTTTACATTCTATTCAAATCAACTTTTGCTACTATTTACTTTGCTCATTTTAAGAAATCTTCAAAGTTTTGAAGCTAGAAAATTTTAAAATCTCAAAATACTTTTCGAAGTGAGACAAAAAATATCGAAATTTTAAAAATTCGTTAATCTCAGCAGCTTTGCACCTAATAATTGATTCTCCACACATGTCACATTTGATATGCATATTCAATTCATGTCCACATCCCACACTTGTAATTAAAATTATTGAAATTAATATTGCATGTATCATCCAAGATATAAAATTTATATATCCTTCATTGTCATAATTAATTGAGAAATTACAAGATATCAAATATCACACATAAAATTAAAGTAAACAAGCCTCGTTGTTGATGTGAGAAATGGAAATGTTAAAAGATATATTAATATGAATTTAACATTTTAACAAATAGTTTATCTTCACACACAACGGAAGATTGCCCATAAACTATCAGTATCATCATCATGAATAGTGTAAAGAGAATGAGAAGTGACCAGAGACCAATCATACATTATTACTATACAATATGAACTGCTTGATTCGCTCTACTGAGTACTTGTTTTCTCTTTACAATATGGGGATAATTTTATCACTCAAGACACGTTCTTATATTCAATTGTTTGCAAACATCCATGCATTCATACAAAATTGTAATGAGCAACTGTTTGGTTGATTCCACTTTGCTGTTTATGTTACACATATGTCAATATTTAACAAAAAAAAAATGAGAGCGAGAGGAATAAAGCACTGGAAAAAATAACATTGTGTAACCACAGCATCATTTGAATGAGTAAAGGGAGGATGTTAGTAAACAAAAAAAAAGTTGAATGAGCTGGATATGGAATAAAGTTCGTCATTTGCGGATGGTTTTGTTTTTAAATTTCAAGATTTTTTCAGAATATTTACATTTTTAAATGGATTGAAATTTGGTAAGCTTCAGGTATTTGACAGGTAATGTCTTATTGACAGAGAGAGAATTCAAATTTGTTTCCTAAAGAAGGTATCTAGGATAGATATTAAATTGTTATTTAAAATCTTACATCAAACCTTTTTTAAATGTGATTTTGAGATTTTCTGAAATTTATTTAATTCTGACACACAACAATTAAATTGGTAGGCAGTGGCCTGATTAATATTTTAAGAACTTAAGGCGAAATCTCCTCGGTTCTCCTTGAACGCAACTAGAAGGGGTTCTGAAGCTATCTTCAAATACATTTACATTGAATCAACCTTATGTGAATATTTTGTCGTATGAGAGCCAAAAAATTACAATTCTTCAATTGAATCCTGTATGAACCCTCCTCCTCCATTCTTATCAATAGTTTCCAGAAAAAAATGCGCTTTAGTCATCAATAAATTTTTAACTCATAAAATAAAATGACTAACGAAAATATTATTATTTTATCTCGACACTTTCCAGCATCATGAGCTTGAAAATGAGAAGGGTAACACTATTATGTACACTATTCGTAATGCTTATTCATCATGTGAGAGGTCATGGGCGATTAATGGAGCCTCCAGCTCGTAATGCCATGTGGCGCTTTGGTTTTCCAAATCCTGTTAACTACAATGATAACGGTAAGTTTTTTATGCTTCCATTGCAGATTTTATTTCTCTTAAATTTTTAATAAACTTTTTTTTCTTCCATTTATATCACATTTCAACCTTGCACCATTTTTAGAACTTTTTTGCGGTGGATGGTCTGGTAATATAAAAACTCAATACTTTAATACTTTAATGATATGTGCATCCTTATGAGAAATTATGTAATCAGAACAAATTTTATGATTTAAATATGCATGCAACGAGAGAGATTTTCAAATAACCCCAAATACTTGAAAAATTAAATTTTATGAAATTTTTGATCATGCTGGAAAATGAAAATTGAATATTTTACTGAAATTTTTTGTGCAAATAAATTTATGAAATATTGAAAATATACAATTTTGAAATATTTTGTATATTTTCTAAGGGATAATTCACCAATGATGCCTTTAATAAATTTTGTGATGCTTTATTCACTTTGAGGTTTGTCCTAGCATGTGCACCTATCTGTAGCATCACTGCTCATTTCTGTTGTTACCAAAGAGCTTTATCATATTTTTTTGAGGCATTTTTCATTTATTATTGTTGCATCCTTAATTGAACTTGTTCTGTCTCATATTGGTGTATTTAAAACCAGCGATGTCAGAATTATGAGCTTCAAGTCAGACTTAACTGCTCTCACCTTCAATAATTATTCTAGGATGAACGAAGCGAGCGACAATTTGAAAATTCAATCCCTGTTCTCACAAAATTTCGTTCACAACGTCACGGCTTCCCATCAAGAAGGAATAGTTCCCTTTACCTACCCATAGTATATAAAATAAACTATCCAGAGGGAAAAATTTCTAATAAAATTAAAATACATCATACGTGATCATCAATTTCTCTATCTACATCCATAAAAAAATTTGTCTAGTAAATTTTTAATAGAACTATCAAATATTTTCTACTTCATCGCCATAATAAATTATGTTTAACACCAGCAGCATAAGTTTTCATGCTACACATGAGAAAAAGTATGTTTGAAAAAAAAAAATTTCTCCATCATGACCAGATTAAAATGCATCAAAATTTGTCTACAATTTAAAAAATCTTCATCCAGAAACGGTACCTATATAG
Source organism: Chironomus riparius (assembly GCA_917627325.4). NCBI lineage: Eukaryota > Metazoa > Arthropoda > Insecta > Diptera > Chironomidae > Chironomus > Chironomus riparius. The sequence continues at coordinate 23,770,924 of OU895878.1, forward strand.
AAGCATCGTACGTTGCAGCATATTTAATAAAATTTGTTTCTACTAAACATTCCTTCATGTCCTTGCATCATAAAAACTAATTTTTAACCACACATCCAACACATAAACAGTACAATGGGAGCAGAATTCAGGAAAATGCGGTACATGTGGTGATGCATATCATCTGGATACACCTCGACCCCATGAAGCTGGCGGAGATTATGGCAAAGGAATAATTTCGAGACGATATGCAGCTGGACAGGTAATAAATATGAATTTTTATGTCACGAAAAATTTTTTTTTGCTCCGCCCAAATTGCATCCTGTGTGCTTCCTTTTTGGGTTAGAAGAAAGTTTTTGTGTTAAATTATTGTTACTTTTTGTCGGAAAAGTTGAGAGGTTTTTGGGGAGGAATTGGTTTTATGGGTGTGAAATTGACATGCAATAATTGTGCAATTATTTGAAAGATTATAAATAGCTTGAATGAATTTATGACTGTCTATAGAGATAGTGGTACACAAGTTTTGCTCGTCACAAGAGTATTGATGTGCTTATTCCAAGCCAGGCAAATACTCCTACCCAAAACTTTTTAACCAAAAGCGTTCTACAACGTCACAACGACAAAAAAACTGAGTATATTCAGTTCCAAACTTTCCCTTTTGAAAAAATCGTTTTTTGTTGCAATTTATTGCATGCATGCAGGAAGAATGCGGATATGGTTGGTGTTTTTCAATTTTTCATACAGCATTCAACCTTCTCACATGTGCAAAACCACCTCTTTTCAAACATGCTCTAAACGTTTTCTTCTTTTTCGAAAATAATTTTTCAGGAAATCGAAGTGGAAATTGAGTTAACAGCAAACCATTTAGGACGCTTCGAAATGTATTTATGTCCAAATAATAATCGCTATCAGGAGGCATCACAAGAATGCTTTGATCGTTATCCCCTCCTTATAACAAAAACTAGAGAAGTCCGATACTTTATTCCAAGCGAATCAAGGAAGCAAGAGACATTCCATTACAGAGTCAGATTGCCACAAGGAGTCACATGTACACATTGTGTTATTCAATGGACATACTATACAGGAAATATGTGGGGTAAATGCGCAAATGGAACGGAAGCTGTTGGTTGTGGACCAGCTGAAACATTTAGAAACTGTGCTGATATTGCTATTTATACGAGTGCCGGTGCTGGACGTCCACCGTTATTTGTGAGCGAAAAACAAAATCCATTCTTACTGTACTACAGAGATCTTCGTGCTGATCCACAAAATAACGTCTTTCCATTGATTGTACGGTGAGTAAACGTTTTTTGCATCTAGTGTTGGACCAGTAAAATTGACTCAGACCTAAAAGATTCTTTACTTACTACGCAACGAGTCTGGTGACTCATTAAGAACGAGAATCTCTTTTAAAGGAGTCATGCATGATATTTTGACATAAGCATAAAGTTCAATGACGAATTTTAAAGACCAAATTGTCATGAAAAGATTCATTCTTGCAACAATTTTACTGCTGCATAAAATTTTTCAAGAATATGCATCCTTACTCTTCTAATCTATACGACATCAGCTGTAAAAATACATATAAACCTTCTTTCTACATTTCATTAATTTATCGATGCCATCTATGCATGCTAGAATATTCGCTTTTTTTCTTGCAAAGTACATTATGTAGACAATAAAATGTGCTGCATGTGTTGTGTATCGTATAAAGAATTAAATTACCCCCACCCACCCTCCATTAAAATTCAATAACAACGAGACACATAAACATATGCAACATACACATATCCTTAATAAACTCGTCTATAGAACAGAATGGAAAAGTCAAAGACGAGATGAATAAGAAGACAAATGCCTTGAAAACTGCCAAAATTAATTTTCTAAAGTAATTCGCCCCACCATATCATCGAGATATTCTTTCCTTTTTATTTTCATGTCTTCATTATACGATGAGATTTAAGTCTGATTTTTTCCTCCTTTCATGCTGCCTTCATTCATATTATAAGACGGTTGAAAAAAAAAGTCTCGAGGCGTCTTTCATTTTATTATTAAGAAAATTTTTGATTTAAATTTTTTCGGAGGGAAATTAAGGCGGATGGAAGTTAAAGGAAAACGTTAGGTATTGATTTTTTGAAGATTACACCTTAAAGAGAATTAAAAAGTGTTAAAAAGTGTCTGAAATGTTCATTTTCTGATAAGAATATCGGGAATATCATGAAAAATACAAAACTCATTTCCTATTAATCAGCTCCTATTAATCAGTTTGATCAGCTGCTCTGCTTAGATGATAATCAACATAAATGATTAGCTATGAGACCAGAGCTCGAAGTCAAAAGGGTTCGAGTCGACTTCGAGCTTTGAATGAGACACTGTTCTCATTAAAAAGTATTTCCTGGGTCCCAAGAGTATTGATTTTAAAGTTCTCAACAGCAGTTCAAGTTTGATATAAGCATTGTTTGTTAAAAGGTTGACACCTTAATGATCTCCATATGTTCATCAAAAAATCAATTCCAGTTCATGTTCAATAAACCTTAAAAAATACATTAGATCATTGCCGGATTGCTACAAAATACTTTACATGACCCTCCTACACAACATTATATATTCTCCATAAACATAAACTTTTGTCATAAACTCAACTTATATCTCGTTTTTATGAGATTATAAATAAAGGATTCACTCTTGAGAGAACAGAATATGTACATTTTAATGTCAAAAGTTGTGCTGCTAGAGAATTGAGTATTTTTAGGAAAATAAATACCAAGAAGAAATAAAAATTTTAAGTTTTAACGGATTCGGAATGTAAAATTTATGAGATGGGTAGATTTAAATTGTAATTTTAGGTTAGGTTGCGATTTGCGCGATATTGTTGAACTTAATAAAAATGCAGAAAGATTTTCATCTCTTATACCTAATGATAGGTGCTTGTTCAGGGTTCATGATGTTTATGATCGATTGTGTTGATGCTTGCATTCAAAATCAATTCATGTCGGGAAGTCTTAACATAACAACAATGATGATAACTTCTTAAATTTGCAAAATTTTCTTACAAAACATTCTAAAACATTCCACAAAAAATCTTTTTATACTTAAAAAAGTCAATTCTTTAATCTTTAAGACTCGAATGTCAAGAATCCGTAAAAAAAACTCTTGAAAAGTTTTACACACAAATTTTTTTAATTCAAACTTCTTCAAAAGAAATGCCTTCCCTCATGTTGTATAGATTTCAAAGCATATTACTTCATAATTCTCAAACAAAAATATCAACAAAGAAGCGCGTGCCATTTTCTTCCTAAACTTTAGCACATGAAAGAAAAGTTTGCAGCATTTTGTTATAAATTCTTAGGAAGATTTTCCACAAAAAATGTGAAAGGAGCGCAACTTAAATATTGGCATTTGCCATTAAGAACGTACAATAATCACCAACAAATTAATTAAAAACCAAATCTCCTCTGAAACTTTTAACATAATTAAAATGTACACAAAAATTATTTCATTAATTTCCTCCTCACCAAAAAATCTACAAAAAAATGTTTTTTGTTCGCTAATTTAATTAATTTTTACAAATTTTTCCAATCACGATGGAAAATTATCGGAGATTAAAGGAAAATTGCTGAAAATAATTAGAAAAGCTTGAGATTTCAATAATTAACCACAAAACTCATTAAAATAAAAAGAAGTTTTTACGTCACAGCTCGTGCATGCCGTACACAGTAAGCACATTGATAATCTAACGAGAAGGGCTGCCTCGATGTGAATCGTTATGGTTTAGAGAGTATTTAAGCTGAAAGTTAAATGAAAAGCTTTTTTAATTTTCCTAAAATAATTTTCCATTCCCCCACACTTTTTCCAGCCATTCACAAAATTGTTTGCCATCTCTTCCGCAACGCCATGCTGTCGACAACCGCAAAAGTACTTAAAAATTTCACGCTTTAAATTTTTTTTTCCTTTTAACTTTGAATTAAATGCATATTAAATCTCGTTACTTATTAATCTGATATGCCATGGCAGGCTAATGCTCTGTGGAATCTCTCTTTTTATTTCGGTTCTTCTTGCTCTTCTTTAGACTAATAAGAAAAGACTCGACGAACAAGAAAAGGATGAAAAAAATTCACCGCATTTAATTTCGAAGATTTTTTTTTTCATATTACAGTGAAAATTGTTAATATAGCGTAAAGAACAATGAAAAATGACATGGAAAGGATGCTTTCAGCTGAAAGCTTTTTGATGGGGCAAATCAAATATTCAGTAAAGCAAGATAGATTTACAGTTTTACATCAATCTTCAAAACATTTCAAATCTTCAATTCAAACTAAGCTTAAAGAAGTACAGAAGTATTCAATATGACTATTAGTGGGTTACAAAACATCCAAACACTCCCCACTGAATAATTTGATTCATATAATGCAATTTACATCTAACTTTTAAGGTTAAAAGTAAAACATTGAAATCGTTTCTCTCAAAAAAGCTTGTTAACGTCAACAAATTAATTTATCTTGCTTGCTCCAGTCTGAAATTACAGAATACAGCTGTTTTGACTTTAAACAGTCACTGAAATCTGAAAGATTCTACAACAATCTTACAATGTGAGAGAAATCTACAGAATGGCGGATATTTCTTTTAAATATTTAAAATACGTTATAAATTTATTGAACTTAAGCTCATTCATTAAAGTCATAACAATCTCATTCAAAATTGCCCATCACAATTGCCATTTCCGTCACTTACCCATCATCTCGAATGAAAACATCTAGAAGAAAAGAACGGATATGGTATGCCATTATAACAGTAAAGTTGTTACAAATTGATGGAAAGGATGAAAATGCAGATTATATTTTTATTGTATCGCTAAAGTTTCTCTCTCCGCTGCTTCAGCCTTTCCGCTTTGCACAGCTCTTTTTTCCTTTTTTATTGCTTTTAAAGCTTTTTACAGACAAATATTCACCCACTCACTCAATCACTCAAAGAGATAGAGTGAGAAAACGAACTGAAAGAACCTACGTGAGTTGAGATGATTTGAGTTGAATTGAAGTGGGTAAAATAAAAAAAAAAAGTATTATTCGATGGGTATATGAATGGATGAATGTAAATCTTTTAACGGATTATGGTGCTGAATGTATTTTGCAGTCTATAAAAAAGCATAAAATGAAATTTTATCTTTCAATGCTGTAAAGTGATACATAAATAGAGTCATTCAAGCGGCGGTACTTTGTGGGAAAAAAGCAAAATGAAGCAGGTCAAGTTTCGAGTTTTAAAAAGGGAATTTAAGTTAAATGCAGATTTTGCTAAATTGTTAAGCTAGATTTTTGAAGAAATTGATAAAGAGTGTTAACTGTCATATGAAATCTCTAACTGCTAATACTTTCTACATTTAAGTTGGTCATTTAAAACCAGTACAATACAAAATGAGTAATCTGATTTATGAAATGCAATTTTAAAACCAATTTTTAATGTTAAAAATTAAACATTGATAATTTTTGTTTAAAAGAAGCTTTATAAAGCTCAAAAGGTATTTCATCTCGCTTGCTCCGATCTCAAAATGTAGAATTCAGCTGCTCAGACTTAAAATAGTGTCAGAAGGAAGAGATATTTAAAAACAAACTTGCGACGTGAGAGAAATTTCAAAATTTTGAACCATGTTTAAAATTCAAAATTCCGTTAAAAATTCAAAGGTTTTTTAAAATAACATAACCTTTTAAATAATTAGCAATATATTTTTTGATGAATATCTAGTGATACTATACATATTAATTAATAACTTACCATTTCCTTACTATAGAACATTTGATCTCTTAATTAATTTTTTTTTTAAATTTAAAATTTCTTTTCACAGTGATCAAGTATGCGTACCTGGCCCAGCCTTCCGTACAATTCCAGGAATGCAAGATTGGTGTTTGCAAAATTGCTTGAGATACCCACCAAATTGTCCAGAAAATGTATGCCATTGCCCGTAAGTTGATAATATTTTAACTTCTTGACCTGTTTTTTAACATTTCTCATTCTCAACAGTCGAACATGTGAAGCAATTGGCGAGATTGCTGGAAAAGCAGGAGCTGACGTTTATTGCCTTTATCACTGCCTTAGTAATACTCAAGATTGTCCAGCAAATCGCTGTCGATGCTATTAGGAATGATAATGAGCTTAAATCTTTTCACATTTCTTATACTCCTTTATAATTTGTCGTCCCGACATTTTAAGTCGCTGCCATATTGCTCTATTTTTTTTTTAATAATATTTCTTTTGTTTCCCTCCTCTTGAGACTCCTTTATTTTCGTGTGTCTTGTAACCCTCCTCAAGAAAATTAATGATTTTGTTTCCTTTTCTTTTTGTTTTCATTTTCCTTCGTCGAGTTTTGCTTTCTCACGATTGTATTTTGAAGGCTTTTTCACTTGATTTGAAAATAGATTCAACATTTGGGAGACAAAAGATTTTAAGAAAGAAAGTTTATGATGGCGAATATTTTAGGGGTGGTTAATTAGGGATGATTTTTTTTTGTGAAATGTAATTTCAATAAGAACATCAGAATGTACTTAATTGTTGTTTTGGGAAAGGAAGGAGGGGGTATGGAGAAGTATGGGGATTTGGGTTCAACAGTTGATTCATTTTGAGATTTCATCCAGATTATTAAATTCTTTGTATATTAAAAACTAAACTACTGCTGATCAGCAGATCTTTGAAAATTTGGCAAGATCTTTATGATCATTAGTAGTCTACTTAAATCAGGGATATATATTTCGTCATTAAATGTATAATTGATTTTTGAGGTATGAGATTTACAGAAACTGGACTAGGATATGATACATTGGGTTTGGGGGTTATTCAACTTCATTTATAACTTAAACTATGGCAACTTTAGTCTTTCTAAGCCTTAAAGTAAAGACGACGCTCCTTTAAATTAGTAGCTAATCCCCATGAGAACGGGGCAGAACAACTCTACAAATTCTACACAAGTGAAAAAGCCTAGATTCATAAGTTCAATGATGAATCTCATGCTTCAATGTTTTGTGGAAATATGCAAAGTGAAAAAAAAAGAATGAAAAGAGATCCCCGAAAAAAAGTACATTAATAACCACAAGATAGCAGTTGAGGAGGAAATTGAAAATGAAGTTTGAACAAAGAAAAAAAAACATGAAATTTTGTAAATACACGAGTAGGATGGAAAAAAATTCAATATTATGATGAAAATTATGCAAGATCATGATATTGATAAATTCTTTTCCTGTTCAGCTTTCAATATTTTTGTTCCCCATTTTTGCACGAAAAGGAAGGCGATAGAAAGATTTTTATTTTGTATGCAGCCTCTCATAAAAAAATGTAGGATTTTTTTCAAATATTATTTTATTCATTTTGATGTTCTTCATGTTAAATTTATATTTTCAACATTTTTTACTTCTTATTGTTCAAATATCAAAAAATTCAAATCCCTTGTGAATGAAAAAGTTGCAGTTTGATTTTTATGATGGAAATGCATTTTTTAAGTTAAAACAACTTTGAATATTTGAAATTGTATTGTTAGTGGCACATGTGGGATTTTAAAGCTTTTTTGTTTGGCGTTTTATTAACCATGTGGGGATTATTACGAGTGTTTGGTGACTTCTATTAAAACTTTTAGTAGTTTACTGTCGTTAAAATTTTATGACAATTTTTTAACGATTTTATATCAGGCACTGATGCTCTCATGTGCAAAAAACGTAGAATACAACCTAAAAGTACCAAATAATTTTAAAATTCCATTAATAAAGAATTAATCGATTAAAACTTATTTCCTGGTCGCTAAATATCTTATGCATCCAATCGACATGCATAACAATGTTAATCACATGGCAGCCTAGCACATTGAATAGTTTGAACCAAACCACAACCATTATTGAGCCATTCTCTTACAAATGTCAAGTTACAGTCTTTGAAAAGCGGCTGTTGCTTGATTATAAACATATAATCCATTTGACTGCCATGTAATTCACTAAACCTAAAAGTTTAACGACAAGAAAAACAAAATAATTTTCCAACACAAAAATCTGACAAAATTTATCCAAGGGATGATCCTTCGTCTTCATACCATCGCTTAATCTCAATTTTAGAAAACATAAAGCACCACAAGAAAAAGTTCTACGATAACAGTTATTGTATCTAAGCTAGATATGTCGAAAAAGCCAAAGAAAATTGGACTCAGCATAGCTTAATATTCAAAATAGGCTTTTCTAAAGCATTAAAGATAACATTCATGTCAATTTCATCAAGTGAATTACAAATAACTTCCATCCGATAAAGTTCTTAATCTTCTTAGACAAACATTTTCTCTTTTTCTTGTGAATTTTCTTTTTCACATCGTCATATTTGAGATGGTAATGCATGCATGTAAGACGAGTTGGAGTTCTTTTGAATTTTTGATTTCTGAATGAGCATAAAGAATTTTTTGTTTGCTTCTTGCCTTGAATATAAAAAAAACTCTTTTTTTCAAATTTCTGTTGAGAGATATGCATGCAGATGTGCAAGCATCTCATGATGATAATAAAAAAGAATAGTTATCTATAATTTATGTATGTAAAGTAAAAGAAGAAAGAAATTCTTGTGTAGGAAAAAAAAGTCGTAATTGTAATAAAGAATGAAATTTTTCACATGCACTTGTGAATATTGTATGGAAATTCCCTTTTGTGTTTTATTTAACAATGAAGTTTTTCTTTCATGAATCTGAAAAGCTTTGGATTTATTTTTTTCATTGATTTTTCAGACTTTTGAGGGTTGGATTTTGAATAAGATTTTTGATTAAGTTTTGGATGTTTACTAAATTTTGAATTATTTTACTTTGATTTCAGGGCAATATTAGAGAACATTGAGGAAAAGCTCAAGCATTGTCACTTTTGGTAGACACCGTTTGATCTTAAATTGGAATCATGGTGGATATTCTACTCAATGAAGTATCTGTGAATATGGTTCGAAGATCATATCTGTAGTAGATAGACCTGAGCATAGGCATCGCTTTGAACTGGTTATATGTGTATAACGGATAGCCGAAGTAAGCTAAGTACCTCGGTAGCCGAGTGGCATAGATCTCTGATCGAGTGGTCAGAGATCGCCTTTTTTGAGGTCGTGTGTTCGATTCCCATCAAACCCGACTTGTTTTACATTAGTATACACATTTGGCAGTTATAGGGAGATCTACAGTATCAAAAAAATTATTTAATGGACATATATTTTCTGATCCTGAAATTTCCAAATAATAACAATTTTGATAGCTAAAGCACACAACATTACAATTCTACATGCCTAAATAGATGAAATCCAACAGAATTGTTTCGTTTTCAAAGCTCAAAACCTTGAAACTTTAAAAACATAAATTTTGTTATGTCTTTAATATCTCTAGAGCATATCTATTTACCTGTGGAGTCATTATTCACATATTCATCGTTTAAACTAAAGGTAGATCTTCCAAGAAGGACCCAAAAAAATTTTATAAACTTTGAATTGACTTTTTGTCACATCATTATTCCCAAAAAGTATTCTAATCTACGTGCACAAAAAGTCAAAGGATCCAGAAATTAGGAATCATCAGGAGACAAGATAATCACACATAACAAAATTGACATTCAACACAGAAATGCTTTTTAATAAGAACTTTATTCACAGATCAATATCCAAGCAGACAAAAAAAGTATTTTTTTTTTTCATTACAAGAAGAAGCAATCAAGAAGAAAAAGAAAGACGAAAGTTCCTTCCCGCCTTCCTTAAATCAGCAATTTACACCATTTTATTTGCACAATTGAAGACTTTTTCACACATACAGCATGAGAAATCAGTTTGTGAATTTATCATTTTCAGGCACACACACAAAAAAAAGAAAACTTTTTTTCCTCTGTTCGGTACCCACATTCGGTAACATCAGTAGAAGTAATAGCAACAGAAGTAGGATAAAAAGGTCGTTTTACTGTGAATAATCAGACAGAAAACTTTTTTCCGCATTCTGTATTACAGCATTCTTATTTCTACTTCTCCTCTCCATCTATCGACCTCCATCATGCATGCTGAATGAATGCCTAGATATCGATAAAAAGTTTTTTGTCTTTTCTTATTTTTCAGCTCTGCTTTTTTTGACTCGAGTCATACATGTGAAAAAAATTTAAGGTTAATTTTTGTGGGGAGCATGAAAGTGATTTGGTTCATTTTGTCTTATATGTAGCTTTGGTTGATGACTTATTTTGAATTAATGATGTGAAATTTCTTAGAAATAAAATAAAGGTTAGTTCGTGCTTTAATTCTCTTTTCAATGTTGCGATCATAAGACCATGTAGGCAGGACACGTAGAACTAGTTTCGAAGAATTCTGTAACATTTGAATGGTTTCAATTCAGGATTACTTAGCTGAATCAGATTGCTTGCATTGATGAGCTTTTTGAGCTTGAGATATTTCGATTCAATTAAGCTACTTGTATTGTTGCAAACACCATCTTTAAAGATTTTTTTGAAGATGTTGATATCTGATGCATCTATAGTGAAAGATTTGGTGGGAATCGAACACTTGCAGTGCTTGAAAGATTGGCATAATGTCAACTTAATCTGTTTAGAGCTAAAGAATTAAAACTTATCTAAGTTCAAGGATGTTTTTGTCATAACCTAACAAATTATGAATATATTTCCTAGATATTATCAATTTATAAGACCTAAAATTCATTAACCATAATGAAGCTTTAGGACACTTTCGTACTTGCAATATCCTTATCTTCAGAACCTTCTCCTCCTTCATACAATACACACCGATTGTATTAAAAGAGATAGGTCATGTGAAATAAAAAAAGGAGAAGACACGAAATTATGAGCATGTATGTATGATGTATAAATGGTGCGTTCGAGGAGCATACTTGAGTAGAATAAAAAATTGGAATATATGTACATTGGCACAATAGAAGAATGTAAATAAGGTAATTTGAATTTGATAGCAAGGAGCTTAAGCATAGCAATATTTACGTGTGTAGATTGAGATTAAATATCATGGATGTAAAGTGTGGCTTGCATAAATGTGAATTTTTCTACCTTTTACCTTACCTGTGATAAAGACCATTATTACAATATAATTTAATCTATAAACTTTGCCATAAAATCACAACATGAAAATTTCTCGTTTGGTATTAAACTTTTTTCTTTACGGATCTCTTAAGAATTCCATATTTGTTGTCTCATCCTCCTCTTGTTTGACTTCCCTTCATTATTATTCGCTGTAAGTGAAAAAATACGCAAAAAAATATTTGCATAACATTTAAAGATAGGAATAAAAGGAAGTCGAAAATGAAAAATAATGGAAATTTTAAGCAGAATGAAAAGTTTGAAATTTTTTAAGGGGATTCGCGCTTTTTTGGGGTGGATTATGTGTGTTGGAAGAAGTGTTTAATCACTTTTTACATGTACTTTCAAATTGAAATCTTAAAGCTAGTCTTGATGTCGCAGAAAATTGCAAGGCAAAATTTGATGATAACTGGAAAAATTTGGAATCAAATAAGCAAGCTATTCAAGACAAGAAATAAAAAACCTTTACCTATTCAGATCAATTGTGATCTAGAGGTGCGTTAGGGCGTTTCGCAGCTAATGAGAGTTAAACGAGTGAGGATGCGCCGAACCACTGCACTCAAATCTTGATCTACAATTCATAGTGGGATCCGAACCACTCCTTTGATGACATTTCTACCTATACTGTACGTTCTTCTGTACGAGCCACTTCAGCTCCTAAGACAAGATATAACCTAGTCAAAATCATATAGAGCTACAATATTTTATTTTGTCTAGTGCTTGCTTATCTGGGTGTCTTTTACTATTTTCTAGAGTCATGGATAGGTTTTACATTGTAACAAGAGCTAGCAATCAAATAAATGCCGACATAAATTAAATAAAGGGTGTGGAACTGATCAAAATTGATCAATATATAGTTCTCAGTTTCACACCCTTGGACAAAATAAAGTTAATCCAATCCTTTTTTTTCCGATTCTTAAACTAAAGCAATATTGGAATCCATACGCAAGAAGAACGAAGAAAAAATAACATCTTGTAAAGGTGTGGAAACGATGTAAGAAAATTGTAAATAAGAAGCCAAAAAAAATAGGAGTAAAAAAGGGGATCAACTGAATATGTTCATATAAATGCGTGTTTGTATTTTCTTCATCCTCCCTAAGAAGACATTTAAGTCTCTCTCGTGCGCTTTTCCATCCACACCATAAATATGTTTTTTAGTATATTTTTACGGAAAAGAAATTCACTTCAACTGACTGAATTATTGAAAAAGTATTCGATACAGGAATAGGAAGATATTTGAGATTTAAAGCTTATTGGATGGCAGTTTTGTAATGGAATCTGATTCTTATTGAATGTGGATATAAATATTGAGTTTAAAGCTATTTTGTGGAGGGGATGTGATGAAATTTAAGGTTATGTTTTCAAATATTTTTGAGCATTTGAATTTGAATTTTTATAGAACTTGTATTGATTTTTAAAAGGATGTTTAGGCAGGAAGTCCCTTTTGCTGGTGTAAAGCCACATAAATGGAATGATTAATCTTGAAAGGATCTCCTCCTGAGTCTGATTTGTGGTCCTTTTCATCTTCCTTCTCAGTTCTATGCTCCTGTCTCTTTCGAATGCAGTGAATAAGTAAATAGCCATTGACCAAATTTTACCAATTAAACCCATATCGTTCTTTGAATACAATTTCAATATCATGTCACAAACACTAATGTAAAGAACTAAAGTCAAATGCATTTAGTTCACTTTGCTAAAGCACATCAGAAGATTCTTACATCTCAATTATCCCAACTTTATGAATGAAAATTCCCATCTGGTTTTGAGCAAAAAGAAAAAGAAATGTGAAATAAAATCAAAACTTTTGATTCCATATTGGATTTTTTTTACACGTCTTACATCCAATTTTTCCACTTATAGTGACTTTATGTTATGAACAAAAATGTTCACATGGAAAAATTCTTCTCATTCAGTCTTTTTCATTCGTTTAATAAGATAGTCGGGAATGAGTAATTTTATTTTTGCTTCTTGTTCTTTTTGACACTGTTGATGTGGGGTAAAAAAAATTTGAAAGTTTAAAATAATTTTTTTCTTGCAGGTTAAAGAGTCAATTTAGCGCAGCTAGTTTTTAATGGATAAATATGCACAACCTTATAATAATAATATGAGTGAAGGGCCTAGCCTTTCAGCTGGAGGTACAGCGATTCAATTTGTAAATAATCTATTGTACCATACCCTTTATACCTACAGTTAATAGTGGGGGATCTGAACCACTTGCAAGCTCTGCACATTGCAAAGATACGAGTACGTCATAAGACCTGATGTACCCTGGAAGACTTGGATGTGTATTCATCCAGATGCTAGTAAATTCTTTTATAACTAGCAAAGGAGGCATATTCTGTGCCAAGTACATCAATACTACACCCAACACACGAACCGAGCTTTGAAACTAGAACGGTGAAATGGAAAAAGAGCTTCAAAAATTAGACATGGTCTGAGATTGAACCCAGGACCTTTGGCACAGAAGGCCAACGCTCTACCATTTAAGCCACTGATGCCATTTCACCGCTACTAGACAACTTTGTATCGGTGCCATAAAATTTCAAATCAATCTGAGCTACAAGGAGTTAAGAATCCTCCAGACCTTTCACTTCCAGCAACTCCATTTATCAACTTCAATAAAAAATAATATCAAGCATTAAAAATTACTTTTTTGGCAATTAAATCCCCGCATGTGACACTTTAATTCTTCTCCCAAATTGATTAAGACATCTAGACGAAATGACATCCATGGTTCATTACTTCCTGCAAAAAGCAACCCCTCAACCAAAATAGCAGCAACAAACACACTAAAAAGGATAAAAAGAATATGTGCTGATGAAAAAGTTTCATTTTTTTTCATTCCACAAAAAAAAGAAGTAAAATTTGATTGGCATATGTGTGAAGCTTAAGCTTTCATGTTACGATATGTGTGACATGTAGCATAGCAACTTTTACCTATTGAACATTATAGAATAAGAAGAAGCAACATCAGACACAACTATGTGACACATGTTGTTAATATAAATTCTGACACATTCGTAGAAAATTGAGATAGAAATGAAGACATACCCTCAAAAAAAAGAGAGACAGAAGAAATATTCAATTTTCATCAGAATTCGTAAAAAAGTTTTCCATCTATATTAAAACTTTGGATAGAAAACAAAAAAGTTAATTAATTTTTCTTCATTACATACACAATTTATTTATTTTTGTACGCAATACGAGAATGGCAGTCTGTACATAGATGTGCTGCAGAATTATACTGATTGAAGTTGATTGGAAATTTGAGATGCTTCGCTCATTATGAGTGAATTCTTAATTATAAGCACATACATGAGTATAAAATAAATTAGTTATGACAACTTTTTATTCTCGCATTCTGTAACCTTTTATCTTGACATATGTGCGCAATAAATTTGTATAGAGTTAAAATAAAATTTATCATCATCAAGTTACATAAATTTAAGTATGGGAGACGTTTATTGATTGAAGTATGTGCTTTAAATCGTGGGCTTTATGTGGGCGAGAAACATAACGCGATGAAAAATGTGCGAAAAGTTAAAAAATTTGGCGCGATTTTAAAAGCGACGGAAAAGAAGCAGTAATGCAGAGTCGACATGCTTTTTGGTGCTTTTCACTTTTCCAGGCTGATTCTATAGTGCCCTAAGCATAGTAAAACTTTATTCAAACTCTAGAGCAGTGGTTCTCAAACTGTGTGCCTCGAAAAAATTTGATTGCTAAAATTGACCATTTATTTTCATATTTTGTGACTTCAAAAAGGTTTATGTTTTAAAAAAGTGCCGTGGACCAAAAAAAGTTTGAGAAACACTGCTCTAGAGTATAAAATGTATTACTTGATATTCATTTCTGAGGTTGGATTCACAGTAAATTAAAGTTTATCCATCAAACTCTCTTTCTCAATGCTCTTTATATACAAGCTGGCTTTTTTTTTTAATTTCGTGTCCCCCGTGCTCCAAACCGAATAATCCACATAAACTCAATAAGAACAAACAATAAACCAAACATCCTCAACTCCTCCACAAAATAATGTTTCCTCGTAAAATGGCAAAGTTTGAAGGTGGGATGGAAAACTTCCAATTAATCTTTATCATAATTAAATGCCATTTTGGGATGTAATGAATGTTGATTGCATGGGAATATTACATCATGCCGAAGCTATAAAAAATTAAGTTTTCATCACGAAACTTGAAATGAAGCTAATTTCTATTAAACTTTGTCATGTAACATCTACTTGACATGTGTGTATTTATGTAATGTAAATTGATATTGAAAAGTTCTTCAAAATTATGGGAAATATTCATGCCAATAGGAATTTATGGGAAGTTCTTAGATCAAAAAAATTTGATTGATTGAAAATTCAAAAGAAAAATATGTGAAAAATTGTAATCTAATATGTTGAATATTAATACATACCGAGGCAAGTCTTGAAGATGAATTTTTAATGAACTTCTTTGATATGTTCGAGAAATTGGATATGATCAAGTTTTGCATATCATCGTTCATTAAAAATTCAAGAGTTTAAGATGTTTTAGAATTTATGTGTGGAATAGAAAATTTCCTAAGGACTTTGGAATGTACGGTAAAGCTCTTCCAAGTCGTAATAAGGATGGTTGACGCTCTAAGCCAATTCTATGCTTCCTCTAGATAAGCAACCAACGCAAAAACAAAAAGCGAATCCCTAGTTTGATCCTCCTTACCACGGCACTGAACTCTTCACTTGGAATTTGCTTCTGTTAAACACTATGATATGCCAAGAGACGATGTCAACGTTGATTCGAAATAAGTTTAAACTTGTTTCGAATGTATTTCGAACAAAATTTCGTAATTTCGAAAATAATATTTTTTATGAAAATTTTAACTTTTCGCAATTTTTGACTCAATTCACTTATTATTTAAGAATTGAATCCTTCAACTATGTCTTTTAACACTCATATAATCGTTTAATCGATGACAAATGCAGCAAACATTAGTTTAATATGATTGTTTTCAAAAATATTCTAAATTTTTTGTTGTTGTTTACATTGAAAATTAAAATGTCATTAATTCACTTGCATTAATTATTTAATAAATAAGTAATGATTCATTACAGTTGAGTGGATTTATTTAGCATTTTGATGATGAAAAACAAATATTTAAACCATTAATTAAAGAGATTAGACATTATTAATTTAACGTGTAAAAAAAATTTGAACTAATGCTCGAAAATAAGGTACCAAAAAAAATTCAATATCGAAAATAAGGACTCGTTGGCGTACCATAGGTTAAACACTTTCAGCTGCATTGCCACTTTTGAAGGCAGAATAAGATGGAGGGAGTTTATCATAGTTATTAAACCCCTTTCACTGTTTTTACCTACTTTATTTTAGTCACATTTTTGAAAAGAAGTCACTAGACAGTCATAACAATGCATGACCAAAATTCAAATTTTTAATTGTATGATCCTTGATTAAGTATCTTAATCTTTAAATACTAAAATTCGATTTCATAAAACATTCATCAAAAAAACAAAGGTTTTGTAAACAAATTAAGCGATTAATGCAAACAACCCAAACCTTCAAGTCTGCAACTGATTGAAAAAATTCTATTTCCAAAATAAATAAGAACCAATTTTCATAATTTACTCGATAAACTCTCAAATTTCCTTACTAGATTGATGAGGAGCTTCCTAAAGATTTAAATTCAAACTCGAATGTTCCAAACAGTTGAAGTCTTCCCACGCGTGTTTGTTTCATTTTAATCTACATTACGATTTATTTTCTGAAATTTTATTGATAAAGCAAAAAAAAAATGTGTAGGATGAAAATGAACCTGAATGAAAATTTCTCCCTCTGTGACAATTGGAAAGATTCTGTGAATGGAATATTTTGAGCTGTAGGACATCATTTAACTATAAAAGTTTATTGATAAAATAATGATACTTTATCGAGAAGAATTGAAAGTTCAAATGTTAGGCGAAAATAACATCTATGAAGGAGGAATTTGTGAAGGTAAATGACATGTCCAATTGTCTTTGGACTGTTGAATTTAAACTGTATATAAGGAGATGTACCAAGAATATCAAATTGCCTAAATTAGATGATTCTGGATCTTTTTGCAATTTACAAAGTTGAGGCTATGTTTCTTGTTCAGACTAAGTTCAGTTGATAATGGAAGATAGATTTAAGAGCCAAAAGTAGTGAATTATCTTCAGTGCATCGAGGGTGCAGCACTGTTTTGTTAAATTTCAATGTTATCTTTTCAAAATTTAAATTTGAATTTGTCAAAATTTTCTCAAAAGGAATTTATAATACATATTTTTTGCAATAATCCAATATATTTGGGGTCGTTCATTTATGAAAGTAACGGTCAATTTTTGGCCAACAATGGAAACAATGGATTTCGAGGAATTTCTATTGTACTTTTCATGCTGACACCCCCCTCCCCCCTTCCTTGACTTCATAACGGCCTCTTTGGTATTCCTCGAATTCTTTTAATATTATTATTTCATTCATGGTTTCTATTCCTATTCAAAGTTCTAAGAGAGTCTACAGTTGGTGATTGCTTTGAAGTTTAAAAATATTCCATTACATTGCCATTTATTATTTATTATTGAATAAATCAATGAAGAAATGAAATTATTGAGTGGATGGCAATGGCAATTTTGTTCTTTTTGTGACAGTGAGCTTTTAATGGAATTGTTGGCTCAGTGGGTCTTCATGTTATTAAAGATGATGATTCTCGAATTCATGATTTCTCGAAAGTTCAATTTGTGGAAATAAATTAAGAATTTAAGTCAGAATCGCTATCGTTAAAGCGATGGCATAATTATCTGAATATTTCTCACATTTTTCAATAAAATTCACAACTTGAAATCTCAATAAATTCAATAATCTAAAATCAAATCTAATTTCATTATTTCACGATGTTGACGATGTCGAAACATATACGTATACATGGAACAACAAAATTGTTGCAAAGGAAGTATATATTTTTTATTTGACAAGATTTGATAGCTAGCAGCAATTTTTTGGATTAATTGAATCGACCGCATTCACATCCGATCCCATTTTCACGCATCACTATGTTTTATCGTCATCATAAATTACTGCATCACTCGATACACATATGGATGTGGATGGAGGATAGAAAATTCCTTGTCTATATTTTATATATGCATGGATGTGATTTAATATCTAATATTGTCGGATGGATCGTAGGGAACGTACAATATCCCCGAAGGTATTTGAATAAACTTCCTTTCATTAAATTGTTTTAAATTGAAATATGTGCTTGAGATTCAACGTCGGAGGCTATTTAAAATTGACTTAAAAAAATTGAATATATTTGAGGGTTGTTAGAAAAGTATTTAGAATTTTTTGACCAATTATGGGTTGTTGGGAATCAACCCCATCCGCTCGAGAGGGGTCTGTCGTTGTGTGATATTGTTGGTTTATTGAAAATTTTGTGACAGATATAAGAAGGGGTCTAAAAGTCCTATTTTTCGATGTTTTGAAGTAACAAAATAATGATTCAAGTCCCTATCTTCCCCTCTCTTATGCTGCAATACCTTTAATTCCTAAATAGCCAGTTTTGCACTTCACATTTGCAACTCAATCCCTAAAAACACACTCATTCACTTTAAACTTCATTAAATACCAAAAAACAATTCAAATTTCTGAGGAATTGCAAGTTAAAAATTTCAAAAAGAATGGATACAAACATTTCATCTGGATTTCCATGAAGTGTGAAGCTGAAGATTAGTTTCATGTTCCACAAAAATTTATTTCTGGTTTTAAAAAAAATTAATGCATAACAAGAATATGTGCTGGATTATAGAAATGTTGTGGAGCAAATTTCAAAAAGTATTTTGTTGAACATTTTTATGGAATCATCTTGTGTCTATGTTTAGAAGATAAAAAAGTTAAAAACAAAATTAGAATTTTAAATTTTGAATTTTGTTTGCTTCGTTTGAATTTTAAGAATGTATTAAAATTTGCAAGCTGATGTTTGCGGGCTTCATTTTTATTTTTGTGAATTTTCTTTAAAATTTTGAGATCAACATTTTTTTTGAAATTTTCTGTAGATATTAACGTGAATTATTTCAAGTGCCTTGATGGTGCTATATAAGTTATTTGTCTGCTAATTAACGCTCCTTCATTTATGGAATTTTCAGTCGAAAACAATTCTTCAAAATAGCTAATTCACTTAATTTTTACGCAATAGTAAAAATCTTCATCTTATCATATTGCGTTTAATTGTGGTAAGAGTTTCAAGATGACGCTAAAATTTTCTCTCAACATTTCTGGCAAAAAAAAAAAGAATTTGTGTTGTTGACAAAACGCGTGTCTAATGTCAAATGAAAATTTATTTTTTCCTCATTATTTTCAATTGTCATTCACACGTGCAATTCAAATGAATTAGATTTACATTGAAATTTATTGAGATAACTTTTCATTGTCATTAGTCACACTTTTAACCAAAAATCAACTCTGAATATAACAACAAGATTATTCAAACATCTTTATAAGAATCATTATCACAACGTGATTATTAAGAAGAGTATCAAGTATTGATGACTGTAAATTGAAATTTTCACGTGTTTCCAAGGTACTTGATTTGAAAAATGACTTGAAAAACATTTTAATGGCTTCTGTTTTTCGATATTGATATTTAAACTGACGTAAATCGTTTCTTTTGTTTCATTGTGTAGTTTTCAGTTGAATTTTCGCATTATACTCGTAATTTATCATTTGAAAATTATTTTGATGATTCACCTTCATCTTTTAACAGTTTGTAGGCAGACAAACAAATCTTTGATTTTTAGACAACAGCTTTTAAATAGAGTTCTGATATTTTGGTATTAAAAAACTTAAATATTTTAAATTAACAATTTTCGAATGCAATTATGACATTTTATAAGACTATTCTCAAGTAATAAACACTCAGATTTAACATTTACAATTCAAAGTAATATTAACTAACAATCCAAGTATTAAAGTATCAGTTCAAGTGTGTTTATATAGCAGAAACAATCTATAAATTGATTGATTTACTGCAGTTGAATAATACTTTGATTTTCACTTATAAACTAAAGTGTCATTTGCTAAAGTTTCATAAGTCATTCAAGGAAAGTTTCAGTTTCATGATGCAGAAATGTTCATCCTTCAATCGATGAACTCAAACTTTCATGAAAATAAACAGTAATATAAAGTTTAAGGACTTTTAAGTATCAAGATCAAGTCTTACAAATGAATTTTACTGTCGTAAGTTACAATAAGTTTATAAAGTTCACAAAAGTAGGAAGGATAACAGTTTCTTGCAAGAAAAGCCCAAAATTCCTATTTCTACTTATGAAAACTTAAGGTAAACTCTTCAAAATCAATTTACACACAAACACTTCAAAAATTCCTCCAAAAAAGTTCAAAGTAGAAAGTTCAAAACATTTTCATTAAAAATCGAGTCGTCTTCATCGTCATCAATTTAAATAAGTTTCAATAAGAGGAATTAAAAGGTCATGAGGACAAAATAGTTGAGTAAAACTTTTCTTCAAGCTCCAATGGATAATAAATTAAGAAAAACTCACCCCCAACCTCTTCAAACTATGAACAAAAGGAGTAAAAATTTATTCAAATAGAAAATTATTTTAAAGCAATGAAGAAGAAGTTTAAGATGAAAATGAGAATTGGTTAAATACAAGAAAATTTGTCTCAAACCTTAAAATGTGAAAAGAGTTGATGACAAGAAATTATGAGAATGACAAAGTTCAAATAACAAAATCCGATTTTAATTATGCTTGAAGAATTTTTAAAGTCTTATTAAAATTCAATTAGAAAATTATTTTCACTTTATACTGTTTTAAAATGGAACAAAGACGCACACACACATTAATATATTTGCATAAACTGACGAGATGTTGCTCCAGCAGTAAGTATAAGTAGGAGCAAAACATCCATTATGATGGAAATAAAACTACGGAAAAAATTATTAACATTTTTCAAAGTTGATGTTTTATGTCTTAAAACGAGGAATTAATGTTGAGTATAAAAGCATTCTGCTCGTTATAGGCAACATATGTTGTCAAGATTGTAGATAGAATATTAAAGCATTAAGGAATAAAAATTGTGAGGATAAATCAAACTTTTTTTCAAGTGTTGCTGAAGGAAAAGCTTTAAAGTTTGTTATAAAAGTATTCAACAATTTTTTGAGCTGAAATATTTGATGTATCAGAATTTTGAATCCTTAAAATTAATAAAATGATTTTGCTTCATTTTAAAACAATTCAATTTCTTTTGCATCTTTTTGAAACAATAAAAATTTTTGCATCTTCATGATTCAAACCTGTAAACTCGTTAATCCCCTTTTGAACTCAACTTAACAATATTTCTGTCCATTCAATTGACTTTATTTTATTCCATTTATCTGTAAGTATTAAAAAATATGGAGAACAAACTCAATTGAAGTATTCAATATCCACTTCCACAGGAAAATTGTTGACATTTCACATTTTATTGCTTATCTATTGAGAATTTTCCTTTTACCCACTTTGATCCTCTCGAATCTTTGCATATAATGCACGACAAAGTAAAATGTGTCATCGAAATGATAAATCCACTTATCGTTAGCTTTCGTTTATGCTTCTCTTGGGACACAAAAAAGTCAAGTTGTTCCAATTCAAAGTTCACATCTTGCTTTTCTTAAATTTTATATAACAAAAAAATTGACAGAAGCTTTTATTTGATGTAATTTTTGTTTGTGATTTAAATCTGTTATTTTTAACCATATTCTTTTTGTATGAAAATTACATGCCATTGGCAGAATCAGATATATCATATTATAAAGTGATTTTTTTGAAAGATTTTTAACGCGATTGTCTACAATTAATATTGAATTTACAAGGTCTAGTCAGCTAGCCTATTATGCAGGACTTAACATTAATTGACAAGGCATGTAAAAACTTGACTTTAAAATATCTGACTTAATAATTAGGATTAAAATGTACTAAATCCTGGGTTTGATCCCGTGATTACAAACATTTCAAACCAGGGTTTGAAATTCCTATTAAAAATGTTTAATTTTAACTTTTGAATGAATTTAAATGAATTTTAGTCAAAAAAAAAATCAAATCCATTTTGATTGATTCTAGCCCAGTGTTGTTCAAAATTTTATGAACCACGGCACACATTATGAGTAAGCCATTACTAAAGTCGCAAACAGCATGCGGCTCGCGTCATTTACAAAAATTTTCTACGGCACATGAGTGTGCCACGGCAAACAGTTTGGACAACACTGTTCTAGCCAGAGCTTGAAGTCGATATGGTTCGACTCATGACTCAAACTCAACTTTTCTCGAGTCAACTTATTTTTTTTCGAATCGACTCTAGTCAACTCGCCTCAACTTCGAGCTTTGATTCTAGCTAATATAAAAATATTAAAATATTCCTCAACTTAACGTACTTTTATCAGCATTTTATTTAATTCAACAGCTTACAGCTTCAGATTCATGTTATTTTTAAATCACGCATGTATGTTCAGCATAAAATTCAATGAAAAATAATACCTTCATCTGACTGATGTATCATTTAACTTAAGGGAATTTTTTTTCTTTTATTGACATATAAAACTTTTTTACTTTAATATGGTCAATAACAGGCGTTGATAAGGCTTTGATGTCGTATCATGTTTCTGTTGTGCTTTAAATATTATTGTGATGTTGACATTATCAGTCTTGATTGAATTTAAATATCAAGCAAGTTGCTTACTCTTTTGGATGTCATGTTTTTAGAAACAAATCACAAATGCTAGCTTCGCTCCTTAAATGGTCTCCTTTTGATATTCTTATAAATCCTTAACTTCAGTTCAATGCAAATAAGAGCAAGATTCTTAAATTCTTTCTTGTACATTCAAATTTATCCAAGTATTTTATACAACCTTCAAGATAATAAAAGCAATAGAATAGAGAATATTTCCACATCTATTATGTGCATTACGAATAGTCTTGTCTTTTCAAAAGACAAGATCATTCACATGTGCATAAAATTTTTACAATAAAAATATTTCATTGTTGTAGCATCTGTGTACGTATGATACACAAAACAGAAATGATTTAGTTTTGATTTCAAAAATAAAAATTTTTAAAACTTAAACAAACAGAATGGAACGATTGAGAAAAAACACTTGTGCATTTCCACTTCAATTTGCTGCAATTTTAAATTACAGAATAATTCAAAAAGTTGAAGCAAGGAAAAGTTTCCGATTCAGGAAGTTCTTGTGATGCACAATGATGTTGAAAAATTTTATTTCAATAAAAAGAAAATTTATTTTAAGAAGAAAAAACTTTGCTCGATTGCAAGTTCTTTCCTCTCAATTTCATCGTTCACTTTTTTTTTCTTGAGATTTTTATTTTTGCCCATTCAGTGGAGTTGGTATTGCTTTGCTCAGTTTTTCTGTATGACTGGATGTAAAAGGGATTTGGATTTGATGATTTGATGTGCTTCAAGGGAGTTGCATCATAATAAATTGAAGAACTTAGAAGTGGGTAAGAACCTGGTAGGAAATGAGAACCTGGTAGTATGTAAAAATCTATAGAAAGTAAGACCCGAATGGCACAAGTCGGTTAATTGATAAGAAATCTGGCACTAAGCTGGTGTGAATCTGGCATGGTGCTGGATTTAAATCGAATTTTTATTCGATAAGCCGACTGGTGCCATTCTGGAGAACCATGTAGGTAACCAATACTGAAAGCAACTTTACCTCTTTACTACTTCTCAAAAAAGCTATAATCCTTCATCTTATTCATTTCCTACTCGTCTCTTTCCAATTAAATTGAAAGAAATTGTTTGCAAAAATTCTTGAACAAAATGATTATCATCATCATTGATTGCCAAACTAGGTCACAATGGAGGGAATACATTTTTATATTTAGCATGGATAAAATGCACTTAATCAAACAATTGATTGATAAAGAATGAAATTGCATTCAACAGAATGTAGATATCTGCAATTTTCAACTTGATTTATTTTTTAAAAGATCTAGAATCGTGTAAAACTTATAAGGGTTTTAGTAATGATGTTAATTTCTCGGTATTTTGTAGATTATTTGATCGAAGAACATAATGAGCTCTAAACCAACGAAGAAATGAAATTCATAGATTTTGAAGCAATTAAAAATTATTCTTGCTTCTTCGCAGAAAATAATTTTGTAGTGAACTTGATAAAACTTTTAATTGCAAATATTTTAAAGCGTAAAAAAAAGCTGATTACATAAAAATGATGTGGAACTGACAACTTCTAGCTTCAACAGAATTCATTGGAATTTTTTGATGAATTTATGTTTTCTGTTCTTTGAACTACATGAAGCCAAGAGTTGTTCATCAATGACTGCATTGTGTAAACTAAAAACTTCTAGTATTGGTTTAATAAAATTGTTAATCATCATTACCCGAATGGCAATCCAGCACCATGCCATTTTCACACTAGCTTGATGCCGAATTTCTGATTGATTAATCGACTTGTGCCATTCGGGTTAGTTTCTAAGTTTATGATGGTATCTTAATTCGACGGAGATATAATCGAGGTATAGAAGCCTTTGTCTAAGCAACAAGAAAGCAAAACTAAAGGTCTAAAACCTTTTAATCTTTTGATATTCATCCGACTCATCAAAACCATTTAATAACAATGCTATCAGCAGATTCCCGGTAATATCCTTATTACCGACTAGTATAAAACTCATAACTATATCTAAAAATCAGCACAAAAAAATCGCACTCCTCACAAATCGAGTGCAAAACAAAAATTGATTTTATAACACAATTGAAATAGAAAATTTAAACTGGATAAAAAAACTTTTAAACATGCACTGATTCCATCGATTACGATTTGCAGCTAATGTTAAAATAATACTTCAACAGAATTAGGTCAATAAATGAACTCTCGAGTTCTTATTTTCTGATAATGAAACGAAGCTTTTGTAGTTTGTTGTGGAACTAGATGAAAAATTTAAGTTGCGTAGGACTTGTGACGATTAGGGCGCAGTTTTCATGGATTAAAATGTGAGAATTTAATTGGGGATATTTTTGGAAGTTTTAAGGACTCAATTTAATGATTTTTGTGATAAAGCTATAAATTGCAACTCAAGGCATCATTTTTGGACCAAATACTAGCAAAAACTTCAATAAAAATCCAAATTTTCCAGAATACCTCAATCCGAGGACATTTTATTGAACATTTGGTTTGAACAGCTTCAAATTTTGCTCAAAAAAACAAAATCAAGCACATAACAATCCAAAAGTTCAACATTGTCACTACAAATGTTTTTATTGTCACAAAACTTTCTCGACAGCACGACAATCCAAAAACTTTATGCCATCCCCAAAAAGGCCCCTCAAGCAACACGCCAAAAAAAGTCAAAAATGAAACAAGAACATAACAAAAAGCAATATTGAGGCAATTGAAAGCTATCGCTTTGATGACCCCATTTTTACTAACCTCTCGACGCTCACACACATGCACACCATTGATTTGTTTTTGTCATGACGGCATTTGTTGAACATTTTTTTTTCATTCTTCCTCTTGTGCTCCTTTTATTCCCACTCCTGCAACAACCCATTTGGATATGCTGTCAGAAGCAATGAAAATGAAATTTTTTCAATCATTTTGTGCTTTGAAACCCGCTGGCTGTAAAATGGAAAAGTGAACTGTGCGGAATGAAAATCGAATTGAAAAAAAGAAAATTTGCAGCATTAAATTGAACATAAATCGAGTTTTTTTTTTGCAATGAAAAAATGGCGAAAGAAATTGCATTGTTTGTTTAGCAGCAGGCGCGTAGCCAGGAAGGTCTTGTACCCCCCCCCCCCCCCCTTTAACGTTTTGAACCGCATCGAGAGCATGGCCTAAAACGCTTAACAGGGGAACAATACTCTCCTGGCTACGTGCCTGTTTAGCAGAAAAAGAAGTTTGTAATTTGTGTACTTTATTTGTCGTTTATAAACTTTGTTTAAGAATTATTTCTTTAGGAACATCCTGAAAGGGTTTTAAATATTTAAGGCCTTTCAAAAATTAAAGAAAATTTTTAATCAAAAATAGGGTTTGACCCTCACAACCCCTCTCGAGGATTAACAGTCTTAGGATTTAGTTAATCTTACAGTTATTTTTTTGACACTCAAATAATTTGTAATGGGACATCCTTAGGAGTGTAATAAGAGCAAAGCGGGAGCGATTAGATATGCAAGCTATAAAGCTGCAACGTCATAAGTGTCGCATGAAATCAAGCTTTGAAGACTACCAATCGTAATTATTCCCCATATTTGAGTCACCAAAACCAAACCCTTTGCTCAAATCCATCTAAAGTTTGTTATTAAAAAAACTTCTCGTACAATCTTTCAAAACTTTCATCTCCAAACTTTGAAATTTAAATAATTCCCCACAAAAAAAGTGTCTGAAAGTGATGCTTGCAATATTTTGTCTTCATTTTGCATCCCCATTTTGCCGTTTCAAACTTGATGACATGAAGGAAATGAGCTTCAACCGTGCAAGTTCCTGTTTTTAAGCTTTTTTTCTGACGAACAACAAACAAATTCAATTTTTCACTTGTTTTGTTTTTTGATTTTTTTATATTTTGGTGTAGATGTGTTGTGTCTGCATTAGACGTTGACGATCATTTCAGTCTAGTTATAAAAACCCGCTTAGCGTTCGTTGGCATCAAAATTGAAAACAAGACTATGAGACTTTTGACGAATTAATGATTTCAAATTGAGATGAAAATCAAAGTTTGTTTTAGTTTAATAGGCTTCATTGAATTATTTTAATTATACTAGAGTCAATGATAAATACTTTGGAGCGTAAATTTTGAGGGACCTAAAGTTTGATCTAAACGACATTCAATCCAAGATACAAAAAAATTATAATTTCCTGATTAACAAACTTCCTGGCCCCTCCCTCTCCTGTCACAATGTGACACAAATTTGTGGACTCTCCCCCCCCCCCCTAAATGTTAGACCTCACTAATCTTGAAATAAATTAATTTTTCATTATGTTGATTTTCATGCAACAATTTCATCCAGTTGCATCAGACATCTTCAGCGATTATAAATATCGGACAACATAACTTCCTACAAGTAAGAGCAATTGTTTACCTTATATCTGAACTGAATTCAATTCGGAGGAAGAAAAGCATACCAGAGGCAATCGTGAAAAAATGCACTAATATGAAAGAACTAGCAATTGAAAGCAAACAGGAAGAGTCAGGTTAAAAAAGAAAAACAGCTCATGTTGAAGTTATGAATAAATAAATAAATGTACGTATGTATGTTAATCGATCAGAAATTTCAGGATTTAAACCAAAGCCAGCACCATGTTAGAGCCATGCGAGCTTGGTACCGGATTTTTATTCGATTAACCAACTTGTGCTTTTGGAAAGATGTGAAATACATGCACTGGTGTTTTCTATTATGTCTAAAGAAAAGTATAAAACGTTAAAAAAATAGGAAAGAAGGCAAATTTAGATAATCACATAGAAATCAGCAAATTTAGTCAAAAAGAAAAAGAAACGCACACACAAAATATAAATTATAATTTGTTTATAAAAATGATAGCTAAAATTGTACTTGTCTTATCCAATGAAGTCAGCAATTTTCTCATAAAACCAAAATAATCATGATGACTCAAATACCTCTCTTTGGACTATCAAGAAAAAAAAACTAAAATGTTCTATTTTTGGGTTGATTAAGAAGAAATGAAGGAGCATTACATGAAGATTATTTGATTTTGTTGAATCATGTGAGCTTAAGGTTCATAAAAGCCAGTAAATGAAAGGAAATTGCTTTTCTCATGATAGGGCAGGTAGTCATACATGTTTTCCTTTATATTCTTAATGCATAATCATTAAAGCCATTTGTTTACTTCTACTTAATGGATTTTATTCATAGAAATAAGGTTTGTTGAATATTTTGGACAACAATGGTACGAAAATGAGAGATGGTTTGACTTTGAAGTCTGCAAACTTGAAAATAATGATGATGAAAATTTTAATAAATTCAAATGTCCATGCAGGGGTGTAGTCAAAAGATTTTAAGGGGATTTATTTTATTTATGATAGGGTCCCATCATGTTAATTTTTCCTTGACAATATATTTATAAGGTCTTTAATTTAACTACTTGATCACAATAATAACTCTGTAAGAATCCATATTTTTATTATAATAACATCCAAGTATTCTCATTCAAATTCAGCCTTCTCATCATTTTCCAAATATTATAATATTTTTTTTTACATAAGTCTCTCAAAATCCTCAATCTCAAGTTTAAGTTCATACAAAAAAAAAATCTATCATCCATTCAGGATGAAGTAAGTGAATAAATTATACATATCACAAAATATATTCAGATCGATTTGGTGATGTAAGCATCGTTCGATATTTTGCTTGCATCTTAAATTCAAATCGAATTTATTTCTCAGAAAATTGAGACGTTTGAGCAATAAAGTAATGAATTTCAGGAAGTTAAATCAATATTGGTTAAGGTTGAGATAAAATCCTAGAAAGTAAGTCTTTGGGTTTAAGAATAAAAATTAAAGATTAAGTTTTGGGAAGTTGTATGCCAATTAAGCGAAGGCTTAATGATTTATACAAAGTCCTGATTCAACTTAAGTGTCCTTGATTCGATTCAAATTACTTTAAGGTGATCCGAGGTCTACTTCATTTGAATCTTATTGATTTGTCAAGCTCTGTATTTGTAACATATTCTATGAATTTATGCTGTTAACAATGAATTAATATTACAAAAAGAGTATGAAATACTCCATTGGTAGCAGCTGAACTAGGTTTCCCAACAGAACACATTTAATTGTTGGTTCAAACTGTTTGTTGTTATTTAAATTCATTTAAATACCACAAAATTACACGAAAGAAGTAAAAAACCTTATAAACAATAAAACATCAAATTTCCAAAATTTACCTTCATTTAATGAAATAAAAATATTTTGTTCAATTTTAAATGCTTCAGATTTAAACAAAACTCCACAAAGCATTTAATTTTAACCCCAAAAATATCAAATTTTCTGTAATGAATCCTGATAAAGCACACAAAACTCACGTGAACTAATGAGATTATACATAAATTTACAAAATGCTCAACAAATTACTAACAGTGTAAAATATCAAAGTGAATTTTCCACAGAAACCAAAACTACTTATATATGTTGCGACTGCTATAATTACTGAATCTCTTCGGTGGGTTCGTTCAATTATTACGTTCGCTTTTTAAGAAGGAAATTGAAGCTAAGATTTTGTGTAGTTTAATAAAAATTAAAGAATTTAGACGAATCTAGAAAATCCGTGTTTTACGTTACGTAATAAGTGAACGGTTCCTCACCAGTGCTTCATATGTTTGTGGAATTTAATTAGAAAATACATCTAAGGTTTCATTTTAACCTGGATTTGTAAGTATTTGTTTTGCATTTTAGTCAAAGGAATTTCTCATGCCTTTGAGATTCGAGTGTTATACACTTTGTTGCACAAATGTTATGTGATGCAGCTAGACTCAAAGGTGAAAATTTTTAGAAAATATTTGAGGCTTTAACTACAAATAATGAGATTATAGTTTCTGGTTGCATTATATTATTGAAAAAGTCTACATTTCATAAGTAGAGCAGCAAAATTTTTAAAGTAAGGGTTCGACATAGGACAAAGAGGAAGTAAAGCTTCTGAGAAAAAATTAACAAAATCAGCTTTGAACAGTAGCGTTAGCCTTGATGTAGAATGTCAACTTCGAGATGATTTCTATGGTTTCCTTCATAACATTTGATGTTACCTAAGGGTTCATCATGCTGCAGCATCCATAACAATATACAAAATCCTTGACAACACAAAATTATTTTACAAAACAATAGAGAAGCAATGATAAATCACATAAATTCCTGTGACGTAAACAGAAAACAATTTTTGTTTTCCTCCATCATGTCTACAATCAATTTGTTGTATGACAATGGAGCAAGGTCACAGAAGACGAAGAATAGACTATGCATCTGACATTATAATTCACATTTGTCTATTCTTTACAATTTTCTCATTCATTTGTCATTTCTATGGCATTAAATCAGCTGAAAGAGGAGAAAAGATGAGCATTAAAGCTGAATGTTCCAAGGACGTAACTGAAATATGAAAGACTGAATGAATAAAGACAGGAAAATTTGTTCATTTATCATACTTAATTTATTGTACAACTTTCATTCCTTCTATTTTTTTCAATTTAAATTTAAGCCTAAAATGTAACAGTTTCATCATCTTTATTTTTCAATTGTAGGTAAAATTTCACATTTTTTACTTCCTTCTTTTTTTATTTTAATTTTTTTAAGTTTTATTTTTCATTTTTTTTTCGTTATTTAATTACATTTCATTGAAATATTCTTTTATGTATGTAGAAAACAAGAGAAAATATTTTAGGGAATAAAAAAGTTTAAGAAAATTTTATGGGAGTTCTGTGGGGGTCTATGGTTTGAAAATTTGAGATTGAATTAAATTTTAACCATTGACCCTCCAGAATTCTCGTAAAATTTATGTTTTAAAATAAATGAATTTTTTTTTCATCTTTTTGAATTATTTCAAGGATATTTTTTATAAATATTATAAAGTGTGTGTATTTTTCATTGGTTGATTAAAATATAATATAAATATATATTTCTAGATATTCTTTTTTTTTTCATTTATTTTATTTTATAGTATTGAAGCAATGAGATTAATCCAACTGTGCTTGAGATCTCATTCATAAATAAACAGAATTGATTAAATTCCTGGAAAATATTAATGATGGAAAAATCTCATTTCCTCATCCTATGCATGCTTGGTAGATAAATTGTTTATGATTAAGAGATAAAAAGGAAATTATGATGAAATTTTGCTTTTCAATCTCTCAACATGAAATTTTTTTTTTCTCTTTTTTTTTATGACGTAAATGTGCCACCTTCTTCCTCTCATTTTCATATTTAGTATTTTTTTTTCTTGCATATTTGACAAATAAAAGAATTGATTTTATTTTTATTTTTTATTATTATTCACTAATACATAACAAAACATTAAAGTCTTTATAATAAAACAAATTGCGGTGTCTTATATTGATGGAGATGGGGAATTGATGGATTTTCTTTGAGGTTATACTATTTTTTTTTGTAGCTTTCAAAGCTAGCTTTTTGGCTATTTGTCTTTACTTTACTGAATCATAGATAATATTTGTCAAGACTAGGTATATTTGGGTTGACACATTCCAAAATTATCCAGGAATACTCCTTAAATTAAATCAACCCTCAAATATTCAGCCGTAAACCTCAATAATTTATTATAAACTCTTAAAAGCTTTAAATTACATTCCAAACCTCCAAAAAATCCACCAAAATCCCTACTCCACCCTCAAGTCATTTTACATCATATTCTCATGAACTTCCATGCAAAAATAAGTCAGTTCATTGTCTAGGATTAATAAAACTTATCATATACATAAATTATTTAAGTACTTTTCATTTCACAATTAATTACTTTTTATCATTTTCTTGTTAACTTCCATGTTCAGGCATGGAAACTCTTGAAAAAAAAAATATAATAAAAATTTTCTTCTAATTAAAAAGTTTCATTTTAGCGCTAGTGAATTTTCTTGAATGCTTGTGTGTCTTTTTTACTTGATTTTTTTTTTGAAATTTTTTTCACCTTTTTTTATTGTAATAAAAACCAACACCGAGAAAAAACATTAATAGAATAATTTATTTTAAATTTTTTTCATTTCTGGTTTTAAAAAAATATTATGCACATATTTGAGGGATTTATGAGTGGAATGAAGAGAATGTTGTTGAATATTGAGAGAGGTCCTTTATAGTTTTTAATGAAAGCCTCTCAAATAAAACAATACATCCTCCTTTATCCCAGCCAATAATCCTCATTATTATTTTTTTAATTCACCCATTATTTTTATTATTAATGCAGTTTTTGTATTATTTTTTATTTGAGGCAGGAATTAATTTAAAAAATACTTCCATAATTTGCATGCTTGTGTATGTAATGAGTGTACTGTGTCTGCATGAATGAGAGACAGAGAAAGAGAGATAGAGAGAAAGTATTAAAAATTGAAAGGGGAAACATTAAATATTAATTCATTATTATTGTTATCTTTTATATCTTTTTTTGTTGTTGTTTTATTTTTAAAATTGCATTTTACGCCTGGAGCATAATTAATGTTATCAAATTGAATGCTATCGCAGCTTTTTTAATTCAATTAACTATAGGTCGTAGATTTATTTTTATTATGTTATTATAATACATTTAAATTATTATTAATCTGATTCTGGTGTCGTGCATGTGTGTGTGTGTGTTGGCTTGGCGGTTGTTAAATTCATCCTCATTTCTAGCATATGAAAATTTATTTTATTGCCTTCCGGGATTTTTATTTGTGAATTTTTTATGATCAATTTATTTTTTTGTTTTATTTCGAAGTTGTAAACAATAAAAATATTATTTATGATGGATTTGGTAGCTATTTGGGAGCTATTTAAAGGATTTTTTCAAATATTTAAGCTCATTAAATCTTAATTCAATTATGGGGGAAATTGAAATAATTTTTATGAATTTTAAATGAGGCTTTTTGGAACTTTTTAAACATTTAAAAGTTTTTTAAATTTTAGAATTTAAATTTTTTTGAAGATTTTAAAAACTTTAATTGAAAATGCAGTAATTTTAAATTTTTTCATAAACTTTTGAGATTTGAATTCAATTTCGTGAAGACTTTAAATTGATTTTCCACTTTTTATGCCTTACAAACCGCCACAATCGATAAATTCTTCCATTTTTTCACCTAATAAAACACCTCGTTTAAATCCTTCACTCAATTAATTCAATTCAACTCAAAACCCTTTAATTCAATCCAATAAGTAAATTTTCATCCTACATTTCCCCACAAAACTCTCTTAAACAATTATCATTGTAGTTAATTAGTCGTCACTAAACTCCATTAACATCTACACGAGAATTTAATTCAAAAACCAGATTTTTTTTCTTTTTTAAAGCGTGGGAGTCTAGTTGACATCCAATTAGGTTTCCCACGCACAAGAAAAAAAAAACATTTAAACCGTAAATCTCTCTGCATTGAGCTTAAAACTTGAAAAGAGAAATAATCAGTCCCCAAAAGGGAAATGAAAACTTTTATTAAATCTGAATGAATTAATTTTTGAGTTTTTCTTTTTTTAATAATTTTCCACACACACGCACTTGTAGAAAGTTTAGACTTAAGTTTTTCAGTGGAAATTTTAATTTTCTTTTGTCCATCGAATTAAGAATCTGTGAATTTTTAGTGTTTTCTACTCTTTTTGTGTTAATCATTGAAAATTCGAAATTTTATCCGATTTTTTTCAAATTTATAAAAAATTCATAATCCTAAAATTCACTTCAATAATCCCAAAAATTTCCACCAAACTCGCTCAACTCATTTCCATAAAAAATATAAACAACCAAAAAAGCCCAGATTTTATTTCATAATTTGACACACAAACAGAAAATTTTCTTCATCATTAGAACTCATTCACCAAAAAAAATACAGAACATATATCATCATCGTCAGCATCATGGCATGTATGTATGATTCGTTATACTTTTTATGTGTCTTTCTTCATTATCGTTATCATTATTATGTGTATATAATAATTTTTTTTTTGGAGGGAATGCTTTGACTTTTTTTCATTTCTTTTTAACTTTTAAGTAGAAATTTTTCGAGTGCCACATGTGCTTGTCAATTTAAGTTCCTTAAAAAGAGGGAAAATCGCTTTTTTCAGTGAATAAAAATACTTTTTTTATATCATCGTTTAACATGAAGTCATTAATGTAACGTTTATAAAATTGAGGGTGGAAATATGTGAAGGAATAAAAGTTTCTCTGTAATTATGAAATTTGGCACACAATCAATTGTAGGGTTTATTTTTTCATATTCTATTATATTATTTTATTTATTTCATATCGACTTTTTTAAAAATGTAAAAAAAAAATTATTATAAACTTTTGTGTTTGTGTTGATTTAGGCAACGCAAAAATTGCACAAAGCTAACACCTGGCAACCGAGTTGACGATAGATATCAAATATCAATCACTCTGCTGTCAGAAAGTTTGGGAATTTTTGAGTTGATTGAAATTTTTTTCATCACTTGTGGTGGTTTTTTTTTCGGAGGTTGATGTTCAATTGTTTCGAATGATTTCCAGCATAACATATAATTTTTAGAAAAATTTGTTTTAGTGATTTTGAAGATAGCAAATTGTCATTCCTTAAACTCAAGCATTCGCAAGTTTTAATCTCGCAAACAATTTAAAAATTTCTCGTAGATTCGAATCCCAATTAAAAAGTGTTTATTTAAATATATTTCAACAGATCTTTTTTGCTGCCCACCACAAGAAAATCTTCACAAATGCAACCAACTTAATAAAATAATTCCATTACTACTATGATTAAAGGTATGTATGTCTCTAACCTACAATAAAAAAAATTGAAGTAATGTAACCTTAGAAAATTGGGAACAATAATTTAAGCATCATGAATTTTTCATTTTATTATTTTTTTTCTATTATTGATTTTTCATTTTTTGTTCTGTGTTCATTTTTACATGTGGGCTGGAAAAGATGTGTTGTAAGTTCTTTGTGAACAATAATTGTTGCTTCATTTAATATTTTATTGTAAACAGTAAAAGCTTGTCGGTAAGCAGAAACAGGTAGCCGAGATGTTGATGAGGAGAACGAAACATGATATTTGTGAGTTGGATGAAAATGAAATTTGAAGTTTGTGAGAAAATTATTTTTGTGTTGGGAATTTTATTAATAATATAGAGGTTGATAGGGTTGGATATTTAGAAGAGAAAGATAGACTCAAAGATTATTGGTCTATTGAAGTTTAAATAGATATTTAAGCTTTTTTTAACTTCGTAAGAGATTGTAAAAATATATAATTTGATCAATCAATGTCAAAAAACAAGGTTCAAATCCTTGAATTTCAAAAATGTGCTTAATTGATTAAAACGATTTTTTAGAGATTTTTTTTTGTTATTAAAAACACTTCATTAATCAATAACCTGCGAAAAACTTCGAAAAAATATGTTTCTAAAGCTTTTGATGTTCTCAACTTTTATATTGAATGTTCTATGCTTGAGATTCAATATATTGTGACTTTAGCCAAATGTATTTTAGAGAATAAATTGTTGTCCAGCCGTGACAAGATTTACTTATCAAAATTTCAATAGTTCTTAAAGAGTTTGAATCTCAAGGTCGCAAATAGTTAAGTGCATGTAGAAACGGTCTAAATTTTTATCTTTTTTGCCTTGAAATCCCCTAAAATAATCACCTTTTTTGCTATTTCCACGACTGTTATTCCATTTCATCCACCACATCAACTCAGTTCGTTGATTGTACATCATCAACGGATAAGCAACAAAAAAAAAGTCGTGAGATCATGAAAATTGCATTAAAATTTCATCTACAAAATGTGAAATAATGCATTTGGACACGAACGAAAGCGCAAAAAGCTGTGAAGCATCAACTGAATTATTTAAGCATTGCTGTACAATTTTTGTTATTTTCTCGTTCTCTATTTTTTTAAAGCGATTTTTCCTTTTACTTTTTTATTACTCTTGAATATTAAATTATATGCAAAAATATATATTTGTTTTTGTTATTTCTCACGAGCTTAATTGTTAAGTATATTTTCATCTTTTTATATATTTTTTACTTTAAAAAGCTTTTTTTTTTTTTTGATGATTTACACTTATTTCAGTCATCACGTTCGTCTATGTTGTTGAGATGCAAAGCTTTCCATTGAGTCTGAATGTTAGCGACTATATATGCTTCTCAACATCACAGAGTTACCGGTATGAATGAAAAAAGCTTTTCATCAAAGCTATTTTTTGATTTTAAAAAAAAAAATTAAAAGCGAGGATTTTTTTAAAGTATTTTTATAATAGTTCGGTACACTTCACACCGTTGGGAGTGTAAGGGTGGTAATTAAAATTCAAAGAAAAGGTTTGGGGTTGGGAGATTATAAAAAATTTAAAAGGTTTGCCAGAAAGTAGTTAAAAATTCACATTTTTTATGAGCAATGATGAATGAACGTCAAGTGGTTGTTGAATTTTTGTTATTTCCATTTTTTTATTGCACGAAAGAAAAACTTTTTTAAAAAGCAACACGTTTTTCACCTTAAAATAATCGGGCAGCAAGTGTCGATAAAATCACACAAATGAAATTTCATCATCAATTATGACTGGTTTTATACAAATTGCTGTAGGAAAATGCATAATAATTTTTTAATAAATTTTATTTATACATTTTTTTATCTTCATTTATAATTTATACACAAGCACAGTACGCATAATTTTTTTATTTATTTAATTTTTTTCCTTTTACGTTTTTTTGGACGGAAATGTGAAAACAAATTTGACAAAATAAGCTTAAAAAATTCTCATTTTCATTAATTGGTTATTTTTTATATTTTTATTTTTCCTAGTCTGAACGGCTAAAAGATTTTTTAAGGTTAGAAAAGCTAAATATGAAAAATCATTTTTTTTGCTAGATTTGCGGCTAAGATGATGCAATGAGGATTTTATAATTGCTAAAAAAGTTTATTTCAATTAATTAAAAACTTTTGAATGATTTTGACACCTGTGAGCTTTTCAAAAAGTTTGATTAATTTTCTAATTGAATCTTCCACTTTCTTTTATTTAATCTTGAATATTCAAGCATCCCCTTCCTTTTCATGTCATTTAAAAATCAACTTTTCATAATTATTAAAAGCTTAAGAAATTAAGTTCTCAAAAAAATCTTTAATTTTAAAATTAAAACTTTCTCACAACAAACTTGTGTCATTCAAAACGTGACAACTTTTTATAAACAAGCTTCAATATCCACTCTACATAACTCACGTAAAAAATTCTTATTCTTCTTGAATTTTAATCTCAACTTTCTTCATTAAAAAAATCCTTCTTTTTCCAACTTTAATTAAGCTTTTTTTGTCTCGAGAACTTTTTTTCTTTTTTTTTGAGGATAATAATAAAGAAGGGGAATTTCAAGAATATAAAAAAAAAATTGCAACACATTTTCACCAACTTAGTTTTTTCTCATTGCATCAGAATTAAAAATTGTTCTTTTTTGGATGGTTTTATTTTTTTTTTCGGGCT
The DNA here is from genome assembly GCA_917627325.4 of Chironomus riparius. Lineage (NCBI taxonomy): Eukaryota > Metazoa > Arthropoda > Insecta > Diptera > Chironomidae > Chironomus > Chironomus riparius. Next base: position 23,808,121 of record OU895878.1, read on the forward strand.
AGAGAGGTCAAATTTGGGAATTTTGGCATAAGTTTTAAACTTGAGTTATTAAGTTTTGGTGTCAAGTAAGGACATTAATTTTCCTTACTAATTTTAATAAAATTGTCACTTAAAAGTCTTGAAATAAATTTTAAAAAAATCAGAAGTTTCTTGCTAAAAACCATAAAAGTACACCTTTTTGAACCTGCCATACCCAGAAAAAAAATCTTAATAAAACCCTCTCCGAAGAACTTCCACTTTATGAATTTTTAACAAAAAACTTGAATCAAAAATTAATTTATTTAAAAAATTGCACTTTTAAAGCACGAAAAAAAGCAGCAGCAAAAAAAATTTCTCTCAACTTAAAAAGTTTCTTCATTTTTTTTTCTTTATAAATTTACTTTCTAGAATTGTCTTACATTTTTTTACTCGTGTTATTTTTTAGTATTATTACTTTATTCTTATTATATCTTCATTATATTTATTATTATATATAAAGAGTAACAATCACAATATTAACGTTAAGCTTCTCGATTTAATTTCTTATTTTTTTTTTCATGTTGATGTTGTTGTCATTTTCTACAATTTTATTTTTTTTCATGCTTCTCACAATGAAAAGGAAAATAAAAGGAGGCGAGAGAAAAAAGATGGAAAATGAAAAGAGAAATTAATCCTTAGAATCCCTTCTTACTTTTTTCTTTCAATCTTTGCCCTTGTTTTCCTTCATTTCGCTAATTAATTTCTTCTTATTTTTCGCTCAATTCTCGACCGGTTTTTGTTGGATTTTTTGTCGTCCTTGTGAGGATTTTTGGTTTGATTTTATTGAAATTGAATTTTGAATAGTCCAGAATTATTATAGTGAAAAATCTTAAGTATTGATTATTGTTCAAATTGTTTAATTGGTCTAAGTGGTATTGAATTAACTCTACCAACCACAAGAGACATGGTTCGATTCCCCATATCAGTCCAAATTAATATGTTAAATCTTTTGA